>CM060069.1:42395146-43117646 GCA_030533445.1 Cyprinodon diabolis | reverse complement strand
GGAGAGCGGCGTTGGTGTGAGATGGGAGGAGCCAGAAGCAGAACCCAGCCTGGCTTTGGCCCGCCTCTCTGTCAGACTCTCAGTTTTAACGTTGGCGTTTAGAGCGGTCGATGGCGGCAGCGGGTTAGCAGGTCAAACGATTCCTGTCAGCAGCTGAAAGGCGTCGATGTTTCCCGTCCAGCAAAGATTGACCTGATTATGAAGGAAGCGTTTATGGGCCGGCTCAATATTTGGCCCAGATGGCGCCTGTTAGCGGCGGAACGCTGAAATTAATCTGATGGCGGATCTATTCTCCTCTCTGGCTGAGAGCAGAACCGGCCCCCCATCCTGCTCAGACATCAACCCAGGAAGTTTGGAAGAGCAGATCTATAGATCTGCTGCTGGTTGGCTTCCCTGTTCTGCCCTGATCCAGTTTGGACCGAGCTCCAGCTGTCAGCTGGCCGGGCCCGCAGCAGAGGACTTAGGGTCCAGTCAGGGACCGAGGGAAGTCCAGGTCCTGCTGGGGTCAGAAGGAGCAGCTCAGGCTGCTGGTCCTGGAACCATCCGTTAGAAACCAGGAACTGTACCTGGATTATTCTGGTCCCTCTGGTCCACATGGAGTCCAGTTTGAACACTTAGAGAGGGACTGGATGGGACCAGTTGGGACCAGTTCTGAGTGATTGAGGCTGGATGGGCAGCAGACCCAGAACTGTACTGCAGTTCTGGGTTGAAATACTTCAAAGTATTTTGACTCAAGTAAAGTAAATACTTTGTTACTTCAGTAGCTTCTTTAACTATCTGTACTTTATTCAGAGTTTATTGATAGGAAGTTTTTTCTTCTAAAGACAAATATCTGTCTTTACTTCTGAAGCGGTTCTTCTCCATAACGACGTTTATAGAAACTCTGAACTAGACGTGGATGAAGGCTGGAGGCCCCGATGGATCAGCTTCTAGATTCACACGCCGACCATCAGTGGATAAAAATCCATATATTGCGATTTACGGTTCCCAGATATACGATCGATCTTTAACTTCCTGATAAGGATTTAAGAAATAAAACACGTTTCTTATCCCAACATTGATGCCAATACTGACCCTATAGAGCAGAACTCTGATGATGGACTTTGGTTTGTTCAGTTTACATCTTCTAATTCAAAACCAGACCAGAACCGAACCAGACCGGATGCAGACAAGACACGTACCAGAACCAAACCAGACCAGAACCGAACCAGAACCAGACCAGAACCAGACCAATACAGAACCAGAGCAGAACTGAACCAGAACCAAACCAGAACCAGACCAGAACCGAACCAGACCAGACGCAGACAAGACATGTACCAAAACCAAACCAGACCAGAACCGAACCAGAACCGAACCAGAACCAGACCAGAACCAGACCAATACAGAACCAGAGCAGAACTGAACCAGAACCGAACCAGAACCAGACCAGAACTGAACCAGAACCAGACCAGAACCAAACCAGACCAGACGCAGACAAGACACGTACCAGAACCAAACCAGACCAGAACCGAACCAGAACCAGGCCAGAACCAGACCAATACAGAACCAGAGCAGAACTGAACCAGAACCAGACCAGAAGCAGACCAGAACCAGACCAATACAGAACCGAACCAGAACCAGAGCAGAACTGAACCAGAACCAAACCAGACCAGAACCAGACCAATACAGAACCGAACCACATCAGAATCGAACCAGAACCAGACCAGAACCAGACCAATACAGAACCGAACCAGAACCAGAGCAGAACTGAACCAGAACCAGACCAGAACCAAACCAGACCAGAACCAGACCAATACAGAACCAAACCAGAGCAGAACTGAACCAGAAACAAACCAGACCAGAAGCAGACCAATACATAACCGAACCAGAACCAGAACCGAACCAGAACCAGGCCAGAACCAGACCAATACCAGAACAAAACCAGAACCAGAACTGAACCAGGACCAGACCAGAACTGAACCAGACCAGTACCAGACCAGAACCAGACCAGAACCGAACCAGAATCGAACCAAACCAGACCAGACGCAGACAAGACACGTACCAGAACCAAACCAGACCAGAACCGAACCAGAACCAGAGCAGAACTGAACCAGAACCAGACCAGAACCAAACCAGACCAGAACCAGACCAATACAGAACCAAACCAGAGCAGAACTGAACCAGAAACAAACCAGACCAGAAGCAGACCAATACATAACCGAACCAGAACCAGAACCGAACCAGAACCAGGCCAGAACCAGACCAATACCAGAACAAAACCAGAACCAGAACTGAACCAGGACCAGACCAGAACTGAACCAGACCAGTACCAGACCAGAACCAGACCAGAACCAGACCAGAACCGAACCAGAATCGAACCAAACCAGACCAGACGCAGACAAGACACGTACCAGAACCAGACCAATACAGAACCGAACCAGAACCAGAGCAGAACTGAACCAGAACCAGACCAGAACCAAACCAGACCAGAACCAGACCAATACAGAACCAAACCAGAGCAGAACTGAACCAGAAACAAACCAGACCAGAAGCAGACCAATACATAACCGAACCAGAACCAGAACCGAACCAGAACCAGGCCAGAACCAGACCAATACCAGAACAAAACCAGAACCAGAACTGAACCAGGACCAGACCAGAACTGAACCAGACCAGTACCAGACCAGAACCAGACCAGAACCAGACCAGAACCGAACCAGAATCGAACCAAACCAGACCAGACACGTACCAGAACCAAACCAGACCAGAACCGAACCAGAACCAGACCAGAACCAGACCAATACAGAACCAGAGCAGAACTGAACCAGAACCAGACCAGAAGCAGACCAGAACCAGACCAATACAGAACCGAACCAGAACCAGAGCAGAACTGAACCAGAACCAAACCAGACCAGAACCAGACCAATATAGAACCGAACCAGAACCAGATCAGAATCGAACCAGAACCAGACCAGAACCAGACCAATACAGAACCGAACCAGAACCAGAGCAGAACTGAACCAGAACCAGACCAGAACCAAACCAGACCAGAACCAGACCAATACAGAACCGAACCAGAGCAGAACTGAACCAGAACCAGACCAGAACCAGACCAATACAGAAACGAACCAGAGCAGAACTGAACCAGAACCAAACCAGACCAGAAGCAGACCAATACATAACCGAACCAGAACCATACCAGAACCAGACCAATACCCGAACCAGAACCAGGCCAGAACCAGACCAATACCCGAACCAGAACCAGGCCAGAACCAGACCAATACCAGAACAAAACAAGAACCAGAACTGAACCAGGACCAGACCAGAACTGAACCAGACCAGTACCAGACCAGAACCAGACCAGAACCGAACACGAACCAGATCAGAATAAGACCAGAACCAAACCAGAACCAGACCAGAACCAGACTACAACCAGATCAGAACCGAACCAGATCAGAATAAGACCAGAACCAAACCAGAACCAGACCAGAACCAGACTAGAACCAGACCAGAACCAGACTAGATCCAGAACCAGAACCAATCCAGAACCAGACCAGAACCAAACCAGAACCAGACTAGATCCAGAACCAGAACCAAAACCAATCCAGAACCAGAACGAACCAGAAGCTGGTTATTGGTACCTGCAAAGTTCTGGAAGCAGCTGCTTAGCAAATCAGCCAGATGACCTGAAGCCAAACCCAAAGGCCCTGAGCAGCAGGGCCCAGCGAGCAATCATTGGTTGAAAAGACATTAAGAAGACGTCATGGTTCACGTCCAAACAACGTCAACATTAGGCTGAAAACTCGAGGGTTAAAGCTGTGATTTTCAGATCCTTGAAAAGATGTTGAAAGGCCAAAGTTTATCAACTAGTTCTGGACTAAATCAAGACTTTGACCAGAGCTTCCAAGTTTCAGAAAATGACAAGAGAGTCATGATGTGTTCATCCATTTAAAGGCGATTTATAAACAGCAGCTGCCCTCCCAGACTGGCGCCTCCTAATGCAAAACAAGAATTTGGACAAAACTTGGACAATAGCCCAATCCGCCCGTGTTTCAAAGACAGAGACGCCAAGACCCACCTTCCGTGTTTCTGATTGGTTTATGTTCACTGGTGAGGAGAGCTGAGGAGAGCTCTCCTCGCAAAGCATCATGGGATTTGTTGTCACAGCGGCCCAAGATGGCGCAGGCACTGTGGGGCGAGGCAGAGTTACGTGACAAACAAAGAGCTAAAAGCAGTGATCACCTGTCTGCACGCTCAGTTAACTGAGTTCACTATAAAGTTCACTATATAGTCCCCGCTCCGTAGTGATGGTTTAGGGGTTGGAGCGCCTTTGATAAGGCAGAATAATGGCTGAAATGATCAGATCTGCTGTTCTGCTCCTTTACTGTCCTCCTGCTCTTGTCCAGGTGCCAGCCTCCCCAAACCCCAGGTGAAGACGGCGTCCCTGGGTCAGGCCGGGAAGGCTCGCTCACCTCTGCTGCCCGTCTCGGTTCCGACGGCGCCAGACCTACAAGAGGAGGGAGGAGCGAAGCCTGCGGAGGATTCATCTACCAATGTGAGTTCTAGATGCAGATGCAGTGCCATCTAGTGGTGGCTGAAAGAATGAACAACTATGGAGGCTGCAGGGGGTCATAAATGGGATCCTAGCTGAGTCAGGATTTTATTGATGACTTACAGAGAGATTTTTTCTGGTTTCTGATCATGTATTTCAGCTGATTAATGAAGGGAGGTGGGCGGGGCTTCTTTATCATCTAAGCTGTTTCAGGGTTTGATGCTGCGGCATTGAGCGAATAAATCACAGCCAGAATCAGGTTTTTACTTTGGTAAAATTAAACACCTGGAAAATCCCTGAAAACAGGAAGCGTACGGAGCGTCTTGCTGGAGCGACAGTTGATGGCGGCCGTTAGCCCGTCCAGCGAGGACAGACTAACTGCTGTCCTGTTTCTGATGTTGTTTACCTGAATGAACTCACCTGACCCTCTGGAACCCTCAAACCTCCTTTTTGAAGCCCCGCCCCCTCATCAATTGTCAGCTTTAAACTTTTCTTTCTTTCTTTCTTTTATGATCTCTGAGTGTTTAATACTCGTCCTCCAACGACAGCCTGTCACATGGAGGTAAAGATGGCGGCGCAGCATGGCGTCTTCCCCTGAGTGCACCCCCACCCATCTATTTATAAACAGTTCATCTTAACTGAACCGGGTCATTCCCAGAAGAGGCCGGAATATTCTGGGAATGTTCTCAAGGAGTTCCCTCCAAGCTTAGCATTATATAACTTAATAACAGCGGGATGATAAACGGTCTCCTCTCCGCACGCCAAACCTCATCATCCTCATCGTCTCCGCCTTCCTCCCAGGATTGATTCATCCTGACATCATCCAGCTTCACAGGAAAATCTCACCTCAACTCGTTTTCTGCTCCAAATAATGACTTTTATAAATTCTTCAAACCCTGCAGAGAGTTTTAGTTTCAAAGTGGATTTTCTGAGAAGAGCTTCAAAAACGAAGACGTTTTCCTGCAGCCGTCACTCATCAGTCCCGGCGCCTCGAACGCCTCGACAGGTGAACCCGCTGACTGCTGATGACGGCTTCTGCTGTCAGCGTGTGGGACGGATCCGTCAGACAGACAGACGGATGTCAGGAAGGACTAAGGACCATCAGACCCGTCCTCTGGACCAATAGACCCGTCCTCTGGACCAATAGACCCGTCCTCTGGACCATCAGACCCGTCCTCTGGACCAATAGACCCGTCCTCTGGACCATCAGACCTGTCCTCTGGACCAATAGACCCGTCCTCTGGACCAATAGCTCCATCCTCTGGACCATCAGACCCGTCCTCTGGACCAATAGACCCGTCCTCTGGACCAATAGCTCCGTCCTCTGGACCATCAGACCCATCCTCTGGACCAATAGCTCCGTCCTCTGGACCAATAGCTCCGTCCTCTGGACCAATAGACCCGTCCTCTGGACCAATAGACCCGTCCTCTGGACCAATAGATCCGTCCTCTAGACCATCACACCCGTCCTCTGGACCAATAGATCCGTCCTCTGGACCAATAGACCCGTCCTCTGGACCAATAGATCCGTCCTCTGGACCAATAGCTCCGTCCTCTGGACCATCAGACCCATCCTCTGGACCATCAGACCCGTCCTCTGGACCAATAGACCCGTCCTCTGGACCAATAGACCCGTCCTCTGGACCAATAGACCCGTCTTCTGGACCATCAGACCCGTCCTCTGGACCAATAAATCCGTCCTCTGGACCATCAGACCCGTCCTCTGGACCATCAGACCCGTCCTCTGGACCAATACACCCGTCCTCTGGAGCAATAGACCCGTCCTCTGGACCAATAAATCCGTCCTCTGGACCAATAGACCCGGAATCGGACAGAGACCTGGAATCGGACAGAGACCTGGAATAGGACATGGACCTGGAATAGGAGGAACACGGAGATGGAGCAGAAATGAGAGGAAGAGGATGAGTAGAAGAAGAAAGGTCTGGTATGGTGTCTGATATCGAGGACAGGAACTGGGACAAGAAGGAGACAATGGAGGGACGTCAGCCATCAGGGCGCGTTAAATATTCATACTCCTGAGGAGGCGTCACCATGGCAACCAGAGGAGAAGGGAGAAGGCGACAACAAAGTTCATTACGAGGCTACAAGACATCACTGTAGGATGAGGAAGATGATGATGAGGAAGATGATGATGAGGAAGATGATGATGAGGAAGAGGTGGAGGGGAATCAGAGGAAGTCAGCAGGTCTGGTTTGTAGACGGTTCCCTGGATTCTATGGACCGGGTCAGAAAGTCCTTAGAGATCCAAAGATCTAGAGGTGATGAAGGATCATTGGTCACAGCAGGAGATGGACACACAGATCTATAGACCTATAGCTCAGGATGATAGACTGATCTAAGGACAGATCTATAGACCTACAGCTCAGGATGATAGACTGATCTAAGGAAAGATCTATAGACCTACAGCTCAGGATGATAGACTGATCTAAGGACAGATCTATAGACCTACAGCTCAGGATGATAGACTGATCTAAGGACAGATCTATAGACCTACAGCTCAGGATGATAGACTGATCTAAGGACAGATCTATAGACCTACAGCTCAGGATGATAGACTGATCTAAGGAAAGATCTATAGACCTACAGCTCAGGATGATAGACTGATCTAAGGACAGATCTATAGACCTACAGCTCAGGATGATAGACTGATCTAAGGACAGATCTATAGACCTACAGCTCAGGATGATAGACTGATCTAAGGAAAGATCTATAGACCTACAGCTCAGGATGATAGACTGATCTAAGGACAGATCTATAGACCTACAGCTCAGGATGATAGACTGATCTAAGGACAGATCTATAGACCTACAGCTCAGGATGATAGACTGATCTAAGGACAGATCTATAGACCTACAGCTCAGGATGATAGACTGATCTAAGGACAGATCTATAGACCTACAGCTCAGGATGATAGACTGATCTAAGGAAAGATCTATAGACCTACAGCTCAGGATGATAGACTGATCTAAGGACAGATCTATAGACCTACAGCTCAGGATGATAGACTGATCTAAGGAAAGATCTATAGACCTACAGCTCAGGATGATAGACTGATCTAAGGACAGATCTATAGACCTACAACTCAGGATGATAGACTGATCTAAGGACAGATCTATAGACCTACAGCTCAGGATCATAGACTGATCTAAGGACAGATCTATAGACCTACAGCTCAGGATGATAGACTGATCTAAGGACAGATCTATAGACCTACAGCTCAGGATGATAGACTGATCTAAGGACAGATCTATAGACCTACAGCTCAGGATGATAGACTGATCTAAGGACAGATCTATAGACCTACAGCTCAGGATGATAGACTGATCTAAGGACAGATCTATAGACCTACAGCTCCGGATGACGGACTGATCTAAGAACAGATCTATAGACCTACAGCTCAGGATGACGGACTGATCTAAGAACAGATCTATAGACCTACAGCTCAGGATGACGGACTGATCTAAGGACAGATCTATAGACCTACAGCTCAGGATGATAGACTGATCTAAGGACAGATCTATAGACCTACAGCTCAGGATGATAGACTGATCTAAGGACAGATCTATAGACCTACAGCTCCGGATGACGGACTGATCTAAGAACAGATCTATAGACCTACAGCTCAGGATGACGGACTGATCTAAGAACAGATCTATAGACCTACAGCTCAGGATGACGGACTGATCTAAGGACAGATCTATAGACCTACAGCTCCGGATGACGGACTGATCTAAGGACAGATCTATAGACCTACAGCTCAGGATGACGGACTGATCTAAGAACAGATCTATAGACCTACAGCTCAGGATGACGGACTTATCTAAGGACAGATCTATAGACCTACAGCTCAGGATGATAGACTGATCTGAGGACAGATCTATAGACCTACAGCTCAGGATGACGGACTGATCTAAGAACAGATCTATAGACCTACAGCTCAGGATGACGGACTGATCTAAGAACAGATCTATAGACCTACAGCTCAGGATGATGGACCGATCTAAGGACAGATCTATAGACCTACAGCTCAGGATGATGGACCGATCTAAGGAAAGATCTATAGACCTACAGCTCAGGATGATAGACTGATCTGAGGACAGATCTATAGACCTACAGCTCAGGATGATAGACTGATCTAAGGACAGATCTATAGACCTACAGCTCAGGATGACGGACTGATCTAAGGACAGATCTATAGACCTACAGCTCAGGATGATAGACTGATCTAAGGAAAGATCTATAGACCTACAGCTCAGGATGATAGACTGATCTAAGGACAGATCTATAGACCTACAGCTCAGGATGATAGACTGATCTAAGGACAGATCTATAGACCTACAGCTCAGGATGATAGACTGATCTAAGGACAGATCTATAGACCTACAGCTCAGGATGATAGACTGATCTAAGGAAAGATCTATAGACCTACAGCTCAGGATGATAGACTGATCTAAGGACAGATCTATAGACCTACAGCTCAGGATGATAGACTGATCTAAGGACAGATCTATAGACCTACAGCTCAGGATGATAGACTGATCTAAGGAAAGATCTATAGACCTACAGCTCAGGATGATAGACTGATCTAAGGACAGATCTATAGACCTACAGCTCAGGATGATAGACTGATCTAAGGACAGATCTATAGACCTACAGCTCAGGATGATAGACTGATCTAAGGACAGATCTATAGACCTACAGCTCAGGATGATAGACTGATCTAAGGACAGATCTATAGACCTACAGCTCAGGATGATAGACTGATCTAAGGAAAGATCTATAGACCTACAGCTCAGGATGATAGACTGATCTAAGGACAGATCTATAGACCTACAGCTCCGGATGACGGACTGATCTAAGAACAGATCTATAGACCTACAGCTCAGGATGACGGACTGATCTAAGAACAGATCTATAGACCTACAGCTCAGGATGACGGACTGATCTAAGGACAGATCTATAGACCTACAGCTCAGGATGATAGACTGATCTAAGGACAGATCTATAGACCTACAGCTCAGGATGATAGACTGATCTAAGGACAGATCTATAGACCTACAGCTCCGGATGACGGACTGATCTAAGAACAGATCTATAGACCTACAGCTCAGGATGACGGACTGATCTAAGAACAGATCTATAGACCTACAGCTCAGGATGACGGACTGATCTAAGGACAGATCTATAGACCTACAGCTCCGGATGACGGACTGATCTAAGGACAGATCTATAGACCTACAGCTCAGGATGACGGACTGATCTAAGAACAGATCTATAGACCTACAGCTCAGGATGACGGACTTATCTAAGGACAGATCTATAGACCTACAGCTCAGGATGATAGACTGATCTGAGGACAGATCTATAGACCTACAGCTCAGGATGACGGACTGATCTAAGAACAGATCTATAGACCTACAGCTCAGGATGACGGACTGATCTAAGAACAGATCTATAGACCTACAGCTCAGGATGATGGACCGATCTAAGGACAGATCTATAGACCTACAGCTCAGGATGATGGACCGATCTAAGGAAAGATCTATAGACCTACAGCTCAGGATGATAGACTGATCTGAGGACAGATCTATAGACCTACAGCTCAGGATGATAGACTGATCTAAGGACAGATCTATAGACCTACAGCTCAGGATGACGGACTGATCTAAGGACAGATCTATAGACCTACAGCTCAGGATGATAGACTGATCTAAGGAAAGATCTATAGACCTACAGCTCAGGATGATAGACTGATCTAAGGACAGATCTATAGACCTACAGCTCAGGATGATAGACTGATCTAAGGACAGATCTATAGACCTACAGCTCAGGATGATAGACTGATCTAAGGACAGATCTATAGACCTACAGCTCAGGATGATAGACTGATCTAAGGAAAGATCTATAGACCTACAGCTCAGGATGATAGACTGATCTAAGGACAGATCTATAGACCTACAGCTCAGGATGATAGACTGATCTAAGGACAGATCTATAGACCTACAGCTCAGGATGATAGACTGATCTAAGGAAAGATCTATAGACCTACAGCTCAGGATGATAGACTGATCTAAGGACAGATCTATAGACCTACAGCTCCGGATGACGGACTGATCTAAGAACAGATCTATAGACCTACAGCTCAGGATGACGGACTGATCTAAGAACAGATCTATAGACCTACAGCTCAGGATGACGGACTGATCTAAGGACAGATCTATAGACCTACAGCTCCGGATGACGGACTGATCTAAGGACAGATCTATAGACCTACAGCTCAGGATGACGGACTGATCTAAGAACAGATCTATAGACCTACAGCTCAGGATGACGGACTTATCTAAGGACAGATCTATAGACCTACAGCTCAGGATGATAGACTGATCTGAGGACAGATCTATAGACCTACAGCTCAGGATGACGGACTGATCTAAGAACAGATCTATAGACCTACAGCTCAGGATGACGGACTGATCTAAGAACAGATCTATAGACCTACAGCTCAGGATGATGGACCGATCTAAGGACAGATCTATAGACCTACAGCTCAGGATGATGGACCGATCTAAGGAAAGATCTATAGACCTACAGCTCAGGATGATAGACTGATCTGAGGACAGATCTATAGACCTACAGCTCAGGATGATAGACTGATCTAAGGACAGATCTATAGACCTACAGCTCAGGATGACGGACTGATCTAAGGACAGATCTATAGACCTACAGCTCAGGATGACGGACTGATCTAAGAACAGATCTATAGACCTACATCTCAGGATGATAGACTGATCTAAGAACAGATCTATTGACCTACAGCTCAGGATGACGGACTGATCTAAGGACAGATCTATAGACCTACAGCTTAGGATGATGGACTGATCTAAGGACAGATCTATAGACCTACAGCTCAGGATGACGGACTGATCTAAGAACAGATCTATTGACCTACAGCTCAGGATGACGGACTGATCTAAGGACAGATCTATAGACCTACAGCTCAGGATGAAAGACTGATCTAAGAACAGATCTATAGACCTACAGCTCAGGATGACGGACTGATCTAAGGACAGATCTATAGACCTACAGCTCAGGATGAAAGACTGATCTAAGGACAGATCTATAGACCTACAGCTCAGGATGACGGACTGATCTAAGGACAGATCTATAGACCTACAGCTCAGGATGACGGACTGATCTAAGAACAGATCTATAGACCTACAGCTCAGGATGACGGACCGATCTAAGGACAGATCTATAGACCTACAGCTCAGGATGATGGACCGATCTAAGGACAGATCTATAGACCTACAGCTCAGGATGACGGACTGATCTAAGGACAGATCTATAGACCTACAGCTCCGGATGACGGACTGATCTAAGAACAGATCTATAGACCTACAGCTCAGGATGACGGACTGATCTAAGAACAGATCTATAGACCTACAGCTCAGGATGACGGACTGATCTAAGGACAGATCTATAGACCTACAGCTCCGGATGACGGACTGATCTAAGGACAGATCTATAGACCTACAGCTCAGGATGACGGACTGATCTAAGAACAGATCTATAGACCTACAGCTCAGGATGACGGACTTATCTAAGGACAGATCTATAGACCTACAGCTCAGGATGATAGACTGATCTGAGGACAGATCTATAGACCTACAGCTCAGGATGACGGACTGATCTAAGAACAGATCTATAGACCTACAGCTCAGGATGACGGACTGATCTAAGAACAGATCTATAGACCTACAGCTCAGGATGATGGACCGATCTAAGGACAGATCTATAGACCTACAGCTCAGGATGATGGACCGATCTAAGGAAAGATCTATAGACCTACAGCTCAGGATGATAGACTGATCTGAGGACAGATCTATAGACCTACAGCTCAGGATGATAGACTGATCTAAGGACAGATCTATAGACCTACAGCTCAGGATGACGGACTGATCTAAGGACAGATCTATAGACCTACAGCTCAGGATGATAGACTGATCTAAGGAAAGATCTATAGACCTACAGCTCAGGATGATAGACTGATCTAAGGACAGATCTATAGACCTACAGCTCAGGATGATAGACTGATCTAAGGACAGATCTATAGACCTACAGCTCAGGATGATAGACTGATCTAAGGACAGATCTATAGACCTACAGCTCAGGATGATAGACTGATCTAAGGAAAGATCTATAGACCTACAGCTCAGGATGATAGACTGATCTAAGGACAGATCTATAGACCTACAGCTCAGGATGATAGACTGATCTAAGGACAGATCTATAGACCTACAGCTCAGGATGATAGACTGATCTAAGGAAAGATCTATAGACCTACAGCTCAGGATGATAGACTGATCTAAGGACAGATCTATAGACCTACAGCTCAGGATGATAGACTGATCTAAGGACAGATCTATAGACCTACAGCTCAGGATGATAGACTGATCTAAGGACAGATCTATAGACCTACAGCTCAGGATGATAGACTGATCTAAGGACAGATCTATAGACCTACAGCTCAGGATGATAGACTGATCTAAGGAAAGATCTATAGACCTACAGCTCAGGATGATAGACTGATCTAAGGACAGATCTATAGACCTACAGCTCCGGATGACGGACTGATCTAAGAACAGATCTATAGACCTACAGCTCAGGATGACGGACTGATCTAAGAACAGATCTATAGACCTACAGCTCAGGATGACGGACTGATCTAAGGACAGATCTATAGACCTACAGCTCAGGATGATAGACTGATCTAAGGACAGATCTATAGACCTACAGCTCAGGATGATAGACTGATCTAAGGACAGATCTATAGACCTACAGCTCCGGATGACGGACTGATCTAAGAACAGATCTATAGACCTACAGCTCAGGATGACGGACTGATCTAAGAACAGATCTATAGACCTACAGCTCAGGATGACGGACTGATCTAAGGACAGATCTATAGACCTACAGCTCCGGATGACGGACTGATCTAAGGACAGATCTATAGACCTACAGCTCAGGATGACGGACTGATCTAAGAACAGATCTATAGACCTACAGCTCAGGATGACGGACTTATCTAAGGACAGATCTATAGACCTACAGCTCAGGATGATAGACTGATCTGAGGACAGATCTATAGACCTACAGCTCAGGATGACGGACTGATCTAAGAACAGATCTATAGACCTACAGCTCAGGATGACGGACTGATCTAAGAACAGATCTATAGACCTACAGCTCAGGATGATGGACCGATCTAAGGACAGATCTATAGACCTACAGCTCAGGATGATGGACCGATCTAAGGAAAGATCTATAGACCTACAGCTCAGGATGATAGACTGATCTGAGGACAGATCTATAGACCTACAGCTCAGGATGATAGACTGATCTAAGGACAGATCTATAGACCTACAGCTCAGGATGACGGACTGATCTAAGGACAGATCTATAGACCTACAGCTCAGGATGATAGACTGATCTAAGGAAAGATCTATAGACCTACAGCTCAGGATGATAGACTGATCTAAGGACAGATCTATAGACCTACAGCTCAGGATGATAGACTGATCTAAGGACAGATCTATAGACCTACAGCTCAGGATGATAGACTGATCTAAGGACAGATCTATAGACCTACAGCTCAGGATGATAGACTGATCTAAGGAAAGATCTATAGACCTACAGCTCAGGATGATAGACTGATCTAAGGACAGATCTATAGACCTACAGCTCAGGATGATAGACTGATCTAAGGACAGATCTATAGACCTACAGCTCAGGATGATAGACTGATCTAAGGAAAGATCTATAGACCTACAGCTCAGGATGATAGACTGATCTAAGGACAGATCTATAGACCTACAGCTCCGGATGACGGACTGATCTAAGAACAGATCTATAGACCTACAGCTCAGGATGACGGACTGATCTAAGAACAGATCTATAGACCTACAGCTCAGGATGACGGACTGATCTAAGGACAGATCTATAGACCTACAGCTCCGGATGACGGACTGATCTAAGGACAGATCTATAGACCTACAGCTCAGGATGACGGACTGATCTAAGAACAGATCTATAGACCTACAGCTCAGGATGACGGACTTATCTAAGGACAGATCTATAGACCTACAGCTCAGGATGATAGACTGATCTGAGGACAGATCTATAGACCTACAGCTCAGGATGACGGACTGATCTAAGAACAGATCTATAGACCTACAGCTCAGGATGACGGACTGATCTAAGAACAGATCTATAGACCTACAGCTCAGGATGATGGACCGATCTAAGGACAGATCTATAGACCTACAGCTCAGGATGATGGACCGATCTAAGGAAAGATCTATAGACCTACAGCTCAGGATGATAGACTGATCTGAGGACAGATCTATAGACCTACAGCTCAGGATGATAGACTGATCTAAGGACAGATCTATAGACCTACAGCTCAGGATGACGGACTGATCTAAGGACAGATCTATAGACCTACAGCTCAGGATGACGGACTGATCTAAGAACAGATCTATAGACCTACATCTCAGGATGATAGACTGATCTAAGAACAGATCTATTGACCTACAGCTCAGGATGACGGACTGATCTAAGGACAGATCTATAGACCTACAGCTTAGGATGATGGACTGATCTAAGGACAGATCTATAGACCTACAGCTCAGGATGACGGACTGATCTAAGAACAGATCTATTGACCTACAGCTCAGGATGACGGACTGATCTAAGGACAGATCTATAGACCTACAGCTCAGGATGAAAGACTGATCTAAGAACAGATCTATAGACCTACAGCTCAGGATGACGGACTGATCTAAGGACAGATCTATAGACCTACAGCTCAGGATGAAAGACTGATCTAAGGACAGATCTATAGACCTACAGCTCAGGATGACGGACTGATCTAAGGACAGATCTATAGACCTACAGCTCAGGATGACGGACTGATCTAAGAACAGATCTATAGACCTACAGCTCAGGATGACGGACCGATCTAAGGACAGATCTATAGACCTACAGCTCAGGATGATGGACCGATCTAAGGACAGATCTATAGACCTACAGCTCAGGATGACGGACTGATCTAAGGACAGATCTATAGACCTACAGCTCAGGATGACGGACTACTCAAGAACAGATCTATAGACCTACAGCTCAGGATGACGGACCGATCTAAGGACAGATCTATAGACCTACAGCTCAGGATGAAAGACTGATCTAAGAACAGATCTATAGACCTACAGCTCAGGATGATGGACCGATCTAAGGACAGATCTATAGACCTACAGCTCAGGATTATAGACTGATCTGAGGACAGATCTATAGACCTACAGCTCAGGATGACGGACTGATCTAAGAACAGATCTATAGACCTACAGCTCAGGATGACGGACTGATCTAAGAACAGATCTATAGACCTAATGCTCAGGATGATGGACCGATCTAAGGACAGATCTATAGACCTACAGCTCAGGATGATGGACCGATCTAAGGACAGATCTATAGACCTACAGCTCAGGATGATAGACTGATCTGAGGACAGATCTATAGACCTACAGCTCAGGATGATAGACTGATCTAAGGACAGATCTATAGACCTACAGCTCAGGATGACGGACTGATCTAAGAACAGATCTATAGACCTACAGCTCAGGATGACGGACTGATCTAAGAACAGATCTATAGACCTACAGCTCAGGATGATAGACTGATCTAAGAACAGATCTATAGACCTAACAGCTCAGGATGACGGACTGATCTAAGAACAGATCTATAGACCTAACAGCTCAGGATGACGGACTGATCTAAGGACAGATCTATAGACCTACAGCTCAGGATGACGGACTGATCTAAGAACAGATCTATAGACCTACAGCTCAGGATGACGGACTGATCTAAGAACAGATCTATAGACCTACAGCTCAGGATGACAGACTGATCTAAGAACAGATCTATAGACCTAACAGCTCAGGATGACGGACTGATCTAAGGACAGATCTATAGACCTACAGCTTAGGATGACGGACTGATCTAAGGACAGATCTATAGACCTACAGCTCAGGATGACGGACTGATCTAAGAACAGATCTATAGACCTACAGCTCAGGATGATAGACTGATCTAATAACAGATCTATAGACCTACAGCTCAGGATGACGGACTGATCTAAGGACAGATCTATAGACCTACAGCTCAGGATGATGGACTGATCTAAGGACAGATCTATAGACCTACAGCTCAGGATGATGGACCGATCTAAGGACAGATCTATAGACCTACAGCTCAGGATGATAGACTGATCTGAGGACAGATCTATAGACCTACAGCTCAGGATGACGGACTGATCTAAGAACAGATCTATAGACCTACAGCTCAGGATGACGGACTGATCTAAGAACAGATCTATAGACCTACAGCTCAGGATGATGGACCGATCTAAGGACAGATCTATAGACCTACAGCTCAGGATGACGGACTGATCTAAGGACAGATCTATAGACCTACAGCTCAGGATGACGGACTGATCTAAGGACAGATCTATAGACCTACAGCTCAGGATGACGGACTGATCTAAGAACAGATCTATAGACCTACAGCTCAGGATGACGGACTGATCTAAGAACAGATCTATAGACCTACAGCTCAGGATGATGGACCGATCTAAGGACAGATCTATAGACCTACAGCTCAGGATGACGGACTGATCTAAGGACAGATCTATAGACCTACAGCTCAGGATGACGGACTGATCTAAGGACAGATCTATAGACCTACAGCTCAGGATGACGGACTGATCTAAGAACAGATCTATAGACCTACAGCTCAGGATGACGGACTGATCTAAGAACAGATCTATAGACCTACAGCTCAGGATGATGGACCGATCTAAGGACAGATCTATAGACCTACAGCTCAGGATGACGGACTGATCTAAGGACAGATCTATAGACCTACAGCTCAGGATGACGGACTGATCTAAGGACAGATCTATAGACCTACAGCTCAGGATGACGGACTGATCTAAGAACAGATCTATAGACCTACAGCTCAGGATGACGGACTGATCTAAGAACAGATCTATAGACCTACAGCTCAGGATGATAGACTGATCTAAGAACAGATCTATAGACCTAACAGCTCAGGATGACGGACTGATCTAAGGACAGATCTATAGACCTACAGCTCAGGATGACGGACTGATCTAAGAACAGATCTATAGACCTAAAGCTCAGGATGACGGACTGATCTAAGAACAGATCTATAGACCTACAGCTCAGGATGATAGACTGATCTAAGGACAGATCTATAGACCTACAGCTCAGGATGACGGACTGATCTAAGGACAGATCTATAGACCTACAGCTCAGGATGACGGACTGATCTAAGAACAGATCTATAGACCTACAGCTCAGGATGATAGACTGATCTAATAACAGATCTATAGACCTACAGCTCAGGATGACGGACTGATCTAAGGACAGATCTATAGACCTACAGCTCAGGATGATGGACTGATCTAAGGACAGATCTATAGACCTACAGCTCAGGATGATGGACCGATCTAAGGACAGATCTATAGACCTACAGCTCAGGATGATAGACTGATCTGAGGACAGATCTATAGACCTACAGCTCAGGATGACGGACTGATCTAAGAACAGATCTATAGACCTACAGCTCAGGATGACGGACTGATCTAAGAACAGATCTATAGACCTACAGCTCAGGATGATGGACCGATCTAAGGACAGATCTATAGACCTACAGCTCAGGATGACGGACTGATCTAAGGACAGATCTATAGACCTACAGCTCAGGATGACGGACTGATCTAAGAACAGATCTATAGACCTACAGCTCAGGATGACGGACTGATCTAAGAACAGATCTATAGACCTACAGCTCAGGATGATAGACTGATCTAAGAACAGATCTATAGACCTAACAGCTCAGGATGACGGACTGATCTAAGGACAGATCTATAGACCTACAGCTCAGGATGACGGACTGATCTAAGAACAGATCTATAGACCTAAAGCTCAGGATGACGGACTGATCTAAGAACAGATCTATAGACCTACAGCTCAGGATGATAGACTGATCTAAGGACAGATCTATAGACCTACAGCTCAGGATGACGGACTGATCTAAGGACAGATCTATAGACCTACAGCTCAGGATGATGGACTGATCTAAGAACAGATCTATAGACCTACAGCTCAGGATGATAGACTGATCTAATAACAGATCTATAGACCTACAGCTCAGGATGACGGACTGATCTAAGGACAGATCTATAGACCTACAGCTCAGGATGATGGACTGATCTAAGGACAGATCTATAGACCTACAGCTCAGGATGATGGACCGATCTAAGGACAGATCTATAGACCTACAGCTCAGGATGATAGACTGATCTGAGGACAGATCTATAGACCTACAGCTCAGGATGACGGACTGATCTAAGAACAGATCTATAGACCTACAGCTCAGGATGATGGACCGATCTAAGGACAGATCTATAGACCTACAGCTCAGGATGACGGACTGATCTAAGGACAGATCTATAGACCTACAGCTCAGGATGACGGACTGATCTAAGAACAGATCTATAGACCTACAGCTCAGGATGATAGACTGATCTAAGGACAGATCTATAGACTGAATCAAACAGAACATTTCTGTCAGATGGGAGCTTTAATAGAGAGGTGTTGATCTGGTATCTGAGCAGAACCCATAAAACCCAGACGGACCTGAGGACCAGCAGGCTCCGCCTCCAGAACCTTCCATTGTAACGTCTCTGTTCTGTTGTATTTCAGGTCTACGAGCAGGACGACCTGTCGGAGCAGATGGCCAGTCTAGAGGGACTGATGCAGCAGCTGAACGCCATCACTGGCTCCGCCTTCTAACCTGCCGTGGCCTTCAGCCATGTACCAGACTGGAACCTCCCTGCTAGCCTCCATATCTCCTGCTGTCAGTTTTCCCGGAGTGACTTCTGGATCGTGGTCTGAAGGAGCCTTTTGGTTCTAACCGGTCTGGGTTTTTATCCACTATCGCCCGGAATTGAAACGGGAATAAAACAGGCAGTAGGAACTCAGCTGCTTCGACTCCATGAACAAGACCTGATCTGAGGGGATTCTCTACCTGCGAACTCCAGCTTCTTCAACCTCAGACAGGAAACCGAAAAAAATCCAATGCCCAGAGGCTGACGAGCAGGAGGGAGAGAATATCAGAAAAATAGACAAAGATCCTCCTCTTTCTCCTATCTGTGGTATTTATGAGCGTCGTCCTCCACAGCTACGGCGGGAGGTGATGCATCACTCGGTTTTTTATCTTTGTGCATTCACAGGATGTGGATTTAGTTTGAATTCCTACATTTAGGAAAAACGGAACATTTTCAGCCACCAAAGTTTCACTGGAACCTTATCTTTCTCGTGGACCTAATGCTGCCCATCATTGTTCGTGTGTTTTCCTTCTTCGTTTACTTGTCTTCTAAAAAAGGAAAACTTTCTGCTGAATGAGCCGTCGCCCTGGCAACGCGTGTAGCCCCTCCTTTTGCTGGATGATGGGAATTAGGAAACCAAAGTTCTCCTGAACTCTTTCCAGATCCTCATGGTCTGCTTCTGTTTCAGCCCAGAAAAACAAACATCTTTTCCAGCGGAAGTTGTGTTGCTCCCAAATTGTGACCTTGAAAGCTTCGTGTGAATCTGTATTTTTGTTTCTTTCTGTCTGAATGAACGAACAGATGGAGGAAAAAAGGAACCAAAATCCAAACAGTTTAACTTTAGAGTGACCAGACAGGGTCTAGACGGAGGTCAGGGATCAGATTCACAGCTGTGTTCAAAATGGCCGTCGCTCAACGTTTAGCTGTTAAATACGGAAACGTTTAATAGTTTAAAATCTGTCTAATGCTGCCTTCATGTGGTAAAAATCATCCTTTGGAAAGTTAAAGTTCAAATAGAAGTGCGTCTAGAGCAGTTTTATGGTGTTAGACGGTGGATATATGGCTGCTCTAAAACACGCTGAAAATGCTCCAATTAATAAAAATAGAGAGAATTGTACAGTATGCAGGTTAGGAGTGTAGGAAAAAAATCATTTTGGTGATATATTGTGAGTTTTGGCTGCCTGATGTTATATCGATCTTTTATTTCCTAGTTTTGATTTTTAACCAAAAGATTTTTATCTAAAATTATGTGGGAAAATAGGTTCACACCTGATCCGCCACTCTGGCAGACGGCGCCATGCAGCCTTCTGCTGCGCGGCGCAGCGCCGTCTCTCTAGTTCAAGCAGTCAGAGTGGAAGACATGGACGACTCAAACCCCAAAAAACATGGATGCAAAAATAAATAAATGATCAATACCTTCTGATGGACGTTTGCAGCTTGCTTTCTTATCTATACACTAAATTTTGATAGCTGGGAAAAATATCGCAATACTTGTTGATATTTCAGTATCGTGATAATATCGTATCGTGACACCCATCCCAATACTCCGCCCTAATGCTGCCGCCTCTACATCAGTCACATGACCAAACCCAGCTGTCAGTGTCGTCAAACGTCTTCAGGCGCGTTTATACAAACACTACTTCACGCATTGCTAAGCTCTATGAAAGCATCGTTAAAACGTCATTAAAATGGTCTATTGCAGGAATGGCTTTGGATCGGGAAAAGGAATGTTTAATTATCCGAAGGACCCGGTTTGGCATTAAATCTCTATCCTAAAAGTAAATAAATTAGACAAAAATCATCCGGAGAATCTGTGGCGTCCAAACCGATACGGCAAACGATGTTTGGATCACTTTATGGCATCGATCCTGCTCTCACAGGTCGCTGCTCTCCGCAGTGCTGAAAGGTCATCTTAGAGACTTATGTTTGATAATATTTCTCAGCTTTCCAGTAGTAATTCCAACATCACTGCGTGTTCAGGTGCTGCTTTGATCTAGTATTCTGTTGTTTATCATATTTACGATCCCACATGAAGGCAGCATGAAAGACCATGTAGCTTCAGCCACCAAAGCATTCTAGGCTAACCCCAACAGCGCAGAGCAAACCGATTAAAGCCTCTGATTCTACTAAACTATGTCATACGGAGCCCCCCTGGCTGTCAGGGAAAAAAAAATTTAAAATTTGGTGGAAATCCGTGGGCACGGAGCAGCTGTGTGCGCATGGAATGCAAAGTTTATTGCTCCTAGCGCACGGATCAATAAACCTAGAGCACAGTTTCTTAATCTGCGCACACGGATAGGAAAACCGTGCTCAGTTTATTAATCCGTGCCCACAGACACCCAGGGGGGTCCGTAATGTCATAAGCTTTTATGTCAAAAATATAATTTCTCTGATATAAAAAAAACTCACTGGATAGTTTTTATAGTTATTAGCCAGCTAGTTAGCTTCCACAGTACATGCTTCAGAATGCTAGTAGATGCTAAAATATATGTCACTATGCTAAATCTTAGCACTGGCATGTTAACATTTTTTCTTATTCATTGATTTTCCTGTTACGCTTCAACAATTGCGTTTGTGTATAGCAACAAAAACAGCATGCTAACATATAGCTTTGATGTTCAACAGTTGATATGATCAGATAGCAAATGGAATAACAACAGCGAGCTAATGGGTGTATCTATGGTTAGCATCTTGCTAAAGGAGAAGAAAACTTCAGCATGCCATTAATATTCGTGCTACAGTTGCATAAAGCGTTAACTCGCTAAAGGTATCTACATTATTGTTAGCCTAAAGACATTAGCACACTGACACTTAGCCTCTACAATTGACATTTTATCATATACTTTAGCGTTAGCGGGCTAATGGATGGCGGGATAACTGACAACAATCAGCAACCACAATATTTCACCAATAACACTAATATTAGCACGCTGATGCTAATGGTAACTATCTCCTAGTGATGGGTGTCGGTGCGTGTCGGTTAGCGATACCAGCGCTGTTTCAAAATGACCGGCGCACTAAACTGTGTTTATTAGCGCATCTGTGAACGAGATGCAAGAAAGGATTCACCCGATTGGACCATTTTCATCTCGTATATCGCTGTGTCATCCTGTTCTTCTCAGTTTTCACCAAAGTTCTATTAATTTAATTTAATTCAAATTGACATTTAGTTTATACGACGGAGTATTAGGGCCAGGCTAAAGAATTTATTATTATGAGAATAAAGTCGTAACATTACCAGAATAAAGTCATCATACCACAACGTCTTTCAGAAAGAAAGCCTGGAGCTCCGACCAGCAGATGATTGAAGAAGGTGCCTCTTTTAAGAGTTGTAATAAAATACGACTTTATTCTCCTAATGTTACGACTTTATTCTCCTAATGTTACAACTTTATTCTCCTAATGTTACGACTCTATTCTCCTCATGTTACGACTTTATTCTCCTAATGTTACGACTTTATTCTCCTAATGTTACGACTTTATTTTCCTAATGTTACAACTTTATTCTCCTAATGTTACGACTTTATTCTCCTAATGTTACGACTTTATTCTCCTAATGTTACGACTTTATTTTCCTAATGTTACAGCTTTATTCTCCTAATGTTACGACTTTATTCTCCTAATATTACGACTTTATTCTCCTAATGTTACGACTTTATTCTCCTAATGTTACGACTTTATTCTCCTAATGTTACAACTTTATTCTCCTAATGTTACGACTTTATTCTCCTAATGTTACGACTTTATTTTCCTAATGTTACGACTTTATTCTCCTAATGTTACGACTTTATTCTCCTAATGTTACGACTTTATTTTCCTAATGTTACGACTTTATTCTCCTAATGTTACGACTTTATTCTCCTAATGTTACGACTTTATTCTCCTAATGTTACGACTTTATTTTCCTAATGTTACGACTTTATTCTCCTAATGTTACGACTTTATTCTCCTAATGTTACGACTTTATTTTCCTAATGTTACAACTTTATTCTCCTAATGTTACGACTTTATTCTCCTAATGTTACGACTTTATTCTCCTAATGTTACGACTTTATTCTCCTAATGTTACGACTTTATTTTCCTAATGTTACAACTTTATTCTCCTAATGTTACGACTTTATTCTCCTAATATTACGACTTTATTCTCCTAATGTTACGACTTTATTCTCCTAATGTTACAACTTTATTCTCCTAATGTTACGACTTTATTCTCCTAATGTTACGACTTTATTCTCCTAATGTTACGACTTAATTCTTGTAATATTCCGACTTTATTCTCGTAATATTCCGACTTTATTCTCGCAATATTGCGACTTTATTCTCCTAATGTTACGAATTTATTCTCGTAATTTATCGACTTTATTCTAGTTATAGAAAAAGAAAATCTCTAGCCTGGCCCTAATAAGTACAATTTTTTTTTTTATTAATGCTAGTCCACAATCGTCCTCATTCAGACGTTCATCTAAATGTTTACGTTATATATTAACATATTTTCATATAAAAAAGGATATTAAATAATACAATATAACACTGAACGGTTAATTAAAGTATTACCAGGTCATAAAGTCAGATGGGCTGCCTGTAGTGTCTTTAAATGTCCAGCAGGTGTCAGTATTGAGTGAGCCAGTATCAACGCAGCATCGATAGTTTGGAAAAGTGTCGAAACGCCTCATCAACCATCGCTACTATTTCCAAAAACATTACCTTTAAAAGAGCTGATATTCTAATGCTAATGCTAAACATGCTAATGGCTAACATGCTAGTGCTAACATGCTGCATCTCCGTTATATTGCTGTCTGAAGTGTCAGGAATCGCTATAAAGAGTTTACATTTAGAACACATCAAAACTGAACTAATAAAGCAAATTTGACCCAAACAGCAGCCGGTAGATCCTTTGATCTTAGAGGAACAGCCTCTAATTTCATTTAAAGGATCCAAATTTAGATTTAAAAGAGGAATGAATTGAAGCTGCAGGTTTTATCTTCTGTCAGCAGGCCTCGATGGTGTGAATCTGATGGTTTCTTTCTGCGCTGATGACGTGCAGACCTCATGGTGCTTTCCCAGCAGGCTGTTTATTTCTCCTTTTTCAGATGATCTGGTGAAACTGGTGAACACAAACCTTCACTTTCCTTCAGGAGGTCTGGATTTTATAGAAAAAGAAAAACAACAAAAGATGAACATAATCCTTGGAGTATATTTTTACACGTGGTGTCAGTGTGCAGCTCACTTTTCCATGTCAGGTAAAGACATGAGTGCAGAGAGGCACTTTGCTCACAATGAAAGACAATAGTGAGCCTCCATAGTGAATCCAACACATCTGGTTTAACACGACTGTTTAGCATCGCTCCTTACAACTGGAACGATTGCAAAGTTTACTGGGAGAGAACTGGAGGTTCTGGTTTGAGGAGGAGGAGGAGAATCTGGTTGTTTTGGATCTTAACCTGCATCAATGATGGAAAGAAGGTGGGATTATGGGAGCTAGATTAGGATTAGATGAGCTGGAATCAGTGGCAGAGCGAAGTTTAGAAAGCGGAGTTAGACAGGCGTACACTGTGAAAAATAACCGCGGCGTGCTGATGGCGTCACACTGCTGTAGCAATCCTCACGTCTGACAGGAAGACGGCGACTAGCAGCTGCTGAGGGGGGGGCTCCATCACCCAGTCACCATATTGTAATTATCAGACCTTTATCTCTGTGTGAGGAGAGGAGGAGGCCTGAGGGGGGGGGGGGGGGGGGGGGGGGGGGGGGGCTCAGGCAGCCGGCCCCATTGATATGCTGGTTGGGTTTCCATGGCGATCTGAGCCACTGAGGAGCGGGCTGCGAATCCATTACTGGACCTGTTTAGGATTCAAGCTCACGGCCGGCGGGTCGTTACAGCGGCAAGGAGGAGCCCTGGGGAGGGAACCTCACCGCACCATCAGCAGGACTAAAGGGGGAGAGGCGGGTCACCAGGAGACCAGGAGACCCGGCGGGTCATTAGGAGACCAGGAGACCCGGCGGGTCATTAGGAGACCAGGAGACCCGGTGGGTCATTAGGAGACCGGCGGGTCATTAGGAGACCGGCGGGTCATTAGGAGACCAGGAGATTCGGCGGGTCATTAGGAGACCAGGAGACCCGGCGGGTCATTAGGAGACCAGGAGACCCGGCGGGTCATTAGGAGACCAGGAGACCCGGTGGGTCATTAGGAGACCGGCGGGTCATTAGGAGACCGGCGGGACATTAGGAGGCCAGGAGATTCGGCGGGTCATTAGGAGACCAGGAGACCCGGCGGGTCATTAGGAGACCCGGCGGGTCATTAGGAGACCGGTGGGTCATTAGGAGACCAGGAGACCCGGTGGGTCATTAGGAGACCCGGCGGGTCATTAGGAGACCAGGAGACCCGGTGGGTCATTAGGAGACCGGCGGGTCATTAGGAGACCGGCGGGTCATTAGGAGACCAGGAGAATCGGCGGGTCATTAGGAGACCAGGAGACCCGGCGGGTCATTAGGAGACCAGGAGACCCAGGAGACCCGACGGGTCATTAGGAGACCAGGAGACCCGGCGGGTCATTAGGAGACCAGGAGACCCAGGAGACCCGACGGGTCATTAGGAGACCAGGAGACCCGGCGGGTCATTAGGAGACCAGGAGACCCAGGAGACCCGACGGGTCATTAGGAGACCAGGAGACCCGGCGGGTCATTAGGAGACCAGGTGCTGACCAGCAGAGTGAGGAGCTGAGATTAGAAGTTATTCAACCTGTTTATTCAAACTTCTGCATCCAGAAATTTTGTTCTGGTCCATCGATGGAATTTTACATCCATACCTGCTGGTCCCAGTTTGGACCCACTGGTCCCAGTTTGGACCCACCGGTCCCAGTTTGGACCTACTGGTCCCAGTTTGGACCCACCGGTCCCAGTTTGGACCTACTGGTCCCAGTTTGGACCTGCTGATCTCTGTTTGGACCCACTGGTCCCAGGTTGGACCCACTGGTCCCAGTTTGGACCCACTGGTCCCAGTTTGGACCTGCTGATCTCTGTTTAGACCCACTGGTCCCAGTTTGGACCTGCTGATCTCTGTTTGGACCTGGTGATCTCTGTTTGGACCCACTGGTCCCAGGTTGGACCCACTGGTCCCAATTTGGACCTGCTGATCTCTGTTTGGACCCACTGGTCCCAGTTTGGACCTGCTGATCTCTGTTTGGACCCACTGGTCCCAGTTTGGACCTGCTGATCTCTGTTTGGACCTGCTGATCTCTGTTTGGACCCACTGGTCCCAGTTTGGACCTGCTGATCTCTGTTTGGACCTGCTGATCTCTGTTTGGACCTGCTGATCTCTGTTTGGACCCACTGGTCCCAGTTTGGACCTGCTAATCTCTGTTTGGATCTGCTGATCTCTGTTTGGACCCACTGGTCCCAGTTTGGACCCACTGGTCCCAGGTTGGACCAGCGTGTCTTAGAGGGACAGCGAGTCACTCAGGCTTCAAGGAGCAGAGCTGCTGCTCCTCTTCATCACCAGAGAAGTTTGTTTAAATGATGAAGATGCCTTCAAAGCAACTCCTCCCCAGCAGTTCCTAACCGTGACACGGCGCCACCTGGTGGCTGGAGGGATTTACAGCAGCTGAAGTTCTGCTGTCCTGGTTGGACAGAATGGTGTCTGTTTGCCGGAGGCCTGAAAATCAGGAAGGAGGTCAGATCGTGATGAAGCAGCAGAATCCGGACCGGATTCAGGAATCCGGACCGGAATCAGGAAATGTTTCCTTTCTTGGAGCTAAAATCATTCAGACCTTTAATATCAATGTATTTATCGTTATCTGTCCTTCATGGGGGGTATTGCTGCAGCGGCTGCCTTTTTTACAGTGTACAGTTCCCCTAGAGTAGAATTGACTTTTTATAATCACTTTAATATATTATTATTTTATTTCAGTGCTCTTGAACTCGATTATTTATAACCATGTGATATTTCTGCATATGTACATTTAGTTTAGTAAAAAGGACAAAATGGAAAAGAGTTCTGAAGTGTTGCTTCCTCTGTTTTCTTCATCGCCTTAAAAGGTTTCATCGATGGGATTTTTATCATCATCATCATCGCTTCAGATTGTTTGGGTTCATTTTTAAAACATTTTTCTCGTCATAAACGTGTTTTCTGGATTATTTTGGAGCTTGCAGAGGATCATCTGTGAAGATGCTGGGAATAAAGAAACTTCTCTGATTCAATCTGGACTAAATCTCTAAAGAAGCTTTTATTTGGAACTTCTTTAATTGGTTTTCCTCTATAATAAGGCCCCCAGAACACTGACTGGGCTAAAACCAGTAACCTTCACACACCTTCATGGTTGCAGGAATTTCACCTGCAACCAAGAAGGACAACCATGAGAGTTTCATCCTTTAAATGCTTTATTTTTGGAGGTGAATCCTCGTGCTGGTTCTGAGAGACCTGATGTGTGAAACCAGCTGCCGGCTCCTGTTTCCTGTTTGAGGCCGGCGGCTCATAAAAAGGAAAAATAATAAAGGAAGAGAAAATAAAAAACGATGATTTGCTTCTCGTCTCAATTGGGCCGAAGGAGCAGGATCCAAACCGCCAGAACCGCTTCGAACAGGAGGTCTGTGTAATTCAGTGATGATGATGATGATGATGTGGTTCCTCTTCCTTTGGTTCCCATTTTCTGGGTTTTTATCACACTAGAACAGATCCGTGGTCCTTTTTATAGAAATGTTCTTCAATTGTTCGTTCTTTTTCTTGATAAATAAAGTTTTGATACAAAATCAAAGTTGCTTGTTGAAGACTTGTTGCTGCTGCAGACTGAGGAGAGCAGAGATGTTAACCAATCATTGTTCATCACCTGGATCAGTGCTAACCTGCGTCTCCAGGTTAGGAATCAAAGCTGGAAGGTTTGTTCTGGGATCTGAATATTTGGTAAATTTTAATGAAGGATTTGTAAATCTTTTAGTTTTTAATAACCGATATTATCGTCAGAACCTTTGACCCAAATATTTAGGCAGAAAGATCAGAACAATTTTTAAACTGAGCGGCTGGTCGTAAGCAGGATTCTGCAGGAATAGAAAACTCAGACTAGAATGTCGAGCTGATCAAGACTAGGAGCAAAAAGTCGCTGACTTGGTTCAGAGTTCAGTCCGTTTTCAGAGTAAGGAGAGGAATCTGGGGGGAGATCGTCCGCCGCTTGCGGCCGTAGCTGCATTCAGAGCTCAGGGGGATGACGAGCTGATCCCAGCCGAGGCCAAGGAGGCAACAGAGTCTGTGAGGGAACATCTAGAGCCGAGGTGGAATCAGAACCAGGTTTACAGACCAGACGGTCAGAGAGCTGAAGAAGAACCGAATGAGAATCCAAGCTGAGGTCAGTAACACAGTCCAAGTTCAGATAACCAGCAGGATCCAGGAAATCAGGCCAAAAACTAAACAGAGAGCAGAACAAGGCCAAGGCTAAACCTCGCATATCCAGAGGCAGAAAACGGGTCAGAATCACAGAAATATTTAGAGTAACTTTCAGCAACCAGCTGGAATAATCTGGCTCTGATGGAAGGCAGACAGGCAGCATAAATGGCAGCGGGGATTAGGTGGAAACGATGAGCATTAACGAGCCGCCGGGCCAATTAGACAGGTGAACAGGAGTAAATGAAACTACCAACCATCAGCGCCAAGAGCATGTTAAACATTTATTCAACTTTTAATTACCATCCAAAAACCCTCTACAGGTTTATTTCCATTATTCTGAAGCGGTTCAGATCATTTCATGTTGATATCTGTGTGGTTTTTTTTCTTGCTAATGAGACCTCAGGTCAACAGCTGTCCTCATTGTCTCAGCGTTGGTGTCCTACAGGGCGGCTCTGAGCCCAGAGTTCTACAGCCATGGCGGCACAACAACACCGCCATCCAACCAGTGAATGATTCAACCACTGGTCAGCGACTGCGGCGAGGTGCCCCGCAGACAGGAAGGCAGCCAGCTAACAGCTGCTAACCAGCTACCAGCTGCTAACCAACTACCAGCTGCTAACCAGCTACCAGCTGTTAACCAGCTACCAGCTGCTAACCAGCTACCAGCTGCTAACCAACTACCAGCTGCTAACCAGCTACCAGCTGCTAACCAGCTACCAGCTGCTAACCAGCTACCAGCTGTTAACCAGCTACGAGCTGTTAACCAGCTAACAGCTGCTAACCAGCTACCAGCTGCTAACCAGCTACCAGCTGTTAACCAGCTACCAGCTGCTAACCAGCTAACAGCTGCTAACCAGCTACCAGCTGCTAACTAGCTACCAGCTGCTAACCAGCTAACAGCTGCTAACCAGCTACCAGCTGTTAACCAGCTACCAGCTGCTAACCAGCTAACAGCTGCTAACCACCTAGCTAAGAGCTGTTTCTGAGAGCAGCATGCTAACGCGCTATGTTTACCGTAATAACCGTCCACAGCCAACATGTCCCCCTCATTCATAAAATGGTGAAATCAGGGACATTTCAGGGGACAGGTGGTCCAAAATAGGGACATCTGGGCACCTTCTACACGATAACTATGAAGCTTCTTCTGATTGAAACGCTAAGCTAGCAGCTGTTAGCAGTGAGTTACACAGAGTTCAGGGTTTGGGTCAAACAAGAATCACTTCTACTGTAAAAGGAGAATCAGTGGACATTAAATGATTTTTGAAGCTTTGTGCTGCAGGAGGACAGAAGGACAAGAGGACGGGAGGACAGGAGGATGGGAGGACATAAGGATGGGAGGACAGGAGGATGGGAGGAAAGGAGGATGGGAGGACAGGAGGATGGGAGGACATGAGGATGGGAGGACAGGAGGATGGGAGGACAGGAGGATGGGAGGACATGAAGATGGGAGGAAAGGAGGATGGGAGGACATGAGGATGGGAGGACAGGAGGATGGGAGGACATGAAGATGGGAGGAAAGGAGGATGGGAGGACATAAGGATGGGAGGAAAGGAGGATGGGAGGAAAGGAGGATGGGAGGAAAGGGGGATGGGAGGACATGAGGACGGGAGGAAAGGAGGATGGGAGGAAAGGGGGATGGGAGGACATGAGGACGGGAGGAAAGGAGGATGGGAGGACATGAGGATGGGAGGAAAGGAGGATTGGAGGACAGGAGGATGGGAGGAAAGGAGGATGGGAGGACATGAGGACGGGAGGAAAGGAGGATGGGAGGAAAGGGGGATGGGAGGACATGAGGACGGGAGGAAAGGAGGATGGGAGGAAAGGGGGATGGGAGGACATGAGGACGGGAGGAAAGGAGGATGGGAGGAAAGGGGGATGGGAGGACATGAGGATGGGAGGAAAGGAGGATGGGAGGACAGGAGGATGGGAGGAAAGGAGGATGGGAGGAAAGGGGGATGGGAGGACATGAAGATGGGAGGAAAGCAGGATGGGAGGACATGAGGATGGGAGGACAGGAGGATGGGAGGACATGAGGATGGGAGGAAAGGAGGATGGGAGGACAGGAGGATGGGAGGAAAGGAGGATGGGAGGACAGGAGGATGGGAGGACATGAGGATGGGAGGAAAGGAGGATGGGAGGACAGGAGGATGGGAGGAAAGGAGGATGGGAGGACAGGAGGATGGGAGGACATAAGGATGGGAGGACAGGAGGATGGGAGGACATAAGGATGGGAGGACAGGAGGATGGGAGGACAGGAGGATGGGAGGAAAGGAGGATGGGAGGACATGAGGATGGGAGGACAGGAGGATGGGAGGACAGGAGGATGGGAGGACATGAAGATGGGAGGAAAGGAGGATGGGAGGACATAAGGATGGGAGGACAGGAGGATGGGAGGACAGGAGGATGGGAGGAAAGGAGGATGGGAGGACAGGAGGATGGGAGGACAGGAGGATGGGAGGATGGGAGGACAGGAGGATGGGAGGAAAGGAGGATGGGAGGATAGGAGGACATGAGGATGGGAGGACAGGAGGATGGGAGGACATGAAGATGGGAGGAAAGGAGGATGGGAGGACAGGAGGATGGGAGGAAAGGAGGATGGGAGGATAGGAGGACATGAGGATGGGAGGACAGGAGGATGGGACGACAGGAGGATGGGAGGACATGAAGATGGGAGGAAAGGAGGATGGGAGGAAAGGAGGATGGGAGGACATGAGGATGGGAGGAAAGCAGGATGGGAGGACAGGAGGATGGGAGGAAAGGAGGATGGGAGGACAGGAGGATGGGAGGACATGAGGATGGGAGGACATGAGGATGGGAGGACAGGAGGATGGGAGGACATGAGGATGGGAGGAAAGGAGGATGGGAGGAAAGGGGGATGGGAGGACATGAGGACGGGAGGAAAGGAGGATGGGAGGAAAGGGGGATGGGAGGACATGAGGACGGGAGGAAAGGAGGATGGGAGGACATGAGGATGGGAGGAAAGGAGGATGGGAGGACAGGAGGATGGGAGGAAAGGAGGATGGGAGGACATGAGGACGGGAGGAAAGGAGGATGGGAGGAAAGGGGGATGGGAGGACATGAGGACGGGAGGAAAGGAGGATGGGAGGAAAGGGGGATGGGAGGACATGAGGACGGGAGGAAAGGAGGATGGGAGGAAAGGGGGATGGGAGGACATGAGGATGGGAGGAAAGGAGGATGGGAGGACAGGAGGATGGGAGGAAAGGAGGATGGGAGGAAAGGGGGATGGGAGGACATGAAGATGGGAGGAAAGCAGGATGGGAGGACATGAGGATGGGAGGACAGGAGGATGGGAGGACATGAGGATGGGAGGAAAGGAGGATGGGAGGACAGGAGGATGGGAGGAAAGGAGGATGGGAGGACAGGAGGACAGGAGGATGGGAGGACATGAGGATGGGAGGAAAGGAGGATGGGAGGACATGAGGATGGGAGGAAAGGAGGATGGGAGGAAAGGGGGATGGGAGGACATGAGGATGGGAGGACAGGAGGATGGGAGGACATGAGGATGGGAGGAAAGGAGGATGGGAGGACAGAAGGACAGGAGGATGGGAGGACAGGAGGATGGGAGGACATGAGGATGGGAGGAAAGGAGGATGGGAGGACAGGGGGATGGGAGGACATGAGGATGGGAGGACAGGAGGATGGGAGGACATGAGGATGGGAGGACAGGAGGATGGGAGGAAAGGGGGATGGGAGGACATGAGGATGGGAGGACAGGAGGATGGGAGGACATGAGGATGGGAGGAAAGGGGGATGGGAGGACATGAGGATGGGAGGACAGGAGGATTGGAGGACATGAGGATGGGAGGAAAGGAGGATGGGAGGACAGGAGGACAGGAGGATGGGAGGACAGGAGGATGGGAGGACATGAGGATGGGAGGAAAGGAGGATGGGAGGACAGGGGGATGGGAGGACATGAGGATGGGAGGACAGGAGGATGGGAGGACATGAGGATGGGAGGACAGGAGGATGGGAGGAAAGGGGGATGGGAGGACATGAGGATGGGAGGACAGGAGGATGGGAGGAAAGGAGGATGGGAGGACATGAAGATGGGAGGAAAGGAGGATGGGAGGACAGGAGGATGGGAGGACATGAGGATGGGAGGACAGGAGGATGGGAGGAAAGGAGGATGGGAGGAAAGGAGGATGGGAGGACAGGAGGATGGGAGGACAGGAGGATGGGAGGAAAGGAGGATGGGAGGAAAGGAGGATAGGAGGACATGAGGATGGGAGGACAGGAGGATGGGAGGAAAGGAGGATGGGAGGATGGGAGGACAGGAGGATGGGAGGACATGAGGATGGGAGGACAGGAGGATGGGAGGACATGAAGATGGGAGGAAAGCAGGATGGGAGGACAGGAGGATGGGAGGAAAGGAGGATGGGAGGACAGGAGGATGGGAGGACATGAGGATGGGAGGAAAGGAGGATGGGAGGAAAGGAGGATGGGAGGACATGAAGATGGGAGGAAAGGAGGATGGGAGGACAGGAGGATGGGAGGAAAGGAGGATGGGAGGACATGAAGATGGGAGGAAAGGAGGATGGGAGGACAGGAGGATGGGAGGAAAGGAGGATGGGAGGACAGGAGGATGGGAGGACATGAGGATGGGAGGAAAGGAGGATGGGAGGACAGGAGGATGGGAGGACAGGAGGATGGGAGGACATGAGGATGGGAGGAAAGGAGGATGGGAGGACATGAAGATGGGAGGAAAGGAGGATGGGAGGACAGGAGGATGGGAGGACAGGAGGATGGGAGGAAAGGAGGATGGGAGGACAGGAGGATGGGAGGACAGGAGGATGGGAGGACATGAGGATGGGAGGACAGGAGGATGGGAGGAAAGGAGGATGGGAGGACAGGAGGATGGGAGGACAGAAGGATGGGAGGACAGGAGGATGGGAGGAAAGGAGGATAGGAGGACAGGAGGATGGGAGGACATGAGGATGGGAGGAAAGGAGGATGGGAGGACAGGAGGATGGGAGGACAGAAGGATGGGAGGACAGGAGGATGGGAGGAAAGGAGGATAGGAGGACATGAGGATGGGAGGACATGAGGATGGGAGGACAGAAGGATGGGAGGACAGGAGGATGGGAGGAAAGGAGGATCGGAGGACATGAGGATGGGAGGACAGGAGGATGGGAGGAAAGGAGGATGGGAGGAAAGGAGGATGGGAGGACAGGAGGATGGGAGGACATGAGGATGGGAGGACATGAGGATGGGAGGAAAGGAGGATCGGAGGACATGAGGATGGGAGGACATGAGGATGGGAGGACAGAAGGATGGGAGGAAAGGAGGATGGGAGGAAAGGAGGATAGGAGGACATGAGGATGGGAGGACAGGAGGATGGGAGGACAGGAGGATGGGAGGACAGAAGGATGGGAGGAAAGGAGGATGGGAGGAAAGGAGGATGGGAGGACAGAAGGATGGGAGGAAAGGAGGATGGGAGGAAAGGAGGATAGGAGGACATGAGGATGGGAGGACAGGAGGATGGGAGGAAAGGAGGATCGGAGGACATGAGGATGGGAGGACATGAGGATGGGAGGACAGGAGGATGGGAGGAAAGGAGGATAGGAGGACATGAGGATGGGAGGACAGGAAGATGGGAGGAAAGGAGGATAGGAGGACATGAGGATGGAGGACAGGAGGATGGGAGGACATGAGGATGGGAGGACAGGAGGATGGGAGGACATGAGGATGGGAGGAAAGGAGGATGGGAGGACAGGAGGATGGGAGGACAGAAGGATGGGAGGACAGGAGGATAGGAGGACATGAGGATGGGAGGACAGGAGGATGGGAGGACATGAGGATGGGAGGAAAGGAGGATGGGAGGACAGGAGGATGGGAGGACAGAAGGATGGGAGGAAAGGAGGATGGGAGGACAGAAGGATGGGAGGAAAGGAGGATGGGAGGACATGAGGATGGGAGGACAGGAGGATGGGAGGACATGAGGATGGGAGGACAGGAGGATGGGAGGACAGGAGGATGGGAGGAAAGGAGGATGGGAGGACATGAGGATGGGAGCAAAGGAGGATGGGAGGAAAGGAGGATAGGAGGACATGAGGATGGGAGGAAAGGAGGATGGGAGGACAGGAGGATGGGAGGACATGAGGATGGGAGGACAGAAGGATGGGAGGACATGAGGATGGGAGGAAAGGAGGATGGGAGGACAGGAGGATGGGAGGAAAGGAGGATAGGAGGACATGAGGATGGGAGGACAGGAGGATGGGAGGAAAGGAGGATGGGAGGACAGGAGGATGGGAGGAAAGGAGGATAGGAGGACATGAGGATGGGAGGACAGGAGGATGGGAGGAAAGGAGGATGGGAGGACAGGAGGATGGGAGGACAGGAGGATGGGAGGACAGGAGGATGGGAGGAAAGGAGGATAGGAGGACATGAGGATGGGAGGACAGGAGGATGGGAGGACATGAGGATGGGAGGAAAGGAGGATGGGAGGAAAGGAGGATAGGAGGACATGAGGATGGGAGGACATGAGGATGGGAGGACAGGAGGATGGGAGGAAAGGAGGATGGGAGGAAAGGAGGATAGGAGGACATGAGGATGGGAGGACAGGAGGATGGGAGGAAAGGAGGATGGGAGGACAGGAGGATGGGAGGACATGAGGATGGGAGGAAAGGAGGATCGGAGGACATGAGGATGGGAGGACATGAGGATGGGAGGACAGGAGGATGGGAGGACAGAAGGATGGGAGGACAGGTGGATGGGAGGAAAGGAGGATAGGAGGACATGAGGATGGGAGGACATGAGGATGGGAGGACAGGAGGATGGGAGGACAGAAGGATGGGAGGACAGGAGGATGGGAGGAAAGGAGGATGGGAGGAAAGGAGGATAGGAGGACATGAGGATGGGAGGACAGGAGGATGGGAGGAAAGGAGGATGGGAGGACAGGAGGATGGGAGGACATGAGGATGGGAGGACATGAGGATGGGAGGAAAGGAGGATCGGAGGACATGAGGATGGGAGGACATGAGGATGGGAGGACAGGAGGATGGGAGGACAGGAGGATGGGAGGACAGAAGGATGGGAGGACAGGTGGATGGGAGGAAAGGAGGATGGGAGGACAGGAGGATGGGAGGATATGAGGATGGGAGGACAGGAGGATAGGAGGACATGAGGATGGGAGGACAGGAGGATGGGAGGACAGGAGGATGGGAGGAAAGGAGGATAGGAGGACATGAGGATGGGAGGACAGGAGGATGGGAGGACAGGAGGATGGGAGGAAAGGAGGATAGGAGGACATGAGGATGGGAGGACAGGAGGATGGGAGGAAAGGAGGATGGGAGGACATGAGGATGGAGGACAGGAGGATGGGAGGACATGAGGATGGGAGGACAGGAGGATGGTAGGAAAGGAGGATGGGAGGACAGGAGGATGGGAGGACAGAAGGATGGGAGGACAGGAGGATGGGAGGACAGGAGGATAGGAGGACATGAGGATGGGAGGACAGGAGGATGGGAGGACATGAGGATGGGAGGACAGGAGGATGGGAGGACAGAAGGATGGGAGGAAAGGAGGATGGGAGGACAGGAGGATGGGAGGACAGGAGGATGGGAGGACAGAAGGATGGGAGGAAAGGAGGATGGGAGGACATGAGGATGGGAGGACAGGAGGATGGGAGGACAGAAGGATGGGAGGAAAGGAGGATGGGAGGACAGGAGGATGGGAGGACAGAAGGATGGGAGGAAAGGAGGATGGGAGGACATGAGGATGGGAGGAAAGGAGGATGGGAGGAAAGGAGGATAGGAGGACATGAGGATGGGAGGACATGAGGATGGGAGGACAGGAGGATGGGAGGACAGAAGGATGGGAGGACAGGAGGATGGGAGGAAAGGAGGATGGGAGGAAAGGAGGATAGGAGGACATGAGGATGGGAGGACAGGAGGATGGGAGGAAAGGAGGATGGGAGGACAGGAGGATGGGAGGACATGAGGATGGGAGGACATGAGGATGGGAGGAAAGGAGGATCGGAGGACATGAGGATGGGAGGACATGAGGATGGGAGGACAGGAGGATGGGAGGACAGAAGGATGGGAGGACAGGTGGATGGGAGGAAAGGAGGATGGGAGGACATGAGGATGGGAGGACAGGAGGATGGGAGGACATGAGGATGGGAGGACAGGAGGATGGGAGGACAGGAGGATGGGAGGACAGAAGGATGGGAGGACAGGTGGATGGGAGGAAAGGAGGATAGGAGGACATGAGGATGGGAGGACAGGAGGATGGGAGGAAAGGAGGATGGGAGGACAGGAGGATGGGAGGATATGAGGATGGGAGGACAGGAGGATAGGAGGACATGAGGATGGGAGGACAGGAGGATGGGAGGACAGAAGGATGGGAGGACAGGAGGATGGGAGGAAAGGAGGATAGGAGGACATGAGGATGGGAGGACAGGAGGATGGGAGGACAGGAGGATGGGAGGAAAGGAGGATAGGAGGACATGAGGATGGGAGGACAGGAGGATGGGAGGAAAGGAGGATAGGAGGACATGAGGATGGAGGACAGGAGGATGGGAGGACATGAGGATGGGAGGACAGGAGGATGGTAGGAAAGGAGGATGGGAGGACAGGAGGATGGGAGGACAGAAGGATGGGAGGACAGGAGGATGGGAGGACAGGAGGATGGGAGGACAGGAGGATAGGAGGACATGAGGATGGGAGGACAGGAGGATGGGAGGACATGAGGATGGGAGGACAGGAGGATGGGAGGACAGAAGGATGGGAGGAAAGGAGGATGGGAGGACAGGAGGATGGGAGGACAGGAGGATGGGAGGACAGAAGGATGGGAGGAAAGGAGGATGGGAGGACATGAGGATGGGAGGACAGGAGGATGGGAGGACAGAAGGATGGGAGGAAAGGAGGATGGGAGGACATGAGGATGGGAGGACAGGAGGATGGGAGGACATGAGGATGGGAGGACAGGAGGATGGGAGGACAGGAGGATGGGAGGACATGAGGATGGAGGACAGGAGCATGGGAGGACATGAGGATGGGAGGACAGGAGGATGGGAGGACAGGAGGGTGGGAGGACAGGAGGACAGGAGGATGGGAGGACAGGAGGATGGGAGGAAAGGAGGATGGGAGGACAGGAGGATGGGAGGACAGAAGGATGGGAGGACAGGAGGATGGGAGGACATGAGGATGGGAGGACAGGAGGATGGGAGGACATGAGGATGGGAGGAAAGGAGGATGGGAGGACAGGAGGATGGGAGGACAGAAGGATGGGAGGACATGAGGATGGGAGGACAGGAGGATGGGAGGACATGAGGATGGGAGGAAAGGAGGATGGGAGGACAGGAGGATGGGAGGACAGAAGGATGGGAGGACAGGAGGATGGGAGGACAGGAGGATGGGAGGACATGAGGATGGGAGGAAAGGAGGATGGGAGGACAGAAGGATGGGAGGAAAGGAGGATGGGAGGACAGGAGGATGGGAGGACAGAAGGATGGGAGGAAAGGAGGATGGGAGGACATGAGGATGGGAGGACAGAAGGATGGGAGGAAAGGAGGATGGGAGGACAGGAGGATGGGAGGACAGAAGGATGGGAGGAAAGGAGGATGGGAGGACATGAGGATGGAGGACAGGAGGATGGGAGGACATGAGGATGGGAGGACAGGAGGATGGGAGGACAGGAGGGTGGGAGGACAGGAGGACAGGAGGATGGGAGGACAGGAGGATGGGAGGACATGAGGATGGGAGGACAGGAGGATGGGAGGACAGGAGGATGGGAGGACATGAGGATGGAGGACAGGAGGATGGGAGGACATGAGGATGGGAGGACAGGAGGATGGGAGGACAGGAGGGTGGGAGGACAGGAGGACAGGAGGATGGGAGGACAGGAGGATGGGAGGAAAGGAGGATGGGAGGACAGGAGGATGGGAGGACAGAAGGATGGGAGGACAGGAGGATGGGAGGACAGGAGGATAGGAGGACATGAGGATGGGAGGACAGGAGGATGGGAGGACATGAGGATGGGAGGAAAGGAGGATGGGAGGACAGGAGGATGGGAGGACATGAGGATGGAGGACAGGAGGATGGGAGGACATGAGGATGGGAGGAAAGGAGGATGGGAGGACAGGAGGATGGGAGGACAGAAGGATGGGAGGACAGGAGGATGGGAGGACAGGAGGATAGGAGGACATGAGGATGGGAGGACAGGAGGATGGGAGGACAGGAGGATGGGAGGACGGAAGGACGGAAGGACGCGGTCTCTGCAGACCGTTTTAATGTCTTCTGGTCTCCAAGGTTGCAGATGTTCTAGAAAGACGTCAGAAACTGATGTCCCGGCCTCAGCGTTAGACTTCTCCTTTATCTCTATAAACCTGAAGGTGACATAAATGTTTGGAAGTCATTTAAACAAGATGGCTGACTGTCGGCTCCAACGCTGAATCTCTTTTAGACACGATAAACGTGAACCAGAGACTTTTTCACTACGTCTTCAGGAGGAGAAAGACCGCCGTCCATTCTGCCTTTTGATGATCTAGATGCAGATCTATGTAACCTGGTAACTCACAACAGTAAATTCATGCAAATCATTTTTATTTCTATATTTTCCAAACATGAAAAGAATTCAGTTTAATAAGTAAAGAGTTTGATTGAGATGAAAGCTGATTAAAGGATTTACAGTGTTTTATCTGCATGGCAGCCATGTTGGACTTTTCCAGCTCCAGACTTTTGAGTCCAGATGTTCTCAGAGCACAATTATTTTATCTGATTAAGTCAAACATCTGCAGTGATTTACTGAACGAAGCGTTTGCATGAAAGCAGCCGATGTTTTCTGAAGCAGGAGGTCGTCTGAAACCTGCAGGAGCTCTGAGTTGGTTAAATCCCCTCCAGCCTGGTCGGGTTCCAGCTGAGCAGGCGATAAATGCAGGACGCATGGAGACAAACGGCCTCCGATGGAAACAGGATCGGCTGTAAAAAACCTTTTAAACAGGAACACCCCCCCCCCCAGCAGCAACAAAGCTGGAAATCATCAGCACTTCAAAGCGGCACCTGAGATTAGTGTCACTCAGGTGATTCAGCGTCTGACCAAATGAGGAAAATATGGAAACAGTCTGAGTGGAGGAAAGGAAGAGACGTCTGAACGTCCCCTTTTTGTTCTGCTGACTCACAGAAGCTGACCTTCTGGATGGAAAATGTCGCTTTCAATCTGATTATCTGGCTAAATGATGTGAATGGATTCTGTCTGCTAACAAAGAGCAGCGGAGAGCAGCTCATTGTTCCACAGATTTGATAAAAGGCAGGAGAAGGAGGCCGTCAGCGGCTCTCTCTCCTGCTTCAGGGAGAAAATCCAAACTCAGTTAAAGGTGAATCTGCTGTTCGGAGCAAACAGGAGCATCTCTGAGCTCTGCAGTGATGTCGTCCACCAAGCTGCAGTGTCTTCATCCTAAACGGGAAAAGAGGCAGAGGAGGAACATTTGCTTCAGTGTTCTGCTTCTGAGAACTCAGCTGCTCTCAGATCTACAAACACTCCAGGACCTTGGATCAGGCAGCGTCCTGCTGTGAAAAGTACTGCAAAGGTTGCATCATCTTTGTCACAAAATAGCCTTTAGATTTACTTCCTGCTGAGCGTTGATGTCTGATGGCTATCAGGAGTATCTTTCTTTATGTTCTTAATGCAGGAAGGAAAATGGAGGGAAACCAGGTGGAGGCTGCAGAGCAGAACCACCTCAGAAATGGAGATACAGTGGATGGTTTATGGGTTAAAAGGGCCTAGTCAAAGTCTAGACCCATATCTATGTTAGAGTTATAATTATAAAATTATTGTGTGGGCATATGAAACATTGAAGAAATAAGATGCTACATTTCTATCCTGTGATTCAATCAGGAGGGTCATAAACTTTTATGAACTGCATCCAGTAGGTCATGAGGCAGAGTCACGCTGTTGTGTGACTTCCATCCTGCCAGATGGTCATTACTGGGTTTTCTGTTTAAGACCCGCCCATTTGTTTCTGCTCTGTGAATAAAAGACTCTGCTGTTCTGTTGGGGGTCAGATTGGCAGATGTGAGCAGCAGCCTTTCTCATTCCTGCAGGAAAAAGCTCTGTTTCAAAATCCTTTTCTGCTTCAGATTCGTTTTTGTCCTAAATGAAATATGATCTCACAATATTTTGAATCTAACAATCTAACTGAGAGTCTACAGTGAAGCCTGGTTTATGCTCAGAAACCAGGTCGTCTGCGTTTGTCGAAGTTAACGCAGATATGAACCGTCCATTCCACCTGCTCTCAGCAGGAATGATTTTATGGGATTCTTTATAAATAAGATTGATCTTATTAAAAATAAGATCATAAGCACTCCTCTATCCGCGATTGTACCTGAGGTAGTCATGGAATCTGAACCGGGTTTAGACTGCTTTGATCCAGTTGAACTTTCTGAATTAGCAAAATTATTGTCTTCATCTAAGCCTTCAACTTGTATGTTAGATCCAGTTCCAACCAGGTTATTTAAGGAGGTATTCCCTTTGATCTCCTCCTCCATTTTAGATGTGATTAATCTATCTCTGTTACAGGGATATGTACGTAAAGCTTTTAAGGTTGCTGTAATTAAACCTCTGCTTAAGAAACCGTCTCTTGACCCAGATGACTTGGTTAATTATAGACCTATATCCAATCTTCCTTTCTTATCCAAAATTCTTGAGAAAGTAGTTGCCAAACAAGTTTGCGATCACTTCCACCATAATGAACTTTTTGAAGAGTTTCAGTCTGGCTTTAGAGCTCATCATAGCACTGAAACAGCTCTGGTGAAAGTCACTAATGATATTCTCATGGCCTCAGATAATGGACTTGTATCTGTGCTCGTCCTGTTGGATCTTAGTGCTGCATTTGATACAGTTGACCATAATATTCTTTTAGAAAGACTTGAATATTTTGTTGGAATTAAAGGAACAGCTCTAGACTGGTTTAAATCTTATCTATCTGATCGAATTCAGTTTGTTTATGTTAATGATAGATCTTCAACACGCTCAAAGGTTACCTGTGGAGTACCACAGGGATCAGTGCTAGGACCAATTCTCTTTACTTTATACATGCTCCCAATTGGTAGAGTTATTAGACAGCATGGGATTAATTTCCACTGTTTTGCTGATGATACCCAGCTATATCTGTCTATAATCCAGATGAAGCTAACCCATTACATAGATTACAGGCATGTCTTGAAGACATAAAAACCTGGATGACTCTTAACTTTCTGCTTCTGAATGCAGACAAAACAGAAGTTATAGTCTTTGGACCAGAGTCTCTGAAAAAGAAGCTGATTAGCCAGTCACTTCATTTGGATGGGATTAAACTGATTTCAGATAATAAAGTAAAAAATCTTGGTGTTGTTTTTGATCAGGACCTGTCATTTAAATCCCAGATCAAAGAGGTTTCTAGAATTTCCTTCTTTCATCTGAGGAACATTGCAAAAATTAGAAATCTCCTGTCCAGGGGTGATGCTGAGAAACTAGTCCATGCATTTGTTACTTCAAGGCTGGACTATTGTAATTCTTTACTATCAGGAAGTCCACAAACTGTAGTTAAAAGCCTTCAGCTGATCCAAAATGCTGCAGCCAGAGTTCTGATGAAAATGAAAAAGAGAGATCATATCTCTCCTATCCTGGCTTCTCTTCATTGGCTTCCTGTTAAATCCAGAATAGACTTTAAAATCCTCCTTCTCACATATAAAGCCTTAAATGGCCAAGCTCCATCTGATATCAGAGATCTGATTGTTCCTTCTGTTCCTAACAGAGCACTTCGCTCTCAATCTGCAGGTTTACTAGTGGTTCCTAGAACTTCTAAAAGTAGAATGGGAGGCAGATCTTTTAGTTATCAGGCTCCTCTCCTGTGGAACCAACTACCAGTTTTAGTCCGTGAGGCAGACACCCTGTCTACTTTTAAGGCTAGGCTTAAAACTTTCCTTTTTGATAAAGCTTATAGTTAGAGTGGCTCAGGTTATCTTGATCTATCTCTATAGTTCTGCTGCTATAGGCTTAGACTGCTGGAGGACATAGGGACCCCTTTTCCATCATTCTGCTTCATTCTCTCTCTGTTCTCCTATTCTGCAGAATCTGTTAGTTCAATCTCTAACCTTCTGCTCTCTGCTTTTCCTCAGAGTAGCTTTGCCTCGTCTGTTCCTGTTTGGCTGTGACGTCATCCAGGAAAGAAACATCAGCTGTGCTGCTTCCATCAACACCCTTGTTTGTAGATGTTGGAGATCGGCCTGTTTTCCAGTGTGGTCCTGTTTCTCTGGCCGTGGCTGGGTGGATGTGCTCTCTTCATCCTCTGGCATGGGAGCTGCCTTGGAGCTCGTCTGCCTGGCTGTGTGTTTCCTGGACGGGGCCGCCTTTTACAGCTGCTTTTTGTATCTCTGCTTCTGTCTCCTTGAACCCCAGTGGGCCTCAGCAGATGGCCGCTCACACTGAGCCTGGTTCTGCTGGAGGTTTCTTCCTGTTAAAAGGGAGTTTTTCCTCTCCACTGTCGCTGCAAGCATGCTTAGTGTGAGGGATTGCTGAAGAGTCAATGCAATCAACTGGTTTTCCTTAGATAGAAAACTTTGTATCAATTTGACTGTATGATCTGGTTGAACTGTAAAGTGCCTTGAGATGACATGTGTTGTGAATTTGGCGCTATATAAATAAACTGAATTGACACCGTCTGGATGGAGTAATAAGTGGGTAACAGGGAAGCTGCAGAGAGGCGTGTTAAACTACGACTCTGCTTCCTGGTCTGCCAGAGATGTAGAGGTCCTTGACATTTGCATAAAACAAGTCCAAGTTTTATTTCCTCTAGTGCAGCAGCTGACAAACGTTTGGAATGTAGGCAGGTGGAACATAAACTGTTATGACCTGTACTTTTATACTGCATTTTCAAGTCAGGACTTAACCAAAGTGATTTACGCTACATTTACTCACACTGATGGTGAGCTAGATGATAGCCACAGCTGTCCTGGGGTTCACCAACAAGCCAGGCTGCCATACACTGGCACCATCAGACCTCTGATCACCAGCACTCGGACAACTAGAGATGTCAATTAAATCAAGTTTAATAAAAAAACGTTGTGGGAGCCGGCGGCGTCGCTTGACACGTTGTGGGAGCCGGCGGCGTCGCTTGACACGTTGTGGGAACCGGCGGCGTGGTCTTCTACTTCATTGGTTTCCAGTTGCACTAAGAGACAAATTATTTTCAGTCAGATCAACATTTTCTGGATTTTTAGCTCTAAGGATTTCAGCAAAGTTCTATTTCACCTTCTCTAGCATTATGCTTCAACATGGAATCCAGTGACTGGAGAAGCATGATGGCCTTTTTCATAGAAATGTCATTTTCAGACACTACAGAGCACAGAGATCTCATTAGCATCAGGAACAAACAAAGTAAGGTTTCTGTTAAAGGGTTAGCTTACCTCCATGCTGATCATGACCCATGTTTGGATTCACTGGTAGGCAGGATCCTGTTAGACAGTTAAAACAGTCATACTTGCATCAGACAATCAGCTTAAACGCTCAACCACAGATCCGTCCAACAAAACTCATCTAGAATAGATTAAAACTTTCTTCTTTCATGAATCTATTTCTCACCTTTAAACAACAAGCCGACCAAACACAGGAGCAGGACAGGAAGACGCTGCATGTTTGCTGCTTCAACTGAAAGCAAAGCAGCACCTGAGGCTTAAATAGAGCCTCAGCTGATTCAGCTGCAGGGCATCAACTGCTAATTAGAAGCCAAAACAAACACTTGCTGCTCGTTAAGATCAGGGATTTCTTTAGGCTTTGCTTAAATTATTTTTATTAGTTCACATTATAACAGGAGATAAATCTGATCAAACCCTGAAGATAACAGAGAAAAACAGATAAAAGAAGAAGAAACAATAAATCTTTTTTTCTGGATTAATCTTTGTTTCTAGGAATTGCTTTTAATCTTGAGCTTCAATTAGAAAGTCTTTATTTGAAAGGATCTATCAAGTTTACTCGTGGAAAAATATAGATCTTTAATTAATATTTTAAATTCACTGCAAGAAGTTCAGACTTTTCCCATGTTTCTCAAACCGCTCAGATTCTTCTAGTTTAGAGTCCCATAAAATATTCCAGTATTTTTACATTCTTGCGGCTGCAGACAGACTGTTTTTTCTTTTTTCTGGTCCAGTCTGTCTCTTTGAGCAGATGGGTTGCTAACTCCTGATCTATCAGAACTTCCTGAGATGTTCTTCTAAAGTATTTATTTCTGTTGCTTTTTTTTCAGCCTATAGAAACTTTTTCTGTAGAGCAAATTCTGGGGTTTATCTGTTGGATAGTTTCAGTATTTGTTAGATAGAGGTTGTTTATGCTGCAATAATACCTGAAGCTGGAATGTCCCTCTGTGGGGCTCTGACAGAAATAACCCAGTTTTTAAATTGAGCAATGATGTAAAACTGTGTCTGTGACAGAATGTGATGGACTGAAGAGTTGAACTCCTGGCAGACCGCATCAATGAACCGTATCGACTGTCGGATCCGGCGTTTCCATTCCGCTCCCTGCTGCTTGACCTGAATCCAGATGATAAACGGACCCCTGCAGAGCATAATGGGAAAGGCCTGGACTGAAGCCACATGCACCAGTTTATATCTCAGCATGAGACCCAGTCAGAGGTACACACATTCTGGTTTAGCTATATGTAGTGAGGACCATGTGTTGACTTTTTAATCCTTAATATGCCCTAACCTTGGCAATAACCTTAACCATTACCAGTACATAACTAACATTAACCATTACCTGAGCGTACCTGTCCCTAACCCACAAACCTTTCCTTCCAGACCAGTTCCAGCTAGCTCCTCAGCCATTTACCTTTTACGGAAAAAAAACTGTGACGACCACTAGTAAACCTGCAGATTGAGAGCGAAGTGCTCTGTTAGGAACATAAGGAACAATCAGATCTCTGATATAAGATGGAGCTTGGCCATTTAAGGCTTTATATGTGAGAAGGAGGATTTTAAATTCTATTCTGGATTTAACAGGAAGCCAATGAAGAGAAGCCAGGATAGGAGAGACATGATCTCTCTTTTTAATTTTCATCAGAACTCTGGCTGCAGCATTTTGGATCAGCTGAAGGCTTTTAACTACAGTTTGTGGACTTCCTGATAGTAAAGAATTACAATAGTCAAGCCTTGAAGTAACAAATGCATGGACTAGTTTCTCAGCATCACCCCTGGACAGGAGATTGCTCATTTTCGCAATATTCCTCAGATGAAAGAAGGAAATTCTAGAAACCTCTTTGATCTGGGATTTAAATGACAGGTCCTGATCAAAAATAACACCAAGATTTTTTACTTTATTATCTGAAATCAGTTTAATCCCATCCAAATGAAGTGACTGGCTAATCAGCTTCTTTTTCAGAGACTCTGGTCCAAAGACTATAACTTCTGTTTTGTCTGCATTCAGAAGCAGAAAGTTAAGAGTCATCCAGGTTTTTATGTCTTCAAGACATGCCTGTAATCTATGTAATGGGTTAGCTTCATCTGGATTATAGACAGATATAGCTGGGTATCATCAGCAAAACAGTGGAAATTAATCCCATGCTGTCTAATAACTCTACCAATTGGGAGCATGTATAAAGTAAAGAGAATTGGTCCTAGCACTGATCCCTGTGGTACTCCACAGGTAACCTTTGAGCGTGTTGAAGATCTATCATTAACATAAACAAACTGAATTCGATCAGATAGATAAGATTTAAACCAGTCTAGTGCTGTTCCTTTAATTCCAACAAAATATTCAAGTCTTTCTAAAAGAATATTATGGTCAACTGTATCAAATGCAGCACTAAGATCCAACAGGACGAGCACAGATACAAGTCCATTATCTGAGGCCATGAGAATATCATTAGTGACTTTCACCAGAGCTGTTTCAGTGCTATGATGAGCTCTAAAGCCAGACTGAAACTCTTCAAAAAGTTCATTATGGTGGAAGTGATCGCAAACTTGTTTGGCAACTACTTTCTCAAGAATTTTGGATAAGAAAGGAAGATTGGATATAGGTCTATAATTAACCAAGTCATCTGGGTCAAGAGACGGTTTCTTAAGCAGAGGTTTAATTACAGCAACCTTAAAAGCTTTAGGTACATATCCCTGTAACAGAGATAGATTAATCACATCTAAAATGGAGGAGGAGATCAAAGGGAATACCTCCTTAAATAACCTGGTTGGAACTGGATCTAACATCCAAGTTGAAGGCTTAGATGAAGACAATAATTTTGCTAATTCAGAAAGTTCAACTGGATCAAAGCAGTCTAAATCCGGTTCAGATTCCATGACTACCTCAGGTACAATCGCGGATAGAGGAGTGCTTATGATCTTATTTTTAATAAGATCAATCTTATTTATAAAGAATCCCATAAAATCATTGCTGCTAAGAGCAGGTGGAATGGACGGTTCAACAGAGCTATGGCTCTGGGTGAGTTTGGCAACTGTATTAAAAAGAAATCTAGGATTATTCTTATTCTCCTCTATTAATGAGGAGAAGTATGCTGCTCTTGCTTTACAAAGGGTCCTCTTATACAGCAGTAAACCATTTTTCCAGACTAGGAAGGACTCCTGCAGGCCTGTGGAGCGATATTTTCTCTCCAGTTTCCTAGCATTTTGCTTCAAAGTACGCAGCTCTGCATTAAACCAAGGAGCAAGCTTTCTATTTTCAATGGTTTTCATTTTCAAGGGAGCTGCGTTGTCTAAGGCAGTACGCAGAGAACTAGCAACCCCATCAACAAAATCATCAACCTGTGAAGGGGAATAAGCTATGCTTTTGCACTCTGCAGCACTGCTCAGCGACACAGAGGAGAGAGAAAGTGAAGCAGATTCTTTAAAATTTATAACTGCACCATCTGATAAAGATCTACTAAAATTGAACCTTCTTTTGGGGGAGGAGAACTCTGTTAAAGTAATCCTGAAGGTTATTAGAAAGTGGTCAGAGAGGACAGGGTTGTGAGGAAATACTGTTATTTCTTCACATTCTATGCCGTATGTCAGCACAAGATCCAAAGTATGAAGATGAGAATGTGTGGGACTATTCACATTTTGAACAAAGCCAATAGTGTCTAAGATAGCATCAAAGGCCGCTCTTAAGCTATCGCCTTCAATGTCAGCATGGATGTTAAAATCTCCCACTATGATGACCCTGTCAGTATTTAATACCAAATCAGAAAGGAACTCTGAAAACTCATCTAAAAATTCAGAGTAAGGACCTGGCGGACGATACAAAGTTACAAAAAGAAGAGGTTTTCTTGCCTTGAAATTTGGATGAGGGAAATTAAGGGTTAAATGTTCAAAAGAGTTGTAGGTATTAACTGTTTTGGGAGTAATCAGTAAGTCAGACTGGAAGATTGTTGCTACTCCTCCTCCTCGCCCAGAACTTCTGGGTATGTGAAAATTTAAATAGCTTGAAGGAGTTGCCTCATTTATGCTCACATAATCCTCTTGCTGCAGCCAGGTTTCTGTAAGGCAAAACAAGTCAATGTGATTATCACAGATCAAGTCATTAACTAGCAGACTTTTAGAGGAAAGCGATCTTATGTTAAACAGACCGCATTTAATTGTTTTAACTTTTTCCCCAATTGGAGTTATTTTGATTTTAATTAGATTATCATGATTTCCTCCTTTGGGAATATTTGCTAATTTATTAGATTTTGGTCGTGGGCAAGACACTGTCTGGATGGAGTAAAGAGTGGGTAACAGTAGAGAAGCTGCAGAGAGGTCTGTTAAACTAGGACTCTGCTTCCTGGTCTGCACCCTGGGGGGTCAGGGTTTTGGAGGACTAATAAATGTGGCCAGATTCCTAGAAAGAAGAGCTGCACCATCCAAAGTGGGATGGATGCCGTCTCTCCCAATCAGACCAGGCTTTCCCCAAAAGGATTGCCAATTATTAATGCAGCCCACGTTGTTTTCAGGACACCACCTAGACAACCAGCGGTTGAATGACGACATGCGGCTAAACATGTCATCACTGGTCAGTGTCTTGCCCACAACCAAAATAAAATTGGAAAAGATTCCCAAAGGAGTAAATCATAATCTAAAAAATTAAAATGACACCAATTTAGGAATTTTTAGATGAGTTTTCGAGTTCCTCTGATTTGGTTTTAAATATTGACAGGGTTATCAAAGTGGGAGATTTTAACATCCATGCTGACATTGAAGGCGATAGCTTAAGAGCAGCCTTTAATGCTATCTTAGACACTATTGGCTTTGTTCAAAATGTGAATAGTCCCACACATTCTCATCTTCATACACTGTCCCTACCAGAACAGGGAAATGCTTCCCAAATAACAAACCGTGGATCACTGGTGATCTGAAGCAACAGCTTGAAAAAACAAACAAGCCTTTAAGAAGAGAGACAGTGAATTAATGAGAATACAGAAGCAACTTAAGGTGAAGATCAGACAGCATGGAGGCATAGAGGAAGAGGCTGGAAAACAAGCTCTAGAACATCGTAAATTAAGGAGATTCCAGGCTTCAGCCTTGATCAGACAGATGGACGTCTGGACAGAACCAATGAACTTGAATCCATTCTTCAACGAGTTCGGTTCAGGAACAAGCTCAGCATCTTTCTCTCCTGCCCACAGTCACATGGACATCCTTCCCTCCTCTGCCATTTACTCTCCTGCTTCTATTTATCAGCCTCCACCTTCCACATGTCTCTACAACTCAGTAAAGAGGCAACTGGAGAGACTGAATGGTAATGGGGAAATTGGGGCATATAACTTGGAATCCAGAGGTTCTGAGTTGAAGTCCCACAGCCTGAGTAAGACCCTTAACCCGATTCCCCGGGCGCTGCACAATGGCAGCACACGGTATAATGTATATACATTAAAGGTATAGAAGAGGATCTTTTATTTCCAGGTGGATCATCTCCATCAGTGGTCCTCCTGTCAATCATGTTTACATAATGCCATCCTACATGCTCGCCCCGCTAGCGATCTTAATCTGCGCATTTTCTTATCTGTGATGAGCTACTGTTTCAGTCACTGAAGCTTACCTGTCTCACAGCGGTTCTTTGAAAAGTCGGAACAGAAAAGCATTATGGGATTTGCTGTCGCCATATGCTGTGGCTACCCGACAGCAGCGACTGATAAAGATGGCGCGGGCGATGCGCGGTGGAGTTACATGACCAATGGAGTGAAAAGCAGCGATTATCTGTCTGAACAGTCAGTGAACTGAGTTCACTATAACATTCACTATATAGTCCCCACTATATGTAGTGATGGAGGGATTTAGGGCGGACGGTCGGACACAGTAAGCTGGTATGAACTATGAGAACAGCAACTTTTAAACAGAGCATTCACAAGCAGAAATGGGATCATTAACGCTCTTGCAAAGAGTGGAGAGGGCGGGTCTTTGAAAACATTTGTGAAAATCCTCCACAGTACCTTTAATATAAAACAAAGAAGTCTGATTGTTGTGTTTGCAGTACTGTATCGATCTCTGATGGGTTGACTTTATTCCAACGTATTTTATTCTCTCACACTTGTGACTCCAGAGCACCTAACCTTTATAGATATAATCTTAAAACAGCTTATATAATGTTATTAATGTCAAAGAGATAATGGAAGCTGTTCCATGGCAGTGAGTGAACTAGTCTGACGGAGATCTTGAGACTATAAAAGAGGAAATGTTCAGGAGTCATTCCTGACGGCTATAGGAACACCTCAGACCCGAATGCATGAAATAAGGAAACATTGAAAAGTTTGACATCTTCAAGGTTCTCGTAACCTGCTCTGGTATTTATCGCTCTCTTCTCAAAGAGCAGCGGTTTCCCTCTTTGGTTCTCATTAAATACCGAACCACATCATCACCCTTCACATGTCAATCTGAGTGTGTCTAAGAGACCAGTCATAATCCATTAGCATGCTGGCACAGTGGCTGTCACTCCATGGGAATCCTTCCCAAACTGGTTTCATGCCTCATTATGAACCTGTGACCTCCAACTCAACAACCGTCCACAGAGAAAATCATTTTATCCCAAACAGTGTTTGATGCTCTTCATGCACTAATGATACCAAGTGGATTTCAGTCAGACCCAAAATGAGAAACAAAGACTAGAAAGTTCTCAGGTCTCAGTGATGCGGATGTTACTTTTAATGCTCGGCTCGCAATTTTCCCTGGTGATAAACCTTAGCATTAAAAACAGGGATGTTTGCTAAGTTGCTCGATGAGTAGAGAGGTAGGAGGAGGTAGAGTGGAAGCCCCATCCGGTGGGAGATTCCAGTCCAGACAGACGTTTCTCCTTGGATCAACCTTTCTTAATCCTCATCCAAAATACCAAGGTTATCCTGAGCTATCTCTGCTATAACCTTAGACTGCTGGAGGACATAGGGACCCTTTTTTCTCTCTATTCTGTTCTTCTTTATTGTCCCACTCTGCTGAATCTTTTAGTTTAACCGCAAACTTTATGTTCTTTCTTTTACTCACCATAGTAGCATCATTTTAATTAAATTTGATATAAAAACACTTGATTTATTCCAAAGGGGTTGCAGTTTTTTTTTTCTTCTTTTTTCCATCCAGTTGTTGTAGATGTGGATGCTGTTGGCCGGAAGAATCTTCTGCAGATTTGGAAAAGTCTTTGACTGAAGACAATTTGTTGGTCTTTAACATTCTGAACATAACCTTCACTTAATGAAGAATTCTTTATCAGCTGGTTGAGCTTTTTTTTAAATCATTAGCTCTGAGGCTGTTTCCCCAGCAGATTCTCTGCAGCAGCCGGATAGAAGATCTGCAGCATTTAGCTGCAAAAACTGAAGGACCTATTTACACTGGCCTTTTGAAGCCGTGACGATAACGATCGGAGCACGGTGACCGACATCACTGCTGAGTGTGAGTTTCCTGCACCTCAGGAGGAGGAAAACACGTCAAACAGCTGCAACTCCGATTGCTTCATCATCAGTTAATCCTGAAAGTTCCAAGAAATTAAGGCTTGAGTTATTTTAATCTTTCATTTAATCATCTTATTTAAATTATTTATTTGCATTCTCTTTTATTAACTGTTTCCATTAATTATCTATGAGCTTTATGCCACAGCACCGTCTTCTCAATTATTAATTGAACTTTATCTCACATTGGAGAAATTCCCTCTCTGCATTTAACCCCTGGGGGAGCAGTGGGCTGTCATTGTGCGGCGCCCAGGGAGCAGAGTGGGGTTAAGGGTCTTGCTCAGGGACCCAGAGTGGCAGTCTATGGGAGCAGGGCTCTAACTCAGAGCCTCTGGATTCATAGCTCTACGCCCTACCCACTGGGCCACCACTCCCCCCTTTTTTCATTTTTCCAAGTAAAGCGCTTTGTTCTACAGAAATAAACTTTCCTGATGAATTCATACATTTCAATAGGTTGATTCTTTTTTTGTAAACAGAACTTTCTAAATCAGTGACATTAGTAATGAAAGTTTTTCTAGATGTAACTGCTGCCTTCCTTTACTGATCATTTCTCTGCTCGTCTGGAAAATCCCAGAATATTCAGGATTGAATTGGCTGCTGGTGATTGACAGGTGGGCCAGCCAATGAGGAGGCAGCTCTGATGTTCAACAGCTGGTTTGATGTGATGAAAGCCTGAACTGCTGCAGTGACGGATCGTAGAGACTGACAGCGAGACGCAGCTGAAAACAGGAGGAAGGGACATGAATAATTCATTCAGGGGGGGGGGGGGGGGGGGGGTTCATTCAGTGTGTGTGTGTGTGTGGGGGGGGGGGGGGGGGTGTTAATCCCTTCAGTTTTGCTGCTGATTTTCTTTGTCAAGCGTGAGAGAGTAATTAATCAGATCTGAAATGAGATTCTGGAATTAAAAATGGGGGGGGGGGGGGGGGGGCGTCTAGCCTTAATAAACTCTGACAAGCAAATTATATCAGCTTCCTCCTCCTCCTCCATTTTCATCGTCTTCCTCCACAGTATTTGTCGTCTCGTCTCTCAGCTCACAGACCGAAGGTGTTTCTCCTCATTCTGACCACTTCCTGTTCCCGTACCTGTGCCTCTGCAGAGGCCGTCTGACACCTGAGCAGCTCTCAGTGCAGACCTTCATCAGCTGCACTGGACCAATCAGGAACTGAAGAGTCATTGGCTGTGTTTGAATTTTCACCACTGGTCGGCGCCAAGTAACCTTTCCTCTGATCACAGCTTGCTTGGTCTCGCAATGAATCCTGGGTAACCAAGGATACCGAGGATACATCGGCAAATCAGGCAAAAAGAAGGACGCATTTAAAAGTCGCATAACAAGGACTTTTGAGCCGTTACTCAATTCACTAAAACACGAGACTTGGTGAGAACGGGAGCACGCAGCATAGATATGTGTCAATTGGAACAGAAGCGTGATGACATCACCATACGCTCAGCTCGTTTAGAGCTGCATTTCACCTCCTGTTATTAATCGTCTCTAGAACACGAGAACGCTCAAGAACGCATATCGAGCAACGGGCCGTTGCTCAATATGCGATCTTTAGCGTTCTCTTGTGCTCGTGACACGTCATCAGCCTCAGCCCGAGCACTGTTCCAAACGCCGAGAACGCAAGATAGAGAACGTGCCAAATCCCCGTGATGTTGTTCTGGCCCCTCCCTCTTTACCCAGCATGCATCAGAGCAGACTTGTCCGTTCTTGAGATTGACAGCTTTCCCAGCATGCACTGCGGCAGCAGCAGCTTCTAATGGAGCACTCCATTGAAAGTTAAAAGTTCTCTTTTCTGTTGCTGTTGTTCGTTAAAAGTATGTTTTAAGATTATTTGAGGCGAGAATATTAAACTCTAAAGAGTCACTATATGGAACATTTACTGATTTAATGCGTAATAAAAAAAAAAATCCGAAATTGAGATGACTGCAGCAACCAGCGAACCTCACGGGCTAACGGCAGCCAGGCCATGGCCGCTGCAGACGGTTTAACGTTAGCCCATCTGCAGCGGCCCTCTCTCTGCATAGCCGTGTGTGAAGGACCGCTGGTTGATCTGGAAAGTGACCTGAGATGACATGATGTGAATTGGAGCTATAGAAATAAACTGAATAGAATTGAATTGGAAAGAGGAGACGTTTGCTGTAATGTTTCCACCAGATAGAAATCTGATTTTCTCCCTGAAGCCTTTTTAGAAAATGATCCATTGGTGCTGCAGCTTTTATCCGTGTTTCCTGGCTGTTTGGACTGAAGGAAGGTGGGCTGAGATCCTGGCTGTGTGGACAGGGTGTTAATGAGAGTCCGATGCCTCCAGACTCCAGGTCAGGAGCTAAACGCTGTGACACCGCTGCCCCCTGCTGACCACATCTCACTGCTGCAGCTACAGGCTGCTTTAAATCTCAGAGTGTTTGCTGGAGGAAGGGAAGAAATGCCTCAAAGGATTACAGTGGAGATGCTTAGATTTTCAGCTTCCAAACTGATGTGAAGGCTTGTCGTCTGGTTCTCCTTCCATGGAAATTGGAAATATCTGTGTTGGCAGCAAAATGTTCCAGCAGCAAACCTTCCAGCCCCAGAAACAGTCAGATAAAAACCTTCATTCTTAATGAGGTCCTGAGGGTTTAGAGTAGCAGATAAAAGACTGTCTGCCCAAAAATCCACTTTCCTTTCCTGCAGCTTTGCTTCCAAACATGAAACCAGCGGGTCTGAACTTTTTCAGAATAACATAAACTATCAGGAAAATTCAGACGCGGAAACTTAAACAGGCAGAAAAAAGCTGAAGGATCCTGAAGTTCCTGGAGTCCATCTGCTTGGAAAGAGAAAACAGAAACGAAACATTTGAGTTTCCACCCGTGATTCCTTTCATCTTTTACTTGATAACAGTTTTAGTTTCAGATCCACAATGATCCCAGGAGGTGTTCCCCATGGCTCCACCTTAGGGCCCCTCCATGCTCCCCTGACTCCGATCTGAATAAACATCAGTTACCATAGCGACACAGACCACACCCAGCTGGTCATCTCCGTGTCACCAGGTGACTATGAACCCAGTCCAGATAAATGCAGAGAAGGAACCAAAGGATGAACTAAATGTTCTTCAGCTGAATCCCAGTTTCTGCACCAAAGGAAGAACGTTTCAACGTTAGCATCCAGCTTCAGCTGATCCAGCTAGAAGCTGCAACCAGGATCTAGATCCAGACGCTGCTGCCTGCGTCCTCACTAGAACTATAGAAAGTAGATCAGACAGCCGATCCAGACGCTGCTGCCTGCGTCCTCACTAGAACTATAGAAAGTAGATCAGTCAGCTGATCCAGACGCTGCTGCCTGCGTCCTCACTAGAACTATAGAAAGTAGATCATAGAGCTGATCCAGACGCCGCTGCCTGCGTCCTCACTAGAACTATAGAAAGTAGATCAGACAGCTGATCCAGACCCTGCTGCCTGCGTCCTCACTAGAACTATAGAAAGTAGATCAGACAGCTGATCCAGACGCCGCTGCCTGCGTCCTCACTAGAACTATAGAAAGTAGATCAGACAGCTGATCCAGACGCTGCTGCCTGCGTCCTCACTAGAACTATAGAAAGTAGATCAGACAGCTGATCCAGACGCCACTGCCTGCGTCCTCACTAGAACTATAGAAAGTAGATCAGACGGCTGATCCAGACGCTGCTGCCTGCGTCCTCACTAGAACTATAGAAAATAGATCAGACGGCTGATCCAGACGCCGCTGCCTGCGTCCTCACTAGAACTATAGAAAATAGATCAGGCGGCTGATCCAGACACCGCTGCCTGCGTCCTCACTAGAACTATAGAAAATAGATCAGACAGCTGATCCAGACGCTGCTGCCTGCGTCCTCACTAGAACTATAGAAAGTAGATCAGACAGCTGATCCAGACGCTGCTGCCTGCGTCCTCACTAGAACTATAGAAAGTAGATCAGACAGCTGATCCAGACGCTGCTGCCTGCGTCCTCACTAGAACTATAGAAAGTAGATCAGACAGCTGATCCAGACGCTGCTGCCTGCATCCTCACTAGAACTATAGAAAGTAGATCAGACAGCTGATCCAGACGCTGCTGCCTGCATCCTCACTAGAACTATAGAAAGTAGATCAGACAGCTGATCCAGACGCTGCTGCCTGCGTCCTCACTAGAACTATAGAAAGTAGATCAGACAGCTGATCCAGACGCTGCTGCCTGCGTCCTCACTAGAACTATAGAAAGTAGATCAGACAGCTGATCCAGACGCCACTGCCTGCGTCCTCACTAGAACTATAGAAAGTAGATCAGACGGCTGATCCAGACGCTGCTGCCTGCGTCCTCACTAGAACTATAGAAAATAGATCAGACGGCTGATCCAGACGCCGCTGCCTGCGTCCTCACTAGAACTATAGAAAATAGATCAGGCGGCTGATCCAGACACCGCTGCCTGCGTCCTCACTAGAACTATAGAAAATAGATCAGACAGCTGATCCAGACGCTGCTGCCTGCGTCCTCACTAGAACTATAGAAAGTAGATCAGACAGCTGATCCAGACGCTGCTGCCTGCGTCCTCACTAGAACTATAGAAAGTAGATCAGACAGCTGATCCAGACGCTGCTGCCTGCGTCCTCACTAGAACTATAGAAAGTAGATCAGACAGCTGATCCAGACGCTGCTGCCTGCATCCTCACTAGAACTATAGAAAGTAGATCAGACAGCTGATCCAGACGCTGCTGCCTGCATCCTCACTAGAACTATAGAAAGTAGATCAGACAGCTGATCCAGACGCTGCTGCCTGCGTCCTCACTAGAACTATAGAAAGTAGATCAGACAGCTGATCCAGACGCTGCTGCCTGCGTCCTCACTAGAACTATAGAAAATAGATCAACATCAGCCCAGTTCTAAATGTCTTCCTCTGGTTCCTCGTATCTCAAATAATAAACTCTAAAATCCTTCTGTTAGTCTAGAAATCACTGAATGGTTTCGCTCTATAATCCATTACAGTCTAGTTGGCAGGGGATCGACAGGCAGACCTCTCAAGTCTACTGGATCAGAACTTTTATCTTTAATTAGTTATAATTTAAATATATCATTGCAATTATTCCAGTTTCTTTTATGCACTTTTCTCTTTTCTCTCATGCAGAAGTTTAAACTATTTTTCCATTTTAATGTTTTACAGGAAGCAATTGGTTCAGACTATGAGAAAGAAAAATAAAGGATAAAATCCTGAGTGTGAAACTATTTCTGCCTGGTTTTGTCTCTCAGCTGTCCAAAGCTAACACTTTAGCCGTAAACTGTCTCTCCTGTCCCTGGTTCCTGCTGATGCCTCTGATCAATAGGGACCCTTCAGAGATGATCAGGATGTTTCCTGTCAGGGACCTGCTGGATCCTCTCTGTGTTTGTCAGACGCTGAACATCTCCAGGTCTTTGTTCACCATCAGAACGTGGAGGGACCGCCTAGATGAAGAGGCTGCTCTGCTCAGAGGAGACCACACTGAGCTAAAACAGCATTCTGAAACATGGTGGTGGCGGAATCATCCTGAGGGCTTTCCTCCTTCAGAAGGATGAGTCCATGAGGAGATTGATGGAGCTGAATCCTGGAAAGAAGAAGAAACCCTTTAAGCCTGCGGGAGGATCAGGATCCGCTTCCATCAGAAGTCCAGCACAGGTTCCCCTCACCATCCTCTCTGAGGCGCCATCAGGGTGTTTCCATCCATCATCAGAGCTGCAGCTGGACGCCTGCAGGGCGACACTTTCTGCAGCACCTGATGAAGCTGCTGAGGTCCAGGTGTTAGATACCTGCTCTGCTTTCTGATCCTGCAGCTTCAGCTGGAGGTCGGACCTGGGAGGAATGTCCGATAAAAAATGTCCGATAAAGAAGGAACATTTTGAAATCTACCTTTTAATTTAGCAGGAGACAATAAAATCCCTCAGAATATTGAAAAAAAGTTATCTGGGCTTTATTTCAGGTTTTAATGCTTCTAGATTTTTTTCAATAAAAGTGAATCAAGCACAATTGGCATTTTTTAGATTATTAATCAATAAAGATCTGTTTATATTTAAACTATCATCACAAACTAGAATCTGAGGAGGGGGGCAATAATATTGATTCCTGTGATCAACAGTCTGAAGATCAGATCATTTCTGGTTCATTTCCTCCATCTGTTCCAGGGTTTCTACTGAATTAAATAGTTTGCAGTTTATTAACCTTTTGGTTCCAACAAATAAAACAGCTGAAAACTAAAAATAATTCATTAAACTGAACAGAAACCAACAAAATCAAATCAGCTTCTGGTTCCTCCTGCTCTGCGTTTCCATCTGACCCTAAAAGCAGCTCCTGTTTTCTGGCATCTTTCCTCCACCGTTACAATAGATGTTGAAGTAAAAGAATGAACACCTGGAAAATTATTTATTTATTTTTTTAATGTTTGTATGTAATTCAAACGTTTTTTTGTTTGTTTGTTTTTTCAGAGGCCCCCCGGGGCCCCGGGGCCCTGAGCATTTGACCTGGCCCTGCAGTTCACTTATTGCTCTGAAACATTAAACATGTTTATTTTTATTTATTGATTTATTTGACAGGGACAACGAACATTAATAAGCTTTCCTGCAAATGCAGCAGAATTAGTTCAAAGGATATTTTTCATCTCTTAAAATCGTCTAAACCTAAAAACACAACAGTCAGAAATTTACAGTGAAAAATACAAACATAGAAAGAAATAAAAACAAAAACTCTTCAAAACTTGTTTAAAAATACAGATTTAATGTTCGCTGGACTACAAATTTTACACTAATAAAATAGAATAAAAAATTTAAATGAAAAAAAAAATATATATATATATATACAGCAGAGACACAAGTGGCAGCATTTAAATGTTAAAATAATAATAAAAATAGTACAAAAAAATGTACTTTAAAACAACTAATCCTATTATTGAAATAATCATCAATAATTCACTAACTGAACTCTCCATTTTCTCAGTCTGTTCAACAATCCAGAACTTTTAGTTTCATCTGGTTTAATTTCATAAAGATCTTAAAGGAACCTTTGCTTATCTGATTATTAATCGATTTGCTAAATAATCGTTATTTACAGCCCTTTAAATAATTTTAATAATTGTAATCTTGTTTGTTTATTTCCATTTTTTTCTCTTTAAACGGTTTTAAACCAAAACAAATGTTCTGTTTGTGAATAAAAGTCATAAAGTGATGAAATGAAAGATTGTTGGGTTTATTGTTCCTGCTCACTGACTCCGCCCCCTTCCAACACCTGGCCCAATTAAGGCTCCAATTACCGCCTCTCACCGGTGCGTGACGTATTTCCGCCGCAGGCAGGTGAGGCTCCTGTTGCTCTGAGCCTCGAGGCGTCGAACCGGTCCGACAGGTTAGTGGGGGGGCGGCGTGAGGCAGGGCGGGGAGGAAGAGGAGGAAGAAGCCGCTGCTGCTCCGAACAAACATGGTTCGGTGACACGACGACAGGAACGCCGAGAGAAACCGGACCGGAACCGAATCAGAACTTCTGAGGCCGCTGGTAAGTTACTTCCGGTTTGATTGACCGAGTTTAGAGAGGAACCGCGGTTCGGTTCTGGCGGAGGTGTCATGGAATAACTGGGAACTGGATCAGAACCATGAAGCTGAGGTTCTGAGACGGGTTCTGACGGGTCCAGAAGCCTGGAAAATGTCCTGATGGGTCCAATCAGCACCACTGGTCCAAACCCGGAACCCTCAGCTGGTTCTGGTTCTGGATCCCAGCAGTTTCTCCAGTGAAATGTTCTGATGGTTCTGGCCTCTAATGTTGGGATGATCCGGGTCTGAATCAGGCTGACTGGAAGTTCTGGAGCAAAGAAGGAAACCAGAACATTTCTCCCTTTCTGGGTCAAGGTTCTGGTTCTGATCTTTGGAATCTGCTGCAGAATTCCTTCTTCTGCTTTGGACCCTCCTGGGGAATCATTCAGGGTCCGGTTTGGCCAGGCTGGGCTGAGTCTGGCTTAGTCACGTCCTGCTGATTCAAACTGGGCCCGGTCGGGTCTGGCTGGGTCGGGTCAGACCGGGTCTGGCCGGGTCGGGTCTGGCCGGGTTTGGGTCTGGCTGGGTTGGGTCAGACCGGGTCTGGCCGGGTCGGGCCTGGCCGGGTCGGGCCTGGCCGGGTCGGGTCTGGCCGGGTCGGGCCGGGTATGGCCGGGTCGGGCCGGGTCGGGTCAGGTCGGGTCGGGTCAGACCGGGTCGGGTCTGGCAGGGTTTGGGTCTGGCTGGGTTGGGTCAGACCGGGTATGGCCGGGTCGGGTAAGGTCGGGTCGGGTCTGGCGGGGTCGGGTCTGGCCGGGTTTGGGTCTGGCTGGGTTGGGTCAGACCGGGTCTGGCTGGGTCGGGTCTGGCAGGGTCGGGTCTGGCAGGGTCGGGTTTGGCCGGGTCGGGTCGGGTCGGGTCTGGCCGGGTTTGGGTCTGGCCGGGTTGGGTCAGGTCGGGTCGGGTCTGGCCGGGTCGGGTCTGGCCGGGTTTGGGTCTGGCTGGGTTGGGTTAGACCGGGTCTGGCAGGGTCGGGTCAGGCAGGGTCGGGTCTGGCCGGGTCGGGTTTGGCCGGGTCGGGTCGGGTATGGCCGGGTCGGGTCTGGCCGGGTCGGGTCGGGTCTGGCCGGGTCGGGTCGGGTCTGGCCGGGTCGGGTCTGGCCGGGTCGGGTCTGGCCGGGTTTGGGTCTGGCTGGGTTGGGTCAGACCGGGTCTGGCCGGGTCGGGTCAGGCCGGGTTGGGTTTGGCCGGGTTGGGTTTGGCCGGGTCGGGTCAGGCCGGGTCGGGTCTGGCCGGGTCGGGTATGGCCGGGTCGGGTCTGGCCGGGTTTGGGTCTGGCCGGGTTGGGTAAGGTCAGGTCGGGTCTGGCAGGGTCGGGTCTGGCCGGGTTTGGGTCTGGCCGGGTCGGGTCTGGCCGGGTCGGGTCTGGCTGGGTCGGGTCGGGTCTGGCCGGGTCGGGTCTGGCCGGGTTTGGGTATGGCTGGGTTGGTTCAGGCCGGGTCGGGTCTGGCCGGGTCGTGTCGGGTCTGGCCGGGTCGGGTCTGGCCGGGTTTGGGTCTGGCCGGGTCGGGTCAGGCCGGGTCGGGTCTGGCAGGGTCGGGTTTGGCCGGGTCGGGTCTGGCCGGGTTTGGGTCTGGCTGGGTTGGGTCAGACCGGGTCTGGCCGGGTCGGGTCAGGCCGGGTCGGGTCTGGTCGGGTCAGGCCGGGTCGGGTCTGGTCGGGTCTGGCCGGGTCGGGTCTGGCTGCATCAGGCCTCCTGCTCTGAGTTTTTCCCATCAGATTAATTAGAAGGTAAAATGTTTGTCCTGTTCTTTTCAATGAGCTGCTGAACATCCTGTTCAGAACCTGAGCTTATCGGACCGGAACCGATGGACGGGTCGGTCCAGTCCCGCCATCAGCCTTTCCAAACCTATTGACTGTAAATGTTCCTGCAGGTCAAAGCTCAGAGCGTTTATTAGCGGTCAGTATCCGACCTTGGGCCGTTGGTAGAAAGTGACTCAGCAGCAGCTCGTCCAATCAGAGCCAAGATGTGACGTCAGCCAAGATAAACACAGGAACTACTTCCTGCTCATAGATTTCATCTTAAACATTTCGGATCAAACTAAAGTTGATGTGAGAATAAAACCAGAAGTTTTTTTTGGATCCTGATTTGATGGATTAAATTAAATGAACCCAAACCTCCAAAACAAAGATGGCTGCCGGTAACCTCCATGATGAAAAGTCTCCATCATCTCTGCTCTGCTGATGATTAAAAGGGAACGTCTCTGAGGGCCGGTGCTCTATCAGCTCAGCATACGGCGTCAGGCCACCATACCCTCAGTAATACGTTATTGGCGGCTATCAGGCCCATCGAGCGGCTTAGATTGTTCCAGTAGGTTATCATGGAGTCAATCTTCATGTACTGTAAAAATAAAATGATCCGCATCGCGCTCATATTAAACAAACTAAAAACAAGATAAACCTCCTATCATCACTGGGTCCCTATAAATATTTCATTCTCTGTGAATTAAAGCCGATTTTTCTTTAATAGGATCCTTGTCAAACAGACGTGTAATGTTTTTTTATCTAATGTGTCTAATGGAACTTTTCTGTTTTTATGCGGCAATAATCTGATAAAATCTGGAAATAAAACGGTGGGAATGGCTGTAAGGAGCGGAGACGGAGGAGACTAGAATGTGCAACACTGAGGGTATGCCGGCCTGACGCCGTATGCCGGCCTGACGGCGCCTGACGGCGCCTGACGCCGTATGCTGAGCTGACAGAGCACCGGACGTTTGGACTGTTGTGTTAACAAACATTTCCTGTTTACTCCCGTCGTCATGGAGACCTGAACAGGGAAAAACCCAGAGCCTAAAAACTGTAGATGTAAACAAAAAGCCTCTGTTAAAAAAATGCCACTAAAGTACAAACGATATAATAAATGTCCAGTTATCTTCATTCTGGTGTTTTAAAGACTAAAGTTGTTGATTGTTGAAACAGAAAATGGCCGCCAGAGTTTTTGGCGTTTTACTGTGACCTCAGGATCATGGAGCTTCTCCACGTATAAAACAGAAAAACTCATTTTTTTCAAACAGGCCTGGTTTACTCTGGTAACCATAGCAACAGGGTGGAACCAAATGACTCCAAAGTAAAAAGTATGAAGTGAAACTACTGCTAATGGTGTATTGCTAGCTAAGTGTGTGTTGATTGGCTGCGGGGGCCCCGGGCCCCGGCTGAAGCTACTGATGGAACCAGTTCTCCCCTCTGGCCCAGCAGCAGACTGGGAACCAGTTTATTGCTGGAACTGGTTTGGTGGAAAACAGCTCATTGTTGGCAGCAGAATATGGGGAAAATGTGGTTAATCCTTTATTATTATTATTCAACGGGGGGGGGGATTACTTTTGGTTGGGGGTCAGGCTGGTTTGGGAGCCTTTGGATTTTTAAAAGGTTTGCCAAAATCCTCCACTACAGCTTTAATGGATTAAACGTAGGATTTCCTGTTTCTCTGTTTTATTATCCAGTTTCTTTCATCTGAAGGATTTGGTTTGAGTTGAACTGAAGCAGCAGCTGATCTGTTAGATACTGACTGCATCTGTTGAGGCAACAGAACCAAACTCTGCAGATGAGACGTTTGGAAACAAAGATCCGATTCAGAAGATCTCTGGTTGGTTTTAGCGGCGCTGCGGTTCTGCTGTCCTCTGATGGGGAACCTGGAACGTCCAAACGCCTCCTGTCTTTTCATGGATCTTTGTCTTAAAGACGCGGATCCGAGTCCTGAACGTTGGACCTGAACCGGGTGACCTGTGTCCTCGGGCCTTCTCCCGGCGGGGGCAGGACGGATGCTTTTCTTTAGGGAAATCTCAGACTGCTTATGGAAAACGGCAGGATTTAAATCTGGAGCTGAGAGTCCAAAGGAGTCGATGTCGGAGGTCGAAGGTCAGCGGCTGACCTGGAGAACCTTGCAGGTTGGTGACCTGAGAGAGACTCGGATCAGAGGCCCGCCGGCCTTCCCTGATTGGTTAGGATTTAATGCAGGGAAAGGAGCAGATTCTGGTTCTGATCCGGTTGGTTTGGACCTGAGATGTTTGCTGGTAAACAAAGCAGGAGCCGCTTGAGAAAAGGATTGAAACCGAAACCAGAACCACTGCTGGTTCTACAGGAACAGAACCTGCTGGGCTCAGGAGAACCAGAACTGGACCAGAATCAGAACCGGTTTTCTCTCACAGCTTCGGGTTGATTCCAGGTTCTGGGTTCCGGAGGTCCAATCAAAGCGGCTTGTTTGTTTGGTTCTGTTTGCAGGCGGTTCTTCCTGGTCCGTCTCATGTAAAGCAGAATTCAAATCAGAGTGGGCGGGGCTTGTAGCAGGCGGCGCCGGCTGCCGATTTGCTACTGAGCCACCAACCCAGGCTGCCTTGCTCAGGGGCTCTGAGGCTGCAGGATCGTGTGCTGCAGTCTCCGTGGATCAGACCGGGTCGAGGCGTGTGGACTGGACTCGCTGTGAGTAGAACCCTGAGGGTCCGACTTGGCAGCTTTAAGGAGGAACTTTACTGCAGAGGTCCGAGTCTTTAAACGGACTCGGCTAATCAGAACTGTTCTGTAGAACCGGTATCAGTTTGACTAACTGGATTTCTGTTCTGGTTCTGACCCGGTTTTCTCCTGCTTCATGTTGGTTCTTGAAATGGTCTCAGATGAAAGAAACCATCCGGATCAGAACCAAGAACCACCAATGGGTCTGTGGTGCAAACAGAACCGGTACCGGGTTGGTTCTGAGGTATCAGAGGGTTCTTCTGCTCAGAGAAGTAAAGCAGTGCTGCCCCTCCCCTGCCTGTTGCTGGATGAAGGTCTGTTGGAATCTTTCCTCTTTATTGAGGGTCCGTTTGGTTCTGGTTCTTTTTGACGGTCCGTTCGGTTTTAAAGGGGCAGAAGAGGAGAAAAGTTCTGTTCTTCATGTTTTCCTAAACATCCACTCCTCTTCCTCCGATGCTCTGCAGGTTTTTCTTTTTGGACCAAAGTCGATTTCTGCAATTTTTTCTTGGTTCTGGTTGATCGGGTCGGTGGGATGTGATGCAGGATTGACCCAGTCTGGTTCTACGGGCCGACAGGTTCTCCTCAGTTCCCCTCCAGGGTCTGAGTGCCCGGGTTCTGTTGGTACCGGTGGACCCGCCCGGGTTCTGTTGGTACCGGTGGACCCGCCCGGGTTCTGTTGGTACCGGTGGACCCGCCCGGGTTTTGTTTTACCGGACGAGCCGCCTCTGTTATTGTTTTTGCTCACCTGAGCCGCCCCTCCTCCCCCCTCCTCTTCCTCTCAGGTTTCAGTCTCGTCATACAGGTATGCCTTTTCTCCGTCTCTTCACGCCCTCTCAGCCCGTTGCCATGGTGATGGCCTGATCTAGACACTGAAACCTGTTCAGGGACCGGCCCTGCTGGCTGCTGGTGGTTGAAATGTCAGGATCCACCTGAAGCTGCGGTTCTGGTGGGTTCTGGTGGTCCGGACTCCAGAGATGTTGCTCTGATTCACTTCCTGCCTGTTTGTTGTTCTGCTGCTTTCTGACGTTTCAGGCATCAGAGCTCCTTCCTTTGGTTGTTTTCTAGTTGTTCTGTTTCTACTCTTCCTCTCATTCTGCCGGCAGCTCCTTGGTTCTGGTCTCATTGAACCGGACGCTGCCTTCACCACTCCAGCCTCTAGGTGGCGCTGATAGATGTAAACTGGGTTTGCTGCCCCACAGTAGAGTTACAGCTAGAAGCAGATCCATAATATTAGAACAGACCACCAAGCATGTCAGAATATAAAACTTTCAAGCCACAAAAATATTCAATACTTTTTATCAATACGATGAGAAGGAAAAATAACTTAATAAGAGTAAAAAATAGTTTATCAACCCGGAAAAAACTTCCTGTTTTCTGTTCGATGCAAATAAAGAGCCGTCTGTGAGGCAGCTTTATTTCTACCAGGGCTGAAAAACACCATGAAGCAAAGTTAGAAATCTGAAACCAGAATGTTCACACCTGCTTCTAGTCTGGATTTAAAGGCTTTCAGCTCTTTTCACATTATGGACGTTAATTCCAGATTAATGGATTAGAACTAAAGCTGCTCCTCCATCTTTGTTTCTGATCCAGAAGACCTGAGAGGTCTGGCTGTCGATCCCCTGTCAACCAGTCTAATGCCGCGTCTGGATCGGCTGTATGATCTACTTTCTATAGTTCTAGCGAGGATGCAGGCAGCAGCGTCTGGATCGGCTGTATGATCTATTTTCTATAGTTCTAGTGAGGACGCAGGCAGCAGCGTCTGGATCGGCTGTATGATCTACTTTCTATAGTTCTAGTGAGGACGCAGGCAGCAGCGTCTGGATCAGCTGTCTGATCTACTTTCTATAGTTCTAGCGAGGACGCAGGCAGCAGCGTCTGGATCAGGTGTCTGATCTACTTTCCATAGTTCTAGTGAGGACGCAGGCAGCGGCGTCCGGATCAGCTGTCTGATCTACTTTCTATAGCTCTAGTGAGGACGCAGGCAGCTGCGTCTGGATCAGCTGTCTGATCTACTTTCTATAGTTCTAGTGAGGACGCAGGCAGCTGCGTCTGGATCAGCTGTCTGATCTACTTTCTATAGTTCTAGTGAGGACGCAGGCAGCAGCGTCTGGAACAGCCGTCTGATCTACTTTCTATAGTTCTAGTGAGGACGCAGGCAGCAGCGTCTGGATCAGCTGTCTGATCTACTTTCTATAGTTCTAGTGAGGACGCAGGCAGCTGCGTCTGGATCAGCTGTCTGATCTACTTTCTATAGTTCTAGTGAGGACGCAGGCAGCTGCGTCTGGATCAGCTGTCTGATCTACTTTCTATAGTTCTAGTGAGGACGCAGGCAGCAGCGTCTGGAACAGCCGTCTGATCTACTTTCTATAGTTCTAGTGAGGACGCAGGCAGCAGCGTCTGGATCAGCTGTCTGATCTACTTTCTATAGTTCTAGTGAGGACGCAGGCAGCAGCGTCTGGATCAGCTGTCTGATCTACTTTCTATAGTTCTAGTGAGGACGCAGGCAGCAGCGTCTGGATCAGCTGTCTGATCTACTTTCTATAGTTCTAGTGAGGACGCAGGCAACAGCGTCTGGATCAGCTGTCTGATCTACTTTCTATAGTTCTAGTGAGGACGCAGGCAGCAGCGTCTGGATCGGCTGTCTGATCTACTTTCTATAGTTCTAGTGAGGACGCAGGCAGCAGCGTCTGGAACAGCCGTCTGATCTACTTTCTATAGTTCTAGTGAGGACGCAGGCAACAGCGTCTGGATCAGCTGTCTGATCTACTTTCTATAGTTCTAGTGAGGACGCAGGCAGCAGCGTCTGGATCGGCTGTATGATCTACTTTCTATAGTTCTAGCGAGGATGCAGGCAGCAGCGTCTGGATCGGCTGTATGATCTATTTTCTATAGTTCTAGTGAGGACGCAGGCAGCAGCGTCTGGATCGGCTGTATGATCTACTTTCTATAGTTCTAGTGAGGACGCAGGCAGCAGCGTCTGGATCAGCTGTCTGATCTACTTTCTATAGTTCTAGCGAGGACGCAGGCAGCAGCGTCTGGATCAGGTGTCTGATCTACTTTCCATAGTTCTAGTGAGGACGCAGGCAGCGGCGTCCGGATCAGCTGTCTGATCTACTTTCTATAGCTCTAGTGAGGACGCAGGCAGCTGCGTCTGGATCAGCTGTCTGATCTACTTTCTATAGTTCTAGTGAGGACGCAGGCAGCTGCGTCTGGATCAGCTGTCTGATCTACTTTCTATAGTTCTAGTGAGGACGCAGGCAGCAGCGTCTGGAACAGCCGTCTGATCTACTTTCTATAGTTCTAGTGAGGACGCAGGCAGCAGCGTCTGGATCAGCTGTCTGATCTACTTTCTATAGTTCTAGTGAGGACGCAGGCAGCTGCGTCTGGATCAGCTGTCTGATCTACTTTCTATAGTTCTAGTGAGGACGCAGGCAGCTGCGTCTGGATCAGCTGTCTGATCTACTTTCTATAGTTCTAGTGAGGACGCAGGCAGCAGCGTCTGGAACAGCCGTCTGATCTACTTTCTATAGTTCTAGTGAGGACGCAGGCAGCAGCGTCTGGATCAGCTGTCTGATCTACTTTCTATAGTTCTAGTGAGGACGCAGGCAGCAGCGTCTGGATCAGCTGTCTGATCTACTTTCTATAGTTCTAGTGAGGACGCAGGCAGCAGCGTCTGGATCAGCTGTCTGATCTACTTTCTATAGTTCTAGTGAGGACGCAGGCAACAGCGTCTGGATCAGCTGTCTGATCTACTTTCTATAGTTCTAGTGAGGACGCAGGCAGCAGCGTCTGGATCGGCTGTCTGATCTACTTTCTATAGTTCTAGTGAGGACGCAGGCAGCAGCGTCTGGAACAGCCGTCTGATCTACTTTCTATAGTTCTAGTGAGGACGCAGGCAACAGCGTCTGGATCAGCTGTCTGATCTACTTTCTATAGTTCTAGTGAGGACGCAGGCAGCAGCGTCTGGATCGGCTGTCTGATCTACTTTCTATAGTTCTAGTGAGGACGCAGGCAGCAGCGTCTGGATCAGCTGTCTGATCTACTTTCTATAGTTCTAGTGAGGACGCAGGAAGCAGCTTCTAGATTATCATTCTTGAAACGGGGACGGACGCCTCAGCAGAGATTTCCAGAATGGTTTCAGAGCTAAGCAGCCATTTTGGTTGGAAGGTTCTGCTCAGATCTTCTCTGTTCAGGATTTTATAGATTAACCAGTCGGGCTGGAGTATTTCACCGGGAAATGTTTTCAGTCAGACATTCCCAACATTCCGCCATGACGGCTTTCCTACGGCGCTTCAGTCTGGGTTTAAGAGGAGGAGGAAAACCGGAGTTCTGGTTTGGAACGTTCTGCGCCGGCATAGAGACCAGAACATGTCAGGCGTGTTCAGACGAGCCCAGAAGGTTGTGAAACGTCTGAGGAGCTCAGCAGGCTGTGGGAGGAACGCTGGGCGTGTCTCAGATGTTTGGACCCGGAAAGGAACCCAGTCAAACCACCAGGGTTCTGCTCTGGTATGGAGGAATCCAGGCAGCTGGTCCTCCATAGGCTCCCGTCTCAGGGGGCGTGGCCTCCTCCCAGCCGCTCCTTGTTTACCTACAGACCGACGTCGTGGTTCTGCTGCGTCACCTGGAGACGTCAGGGTGAAGCTGACCTGTGGTTCTGGTTCTGAAGGGGTCACAGGTCAAGCTTAGGCTTGTTAGAAGTGTTCATGAAGAGGTGGCGGTTCTGAGCTGGTTGAGGTGGAGCTGAGCCGTAATCAGACCAGTTTGGTGAGATCTGCATTCCTTTGGTGACGGAGAAAAGCTCTGAAGGTAAATTTAGATCATCTCAGAAAAACAGGAACAGATCTGAAGGTTGGAGACGTCAGCAGATCTGCTCAACTTCCAGAACCCTCCTCATCTCTGACCCGCTTCTTCTACCATCAGTGTCCAGGTAACCATGGTTACAGTCAGGTACATGGAGGCGCTGGTTTGGTGCTGGATAGGAGAGGCTCTCCTGATGATGGACCGGTTCGGCCCGGTTCTGGAAGCACTTGGTAGGTTTTCCAGGATCATGGAACAAACCAGCCGAATGGAGCGTTGGTTCTGGAAGCCTGGAGAAGAAGATCCATGTGGGGTTCTGGTTCTGGTGGACCAGAGGCGCCGTCAGGTTCTGGACCGATGCAGGTCTTCATTTACTGAATAACGAGTCGAAAGAAAATAAATGAAACATTTACTGACAAAGGATCCATCCACGTTTTTAACCGGTGGATGGAAAAAAAAATCAACATCATCACTAAAATTTATTTTAATTCACAAAACATCAACTTTTAAGCTGTGATTCCTTTAATCTGAACAGTTTGTATTTGAATGTGAAGCTAATCAAATGTGAGCAATATTTTCATGGGTCCTTAAGTTCGGTCCTCCCCCCCGTATTCCCACTGTCCCCTGTAGGGGGCGCTCTCTCCACTGCACTGATGAATCGGCTATTGGTCGATACCAGAAATGCCAAAAATATTGGCTGCTCAGATGAACCTGGATGGGACCAGGTGGTGGAGATCGCTGGGCCCCTGAGCTGTCTGGGCCCCTGTCCTGCGGGGCCCCTGTCCTGTCTGGCCCCTGTCCTGTTGGCCCCCTGTCCTGTCTGGCCCCTGTCCTGTTGGCCCCCTGTCCTGTCTGGCCCCTGTCCTGTTGGCCCCCTGTCCTGTTGGCCCCCTGTCCTGCGGGGCCCCTGTCCTGTTGGCCCCCTGTCCTGCGGGGCCCCTGTCCTGTTGGCCCCCTGTCCTGTTGGCCCCCTGTCCTGCGGGCCCCCTGTCCTGTTGGCCCCCTGTCCTGCGGGGCCCCTGTCCTGTTGGCCCCCTGTCCTGCGGGGCCCCTGTCCTGTCTGGCCCTTGTCAGGCCCCTGTGCTGTCGGGCCCCTTTGGGCCCTCAGAGATGTGGCCTCAGGAAGATGGATGCTGAAGATGGTCTCCCAGTGACGGCCTGCGTGTGTGTTGGGGGCGTGGCCTCCATCCCTGGTTGGAGTTTATTTTTACTGGATAGAAAGCAGAGTCCTGATCAGAGGTTAAATAATCGGCCAGTTTTCTCCTTTTCCTTCAGTCTCTGAAATTCTTTCCAGTCTTTCACTGATCAAAGATTTTTCTGCCATCGGTTGATCCATGCAGGATCTCCACAGACCTGACCTCCTCCTAGGTTTCCTCAATCCATCTATCTTTCTTTTCTTTCAGCAAACTCCTGAGGTGGCGAGATGAGTCAGCGCCGTGCCGACTGGCATGGCTCCCCGGGGCCCGACGACGAGGTGATGCCGTACAGCGACGACGAGACGGACGACGAACTGGACGAGACCTCTGATGAAAGCGAGGCAGAGGGGCCGAGGGATGCCCCGCGTCCCCCTGAGGAACCCAGACCCCCCGGTGGGTTCAGCGTCAGGCCGTTTCTAGGAAACTAAAGCTTCCTGGATGTTTTTGTAACCTTCTGTCTGTCTGTCTGTCAGAAATCGGCTGGAAAGTGAAGGCAAACGACAGAGCGTACCACCAGCTGCCAGAGTTTCAGAAGAAGGTCTTCCTCTGCATAAAGAAGAGCAGATACTCTGTAAGTCGGCCATATTTGTCCTGAACAGAACCGAGTCTACAACCGCGCCCTGAACCAGCAGAACTCTGCAGCCTCCTATATCAGCACCTCTGACATCACTTCATTAGCAAACGAGGCGTTCTGGGTCAGCCGCCGCTGAACACGGCAGGGTTGCAGCGCGTGGGCCGAGTGCAGACGGGCTTTGAAGAGGTTGAAACCCGACCGTCCGGTTGGGTCGACCTTTAGGTCCCGGACTGACACATTAGACTCTGCAGGAGGCTTAAGACTTGGACCAGACGGATCCGCTTCAGGTGGACTCTGCTTTTACTAAAGGGCCAGAAATCCACTGATTTCTAACAATCAGGCTCAGATTATTGATATTCAACACAAAATAGTTTGATTTACTTCACAGGAAGAGACCGACTTAGAAGTTTTTGTTCCAACTAGAACGGAGCGGCGGAACAAAAGACGAACCATAAGATCAAGATGGTTCCTCTCTGAGGTTCAACCAAATTCAGATGATATTTTGGCTCCAGGTTTGGTCCGGTCCAGTTGGAGGATGGCGGCTTTGGTTCTGGCAACAGGGAGGCTGAATCCATTGATTGGACCCGGACCGATCAGGTGACGGAATGGCCAACCACGGCTCGCCTTAAAAGGCCTACTGAGCGATAGATGGAGACCATTGCTCTATGAATCAGATCAGGACGCGTAGAGCCATGGATGTCAGAGAGATTTTTATTGGAGGTTTTAGATGAGAAGAATTTCATTTATTTGTGGATCCAGGATGTTTGGAGAAACATATAAGATCAGAACCAGAACCGTGGATCAGGGTTATTGGAGGTCATCCTTCCCTGATGACGGCTCAGTGGTTTAGGATGATGAGTCCTAACCTTTAGGACGCCGGTTCCTATGCTAACCTTAAGGACGTACGCTAACCTTTAGGACGCCGGTTCCTATGCTAACCTTAAGGACGTACGCTAACCTTTAGGAGGCCAATTGCTGTGTTAACCTTAAGGGCGTACGCTAACCTTTAGGACGCCGGTTCCTATGCTAACCTTAAGGACGTACGCTAACCTTTAGGATGCCGGTTCCTATGCTAACCTTAAGGGCGTACGCTAACCTTTAGGACGCCGGTTCCTATGCTAACCTTAAGGACGTACACTAACCTTTAGGACCCCGATTGCTGTGTTAACCTTAAGGACGTACGCTAACCTTTAGGACGCCGGTTCCTATGCTAACCTTAAGGACGTACGCTAACCTTTAGGAGGCCGATTGCTGTGTTAACCTTAAGGACGTACGCTAACCTTTAGGACGCCGGTTCCTATGCTAACCTTAAGGACGTACGCTAACCTTTAGGAGGCCGATTGCTGTGTTAACCTTAAGGACGTACGCTAACCTTTAGGACGCCGGTTCCTATGCTAACCTTAAGGACGTACGCTAACCTTTAGGACGCCGATTGCTGTGTTAACCTTAAGGACGTACGCTAACCTTTAGGACGCCGGTTCCTATGCTAACCTTAAGGACGTACGCTAACCTTTAGGATGCCGATTGCTGTGTTAACCTTAAGGACGTACGCTAACCTTTAGGACGCCGGTTCCTATGCTAACCTTAAGGACGTACGCTAACCTTTAGGAGGCCGATTGCTGTGTTAACCTTAAGGACGTACGCTAACCTTTAGGACGCCGGTTCCTATGCTAACCTTAAGGACGTACGCTAACCTTTAGGACGCCGATTGCTGTGTTAACCTTAAGGATGTACGCTAACCTTTAGGACGCCGGTTCCTATGCTAACCTTAAGGACGTACGCTAACCTTTAGGATGCCGATTGCTGTGTTAACCTTAAGGACGTACGCTAACCTTTAGGACGCCGGTTCCTATGCTAACCTTAAGGACGTACGCTAACCTTTAGGAGGCCGATTGCTGTGTTAACCTTAAGGACGTACGCTAACCTTTAGGACGCCGGTTCCTATGCTAACCTTAAGGACGTACGCTTACCTTTAGGACGCCGGTTCCTATGCTAACCTTAAGGACGTACGCTAACCTTTAGGACGCCGGTTCCTATGCTAACCTTAAGGACGTACGCTAACCTTTAGGACGCCGATTGCTATGCTAACCTTAAGGACGTACGCTAACCTTTAGGACGCCGATTGCTATGCTAACCTTAAGGACGTACGCTAACCTTTAGGACGCCGGTTCCTATGCTAACCTTAAGGACGTACGCTAACCTTTAGGACGCCGGTTCCTATGCTAACCTTAAGGACGTACGCTAACCTTTAGGACGCCGATTGCTATGCTAACCTTAAGGACGTACGCTAACCTTTAGGACGCCGGTTCCTATGCTAACCTTAAGGACGTACGCTAACCTTTAGGATGCCGATTGCTGTGTTAACCTTAAGGACGTACGCTAACCTTTAGGACGCCGGTTCCTATGCTAACCTTAAGGACGTACGCTAACCTTTAGGAGGCCGATTGCTGTGTTAACCTTAAGGACGTACGCTAACCTTTAGGACGCCGGTTCCTATGCTAACCTTAAAGACGTACGCTAACCTTTAGGATGCCGGTTCCTATGCTAACCTTAAGGACGTACGCTAACCTTTAGGACGCCGATTGCTGTGTTAACCTTAAGGACGTACGCTAACCTTTAGGACGCCGATTGCTGTGTTAACCTTAAGGACGTACGCTAACCTTTAGGACGCCGGTTCCTATGCTAACCTTAAGGACGTACGCTAACCTTTAGGACGCCGGTTCCTATGCTAACCTTAAGGGCGTACGCTAACCTTTAGGACGCCGATTGCTATGCTAACCTTAAGAACGTACGCTAACCTTTAGGACGCCGATTGCTATGCTAACCTTAAGGACGTACGCTAACCTTTAGGACGCCGATTGCTATGCTAACCTTAAGGACGTACGCTAACCTTTAGGACACCGATTGCTATGCTAACTAACCCGTCAGATATTTGTACTGAAGCAGCCTGGCTGTAGGAGGAGGTGCCACTATCCTCCTCCACGTTGGTCTAACGCTCCTTCGTTGCTCCTGCAGGGAAACGCAATCAAAACCTACAAGTACAACTTCTTCACCTTCCTCCCCCTGAACCTCTACGAGCAGTTTAAGAGGGTGGCCAACATCTACTTCCTGGCTTTGCTGATCCTTCAGGTACGTTCAACCAACAGGAAGCTGCTGTATTGAGTCAGACCCTGGTTACCGTGGTAACCCTGGCTGCTCTCCTTTGTTCTCAGATCATTCCAGAAATTTCCACCCTTCCCTGGTACACCACCCTGATTCCGCTGGTCATCGTGCTGGGAGTCACCGCCATCAAAGACCTGGTGGACGATTTGGTAGGACGCCATTTTGGCTGAAACGGAAAGAATTGTAAGGAATCTCGGCTAGATGGTCAGTTTCTTTCTTCTGCTCCAGGCCCGACACAGGATGGACAAGGAGGTGAATAACAGGAAGTCTGAGGTTCTACTGGATGGAAGGTCAGAACGAAGCTCTGCGTCTGTAGATGTCCGTCAGCTAGCTAGCGCTGCTGCTAACGCTGCTAAACTGTGTGCTTCAGGTTTAACGAGAAGAAGTGGATGGACATCCAGGTGGGCGACGTGGTTCGCCTCAAGAAGAACGACTTTATTCCGGTACGACCGAATCAATCCGAACTCGGAAAAAATTAGGAAAACTTTCCACACTTTAGCAACTTAGTCCTTCATTTTCTGTCTGTTTCATGATGGGTTTTAGAAAAACTGACCTAGAAACGAGATAATAGAAGTTACCCTCTGAAATAGAAAATCATATTTTATTTAATACTGGTTTCCTCTAAGCCTCCAGCCTTTATCCTTCTGGACGGTTTTAGTCAAACGACCAATAATCAGTCTAACGACATCGAAGAGCAAGAAAAACTTTGACTTGATGGCGTTTCCTGTTTCCTCAGGCTGACATCCTGCTGTTGTCCAGCTCCAACCCAAACAGCCTGTGTTACGTGGAGACGGCCGAGCTTGACGGGTAAACGCCTCCTGATATCTGTTTGCTTTATGGCCCTCAGTGTTTAGTTTAGACGTCCTCTCTGATCCTGGCGGGGAGGTTTACTGCAGATACCAGGAATTACCCTGATCCCAGAGGGACAGCTATGCAAATAAAACTGTGTCTTAGGTTTAAATCGCTGGTCTGAAGTTTTAACGTTTGTTTTCTGTCTGGGTCGGATTTCCTCTGCGCCTCGTTGGACGCTGATGTCTGGTGCAGAGAGACTAACCTGAAGTTCAGGATGGGCCTCCGAGCGACGGACGAGAGGCTGCAGGAGGAGCGAGAGCTGGCCCAGTTTGACGGTAGGAAGGACCCACCTACCCACCACAGGGGGGGATTTACCTCTAAGCAATACTAGGCAGCTGCCTAGGGCCCAGAGTTCCTGGGGGGCCCATAAAACTGTTTCCATGTCTGGTTAATGCAACTATTCCTTATATGTTCACATTAACTATGTTTTTGATAAAATCCTTTAGCTAAAATGCCATCAGAACGTTGATAATAAGTGTGTCTCAGCCCCCCCCTTCAGCGTCCACCATATTGGATCAGTCCATTTGCTGCACATGTTCAGAAAGGTCCAAACAGACAGCAGCAAACCATTTGAAAACAAACCATGCAAAGAGCAGTGTTGCCAACTTCGCACTTTAGTCGCTATATTTAGCCACTTTTCAGACCCCTCTAGCACTTTGATTTCTAAAAAGCTCCTAGCGCCAAATCTAGCGACTTTTTTCTGCTACTGGAGACAACATCTAAAAGCAGCGAACTCTGCTCTCCAGAGCAAGTAGATTGGTAACCCCGCCTCCTGCTCTCCTCTATCTTGTCTGCTGTCATGATTCATGCAGCTATTATTTCATCCAAATGAAAAATGGAGAACAGATAAGCAGATCATGGCTTGTCTACAGTGAAAAGAAGGACTGGGTTATTTACTTTGGCCTTTTTGGAAACACAGGAAGGAGCAATCAGCTAAGTGAGCTTAGTGCTTGGAAAAAATCTTTCATTCCTTTAGAGACAGCATGAAAAGTCAGCTGAGTACAAAACATAGAGAGGAAAACAAGAAGAAAAGGGACAAGAAGAGAGGGACAAACGACTGAGCTGCAGCGTAGAAAACGTCCTTTAAAGGAAGAAGTTCCTGAATATTTAACATGACGTCTTTAGTTACATGTTTATTGGACGAACTATAAAACCTAAACTGTTCAGTGAAAGTCCAGCTTTGCTTTGTTTCCACTGGAAACTTTGGAGGAATTATAAGTTTCTCAGCTTCTTTAAGAGATCGAATGTTTAACATTACAAATTTAGACATTTTTCCAACATTTGGAAACTGATGGAAGAAACTAGAATGGATGAAGACGTCGGCGTTAGACGCTGTGTGAACAGTAACATTTCCTCCCAGTTCACGTGTCGCCTTCTTGTTCCTCCTCCTGGTCGGCAGCTCTGATTGAATGTGAGGAACCAAACAACCGCCTGGACAAGTTCAACGGGACCATGCTGTGGGACGGCGAGCGCTACCCTCTGGAGGTGGACAACATGCTGCTGCGAGGCTGCAAGATCAGGAACACCGACTACTGCCACGGCCTGGTGATCTTCGCAGGTCTGTGGGACGTTCACTGGGAAGACGTTCCAGTTTAGATTTAGTTTGTTTTAAAAGGTTTTTATTCATGTTTCAGATAAAGTTTCTCTCTAACATAAATAACACTGTGCTGCTGAAAGATGAAGACGTTTCTCCTGAATCGAGTTGGTAATAATGCGATGCCTTTGATGTCACAGGAGCCGACACCAAAATCATGAAGAACGGTGGAAAAACCAGGTTCAAGAGGACCATGATCGACGTGCTGATGAACTACATGGTTTACACGGTGAGCAGGAGACTTTCCTGACCCAACCTGTGGCGCCCCCTGCAGGTCGCAGAGTGTCACTGTGTCCCTTCTCTCTGCAGATCTTTGCTCTGCTCATCCTGGCGGCGGCCGGCCTGGCCATCGGTCACACCTTCTGGTACCGGGAGATCGGCGCCAAGGCCTGGTACCTGAACGACGGTAAAGACCAGACCGCCTCCTACAGAGGCTTCCTCAGCTTCTGGGGTTACATCATCGTCCTCAACACCATGGTGCCCATTTCCCTCTACGTCAGGTCAGTGAGGCGTCCCAGCCTCCATTCAGTTATCAAACCTCATTAAGGGAACATTCAGATCTGATTCAGGTTCTTGGTTAGTTTGTTTTCTCTGATTTAGATCAGAAAGTTTGCAGCTTTACTGTATATAGCGGCGTCTCTGCAGCGCAGCTCTCTGATTGGCCGGTGGCCCGGTTAACAGCAGGTCTGGTTCTGTGTGCAGCGTGGAGGTGATCCGTCTGGGCCAGAGTAAATTCATCAACTGGGACCTGCAGATGTATTATTCAGAGAAAGATACACCAGCTAAGGTACGCTGCCGGCCTCTGGGGGGGATTCAGTAGAAACAGGAATCATTTACCCCCCCGCCGGTCATTTCAGGCCCGAACGACGACCCTGAACGAGCAGCTCGGCCAGATCCAGTACATCTTCTCTGACAAGACGGGAACTCTGACGCAAAACATCATGGTTTTCAAGAAGTGCACCATCTCAGGGCGGAGTTACGGTAAAATCCCAGCTTCTCCCTTCGTCTCCATGGAAGAGTGGAAAAAAAATGGATCCGTTTCCAAATCAAATGGTTTTAAATTAACACTTTTCCCATTAATGGATTGATAATCAGAAAGGTTCCTTAAAGGAGACTTTTTATGAAATATAAACCAGGTGAACCTAAAACTTTTCAACTTTAGAAGTCGTTGTAAAACTAGTTAAAATGGATTTTCTATTTGATGTGTGAAAGTTTCTATGTCTTGGTGGGGGAACCTAGAAGTTGTAGGGAAATCATATTTAAATGTCAAATCATTCTGGCTTAAACATGCATATAAATGTTCGCTTTATCAGATGATATTGTCTGATTTCTAATTTCTATTTTTTTTAAATCCTGTCTTAAAAATAGTTTTTTTTCTGTTATATTATGCAGTGTTTGTCACAGGATTTTTAGGACACTGTGTGCACATTTTTAAGCGTGGTGTATCCCACTTAAAGGGGAAAACCATTTTTTTTTCCATTGGCCCTTGATTTTCCGTTATTCCATCATGTTCTACTCTCCCATCTGAGTTTAGTGTCATTTGGAGCCGTTCTGAAGATATTCCGTTAGGTTATATCCAGTAACGTCTTCCTCTGGGCAACGACTTGAAGGCACAAACTAAACTGTTCATCATTTATTATTTATGGTACGCCAGCATTCAGAACATGGAGGCCAATCACTGTCCCCCAGACATCCGCTTTATATTTTTTATATATTTAAAATTATTATTTTCAAAAAGGCACTTTAAGAAATCGATACACAAGCTTTTTTCCATGATTTATACAACAGTAGTATTGGTCGGGTTAGTTTAATACAAGATGTTGAGACTGCCTGGCTATACTTCCAGAGCACTTTTTTGGAAATTTGCAATAAACATGCCCCCATAAAGAAATTTAGAATCTCTGGTAGGGATAATCCCTGGGTCACGGATGAGCTCCTGAATATGATCCCAGATAGAAATTCTGCTTGGGCCAAAGCAAGACTAACAAATTCCTCCTCAGACTGGATCAAATTTAGAGCTCTAAGAAATAAATGCACACTTCAGACTAGGAAAATAAAATCAGAATTTTATTTGAAGTCCATTTCAGAAAACCTTGCCAATCCAACAAAATTCTGGAAGCAGATCAAATCTTTATCAGGTTCACAGACTAAGTTACATCTGCCAGAAAGCATCATAGTAGACTCAGTTGTTATACACGACTAACAGAATATAGCTAAGCAGTTTAATGAACACTTTGTCTTAACTCGCTCTGGTCCTGTTACCTCTCTTTCTGATCCAGTATCTGTAAACTTAGACAGCACTGATTATCCTCTCCCATCAGCAACCCCTCAATCCAAATTTGTCCTACAACCCATTTCTATTGATGCAACTAAGAAAGCACTTATGACCATGGACCATAAAAAGTCCCCTGGGCCTGATGGATTAGACCCTCATCTCCTGAAGTTGGCGGCAGAGTTTATTGCAGAGCCTATTGCTCACATTTTTAATCTAAGTATACAATTAAACTGTATTCCATTTGGAAAGCTGCTTACGTTTTACCTCTACTAAAAGGAGGAGAGCCAACAGACCTGGATAACTATAGACCAATATCAAACCTGTCAGTACTTGCTAAAATTCTTGAATCTCAAGTCAACTCCCAACTAAAACAGTTCCTTACAGTCAACAACCTCCTGTGTGAAACTCAGTCAGGTTCAGAGCAGGTCGCAGTAGCATAACAGCTGCTGTGTCTGTTTTAAATGATTTAATAAATGCCTTAGACAAAAAACATCATTGTGCCGCCCTTTTCCTGGATTTCTCTAAGGCATTTGATTCTGTCAACCACCAACTACTTTTAGCCAGACTCTGCAAGCTTGGAAGAAGTGACTCTGCCATAGAGTGGTTTAAAAGACAGAACATAATGTTTCTACGTGGACGGACTTAAATCTGACTAAGTGACTAAGGGAGTTCCTCAAGGTTCGATTTTGGCACCTGCCCTGTTCACTATTTTTATAAATGACATTGGAAATAACTTGAAATCTTAAATTTCACCTCTATGCTGATGACACCATAATATATTCAATTGCCTCTTCAGTTAACAATGCCTTGAATGATCTTCAGTCTGCTTTCCATCAACTTCAGGTCTCCCTAAATCCGCTGAAGTTGGTCCTAAATGTAAAAAAGACCAAATTCATGACATTCTCTAAAGCTCGCTCCCAAAACTCACAGCATCACGGCATTAAGACCTTAAGTGGAGAAGCAATTGAGATTGTGTCCTGTTCTAAGTACCTGGGTATCTGGATAGACGACAAATTGTCTTTCACAACACATTTAAATAATATGTTAAAAAAGCTGAAAGCCCTGCTCGGCTTTTACTACAGACAAAAATCCTCTTTGATTCCCTCAGTGAGGAAAAGACTTGTTCAGACCACCTTCCTTCCTGTTCTGGACTATGGAGACATCATATATATGAATGCTGCCTCCTCAGCTCTCCTCTCCCTGGACAAAGTTTATCACAGTGCTTTACGTTTCATCACCAACTCTGCCTTCAGGACTCATCATTAAACTGTATGCTCTGGTTTCACGGCCCTCTAAGCCTCAGAAGGCAACATCATTGGCTTACTTTCATTTTTAGGCCATCCTGGGTAAACTCCCTCCATACCTGTCACCTCATGTCTGTAGCTAACAGTGGTTACAACTCACGCTCTTCAAGTCGTGTTCTTTTCACTATTCCCAGGATCAACACAGACCTTGGCAAACATCCTTTTCCTATGCAGCACCATGATCGTGGAACAATATTCAAAACTCCCTGCGATTACGGACTCTTATTCCGCTACAGCATTTTAAATCACTATTGAAAACCGCTGCACAGAGATTTGTAACTTTATTCTAGAGTCTAGTTTATGATCGATTTTATTATGTGGTTTTTATGTGTTTTTATATGTCTTATTGTACTGCTGCCTCTTGGACAGGTCTCCCTCGAAAAAGAGATTTTATCTCAAGGGACTTCCTGGTAAAAAAAAGGTAAACTAAAACAAAATAAAAAAACAAAGCGGCGTGAGTATGACGTCATCTGATGGCTTCTTTGTGTGGGAATGTGAGGCAGCCTCTTTGGTCGCGGTCACTGATCCAGGGTTTATTTTGATAGTGATTCATTTGTCTGTTTTCAGGATAAAACCCAAATCTCCAGCTTCTTTATTCCAATCTCACAAGTACAGAGCAACGAGGCAGTGTAGGCTTAAGGGTCTCGCTCAGTGGCAGTCTGTGGGAGTGGGTTTCGAACTCAACAGCACTTTCAGCCTAAACAAAGCGTGATCTCAGAGCTCGCTGCTGACCGCCCGATGACTCCCTCATCACATTCGGACAGCAGCTCATCTAATGGTTTGTTTCTCTAATGGCTGCTTGGAGCCGCTGGTTCCCACCATTAGAAGAGTCGGCGTCTGTTCAGGGACATGTCCCAGTGACTGAGCCATGATCGGAATCCGCTGTCCGTCCATCCATCCATCATGGTCTACAGTTCATACCAGAACGGATCAGAACCATGGTTCTGGTCGGCTACTCCGGTTTATTCCAGCTTGTTGCTCTTCTGCCTACAGGTAGCCCAACCACTGCTGAAGGAGTATCGCTGGACAAGATAAAGGTACGAGTCCTCTTTGCCTTTTTTCCTTCCTACATGGAAACAGAAAATGGGAGAACAGAAGGAGATGCCGCCTTGTGTCAGAAAGTCCAGGTTCTGAAACTATTTGGTCATGAAAGCAATAAAACTTTTGGATCTTCTGTCTGAAACCTTCCTGTTAGCCGGTGGACTGGGGCTGGAACAACTATGCTGACAGGAAGTTTGAGTTTGTGGACCACTTCCTGGTCGCCAAGATCAAGTCCAAGAAGGACAAAGACGCTCTGGAGTTCTTCAAGCTTCTGTCACTCTGCCACACCGTCATGGTGGACAACAACGACGGTAAGAGGATGGAGAAGATGCGAGGAGACGGACCGGACCAAACGGACTTAACTTCTATCTTCTGTCTTCAGGTGACCTGGTGTACCAGGCTGCGTCACCTGATGAGGGCGCTCTCGTCACTGCCGCCAGGAACTTCGGCTTCGTTTTTCTCTCTCGTACCCAAGACACCATCACCATCTCGGAAATGGGACACGAGACTACCTACGAGATGCTGGCGCTGCTGGACTTCAACTCGGACCGCAAGCGCATGTCCATCATCCGTAAGGAGAAACGCTGCTAAGCCTAGCTTAAAGCAGGCCAGCTGTTGCCGCAGGCAGAGTCCAGATGTTGCCTCAAAGCTGAAAGCTTCACTTTTCCTCTTTTTGTGATTTTCGTCCATTTCTCTCTTTGTTTCCAGTGAAGTTCCCAGACGGCCGCATTCGCCTCTACTGTAAGGGAGCCGATACGGTGATCTACGAGCGACTCTCCCAAGACACCAGACACAAGGACTCCACCCAGGAGGCCCTGGATGTGAGCTCACATCCCGTCAGCCGTCAAGCGGCCTAATGGAGGGAAACTGAAGCGTTTCTCTTCCTGTCCTGCAGATCTTTGCCAATGAGACGCTGAGGACACTCTGTCTCTGTTACAAAGACATCAGCGTCAGCGAGTTCGAGGCTTGGTCCAGGAGACACAAGGAAGCCCAGGTCAACATGGTGGACAGAGAAGCTGCCCTGGACCGTGTTTCTGAGGAGATCGAGAAGGACCTGATGGTGGGCAGAGAACGGGTCGACTTCTGCTTTTAAAAACATGTTTGGTTCAAAGTTCTTTAGGCTGAATTCCAATTCTTCCTCTTCAGCTGATTGGAGCCACCGCCATAGAGGACAAACTTCAGGATGGCGTTCCAGAGACCATCGCCAAGCTGGCCAAAGCTGACATCAAGATCTGGGTCCTGACCGGCGATAAGAAAGGTAAGTTCTTCGTGGGCTGCAGAGGCGGAGCTTCTCTGAGACTGAAACCATCATCAACAATCTGCTCTTCCCCTCAGAGACGGCAGAGAACATCGGCTTCTCCTGCTGCCTGCTGACCGATGACATGCAGATCCACTACGGAGAAGATGTGAAGTGAGTTGATTCAAACCCTGGAGATTCTCCGCTGGGAAGAAACGTCCAGGAAACCGTCTGTCTGTCTGTCTGCAGTGAAAAGCTGAGGATCCGTCAGGCCACAAGAAGAAACGAAGCTCCATCATCATTTCTACCCGGAAAGAATAAGACCTCGGAGCCGTTCTTCCCTGGATCTGGAAAAAACGCCCTGATCATCACCGGAGGATGGCTGGTTAGATCATTTGGTTGCTCTTTTAGCGCTAACCTTTGGACGCCACTCCCGCAGGCCCCTCATCGACTCATACGTCAAAAAATGTGATCTCTGAGGACTTGGAAAGTCCTTTAAGATATGAAATTATTCCTAAAAATCCATTAGAATATTAATAAGTTAGGTTTTATCGCATTTATGAAATTATAGAAACACAATAAAAATCTGATTTTTTTATTGTTATACAGTGGGGCAAAAAAGTATTTAGTCAGCCACCAATAGTGCAAGTTCTCCTACTCAAAAAGATGAGAGAGGCCGGTAATTTTCATCATAGATATACCTCAACTATGAGAGACAAAATGAGAAAAAAAAAATCCAGAAAATCACATTGTCTGATTTTTAAAGAATTTATTTGCAAAATATGGTGGAAAATAAGTATTTGGTCAATAACAAAAGTTCATCTCAATACTTTATGTACCCTTTGTTGGCAATGACAGATCAAACATTTTCTGTAAGTCTTCACAAGGTTTTCACACACTGTTGCTGGTATTTTGGCCCATTCCTCTATGCAGATCTCCTCTAGAGCAGTGATGTTCTGGGGCTGTCGCTGGGCAACACGGACTTTCAACTCCCTCCAAAGATTTTCTATGGGGTTGAGATCTGGAGACTGGCTAGGCCACTCCAGGACCTTGAAATGCTTCTTACGAAGCCACTCCTTCGTTACCCGGGCGGTGTGTTTGGGATCATTGTCATGCTGAAAGACCCAGCCACGTTTCATCTTCAATGCCCTTGCTGATGGAAGGAGGTTTTCACTCAAAATTTGACGATACATGGCCCCATTCATTCTTTCCTTCACACGGATCAGTCGTCCTGGTCCCTTAGCAGAAAAACAGCCCCAAAGCATGATGTTTCCACCCCCATGCTTCACTGTAGGTATGGTGTTCTTTGGATGCAACTCAGCATTCTCTCTCCTCCAAACATGACGAGTAGTTTTTACCAAAAAGTTCTATTTTGGTTTCATCTGACCATATGATATTCTCCCAGTCATCGTCTGGATCATCCAAATGCTCTCTAGCAAACTTGAGACGGGCCTTGACATGTACTGGCTTAAGCAGGGGGACACGTCTGGCACTGCAGGATTTGAGTCCCTGGCAGCGTGGTGTGTTACTGATGGTAGCCTTTGTTACTTTGGTCCCAGCTCTCTGCAGGTCATTCACTAGGTCCCCCCGTGTGGTTCTGGGATTTTTACTCACCGTTCTTGTGATCATTTTGACCCCACGGGGTGAGATCTTGCGTGGAGCCCCAGATCGAGGAAAGATTATCAGTGGTCTTGTATGTTTTCCATTTTCTAATAATTGATCCCACAGTTGATTTCTTCACACCAAGCTGTTTACCTATTGCAGATTCAGACTTCCCAGCCTGGTGCAGGTCTATAGTTTTGTTTCGGGTGTCCTTTGACAGCTCTCTAGTTTTGGCCATGGTGGAGTTTAGAGTGTGACTGTTTGAGGTTGTGGACAGGTGTCTTTTATACTGATAACGGGTTCAAACAGGTGCCATTAATGAAGGTAACGAGTGGAGGACAGAGGAGCCTCTTACAGAAGAAGTTACAGGTCTGTGAGAGCCAGAAATCTTGCTTGTTTGTAACTGACCAAATACTTATTTTCCACCATATTTTGCAAATAAATTCTTTAAAAATCAGACAATGCGATTGTCTGGATTTTTTTTTTCTCATTTTGTCTCTCATAGTTGAGGTATATCTATGATGAAAATTACCGGCCTCTCTCATCTTTTTGAGTGGGAGAACTTGCACTATTGGTGGCTGACTAAATACTTTTTTGCCCCACTGTATTTATTCTGAGGATTTGGGGAAAAACATGGAAGAAGTTTCCATCCCTGCATCAGAGCGCTACCTGTTGGATCTATGAACGGTTTTCTTTGCTTGCAACTAAACTAGCAGCAGTAGTGGAGTTTGGAGATGCAATCCACTTCTTAAATCTATCTTTACGCTGCTCTAATTTATTTATTTAGCCTTCCCTGGAAAAGCCTTCCTAATGACTCTTTTTATTACTTGATAACTTCTCATTCAAAGCAAACATGCAGGAAATCCTTCCTCATTGGTAATGAAAGCAAACGATTCGCTCCATCCTTCTCTGATTCTCTGTTCTCATCAAATATCTTCCTTTTTTCCCTTTGGGATCCACGGCCTGAGACACACCCGCCGCTTTGTTTACATCAGCGACCTGCCTGCCTGGCGCCGCGCCGCGCTGAAACCTGCTGCAGGATATGAAAATGTTCACATTTAAACACATTTTTACAGCTTTGGAAAGATAATGAACGTTTGTTTGACGTGCACACCATTTAAAACAACCAAAAAAAATCCTTTTTCTATTTTCGTACATTTATGAAAAAGCTCCATGTAGCCACAGGGGGGTGCTAAAGAGCAGAGGGTCGCTAACCCCTGATCTAGATCACAGCATTCTGCTTGGGGGGCCCTGTTAGTGGTTCCCTGGGACTCGGCCCTTTAACTGGGTTCGTTAGTAGTTGTAGGAGAACCTCTTCCCCTACCCTGATGAAGCCGCCCTCTTAATTAATTTACATTTTTGTTTTTTGTTCTTTTTAGAACGAGATTCTTTATGAGAAAAAGAAAAAACGCCGCCGCCTTCGTCTTCGCCGTTTAGGAAAGAGACAAAGTCCCAGCAACCCTGAGGATCCAATGAACGACACGGAGAAGGAAATGAGACAGGTAAGCCCGGCATCTGTGGCGCCCTGTGCTAGCCTGATGGCTGCGCCGCCGCCGCTCCTCCTCACGGACGTTTTTTAATCTGCAGGTGGACTTCGTGGACATGGCCTGCGAGTGTGAAGCCGTGATCTGCTGCCGCGTCACGCCCAAACAAAAGGCCAACGTGGTGAGTCTGGTGAAGAAGTACAAGAAGGCCGTGACTCTGTCCATCGGAGACGGAGCCAATGATGTCAACATGATCAAAAGTAAGAAAGCGTTGGTCTGGCGTTTCCCTCCGGGCCCGAACGTCCCGCCTCATCGTCTGTTGTCTCTGCAGCTGCGGACATCGGCGTGGGCATCAGCGGTCAGGAGGGGATGCAGGCTGTGATGTCCAGCGATTACGCCTTCGCCCAGTTCTGTTACCTGCAGCGCCTCCTGCTGGTGCACGGCCGCTGGTCCTACATCCGGATGTGCAAGTTTCTGCGTTTCTTCTTCTTCAAGAACTTTGCCTTCACTCTGGTCCATTTCTGGTACTCCTTCTTCAGCGGATACTCCTCTCAGGTCAGCAGTCGTCCCATACAATGATCTCTAAGGTCAAAGGTCGTGTTTCTCTCGATGTTTGATCAAGACGAGAGGGAAGTGGCTGATTTCCTCATAGACGCTGCTGATACCTGAAGTCTAGCCAGCAGAGCTCTGCTCGTGGTTTCTGCTCATGCATGTAGAAAGTTGGTCCTTCAGCGCTGAGCGGTTCCCTGAGTGGAACCTAAAAAAGTTTGAATGTGTGGAAAGAAACGTCCAGCGTTGAGACCTGCTGCCTCCCTCCTTCCCTGCAGGTGGCGTATGAGGACTGGTTCATCACGCTCTACAATCTGGCGTACAGCAGCTTACCGGTTCTCCTCGTCGGACTCCTGGATCAGGTGAAAACTCTTAGCGACCCAGTCCTGTTTTTACTTGTTTTCACTTTATCCGTTAGAAACAGGAAACAAATGATGAAGGTTCTGGTGAAGCTTTGGTGACGTCGACGATAAAAAGCAGCAGTTCAGAGAGAAGCTGATCCATGAGCCGGATCCGGCGTGACTGGAACTTTTCACACTGTAGAAAAAGATGCAGCCGGCTGCTCCTCTGCAGCAGATACAGGAAAAGCTACAGGACTGGTTGTAGAGATGAAGGAACCCTTTGTCTGGATAAGGGGAAGTGCTGATGGGGTCAGAGCGGAGGGGTGGGGTCAGAGCGGGGGGGTGGGGTCAGAGCAGTAGAATGCCTGCAGGCTGCTTATTGGTTATTAAACGTAGTCCGGTTTGTTCTGACCTCTGCAGGACGTCAACGACAGACTCAGCCTGAACTTTCCCCGCCTCTACATCCCCGGTCAGCGTGGAGAGCTCTTCAACTTCAAGAAGTTCTTCATCAGCCTTTTCCACGGCATCTTCGTCTCCCTCATCATCTTCTTCATACCGTACGGAGCCTTCCTGCAGACCATGGGTCAGGATGGGGAGGCGCCCTCCGACTACCAGTCCTTCGCCGTTGTCACCGCATCGTCTCTGATCTTCACCGTAAACCTGCAGGTGAGACGATTCGACTCGGTTCTGCTCTGAGTGGGTGGATGTTCTCTCCTTTAGAGTCTCCAGAGCTGAGCAATAATCTTCATCATTTCCATCGATGGTCTGCTTCATCATCATAAACTAACCTTCATCCAAGCCACCGAGTGGTCTGCAGGTTTATCTGCAGCCATTTGCTAAAATGCCACATTTGATGCAGAAATAATCCAGATTAAAAACATTGGTCCAGCTCAGGTTCTGATGAGCAGACTGAGTTTAACAGAAACCGATCAGGAAATGTTCTCACGGTTCCTCCTCCTCCCTCCAGATCTCTCTGGACACGTCCTATTGGACCTTCGTGACCTTCTTCGCCGTGTTGGGCAGCATCGCCATCTACTTCGGGATCATGTTCGACATCCACAGCGCCGGAATCCACGTCATCTTCCCCTCGGTGTTCACCTTCACAGGTAGCTTCCTCCGGCATAGGTGGGTTTAATGTTCCAAAAGATGGATGAGTGAGGAAATGTTTGCCTGCAGGCGCGGCGTCCAACGCTCTGAGACAGCCCTACCTGTGGCTGACCATCGTCCTGACGGTGGGGATCAGTCTGCTGCCCGTCGTCTGCATCCAGTTCCTCCATAAAACCATCTGGCCCTCCATTGGAGACAAGGTCAGACCGCCGCCTCAGATCTCCTGAGAAACGCCACCGATCCGATTTATTTCACATTCTGTAGTTTATTTTACGACATTTCCTCAAAGTTTTCTTCTTTTGCTGCAGATCCAGAGGAACAGAAGGAAGTACGAGATGCAGATGGCGGACGAGGACAAGAAGAAGCAGCCCCCGCCGTTCCAGCGAGGCCGGGCTTCCCGTCGCTCCGCCTACGCCTTCTCCCACACGCCCGGCTACGCCAACCTCATCTCCTCCGGACAGAGCATCCGCCGCCGGCAGACGGCACACGGAGGAAACACCGAGAGGAGGCCCTCCCCCTGGAGACGGGCGGAAAACATCTGAGTGGAGCAGGAACCGCGGGGAGGCTTTCTGACCCCGCCTCTGGGGGGGCGGAGCCCTCCTGGCTAAACTTTGCTCCTTTTAGGTACAAACTGATGACTTGAAACACTCACCGAAGAGACGCCGCCGCCACGCGGCCTGATGTCACCTGTGTGACTGACAATGTTGTTTAACTCAGGATTATTTTAAATGCCTTTATTTTAGCTACCAGTGCGACAAGCTGTTAGCGCTGTTAGAGCTGTTAGCGCTGTTAGAGCTGTTAGCGCTGTTAGAGCTGTTAGCGCGTAGCCTTTAGCAGTTTTAGCCTCACATCCACGAAGCACTTCCTCATAAATTCCAACCAAGTTTCCCTTCCTGTGAAGCCGCCATGACAGGCTGAACGTTTTCTTCTGCTTTTATTCTCTAGTGGCTGTTTTCTATGCCAGACTCAGCAGCCGCTTCTTACAAAGTCTTTTAATTTAAATTAGCTGTAAATCCACTTTCTTTCCTGTCATGGACGGTTTTTCCAGGTGTGCTGAAAGACTTTCTAATTGTTTTTCTCCTTAAAAGGCTTTTAAACCTTTTTTCTTGGATCAGTTTGGAGTTTTGGTCTAACCTCATGTTTTATAGCTTTTCTGTAAAGAATTTTATCTTTAATTCATGGATGATGAACTTTGATGCTTCTTAGATTCTTTGAGTTTTTTGTGTGTTTCTTAAAAGTTTAATCACATCTTTGTTGACTTGGAAAACATAAGGATCCTTGATTTGTTATTATTATTTACTTGGTAAAGATGTTGCTGGGTGGATTATTTTTCATCATTCAGACCCCATGAAGCCAAAAACTGCTGATGTTCTCTTACTGGATCCTTTATTCACCTTAAAATGTGAACAGAGGTTGTTACGTGATGCTATTTTATCTTTTTCTTGTTAATAAAAGTCAGCGGCACATTTATCGATCTGACTAATGAGAGTTTTTATTTCCTAAATGTCTTATTTCTATATTAGATGTTTCGGAACAATACTTTGAAAGCAGTTTTAACAAAGAGGCCTGGTTTAGATTAGATGAGCTTTATTGATCTCACAGCGGAGAAATTAACTGGTCACATATTGGCATAATAATTAAAGGAGGTGCAAAAAAGGAGGAAAAGGTGCATTAAGAATAAACAATATATATACAGTATTTAAAAATAAGGATTACGTGCAAGTGTACATGTATGAAAAACTAAATAAAAAAAATACAAGGGAGTTTAACAGATTTCAAGTTTCAACCAAGTGACTGCCGTCCCAGACGGCGCTCACCTTAATGTTCACATTGAACGCTCTTTCAGCAGCAAAGAAGCTCCTGCTGCTTCATCTCTGATCCTCATTAAGGTCAGCCGTCCAGTAAAGTGAGTCCAGATGCTTCTGCTGCTCCTGTGTTCGATGCCAGAGAGCAGCTTTGCTATATTAGCTGTGATCAGCGGGTAAAAAGTAGTTAGAATCTATGTTGAAGTGAGAAAGTCCTCCTGAAAACATGGTCTGTGCAGTCAGTTCATCCAGATTACCATCCTGCCTTCAAAGATTATTTCTCTGTGGGAGCCGCTCAGACCCCCACATACCGGCGCTGCGCTGTCACTGGGAATCCCCAGCAGCAGCTGCCTCAGGCCCGCTCGCCTCTTGGGGGTTTTCCCCTCCTGTTGGTGGCGGCTGGAAGTAGATGTTAGCGTTTTTCAGGTCTGTGCTACAAACTGCTAGCCTGACGTAGTCCTACTGAATTCTAGTCAGAATGAGTCTGATGCTGCTCCATAGAGCTGTGATTATGGGGCGTGTTTCGAACGAACCAGGAAAAAAAATGCCTCTGCACTCAATTGGATAGACCTACAACCAATAAGAGCAACGGAGTGCGTGACGTATGTTAAGCGAGGCATAGTTGTCGTCAACAAAAATCAAAGCGTGCAGTTTCACGCCTAGAATAAGAAGATGAGCCTTGATCGCGTTTCTCTGTTCCTCTTTTTAAATTAATTTGCTGTTGATATCTTCTAGAACAGACCTAATAGCAGAATCTACTCACCTCAACTCTCCAGCGGCAGCCATTGTTGTTGTCACCCAAGCGCGCTTTGGTCATGTGGTTGATTACGTTACTGTTGATCATCTGTCCATCATCGTATAAAGCCCGCCCTGACAATTTGATTGGCCCGCCAGATATTGTGCTAGCATATTCGCGCTACTATTGAGCAATGCCAGACCGAACTTCCCGATCTCAAACGTTGTGGGCGGGACTAAGTTCGGAATGGCACCCAGGCTAACAAACTGCAGGCAGCAGGATAATAAAAGCCAACATATTCTGCCGGCAGGTTTCTACATTTGAAGTTAATTTAGGCGTTAATAAGCTGTTTCAGAGGAGTGATCATAGCGCTCTGCATCAGCAGTGCTGCGTCTGACTCCCTGCCAGCTCCCAGATCAGCTTCTCTCATTGGTTGACGTGACGCGTCCAGCAGTAACAGTTTCCAACTCCAGCAGCTGCTGCTTCTGAATCGCCTCAGAAGCTTGAGGCGCAGCTTTGGGACCTTTTCCTAAAACTTGACAGTCGACCGTAGCCTTGGCGTGTAAAACGGCTGCTTCTGCTGCCCAAAGGGCGTTAGATGTGAACGTAGCGTAACAGACGCCCGTATGGGATTGAAACGCCTATGTGTCATCCTGTAAGATTAGGACTACAGCCTTCAGGGAAATGCAACATTAATGAAATGGACACCATGGCCTGAGTGTCCCTGACTAGGATCGTACTGATGGGGTTTTTTTTGCTGCGATTTTTTTAAAGGGATGATCAAGCTAACAGCTGGCATGGCTGGCATGGCTAACAGCATGTGGCATAGTAGGTGAAGATTCTCAGTCTTCCAGGTCATTGTCATTCCAAAAAAGTTAAAATCAATCCTCTGGACTTTGTTTCCCCGTTTGAAGACGTTTCTCTTCCATCCAGGAAGATTTTTCAATTCAAAATGTCAGAAATAGCGTTTAGTTCCAGGTTTTATCCAGCAGCCCAACAAAGCCTGGTTTTAGTTTAGAAAACATGTAAATAGAAACAGTCGGGTTACGAACGGCCCAATCCAAGGGTTTGGACCCTTCACCCAATAATAGATATGTTACCATCTACCACTTTGTAGCACTAATAGCATAAGCAACTTTTTTAATGAGTTCTCTCTCTGCATTAAATGCTCTGACAGTTGGAAAAAAGCAAACTCGGCGCCGTCCGCCATTTTGTTGGTAATTCTTCATTATTTATCAAATGATCTCTGAGTAGGAGTGGAAAAATTCTGATACAGGCCTGATCTGAGCGTCCAATAGGCTGACCGGATAACTGGACACAAAAAAAAAACATGTTTTATTCCTACATTTGTCTTCAGAGAACCTGATTCACCATGGCAACGGTAAGAAAGAAGCCTCTGATGCCTCCCTGTTCCCCAAGTTCTTTAAAGGATGCCTTGATTCCTCATTGGTTCCTCTGCCCCTGGGGGTGCGGCTTAAAACTAAAATGTTAAATGGGCGTGACTAATTTGCATATCTACTATAAAATTTAGATTTAGGATAGGTTTGTTTAATATTTTGTGTGAATATAAAATATAGATCTAGATATAATATTTCTACATCCTCGAACCGTGTGGATGTGATGGGGAATGGCGGCCTGGTCTTTAGGGCGTAGAGCTTGGAATCCTGAGGTTCTGAGTTTGAGTCCAACTCCACAGCCTCCACTCTGGGTCCCTGAGCTAGACCCTTAACCCCACACTGCTCCCCAGGTGCCGCACAATGGCAGCCCACTGCTCCACAAGGGGAGAGCGTGAATTTTGTTGCTCTGTACTTGTAACAGTGTAATGACAAGACAAAGCTGGGGGGAAAAAATGTTATCTGTGCTTGGTGAAAATATTACAACCTGATGTCTTTATTAAAGCAAATTTAAAGAAGAGCATAAAATATCAGCTCTAATTAAATTTCCTGACTGAAATATTTGGGTGCCGGTTCTTCCAGAAAAGAATAAACTATTTCCAGTTCTTCTCAGCTGAAATGAAGGAAGCAGCGACTGAGGCGTGTTGTTTGTTATCATGACTTTATTCAGGTTAACTTCTTCCCAGATCTCTGAAACAGAAAGTAACGACATGGATCGACCCCAGAACTAAACGCTTTAACACAGCTGGATTAAAGGTCACTGGGAGTCTAGTCAAAGATTTCTCACCACCAGAGAATCAGAACACATGAATGGGAATGCTTAGCTGCACTTCACTGGAGCCATAAAGCACCCCACCATCAGGGGCCCAATGCCAGGGGCCTCTTAAGATTGCTGACAGAGGAGGCAAAAGAAACACGGGAGATCTGGAGGAGCTGCAGGATAACCTGGAATAAGCTGAGAAGGTTTCTTTAGAACAAGTAACCCAATGAACTGCAGGAGCCTCTACTCGCGCTCACTGGAGGCTTCGTAAGCTGGTTTGGTTCGCTAAGCTGGGCATCCGCTGTACGAAGTTTCCAATCGTTGCACGCAGCTACAGCTCAAACTGTACGATGAAAATCACAGGGTTTAAAAGTTCCCAGCTCACCATGTTGGTTCATTCACTGTGTGTCACGCTGCTCTGATGCGATCTACCTGCTCACACGGTGCATCCAGAAACCACACATCAGTGAGATGCGCTGCTCGCACTCATCAATCTGAAAGAAGAAGAACTCCCTTGTTTGCACACGGCGGTACTCCAGGTTCTGGTAAATCAGCTCGTCGCTCTGCTTCAACAGCAGGATTTACCCACCAACACCTCAGGACGGCCGACTGAATTTCAAACGTTTGATTTTCTCCTGACGTTACGATTCCTGATGGGGAGGTGGTCGTTAGAGGCGGACCCCCCCCTCATTACCCCCTGTTCGCCCAATTCTTGCCCAACTGGAGAATCGGCGCGAAAAGAACAAAAACTTGTCCAGTGTACGCCTGCCTTTAAAATGGCGTCAGCATGGAGAAGCTAGCTAGCTATCAGCTACACCTCTTTCTAAATGTATTCTCAGATGCAGCTGCGGTTATTTATTGTCCCTGTCTTGGTTCTTTTCAGTTTCACTTCGATCCACGTTTTCCTTTGTTTTCTAGTTTTATTCGTTTAATTTCTATTTGATTCTTACTAAATTTATTTTTGTATACACTTGTGTGTACAAAATGACAAAATAAAATCTGTCTGTAATCTGAGTTCTTAGGTGTTTCTTGGTTGCCCTCTTGTGTTGATCTCCTTTTCTCTAGCTCCCTTCTAGACTCCTCTGTTCCCACCTGCTCCCAATCGGCTCATTAGTCCTGTCTTTGTTCAGTCTCCCATATATACTCTCCCTGTGCAGTTCCTCAGTGCTGGTTCCTTGTCCTTTCCTGGCTCCCCACGTGAGTCTTCCTCTGAAGTCGTCTGGTTTTAGGTTACTTGTCTTTTGTACTTTGTTTTTTGTGGATTTGTCCTTCAGATATTTCATTAAATCTACATGACGTCTCCTCTGCATATGGGTCCTTAAAGCCTCAACCATACCCTGACATTTCTAAAATGTACCTTTCATTCATTAATACTAAAAAAGAAAAATGGTCTCTGTTCGAAGTCCTGGGCTGCATCCTCCAAGGACCCGGTCTACCTGGACTGGATCCTTTGGAGTCCTTAAAAATAAGGAGACCGGAATAATTCAATGGTTTGTGACAAAGTTCAAATTTTTTCTAAAGTTCTTTAAGCTACATGACCTTATTTTATCTCCTATTGTTTGTGAAAGGCTAAGATAACATCTGATCTGTCCTTCTCCCAGCTCCTTTAATTCAGACTGTTGGTAACTTTGACTCCCAGTTTTCCTCCCCATGAGCTCATGACGGGTCGACCCGTTCCTGGACCACAGAACGGACCTGACCTCTGACCTCTGGCCAGACTGGGACTGACAGGTGACACATTAAAATGACCTACAAGACCTTTTTTCCCGTAGAGACGGCTTTACAGAGGGACCAAGGTGCCTGGAGACCCTGATGGAGGACCTTCTCAGCCATCCTTCCATCCTTCAGCAGGAGGAGGTGTGGCTCAAAGACATCAAAGAAAGTGGTCTGAGCTCATCAGGAAGGAACCAGGAAAGCCAATCAGAATAAAGGGGCAGAATAATCCCCTCTGATTGGTTAATTAACACATCAGTCGTCCACCTGATGCGTTGAGGACCAGCTGCTCTGCAGACCACCCTTTGAACCTCGTTCAACATGTCGCCTGTTTAAGGGACCAACATCAACAGAAAGATGAAGACGCCCACCTGAAGATGTCTGACATCAGCTTTGGCTTTTTGATTATTTAATCATCCAACATGAATGAGAAGGGAAATGTGTTGTATTTTAATGACAGGTGAACATTTTTAGTATCTGAGTATTTATTAGTTTCTTAATAGATGAGCAGCTGATGGTCAGTATTGGCAGATTCCTGGATCAGAGAATGAACTCTGATGATCGGGAGCGCTGAGATTAAATCCTCCAACTTTTCAATGTTTTCTTTGACTGACCCTGATTCTGAAGAGCTCGTCATCTGCGGGAAACATCTTTATGATTTTAACATTTTGCATAGAGATTGATCTTTTTTTATTTATAATGAGGTTTATTGCATTTAGGAGCTCAGGTTAATCATTTAACTTATACTTTGTAGACATGAAGGAGTCTATTTTTCGACTAATTTGACCTTTTCTCTTCCAGGGAAACAAGTGTTAACTGATAATAAGAACTAAAAATTTTAATTCTCAGCAAATAGATCTTTTGCCATAGAAATGATCATTATGGGGAAAACAGTTAAAATGTTTTTCCCATCTAGGATGTGATTCCAGGACTTCATTTCATGTAACATTGTCCACTGGCTTCATTGCAGGTGTGCATTTTATTATATATATTTCTTATTTTTATTAATAGTTTTTAGTTTTCTTTACATATATTCACAAATGTTCCTTTTTTATCGATTACACAAGGATAATATCCTTTAATAATCCAAAGGGTTGAACTGTGGTCAGAAAATTAAGATTTCTCTCTTTCATATAATTAGTGAAGTTATTTATCCAGTGAAAAATGTTTTACTTTATATTTATTTCACCTGCAAGCCTGAGGAAATGTCTGAGTGGGAGGGGGGGGGGGGGGGGTTACTTATTCCCACTACAAACCAAATTCCTTCTCAAGGTTTGTTAAAGTGTGTAATTAGTTTTGACTCTGACTAAACCGTCACAGTTTTTACTTCAACATAAATAAGAGAGAAAAACTAATTTCTAGTCAGAACAGGACTGATTGCTGTAACCTAATGATGATGAACTTTTCTCTCTTTGCAAAGATAGAAAAATAAAATGCCGACTGAGTGAAATCCATCGATCCCCGTTTATTTAACTGGAGTAAATAGTTGAATACTTTTATCCTTTTTTTCTTTAAAGCTACAGTGTGTAATTTTCAGCGACATCTAGCGGTCAGACTGCAGACTGCAGCAACATGAACATCTCCCCCTCACCGCTTCTCCCCCCAACAGTACGGCGAGCGTTACGGGACAAAATGTCTTCCACGACGTCCGCATCACCTACCTTCTCACGTGATGAGGTTTGTTTACATAGATAATTTTACAGATAGTATTTCATTAGTCTGTGTAGGGTATAGATTTCATGTAGACTTAAGATAATAAATATACCCGTTATTTTTTCTACATCGTTGTGACGTTTTGGCGATCTCGCAATCGCTAGTTTGTTGGCTCTGCGCTGCCGTAGCGCAAAGATGTCTGCCTCCATGGCTGCGAGACCCGCTCCTATGTAATTATAAATAACAAATTCTAAGGCAACGCAAATATTAAGGTTAAGAGGCTGAGCTCGTAGATGGTGATAAATAACATAGTTATGTATAATATATTACATTTCTGACTGTATATCCCTGTAATTATTACATACTGCAGCTTTAATGCAACAGTCGAATGTTAATGGATGAATATTAATAGCAGTTTTTTGCAGTAAATTAGAGGAGCTGAAACCATCAGCAGCTGAGATGATTCCAAAGAATAACATCTTTAAATGATTTTAATACAAACTTCTAACTTTTATCACATTTTCTTCACATAAGTTTTCATAGATAATCTGGAGTTTTTATTGCAATGATGTGTTTATTAGTTGTTGCTTAGAGCAGAGCTCCTGCTGAGTGGAAACGCTGTGAGGTTCGAATCCCACAGACTGCCCCCCCCCCCAATGAGCAAGACCCTCATTCCTGGAACGCACCTCAGCGACACTCCTGATGCATTTTATTGGGATTTCAATGTGAAAAAAAAGCTTTAAGTGACCTGCTCGGGGGGGGGGCGCTTCACCCAGAGGCAGCAGGTCCTGAGCGGCGAGAGCCTCAGCGGCCGCTGCTACTGGGGGACGGAGAAGAAGGCGGCCAGAGCCACAGTGGCCGTCGCCTACCGCGACATCCAGAGGTCGGGGGGCGAGAGCGGCTTCGGGAACAACGAGCGGTCCTGGGCTCTGGAGGATTCAGCCAAGTTCATCCACAACAACGTCCGAACCTGCATCTGCGGACCCGTGTCCGGCAGGGTGGGGGTCTACCTGGACCACAGCGCAGGACTGCTGTCCTTCTACAGCGTCTCTGACAACATGACGCTTCTCCACAGGGTCCAGACCAGCTTCACCCAGCCGCTCTACGCCGGCTTCGCTGTCTACGTTTATGACGGATCCCTGGAACTGTGCGACCTTAAAGAGGCGGCCGCAGACGCTCAGAGCGGCGCCATTGTTCTGTAAATGAACGACTCACATGTCGCTGTCACTATCCGCTTCGTACCGGTAACACGATCCGCACCATCAGCTCATCTGAGTGACCAGATATACATCCCCGTGATTTGGGTGTCAAAAACACCAAAATCAAAATTCTCCCTCCCCCAAAAGAGTAAATGTACAAAAATATAATGTGTTAAAGGTTAATAATGTATTTCCTGAGAAAATGAATGCATTAAAATCTGTTTTATTTTATCCCTCTGTTCCTGATCTGTACAGGAAATGGGAAGCTACGCTACTTCCTGGAGCTAACTTTATGGATTCAAACATAAATCTGGTCTTTTATGTTTTATGTTTTCCTTCCATGTTAACATTATGCTATATAGTGCGTAATCTAAAGAAAGCAACAACTAGAATGCAGATAAACAATCAGATTTACTGCTCTGATTGTGACCCATGATGACGTCAGAGAAGAAGTTTAACGGAGAAAATGTGAAAAAAAACATCGAAATGTCTCAAAAAAAGTCATAAAACATTTTTTCTTTAGTGAGTTAAAGATAAACATAAGCAATTTTAGTACATTATTTATGGTGACCTAGATGAATATCTGGTTGCACATGAGCTGATGGTACGGATCGGGTTTCCGGTACGGATCGGGTTTCCGGTACGGATCGGGTTTCCGGTACGGATCGGGTTTCCACTATGGATCGGGTTTCCGGTACGGATCGGGTTTCCACTATGGATCGGGTTTCCGGTACGGATCGGGTTTCCGGTACGGATCGGGTTTCCACTATGGATCGGGTTTCTGGTACGGATCGGGTTTCCGGTACGGATCGGGTTTCCGGTACGGATCGGGTTTCCACTATGGATCGGCTTTCCGGTACGGATCGGGTTTCCACTATGGATCGGGTTTCCGGTACGGATCGGGTTTCCGGTACGGATCGGGTTTCCACTATGGATCGGGTTTCTGGTACGGATCGGGTTTCCGGTACGGATCGGGTTTCCGGTACGGATCGGGTTTCCACTATGGATCGGCTTTCCGGTACGGATCGGGTTTCCGGTACGGATCGGGTTTCCGGTATGGATCGGGTTTCCACTACGGATTGGGTTTCCACTATGGATCGGGTTTCCGGTACGGATTGGGTTTCCACTATGGATCGGGTTTCCGGTACGGATTGGGTTTCCACTATGGATCGGGTTTCCGGTATGGATCGGGTTTCCGGTACGGATCGGGTAGTGTCAGTCACAGAAGAAGCAGAATCACACAAACTGATGGCTTCTATATTCTGCCTTCGGTCTTCATCTGGTCTCTTGTCCTGGTTTCACTGAGGCTTAAGACTGTTTCTAGTACAGAAATAGTGAACATAGATCAGGCACTGAATCGTTCATGAAGACCTGAAGTGTTAAATATCCACCTCAGAATATCAGAAGGTGTTTCTGTGATGAACAACCAGAGAATGTCATTAATTCACTGAATCAAACTGATGCTATTCAACATGTCGATGTGTTTTATGAGTAACAGAATAGATCTGAATAGAAATAGTTTTAATATCCTTTATGGGTAGGCTGCGGTAACTGATGTTTATTCAGATCTGAGTCGGGGGGAGCATAGAGATACTGAACAGGAGGGGTCCTGAGGTGGAGCCCTGGGGGACTGGTTCTGATGGAAACCTTCACTAACACTAAACAGTCTCCCCCCTTCAGGAGGATTTAAACCAGTCTGCTTCTGGACCAGAAGGCCGACCCACTTTTCCAGGTGCTCTGAAAGAATGCAGTGATCAACAGTGTCAGACGAAGCACTGAGGTCCAGTAGCACCAGAACCGTGTTTCTTCCACAGTCTGAGGATCTTTCCCAGATCACTTCATGGCAAAGAGAAAATCAAATGTCTGAAAAGGCCTTTTAAACTCAGGGAGGAGCAGCCAGAGCCGGAGCTTTCCTAAACGGAACCGGGTGACTGATTGGCTTCACAACCTGGTTAGCAGCTCTGCAGCGGTTCATCAATAAAGCTCCAGGAAAAGGAGCTTTTCTAGCTTCAGATTTCATTGTGATTTAAAACATTTACTGAGTGATCAAAGTAGCTCTGAGTGTCTAAATGTTGCTAGAAGCCTTTCATTGACGTCACTACATGGTTTGCATGGTTGGCCATTTGCATCCAGTTGAAATGGTGACTGCAGGAGCAGGGAGCAACACAAACTAAACACAAATTATATTTAAAACTACAAAAGGACTTTCTTGGTTCAGTATTTCTGCTTTTAAAAGTCTCTTTTCCTTGTCTGAGGGCTCACCACCTTCAGGTGACCCTAACGTCGCCATGGAAACACTCTCTAACCAGAAAACCCTCAGAAATCCTGCATCACTGACAGAATGATGTGAGAACAAAGGATGAAAATGAAAACTTAACCTTTGGTTAAAGAGGATTTAGAGCTGCATTTACTTCATTGCCAGAAAGACGCTGCCTTCTTCGCACTGGAAGTGGAATTCAGCTCCTTCTAGGACCCAGTGGCTCAACGGCAGCATTTCCTTTCTGAAGCTGGGATCAGATATTCCGTCAAACGTCATTCTGATCAATGTTATGACAAATGGCGTTCTTCCATCTTCTTTAGTCCCTCCCTTCTGATTGACCCCCCCTCCCCTTCTTCTTTTTTATTTATGCTTCATTACCATCTAATAGGATTTTAACTGGTGTAGTTCTTTAGTGTTGAAATATCTGTTATTCTGAATGATAATTTCCTTTGAGGTGTGTGGTGAACAGTTTGTGTCGCCAAATTAATAAAAACTTCATAAGAGGTTGATTGTTTGCTTTACTCTTAATTCTTAACAATGAATAATATGTGTCAGTTTGTACATGTTAATTATTACACAGAGATTTTTGTGTCACCCAGTTTGAAAGGACGTTTATTTCTATTGTCATGTTCATTCCTTCCTTCAGCTTAGAGCGACTGTTTGCTTTCTAGGTTTGAACTTCTAAATAAAGGAAGAACTGGGATATCTGCTGTTTTCAGTGGAGGGCGACATCTAGTGGAGGTTTGGTAGTGGTACCACTGATCCTTCCCTGATCGGTCTGATAATAACTTAGACTGAAGAATGAACATGTGAATGTTTTCCACTTTTCTTCTATAGAATCATTTTAATTTAAATGTTCATTATTTTCTCACCCAATGATCCTCAAACTGCTGATGATCTGCTCCACCTGCAGCCTCATAAGGGCAGAAAACCTTCATTTCAAAGTGAAGCTGAACCCTGCAGTACTGCATGCAGCCTCTTGGTGTCACTGCAGCACCATGTTTGTCCTCCTGTGGCTCTGGAGGAACTGGATTCCTTCCTTCTGCAGGATGGAGTTGGTTTCTGTTAACATCATCATCTCCATAGCTGCCAGAAACATGTGAAGTTTCAGCAAACATGAAACCAAAGATTTCTGATTAATATTTTCTAATTGGTCAGAAAACACCTGATTGGTCAGAAGTTACTGAGGAGTTCAGCCTGTGGCCCAAAAATGAAACAATTCATTTTATTCATACATATGAAGTGAATCATTTTGGAATATTTAATTTGACATTTAATTATTTGTGTGTTTAACCGTTTAATTGTGTGTTTAATATTTAAATGATGTATTAGAATAAATGAACAAATATTACTTAAAACTATGTGTGGTATTTTCATATTTATTAATTTTGCCCTCCATAAACCTCGAGGATCAGATCACCATAAATATGAAAACCATCGCGGCCCCCAGGGGCCCTGACCCCAACCGTGGGAACCCCTGCAGTAATTATAATAAAACAAATCTTATTCGTTTTATGCTCTAAATGTTTTTGTTGTCGATTGGAAAAATGAGACAGAGAAGTTTATATTTATAATAATTGTTAATATTAGGATGGAAACAGCAGAAATTAAACTGTAGGGAACTGATCTCGATTAAATATTAAAACTTAAATATGCTGCGTTTAAAATTATTTCAGTTCTGCTGTATAATAATTGAAAATGTCCTTTTTATTAAAAATAACAAACTGCAGATGATTCATGTCAAGATGTTAAACTTTAGGCTTTTTATTTATTTCTTCGAATCCAAATGAAAGCAGGAACTGATGCTGATGGATCATCTGGTTGAAGCTTTTATTCTGCAGATTCCTGTGGGTCACATTCGTTTCCTTATGAGGGACAATCCACCCAGTAGAGGGAACCTTGTGCTGTTCTGCATGTTTTAGATCTAGATGAAATAAACCGGGTCATTAACGGGCCCCGTAGAACAGGTGAGGAACCTTAGAGCTGCTAAAGAACCAGACTCCATCATTTTGCAGAGTAAATCTGGTGCAAAGTTTCTTTTATTCAGGCTTAATTCCACAGAAGATAAACTAAACAAAATAAATGAACAAATCTAATATTAACTTTGAAAGCGTCTCTGAGGAGCGGTCCAGTCTGGGTGGATTCATGCTGATGGAGACAGAGATGGATGGACTGCCAGCAGCTGCTTAGTGTGGAGTGACCACTAGAGGGCAGCATGGCTCTTTTCAGCACTCCCGGTTGTTTGGCCTCTCTGATAAAACCAGGATCATCATTTTAAATGTGATGATTTTGCAGAGGAGGAAATATGATCATTGGATTCGATGCTGAAGCAGAGACTCGTCTAAAACATGGCGGACAGACGAGCAGCCGCATCATTTCCTGTTCCAAATGGTCAGAGCATCTTCTGGCTGCCTTGTTGAAGGAGGCTCCTTGCTCTCCACTGTCGCCACCTGCTTTCTGATGAGGAAGAAAAAAGATCCTCAGCATCATGACTCTTCATGGTTCACAGTTGTCAAACAGTTAGCACCTTCACTCCTCAGTGTCACGATTTTAACCTTCATGTCTGGAGGCTGAAGCCAAGATTTATTTTTATTTATTCATATAACCAAAATGAAGCAGCAAAGTAGGTTTTCTGTTGATTGAATATTTTTGCTGATTTGAGAATTAAACTAAGAAAAATTTAAAAAGAACAATAACAACTATAAAACATTAAAAACTATAAACATTAAAAACTATGAAAGTAATAAAATCATTAAAATCCTTCCTGCTGAATTCAGACAAACTAAAGATAAACGAGTAAAAATGAAAAATGATTCTGCTGTGAGTCCAGAACGGTTTCACTCTGAGGGAACCTGGTTTTGGGGTTTGGACCTCATGGGACCAGACCTCCACTGGACCACCATCAGATTGGAATGTCTCCATGAACATGAAATGATGCAGCTTCACTTTCTGGACTATCAGGAGACCTTCTCCTCTGCTCCTCCATCCTGCACAGCTGCTGGAAGCCTCTGTTCCATCTAGAAGTCCAGATCTTCTTCTACCTTCTTCCTGATCTCATCCTTGAACTCCTCCAATGGAGGACTGGAGTTTGCATCTGCAGGAGAAAGGAGCTGCTTTTGGTTTTCTTCCAGCTTCATGTCGTCAGAGGCTGTTAGGAAGGTGTCATGGCTGACGCTGCGGGGGCTTCCTCTGCAGGTTGGATATAAAACATCGAACCAACAGCAGAGCTGAGGCGTGACTCAGCACCTTTTCACCAATAGGAGGATCAGATGAGAGGAAACCAGGAAGGAAGCTTCCAGCTGCAGATTTCAGGTGAGTCCAGGAAACCTCTGGACTCAATCTGATCCAGCCTGGTTGGAGGTACAACGTCTCCAGCGTTTCAGGTTTTATCAGCACAGCCAGTTAAACATGATGTCTGGCTGCTATCTCCCAGCCTCCGCATCGGTTCCGCTCTAAGGGGCCCCGGGGCCAGGCTTGGGTGGGTCTCTCCATGTTTGCATTAGAGGATTGGGAGCTTCCTGAAGATTAGCGTATCAGATCCGTCTGATACGCCTCTGAGATTAGAGAACAGCTGTACGGTAAGAGGATCGGCCCGCCTGGAGGGGAGGAACACACACACAGACCCATGGGAGCCAGCGGGACCTGGTCCAGGATCAGGATCAGGACCTGAATCTGGTCCAGCATCTGTACCAGGATCAGGATCAGGATCTGGATCTGGTCCAGCATCTGTTCCAGGATCAGGATCTGGATCTGGTCCAGGATCTGGTCCAGGATCAGGATCAGGATCTGGTCCAGGATCAGCATCTGGATCTACCAGGATGGCCTCTTTAAAACTCAGTAGGCAAGATTTGAGTGAATCTATGGAAAGAGGTCTTCCTTAGACCTGATGGGTTCCACCTGAGAGTCCTGGAAAGTCCGCCGTAGAGAAGAGATAGAAAGTTGTTCTCTTTAATTTCCTGCTGTGAATGAAAACCAGCATCCTCCAGTTTCTTGGACTGTCTGGATTTCGGTTTGTCTCTCTCCGATTCATCGGCTGACTGATTTTTCCTGCGATCCGATACGATCTTCTCTTCTCTGCTGCATGAGGCAGGGGCGGATTTAGGACATTTTGGGCCCTAGGCAAAGACAAGCAGGGCACCCTCTGAATGGAGAAGACGACACATAAAACAGATTCTATAACTTGGCTGTGTCTGAGCGTCAGCTCTAATCGCTATATAGTGATAACATCATTTTAAACGAGTCTCCAAACGTTTAGTGATGAAAAAGTTGTGAACTCAAAATTTCCTACAAAATAACCTTGAAAGGTAGTGATCATGTGTCCAAATGGTCAGTTAACGGAGTTCACTATAAGGTCCCCGCTCTATACAGTGATGGAGGGGTCAGAGGTCAGAGGTTCCACTGTGTCAGTTTGATCATGTTGATGGAAGAAAGATAAAAATCGGCAGCAGATATCAGGGATCAGGTCGACCGATGTCAAAATAATCGGGATCAAGCCGGTTCCTCTCTAGGTTTTTGCTGTTTAGATCAAATAAAGACGTCCTGTTGTTTTCTTTAGAGAAAGGTTCATTAGCTGCTATAGTGGCCCTGCAGGAGGAGGACCAGGAGGAAGCTCTCTTTAACCATCCTCTGATTGGTGACTCATCTTCTGCTGCTTTCATCTCAGCTTTTTCTTCAACAATCTCATTTAGTTTAAAGTTTATTTAGAAAAACCTTCAGAAACCTTTATTTTCCTGGCGCTATTGTCTCATAATGGACTGAAAATGTTTAATCTTGCAAATATTTTTTGCTGGTGGGTCCATTTGGTTCCAGTGTTCAGGTTCCGATGGTTCCCGGTTCCTCCTCCGGTTCCGTCCGGCTCAGCCTGGTTCCCACCAAAGGAGACGTTGGTGACACCTGCTGGACGTTTCTGGCTGCGTCACCAGAAGCTTCTGCTCCTTCTGTTCAACCTTCAGACCACAGAAGGTCCCTCCAGAAAACCGCAGCAGATTTTAACTCACAAATGACAAACATCAGGTTTTATGTCTCCATGTTTTTCTGTCTGGTTAATCTGAGAACAGCAGCGTCGCTATGGCAACCTGAGCATCATCCATTCAGTCCAGTGACTGGACCGGGACCTTCTGACTCTGAGCAGAGAAGTTGGAGACGGCAGGAAGTGATGTCACAGCCAGGAAGTCTGCTGTACACCCCCCTCCATCCCATAATTTATGACCTAAGAAGCAGGAATGTTTCTCTGGGTGAATCATTGATGTGAATCTGCTGAATATTTCAGGAAACAAACCAACGTTTCTAAACTCCTCCGATCGTCTCAGCAGAAAAACGTTTCTCTGGTTTGACTTTTCAACATTTAGAGACTCAGGAATAAACACTGAATTTGTTATTTTCAGAATTATTATCTTCTTTAAATTTATGGGTTTAATTTAAACCCAGAGGTTAACAGAGCTACCAAAGTGTTAATAAAAACAACAATAAAAACTTAAAATAAAAAATGAAAAGCCAATAAATTAGTTCATTTGGTAAAATATATCTAAAAACATCCAAAAGTTTTATTTTATTTTACCGTATATTATTTAAGTAAAAAGGAAGATGCAAAACAATTAATATTTACATTATTAAATGTTGGGAACCCATGTACATAGATTTCTAGTTTGAAGGCATTTTGTTGTAAAGCCTCTGCAGGATTTACATCCAATCGGATCGTTGCAGGAATTTCTCATGTTGATGAGACACGCAAAGTTCTGCAGTAAAAATAGCGGAGAAGAAAGCGCAGAAATTAAGTCTAAACCAACCTGAAAGTACATTTTGTACTACGGAGTATTAGGCTAGAGATTTTAATAAAGTCAGAAGGTTCGCAAGCAAGTTTTCATTGACGAAAATGTGATTGACAGATGAACGTTGATATATGATTGGCCGAATTTAGGTGTTCAGGCTGAAGTAGAACTAACTGGCCTGAAGAAGATAACGAAGAAACACACAGATTTTAAGACAGTATTTTTTTTTAAATAGATATTTTCTACATTTTGCATCAATGTGGTCTGATAAAGACATTTATATACATGTTTAAGCCAGAATGATTTGACATTTAAATATGATTTCCCTACAACTTTAAGGCTAGGCTTAAAACTTTCCTTTCTGATAAAGCTTCTAGTTAGAGTGGCTCAGGTTATCCTGATCTATCTCTATAGTTCTGCTGCTATAGGCTTAGACTGCTGGAGGACATAGGGACCCCTTTTTCATCATTCTGCTTCATTCTATCTCTATTCTCCCACTCTGCAGAATCTGTTAGTTCAATCTCTAACGTTCTGCTCTCTCTGCTTTTTCTCATAGTAGCTTCATCTGGTCTGTTCCTGTTTGGCTGTGACTCCATCCTGGAGAGAAATATCAGCTGTGCTGCTGCCATCAACACCTTTGTTTCTAGATGTTGGAGCTTGGCCTGTTTTCCAGTGTAGTCCTGTTTCTCTGACTGTGACTAACTGGATGTGCTCTCTTCATCCTCTGACATGGGAGCTGGCTCGGAGCTCGTCTGCCTGGCTGTGTGTTTCCTGGACGGGGGGGGGGGGGCGCCTGTGGAGCTGGTTGACAGTTGCTTCAGCAGGTTTGTTAAATGAGGGTCCAGCCCCCCCACACACAAACACAGCGACCCCACTATCTGGATTTTAGCCAAGGTTACTATAGAAACGCAGAGATTGGATGGAGAACAATCTCGCTTCAGATCAGGACAGCAGAAGAAAAAAATAAGCTTCTACTGCAGATGATGTTCAGATTTATGACAGATTGATTCATTATTATTTAAAACACTGAAAGCATCAGAGGAAGTCTTTTAAATGACACGTCGCTGGATCTCCTCTATGCTAACGGTCGTTCCAGAGCTTCTGCAGGCGCAGCGGCTGGAAGCTGCACAGAAACAGGTGAATGAATCCAACGGCTGATCAAACAGCTTCAATTAAAACGTATGTCTGACTGAAGCGGATCCCAGTGATCGCATTAAAAAATACATCAGCACGACTGCATGCATGACAGCAGGAGAGAGCATGGATAAATGAACAGATGAAAGAGTTAGAGAAGAAGAAAGAGAAACATTAGACATGTTTAATTGATCGGCATCAAAACAGGAATATCTCCTGACAACTGAGCAGCCTGATGGTGAAATCAGAGCTGAGAAGGTCGTCTGTCTGAGGCGGCCTGCAGACCTCCAGGGTTGGCCTTCACATGTGGAAAGGTTGGTACAAGTATTCTTAACTAGCAAATTAATAACATTATCCGACAATAGAAGAAAGATTCCTCATTAATATTATATATTAATTGCACCTTAAATAAGATAATTCAAAGGTTAACCAATTTAATCGGGTAGTAAAATCTCTCCAATGTCCTTTCTTTAAAAAAAGGCGACACTTGTTCTTCCTTTGCAGAGTAAAAGCTGCTTCCTGCATCCTGACCTGCAGGCTGCAGCTTCTCCTCAGGTGAAGGAGGATAAAGCCCTGGGCTTCCTGCGCTTCCCTCCATCTTTGATCCACGGTTAATGTTTGGTTTGATTGATAAAAGTATTTCTGTTGTTTAAATGGAAAGTTGTGTTTGACATTTGAATCATTTTAAAAATAGATAAATATTATCTGCTTTCAGCCCATTTTGGGGATGACTGATGTCAAAATGATCATTATCAGCCTCAAAGAACCGAGAGCATTGATTGGCTCCCCAAAGGTCAGCTGATCCCTCAGCCTTCACTCACTGGGAGACATGGTGCCCCCATGATGATGGAAGTAATGATGATGATGATGATGATGATGGTGAAAATAATGATGATGATGATGAGGATGATGATGATGATGGTGATAACAGTGATGATGATGATGATGATGATGGTGATTTTAATAATAGTAATGATGATGATGATGATGGTGAAAGTAATGATGATGATGAGGATGATGATGATGATGGTGATAACAGTGATGATGATGATGATGGTGATTTTAATAATAGTAATGATGATGATGATGATGATGATGATGATGATGATGATGAAAGTAATGATGATGATGAGGATGATGATGATGATGGTGATAACAGTGATGATGATGATGATGATGGTGAAAGTAATGATGATGATGATGATGATGATGATGAAAGTAATGATGATGATGCTGATGATGATGATGAAAGTGATGATGATGCTGATGATGATGATGATGATGAAAGTGATGATGATGATGATGATGATGATGAAAGTGATGATGATGATGATGATAACAGTGATGATGATGATTTTTATAACAGTGATGATGATGATGATAATAATAATGATGATGATGATGATGATGATGATGATGATGATAACAGTGATGATGATAATGATGATGATGATGATGATGATGACTATTTTGATAACAGTGATGATGACGATGATGATGATGATGAGGACTATTTTGATAACAGTGATGATGACGATGATGACGATGATGATTTTGATGATGATGATGATGATAATGATGATGATGATGATGATAATGATGATGATGATGATGATAACAGTGATGATGATGATTTTTATAACAGTGATGATGATAATGATGATGATGATGATGATGATGATGACTATTTTGATAACAGTGATGATGATAATGATGATGAAAGTGATGATGATGATGATGAAAGTGATGATGATAAAGATGATGATGATGATGATGATGATGATGAAAGTGATGATGATGGTGATAACAGTAATGATGATGATGATGATGATGATGATGATGATGAAAGTGATGATGATGATGATGATGATGATGATGATGAAAGTGATGATGATGATGATAACAGTGACGATGATAATGATGATGATGATGATGAGGACTATTTTGATAACAGTGATGATGATAATGATGATGATGATGAGGACTATTTTGATAACAGTGATGATGACGATGATTTTGATGATGATGATTTTAAAAACACATCAAAGCATCTTCTTTTATTGATGTTTTGGTTCAGTTCTTTCCCTCTGACTGAAATCAGTTTTTTAATGAAAGAACACGTCATCGTTTGCTGACAGCTGATTGGCTGCTGAGTTGATCATTTTCCAGGATTTTGATCAATACAAAAAGCTGGGGTGTCCTGGAGCAGGTTAACTGTTCAGAGTATGTTACCATGGTAACTAGCCTCACTAACAATGGATCCAACTTTGTGGTTAAACCTGAGGTTATCCGGCTAACCCAGTAATCCTGCTCCTTAGTCCAGGCCTCTGTTGTATAAAACCTTAATTAAATCAAAATAAACCCGACTTGGCTGACCAAGCCTGGCTTAAGGACTAAGCTGGCGGATCAATCATCCCCCTGGGCTCTGCTCATCCTTCAGAAGTGGTTTGATGCGATGATGCAATGAAATGAGCAGCAGGTGGAAAGAGGCGGCTTTGCTTTGAAGGGAAGAGTTTTCTTCAGGGTTGGAAGAAATCAGCTATTATAAAAAAAAACAATTATACTTGGCAGTTCTAGGTGTATCATTGACTTGTCTACAGGTGACTTAAAGACTTTAAAATATGATTTATGACTTTTAATTTGCCGCTTTTCTCCTGATGTCATCAAACACACTTTTTGGTTCTGTTTAAGTTTTTCTTTTGAGTTTTCAGTTGTGCTTTGATTTATGTCATTCTGTGTTTTCTAGCTAATTGTTTTCATTTCCATTTTGTGTCATTCTAGTTGTTTTCTGGTTGTATTTGAGTTCTTATTTATTTCTTATTGACTCTCTGCTGCCCCCTTGTGCCAGTCTCCTTTCCCCCAGCTCCCTTCTAGCTCCTTCTGTCCACACCTGCTCCCAATCAGCTGATTACTCCATTCATTCTCCTGTTTGGCATTTATGTTCCTCCTCTGCACTGACTGTCGGCTGGAGTCTCTTCATTCCCTCCTTAACCTTTGTGTTCTTTTGGTTCTGGTTCTTGTTTTCCCAGATCATTTATTTTTGGATTTATGCTTCTGTTGCCACTGCTCCTTATTATTCAATTTAGTTTCTATAGCTCCAATTCACATCATGTCATCTAAGGTCACTTTCCAGTTCAACCAGATCATCCAGTCAGATTGATTCGAAGGAAAACCAGCTGATTGCATCGACTCAGCGAGAAAACAACTCAGCTCCATCTCTGCATTGAGGTCCTTTAAAAACCGCGACCCAACCTGACAAGGACAGATTTATGTAGTGAAGCTAATCGACATACCGGCTTTAACTTTTGTTGATCCAGTAACAGAAAGATGGGTCCATGTTTGAGTTGCTGTAAAACTTCTTCCTCCAAGCTTGGGTTCTTCTCTGCAGAGCTTCATGTTAACGCGGTGAAGCTCTCAGGGTGAGATCCCTCCCCTGAGGCCTCCTCCTCTTCCTGTCATATCAGCGTACAGCCACTGCATTATCCTTAAGCGGTTCTAATATTAACGTTCCATTTAGGGGGACAGTGGTTGTATTTATTTTGGCCCCGATGGGAATCCAATCCGCTCCCAGGCTGTTAGTGCCTTGCTCATCCGATTAGAGACGGCAGAGCAGTAAACGGCGTCTCCCAGGGGACGGTAAAGGAACAGGGGGCGGCATTGGAGCTGATAAATCAAACTGATCCGGGATCATTATGTAAATTCTCACCTCAGAGGGCAGTCCGGCTCGCTGTGTCGGTGTCTGTGCACAGACAGGCAAACACTCACAGAGGAAATATCCTTCTCTGCCAGCTGAGGCCCAAACAATAAGAAAACAACAATAATAAAACATGATTATCCTCCAGGATAATAAACCGCTGTGTTTCCTTTTCTGCATCCCACACGTCTGAGCAGCTTTTAGGTCCATGCAGACCCAGGTTCTGATCCATCTTCAAATGATAGATGGGCTTTATGCATCAGAAGGAGCGGCTTGGAGAACAGCGCCTGATGGACGCATGTCACCTTCCAGAGACGCCTTTACTCACTGAGACCTGGACGATGACATCAGAGTCCCATCTAGGAAAGAACATTTCACCCAGAGCTAATCTGGACCCTCGACATCAACATGTCAACAACTGATTTCAGATAATAAGTAAAAAATCTTGGTGTTATTTTTGATCAGGACATGTCATTTAAATCCCAGATCAAAGAGGTTTCTAGAATTTCCTTCTTTCATCTGAGGAATATTGCAAAAATTAGAAATCTGTCCAGGGGTGATGCTGAGAAACTAGTCCATGCATTTGTTACTTCAAGGCTGGACTATTGTAATTCTTTACTATCAGGAAGTCCACAAACTGTAGTTAAAAGCCTTCAGCTGATCCAAAATGCTGCAGCCAGAGTTCTGATGAAAATGAAAAAGAGAGATCATATCTCTCCTATCCTGGCTTCTCTTCATTGGCTTCCTGTTAAATCCAGAATAGAATTTAAAATCCTCCTTCTCACATATAAAGCCTTAAATGGCCAAGCTCCATCTGATATCAGAGATCTGATTGTTCCTTATGTTCCTAACAGAGCACTTCGCTCTCAATCTGCAGGTTTACTAGTGGTTCCTAGAACTTCTAAAAGTAGAATGGGAGGCAGATCTTTTAGTTATCAGGCTCCTCTCCTGTGGAACCAACTACCAGTTTTAGTCCGTGAGGCAGACACCCTGTCTACTTTTAAGGCTAGGCTTAAAACTTTCCTTTTTGATAAAGCTTCTAGTTAGAGTGGCTCAGGTTATCCTGATCTATCTCTATAGTTCTGCTGCTATAGGCTTAGACTGCTGGAGGACATAGGGACCCCTTTTTCATCATTCTGCTTCATTCTATCTCTATTCTCCCACTCTGCAGAATCTGTTAGTTCAATCTCTAACGTTCTGCTCTCTCTGCTTTTCCTCATAGTAGCTTCATCTGGTCTGTTCCTGTTTGGCTGTGACTCCATCCTGGAGAGAAATATCAGCTGTGCTGCTGCATCAACGGCACAGAATTATTCTTACGACATTGAAAGGCATGGCTAACTGTTCTCGCTAGGACTCCATGGAAATTAACACTAGTTAAAATAAAGCTCAGGACTGAGTTTGAACCTAAATCAGCATGCTGTTCATGAACGCATCGCTGTAGCTGTTCTCTACGTCCAGAAATATTACAGACTAAACTGACTACACCTAGTCTGACCAGTTACCCACCAGTTACCAGTTAATCAGTTAAATGGTTGATCCAAACTTAACTGCTGGACATCAGCAGTTAATCTAACCTGAATGTGTTTAACCGACCAAACTACCTCTGCAGATTTATAACCAATCAGAAACTGAGCTTTAAAAAAGAAAAACTAAAAGAGGAATTCATGTAACCCCCCCCCCCCCCCCCCCCCTCACAGACCACTCCTCGTCACTGAACTGCTCGTCACTATGAACTGCTGTCTATAAGTATGTGCCCCCCCCCATGTTCACTGAAGGATGCTGAAACATGGAGATCCTGTCGTTTCCTCCTTGCCGTGTCAGAAGCACTTTGCAGGGTGATTAATTCCGCAGTGAGCGTTCGAGCCCTGCGGTCGCCCCACGGGCATCGCCACGATCCCTGCACCTGCCACTCCAATCCAGAGACCCCACCCCCCCACCCCCACCACCACACAAACACACTCAGTTCACACATAACAATGAAAATGTGGCTGAAAACAACCCTCCAATGAAGTCAATCCTTTTGTTTCATTTCGTCTTTTTTAGTAAAGGTCCAACTAAGGACTGAGTTTGTAAAGAAAATCAGCTGCTTGTTTTGTTGGCTGTGTTTTCCTGAATGGATGCAGCAGATGACTATAAACATGCACTATGGTCAGGCCCCCCTGTACAGAGGCTCTGGTGTCTGGTTAGTGAGCTGTACAGTAGCAGCCATTCAACAGGCCCTTCCCAGTCAAACACCAGCCGAATGGCAGCCCGCTTCCCTGCAACTCCCAGCAAAATCCCCCCCAATGTGTGTGCATATTTTTTTACTCCATCCTTTCAATGAAATACAGGGTCTGACCAGGAGATGGCGCTTCTCTTTAGATAATAATGTCCACAAATCATGACAGAAAGAATATTTTAGTACAAAGGTTGATGTTTAAAAAGCAATTGAAGGGGGACCAGCCAAGGACCATTCAAGGACCAGCCATGGACCAGCCATGGGCCGGCCAAGGTCCAGCCATGGACCAGCCAAGGACCATCCAAGGACCAGCCAAGGACCAGCCATGGACCAGCCAAGGACCATCCAAGGACCAGCCAAGGACCAGCCAATGACCAGCCAAGGTCCAGCCAAGGACCAGCCAATGACCAGCCATGGACCAGCCAAGGAACAGCCAAGGACCAGCCAAGGTCAAGCCAAAGACCAGCCAAGGAACAGCCAAGGAACAGCCAAGGTCCAGCCAAAGACCAGCCAAGGACCAGCCAAGGTCCAGCCAAGGACCAGCCAAGGTCCAGCCAAAGACCAGCCAATGACCAGCCAAGTATCAGCCAAGGTCCAGCCAAAGACCAGCCAATGACCAGCCAAGTACCAGCCAAGGTCCAGCCAAAGACCAGCCAATGACCAGCCAAGTACCAGCCAAGGTCCAACCAAAGACCAGCCAAGGAACAGCCAAGGAACAGCCAAGGTCCAGCCAAAGACCAGCCAAGGACCAGCCAAGGTCCAGCCAAGGAACAGCCAAGGTCAAGCCAAAGACCAGCCAAGGAACAGCCAAGGAACAGCCAAGGTCCAGCCAAAGACCAGCCAAGGACCAGCCAAGGTCCAGCCAAGGAACAGCCAAGGTCCAGCCAAAGACCAGCCAAGGACCAGCCAAGGTCCAGCCAAAGACCAGCCAAGGACCAGCCAAGGTCAAGCCAAAGACCAGCCAAGGACCAGCCAAGGTCAAGCCAAAGACCAGCCAAGGAACAGCCAAGGAACAGCCAAGGTCCAGCCAAAGACCAGCCAAGGACCAGCCAAGGTCCAGCCAAAGACCAGCCAATGACCAGCCAAGGACCAGCCAAGGACCAGCCAAGGACCAGCCAAGGACCAGCGAGGACCAGCCAATGACCTACCAGGGACAGTGGAGACATTTTGAATGGCTGCTACTGTATTACGTCAGCCTCTCCCTCAGTCTGTTTACTGGGTTACGTAGATGACATCATCTTCACTGCCTTATGTAGGGCAATAAAACCGCCCAAATGAACTGGAAAAATAAAAACAATCTAAATATAAACACAGATATTCTGTTAGATTAACCTGGAGATCAGCCTCATCACCAATCTCTCAGGACACCTATGATCGGCTACCGTTCCTATTAGGAACCTGTGGCTCAGTGCGGGGGGGTACTGAGCCTGATTTGGACTGCATATTGGCCTCTGGGGACGATCTCTGGGGGGTTAGATGTGGGCCAGGTTGCTCCTGCTAGAGGGGCAATGGGAGGCCCAGGGTGCAATGCAGATGTTTAGGGGATCTACGTTGGTGGACACTGGTTACCAGCCTGGAGGTTGAGTGGTGCCATGGAGGTCGGTCTGATGGAAGCTAGAGAACAGGGAGCCTACTGGGAACAGTGGGGAGGCAGGATTCCTGGGAAAACCTGCTTCCCCAGTTCTTTGCTCTCCATCTCTGATGCTCTATCACACCCCCTCACACAGAGGATCTTAGGGAGGAGATCATCACCAGGGTGCTGAGAAGCTGATAGACATGTGAGCACATTTCCTTCCTAGCAGTGCTAATGGGGTTAGCAATGCTTTAATCCTCCCAGCCGGGGGTTCTTCTACCTGAGACCTGGAGGGAGGGAGGAAGAAGAGCAAGAAGAACCCTGAGGGTCCTCCCCTGATGCTGTGAACCGGACATGTTGCAATGAACCTCAGACTGGAAGCTAAATGGGAAAAATGGATTACGGATAAAACGTCAGCAGCACTCTGAGGGGGAGACGATAAAAATAAACTATTATAGCAGGTGATTTCTAACTCCACCCATCTTTTCACGCATGCCACCACGGAGCCCTCTCAAACTGGTTAACAGAGCGCCCCCTGCAGGACTGATCCGTCTGCTTGGTTCCTGGATCCACTGGATTGGAGTCTAATGCCATTAATATCTGCATATTTAGCATAAAAACACAAAACAGGAAGTGTGGATGTCAGCAGGTACTGTGTGTGCATGTCCTGCAGATGTCTCAGGTGGCGCGGCGCCACATTAATCTCCCCTGTTAGCGGCTCACTGTGTGTGTGTTATAAATAACCATGTTGGGATTTTCTTCTTTTATGAAAAAACCCTTATTTATCTTTTCCGTCCTCAGCTTTGTCCAAACATGCTTTAACATGCAGCAGCGTTTGGAGGAGACCAGGTGCGCCGCTGTCCTCCGTCTGTGTTAATTGTGGGTTCCTACCTGCTACACTAATGATCTGCAGCTGTCAGTAGAAATATGGAGGGAAGCAAAGAGAGAAAATAATAAATAGAAAAAATGAGCAAAATAAATGAAAGTAAATTGTTTTAAGACTAAATTTAGAGAAAAAAACTAAAATTTATCTGTTGCAGCAAAAAGAGATGGAGGAGAAAAGGAGAAATAAAGATGCTGCAGCAGCCGAAGGCTGGAAGATGGAGGAACCAGGCTAGCCTGACCCTGGAGGCCTGCAAACATCAGCCTGCAAATATCAGCCTGCAAATATCAGCCTGAAAATATCAGCCTGCAATCATCAGCCTGCAAACATCAGCCTGAAAACATCAGCCTGAAAATATCAGCCTGCAAATATCAGCCTGCAAACACCAGCCTGAAAACATCAGCCTGCAAATATCAGCCTGCAAACATCAGCCTGAAAACATCAGCCTGAAAATATCAGCCTGCAAATATCAGCCTGCAAACACCAGCCTGAAAATATCAGCCTGCAAATATCAGCCTGCAAACATCAGCCTGAAAACATCAGCCTGAAAATATCAGCCTGCAAATATCAGCCTGCAAACACCAGCCTGCAAACATCAGCCTGCAAATATCAGCCTGCAAACATCAGCCTGAAAATATCAGCCTGCAAATATCAGCCTGAAAATATCAGCCTGCAAACATCAGCCTGCAAACATCAGCCTGAAAACATCAGCCTGAAAATATCAGCCTGCAAATATCAGCCTGCAAACACCAGCCTGCAAACATCAGCCTGCAAATATCAGCCTGCAAACATCAGCCTGCAAACATCAGCCTGAAAACATCAGCCTGAAAATATCAGCCTGCAAATATCAGCCTGCAAACACCAGCCTGCAAACATCAGCCTGCAAATATCAGCCTGCAAACATCAGCCTGAAAATATCAGCCTGCAAATATCAGCCTGCAAACATCAGCCTGAAAATATCAGCCTGCAAATATCAGCCTGAAAATATCAGCCTGCAAACATCAGCCTGAAAACATCAGCCTGAAAATATCAGCCTGCAAATATCAGCCTGCAAACACCAGCCTGCAAACATCAGCCTGCAAATATCAGCCTGCAAACATCAGCCTGAAAATATCAGCCTGCAAATATCAGCCTGCAAACATCAGCCTGAAAATATCAGCCTGCAAATATCAGCCTGAAAACATCAGCCTGAAAATATCAGCCTGCAAACACCAGCCTGCAAACATCAGCCTGCAAATATCAGCCTGCAAACATCAGCCTGAAAATATCAGCCTGCAAATATCAGCCTGCAAACATCAGCCTGAAAATATCAGCCTGCAAATAGAGGAGAATAAGAATAATCCTAGATTTCTTTTTAATACAGTTGCCAAACTCACCCAGAGCCATAGCTCTGTTGAACCGTCCATTCCACCTGCTCTTAACAGCAATGATTTTATGGGATTCTTTATAAATAAGATTGATGTTATTAAAAATAAGATCATAAGCACTCCTCTATCCGCGATTGTACCTGAGGTAGTCATGGAATCTGAACCGGGTTTAGACTGCTTTGATCCAGTTGAACTTTCTGAATTAGCAAAATTATTGTCTTCATCTAAGCCTTCAACTTGTATGTTAGATCCAGTTCCAACCAGGTTATTTAAGGAGGTATTCCCTTTGATCTCCTCCTCCATTTTAGATGTGATTAATCTATCTCTGTTACAGGGATATGTACCTAAAGCTTTTAAGGTTGCTGTAATTAAACCTCTGCTTAAGAAACCGTCTCTTGACCCAGATGACTTGGTTAATTATAGACCTATATCCAATCTTCCTTTCTTATCCAAAATTCTTGAGAAAGTAGTTGCCAAACAAGTTTGCGACCACTTACACCATAATGAACTTTTTGAAGAGTTTCAGTCTGGCTTTAGAGCTCATCATAGCACTGAAACAGCTCTGGTGAAAGTCACTAATGATATTCTCATGGCCTCAGATAATGGACTTGTATCTGTGCTCGTCCTGTTGGATCTTAGTGCTGCATTTGATACAGTTGACCATAATATTCTTTTAGAAAGACTTGAATATTTTGTTGGAATTAAAGGAACAGCACTAGACTGGTTTAAATCTTATCTATCTGATCGAATTCAGTTTGTTTATGTTAATGATAGATCTTCAACACACTCAAAGGTTACCTGTGGAGTACCACAGGGATCAGTGCTAGGACCAATTCTCTTTACTTTATACATGCTCCCAATTGGTAGAGTTATTAGACAGCATGGGATTAATTTCCACTGTTATGCTGATGATACCCAGCTATATCTGTCTATAAATCCAGATGAAGCTAACCCATTACATAGATTACAGGCATGTCTGAAGACATAAAAACCTGGATGAATCTTAACTTTCTGCTTCTGAATGCAGACAAAACAGAAGTTATAGTCTTTGGACCAGAGTCTCTGAAAAAGAAGCTGATTAGCCAGTCACTTCATTTGGATGGGATTAAACTGATTTCAGATAATAAAGTAAAAAATCTTGGTGTTGTTTATGATCAGGACCTGTCATTTAAATCCCAGATCAAAGAGGTTTCTAGAATTTCCTTCTTTCATCTGAGGAACATTGCAAAAATTAGAAATCTCCTGTCCAGGGGTGATGCTGAGAAACTAGTCCATGCATTTGTTTCTTCAAGGCTGGACTATTGTAATTCTTTACTATCAGGAAGTCCACAAACTGTAGTTAAAAGCCTTCAGCTGATCCAAAATGCTGCAGCCAGAGTTCTGATGAAAATGAAAAAGAGAGATCATATCTCTCCTATCCTGGCTTCTCTTCATTGGCTTCCTGTTAAATCCAGAATAGAATTTAAAATCCTCCTTCTCACATATAAAGCCTTAAATGGCCAAGCTCCATCTGATATCAGAGATCTGATTGTTCCTTCTGTTCCTAACAGAGCACTTCGCTCTCAATCTGCAGGTTTACAAGTGGTTCCTAGAATTTCTAAAAGTAGAATGGGAGGCAGATCTTTTAGTTATCAGGCTCCTCTCCTGTGGAACCAACTACCAGTTTTAGTCCGTGAGGCAGACACTCTGTCTACTTTTAAGACTAGGCTTAAAACTTTCCTTTTTGATAAAGCTTATAGTTAGGGTGGCTCAGGTTATCCTGAGCTCTCTCTCTATAGTTATGCTGCTATAGGCTTAGACTTTTGGAGGACATAGGGACCCCCATTTCATCATTCTGCTTCATTCTCTCTCTGTTCTCCTATTCTGCAGAATCTGTTTGTTCAATCTCTAACCTTCTGCTCTCTCTGCTTTTCCTCAGAGTAGCTTTGCCTCGTCTGTTCCTGTTTGGCTGTGACGTCATCCAGGAAAGAAACATCAGCTGTGCTGCTTCCATCAACACCCTTGTTTGTAGATGTTGGAGATCGGCCTGTCTTCCAGTGTGGTCCTGTTTCTCTGGCCGTGGCTGGGTGGATGTGCTCTCTTCATCCTCTGGCATGGGAGCTGCCTTGGAGCTCGTCTGCCTGGCTGTGTGTTTCCTGGACGGGGCCGCCTTTTACAGCTGCTTTTTGTATCTCTGCTTCTTGTATCTCTGCTTCTGTCTCCTTGAACCCCAGTCGGCCTTGGCAGATGGCCGCTCACACTGAGCCTGGTTCTGCTGGAGGTTTCTTCCTGTTCAAAGGGAGTTTTTCCTCTCCACTGTCGCTACAAGCATGCTTAGTGTGAGGGATTGTATTTGAGTCAATGAGTCAATGCAATCAACTGGTTTTCCTTAGATAGAAAACTTTGTATCAATTTGACTGTATGATCTGGTTGAACTGTAAAGTGCCTTGAGATGACATGTGTTGTGAATTTGGCGCTATATAAATAAACTGAATTGAATTGAATTGAAAATATCAGCCTGCAAACATCAGCCTGCAAATATCAGCCTGAAAATATCAACCTGCAAATATCAGCCTGCAAACACCAGCCTGCAAACATCAGCCTGCAAACATCAGCCTGAAAATATCAACCTGCAAACATCAGCCTGAATACATCAGCCTGCAAACATCAGCCTGCAAACATCAGCCTGAAAATATCAACCTGCAAATATCAGCCTGAAAACATCAGCCTGAAAATATCAACCTGCAAATATCAGCCTGAAAATATCAGCCTGAAAACATCAGCCTGCAAACACCAGCCTGAAAATATCAGCCTGAAAACATCAGCCTGAAATTATCAGCCTGAAAACATCAGCCTGAAAACATCAGCCTGCAAACACCAGCCTGCAAACATCAGCCTGCAAACACCAGCCTGAAAATATCAACCTGAAAACATCAGCCTGAAAACATCAGCCTGCAAACACCAGCCTGAAATTATCAGCCTGAAAACATCAGCCTGAAAACATCAGCCTGAAATTATCAGCCTGAAAACATCAGCCTGCAAACACCAGCCTGCAAACATCAGCCTGCAAATATCAGCCTGAAAATATCAGCCTGCAAACATCAGCCTGAAAATATCAGCCTGCAAACATCAGCCTGAAAACATCAGCCTGAAAACATCAGCCTGAAATTATCAGCCTGAAAATATCAGCCTGCAAACACCAGCCTGCAAACATCAGCCTGCAAATATCAGCCTGCAAATATCAGCCTGCAAACACCAGCCTGCAAACATCAGCCTGCAAACATCAGCCTGAAAATATCAACCTGCAAATATCAGCCTGAAAACATCAGCCTGAAAATATCAACCTGCAAATATCAGCCTGAAAATATCAGCCTGAAAACATCAGCCTGCAAACACCAGCCTGAAAATATCAGCCTGAAAACATCAGCCTGAAATTATCAGCCTGAAAACATCAGCCTGAAAACATCAGCCTGCAAACACCAGCCTGCAAACATCAGCCTGCAAACACCAGCCTGAAAATATCAACCTGAAAACATCAGCCTGAAAACATCAGCCTGCAAACACCAGCCTGAAATTATCAGCCTGAAAACATCAGCCTGAAAACATCAGCCTGCAAACACCAGCCTGAAAATATCAGCCTGAAAACATCAGCCTGAAATTATCAGCCTGAAAACATCAGCCTGCAAACACCAGCCTGCAAACATCAGCCTGCTAATATCAGCCGGCAACTCAGCAACAACTTCTAACCAGAGCCAATAGGCAGAGATTTTTTTGCCTTAAGGCGGAAATACGTCACCAATCCCAAGAAAAATTTAATGAGTCTTTACTAGTCATTAAAGATTAAATATTTATCTTACACATCTAAAAATATATGTCAATATAATTCAAAATATTTAGAATTTTTATTTGAATTATAAAAAATAACTTTCCAACAGCGATTTTTTTATCAGCTTAGCAGTGAAAAAGAACAATAAAGTGCAGCAGAAAGTAAACAGAGACGAGGTGCAGAAAGGCGCTGATGTGGAAGAATCAGAGCAGTGAAAAATAAATACGTAGATATGATGCTAAATGCAATAGAAAACACTGAGCTGAGTTCTATTTGAAGATTCACCATGAAGTGCAGGTATGATGTTTATCAGAGTGATCCAGTCTCGATTTGTGACTGGATTTAGAGTTTAGGGAACAAGCTGTTCCAGAACCTGCTGGGTCAGAGGTCAGCCCACCAGAACCAGTCGGACCTCTGATGGAGGATTTTCTGTGAGGGTTGGTATCTCTGCCTCGTCCCACAGTCAGTAAAGCCCTTTGGTTTTTTGAATAATGGGACTCTGACCCTGATAGTTCTGCGCTTTTATTGTCTCCATCTTTTATTTCAGCTCTGTATTTCAGCTACTTCCTGTTTTTCAAAATTCTCTATGAAGAACTATTGACAATTGCCTCTTTTCTATCCTATCAAATATAGTTTGATAGGATAGCTCTACAAGTCGGAGCAGGCAGCCAAAGGAAGCTAATAAAAGCAGCTAACGGCAGCGGTCAGGTGGGCTGTGAAACTTTCCCTGGTTCTCCTGGTTCTGTCTCTCTGATGGAATAATTATGTTGGTTGTTCTGCCACTCGCGCTGCTGGCTGCCAAATGGAATTAAAAACCAATTATTGATAAATGAAGAGTGGCTTTAGCCGTGTGTGTGTGTTCGTCTGGAACCGAGCCTAGACCGCAGCTCTACATCTGTCATCCGAACGCCATGACGACTACTCATGTGTGGAGCAGCATCCTGTGCATTCAGCGCACACATCTGCACGGCGACGCCCTTGCTGCAGGGGTGTGTGTGTCTATGCATCTGCGCCTTCAGATGTGTGAGGGATGCTTGGCGGTGAGGCTGCATGTTCATGCATGCAGGTGTGAGTGCAGATGCTTGGGAATGAGTGAAGGGTGATTTAGCTGCATGTTTGTTGCCTGTGTGACAGATTGACGTGTGCACAGATGGAGGACCATGAACATAGGAATTTTACTTCACATTTGTTGGGAAACAGTTTTCCAGCAAATGTCACCAGTGTTTTAGCATCAACATTTTATTGATCTGAGGTTTCGCCCCATTGCTTGTTAGATCCTGTTGGATCCTGGTTTCAGAGGAGGAGGCTGCCATCATCTTCTCATGGGTTTGGTTCTGTTTAACTTTGAGTTTTCATTGATTTTATTTCCATTTTTGTTTTATTCTAGTTATTGTTGATTGTATTTGAGTTCTTAGGTATTTCGTGTTTGCCCTCTGCTGCCCCCTTGTGTCAGTCTCCTTCTCCTAGCTCCCTTCTAGACTCCTCTGTTCACACCTGCTCCCAATCTGCTGATTAGCCTGCTCTTTGTTTCTCTCTCCCATATATTCTCCTCCTGCTCAGTCGCCGCCTTATTGTTGTAAGTATTCCTGGTTTTCAGTATTTTTGGTGATTTTGTGGATTTATGTTGGTGGATTTTATCAGTTACCTCTTTTTGTTATTAAATCTGCAAGAAACCAGTGCAGCTTCAGTCTCTGCATTTGGGTCTTCGTCAAACCTCCACCCAACCTGACCGATCCTAGAGGTCTGCTGTAGGGCTGGAATGATCAATTCATTGATTACTGAAATAATCATCCACTGATTTGTTAATCAAAGGAAATTATTATAATAGTGGTAAAACAAACAAACAGAGCTCTTCTTTTTGTTGGGATCCTGAGGCTTGCCCACCAGAGGGCGCCGAGGATCCTCTTCTGTTTTTTGTTTTCTGTTAGGGACTGGGGTTACTGTTGGGATCTGGGGATGTACCACCTTTCTCCAGCAGAGTGCGCCGTGGGTCTCCTGGGCTGGAGCCCTCCAGCACACCTGGAGCTCGTCTGCTCATCAGGAACCTTCCCTACATAAGCAGCTGCCAGACCTTCCTTCAACGCCGCAGTGTTGACCTTAGTTTGGTTGGCAAACCTGAGCCTCTGTTACCTGAAAGAATCTTTGTTGTCTCAAGTGAGAAAACTGATTCTAATCTGCCTCTGTCTTTGCTCACAGGAAACCAGTCCCAAGTCTTAAGCTCTGGATGAGCTTAACCTGCCTGCCAGCCCTGGTGAGCCAAACCTGAAGATTCCAGTCTGGATTCCTCCTGCTGCTCTCAGAGAAGAGCTGGAAACTCTGATCAAGGTCTGCCATTCAAAGTCAGAAGCTAGACGCTGCTGCTGCTGCTTGTGCACTCTGCTGAACCAACAGTCTCTGGACCCAACGGTTCCCTCTCTCACAAGTAAAGCCTGGACTTCTTCAAGGTAGACTCTGAATTATCTTAAAACTCAATTAATCACCTGACTGCCTGGCTAATCAAACTGTCCGTCTCTGCAGACATCAGTGAACCCAACCCGGACCAGTACCTGAACCAGTTCATGTCCGTGTGTGAAAACTAACTTCAATAAACTCTGTTAAACTTTTACTCAGCCTCCGTTGTGTTCTGCATGTGGGTTTAACCTTAAACCAATCATGACAGAACACTGCGGCCACAAACAAAACCCAGCAGACACCCTCCGGAGGAGGCTTGAGGAACAAGCTACTCAGATCCATAAACACGACTCAACCTTCCGTGAGTTAAATCCCAGTTTTGTGTTAAAGGAACAAACTTTTCAGGAATTAGCAGGTGACTTGAGGAATCACAACATGGCGCCAGCTCAACTTCCGGTTCCGTAGTCAACTCCGCCTCAAGGGGCGGAGCCAGTCTGGTCACTTCCGGTATTCCGCCCGTCACTTCCGGTTTCAGTTCCAAGGTCAGAACCAGCTCCGTTACTTCCTGTTTTCCGTCCCTCACTATTTTCTGGTGAATCTAGTGAATGTAAAAGTTTTCTGTGGCAATGTAAATTGTTCTTTGAACTCAATCTGTCCTGTTTCCCTGACGACGAGAGTAAGATTGTGTTTATCCTCTCACAGTTATCCGGTAAAGCCCGCGAGTGGAAAGAGACTCATTTTTCTCCTGAATCTTGTATAACCTGCACCTTAGATCAATTTCTAAATGAATTCACTTTAAAATTCTCCGTTAAATCAGCTGAGTCTCATGGTCTGTCCAAATTCACACAAGGAAATAGAACCGTAGAGGAATTTTCGATTGACTTCCAGGTCAGAGCCACAGCTTCTGGCTGGAGTGATGCCATGCTAAAGAACATCTACAAGAACACATTAAATAAAGAAATCAGAATCAAACTTGCAACTATAGATGAACCTGCAACCCTGGAAGAGCTCATTTGTATAGCCATATATCAAGATCACAGACTACGAGCCAGAGCGAAGCCCAGATCTAGGAAACCAGTTCAACCTAGCTCAGCCCAGTCCTGCCCAGAACAGCTCTGTACAGCCTTGTTCAGTCCGTCTCTTCGTCAGGTCACTTTCTGCCACCACTTACATGATCGTCAGTTAGTACCATCCACCAAGAAGCTTAGAATAAGTCCAGTATACTCACCTTCTACAGTCAGAGCTCCCCAGATCCAAGAGTCGGACCTCTGGAACATTTTCTATTGGGATAGAGAGGATCTCTTCCCCTTTGTGCCACCTCATTCATCTCCCTACCAACCAGTTAGTTTAGCCTCTGAATCCAATAGCACACCAGTTAGCCTTTTGTCTGAACCAGTCCACGAACCAGTTAATCCAACTCTTAAACCTGTTAGCAATCCAGCTAAACCAGCACCTGAACCCACTAGCACACCAGATAGCTCGACTCCTGAATCAGTCTGTGAACCCATTAGCCTAGCTTCTAAGACCCCCCGACATAAGAGACGGCGTCGCGGTAAGCCCGCTCTGTGCCGCCTAGAGACCCCTGAGTTAGCTCTGTGCCGCCTAGAGACCCCTGAGTTAGCTCTGTGCCGCCTAGAGACCCCTGAGTTAGCTCTGTGCCGCCTAGAGATCCCTGAGTTAGCTCTGTGCCGTCCAGAGACCCCTGAGCAGAACTTTAAAGAGATGTCAGAATTCGAAGGATGTGGTTTTACCCCTCCTAGGACCTCTCTACAGGCGCCACTGACCGCAAGGAGCCCTCTACGAGCATCACAAGTCACTTCAGAGACTGAACCTTTGCTGCAATGGGTGGTTTCCCTCATGCTGGATTGGGAGCCACAGTCGGTGGTCTCCTCTGTTTCCGATTGGAGCCACAATCGGTGGTCTCCTCCGTTCCTGAGGTGGAGCCACAATCGGTGGTCTCCTCCGTTCCTGAGGTTGAGCCGCAATCGGTGGTCTCCTCTGTTCCTGACCCGGAGCCGCAATCGGCGGGCCCCTCTGTTCCTGACCCGGAGCCGCAATCGGCGGGAGCCGCTGCTGGCCCCACGACCAGCCGATTGAGACTCTGCCCCGCTGCCGGCCCCACTGCCGGCCACCTGAGACTCTGCCTAAGAAAGCGCCTGGGATTTTTTTTCGCTTTCATCCACCGTAAGTGGATCGTTTTTTGTTCCAGATTTAGTTTTTGTTTTTTGCCCTCCTTGCCTGGTTCCCCCTCCGCCCGCCCTGGGTGGATTGTTTTTTTGTTTGCTTTTTTTTTTTTTTATGGACTGTTCTGAGGGCGTCTGGAATCCAGTTCATGTCCGTGTGTGAAAACTAACTTCAATAAACTCTGTTAAACTTTTACTCAGCCTCCGTTGTGTTCTGCTTGTGGGTTTAACCTTAAACCAATCATGACACTTTTGACATGATGGTGGCTAAAAAATGATCCTGTTAATGTGGAAACTGGACTGTATGACTACATATGATCTATAGATGGAGAAAATATCCTTTTTTTTTCTGTCAATGATATTTCATCCATTTATATCTTTGTCTATTGTCTCTGCAGACGTTCAGTTTTTAGTTGTAGACCCTTTTATTTTTTGTATGTTCTGCTTATATTCTGAAACATTTAAAAAAACACACACGCATACACACCCATTCTCGTTCTGCCATCCTAGTGAGGACCATGCGTTGACTCACATTGACTCTCAGTCATTTTTAGTCATTTTCAACCCTTTCTATGTCCTAACCCTAAAACTAACCATTACCAATGCATACCTAACCTTAACCCAATGACACCTTAGCCCTAAGCCTAACCATTAGCACAATAGCATGTAAGGTCCGGCAAAATGTCATCATTTTGCAACAACTGGTCCTCAATTTGATGGGGAAATTGGAAAAATGGTCCTCACTCTGCGACCCTCAAGCTTCCAGGCCTCTAGTAGAGGACCCCAGCTGGGAGGAAAAAAGGGGGGAGACTGCCCATGGTGGGTAAGGAAGAGTATTTATATATTATAAATCCTCGAACCGCCACCTTAAGGTGGTGGAGGGGTTTTGCTGCCTGGATGATACCAGAGGCTTTGTTGTTGAGGGCCCCAGCTAGAGTCTCGCAAAAGGTTCTAGGCGGCAGGTCAGACAAAGAGCAGTTGATGAACCCCTTATGAAGGTTATAAAGTCGAGGGCTGTGACCTCACCCAGAGCTGAGGCCTGAGGTTGGCGTCCATCGGCGAGCCCCTGGTGGTCAGGTTGTTCATGAGGGACCAGTGCTAAGAGGGCTGGGCTGGGACTCTGGGGGAAAATCTGGTGTTGGAGATCCTCGAGGTGGAGAGGCTGTATCTGTTCAGCTTAATGCAGCGGGGGGAGGCAGGTCTCTGACTGTGGGTTTAGCCAAACGGCAGTACGGGGTACCAGGCCTTCTAGCATCCATCATTCTGCTGAGGGACTTCAAAGGCCATCCTGGGTTTGATTAAGAACGAACCTCCAGCTCTAAACCCCAGTGATGTTAGTTTATCGGACTTCTGTGCAAGACATGGATTGTTCATTATGGACACCATGTTCAAGAAGAAGGACGTCCATTTGTTCACCAGGACACCCTTAGCCCAAGAGTTAGGGTTAAAATATGAATTTAGTAGATTGTATAGTATTGTAGGAGTTAGATCTGGTTTTATGTGATAATGATGATTGGAATATTGAGTATGAGATGATGTACAGGTGGTACTAGCGGTATCTTATATCTATGCTGAATGCTTCTTTTTCTATGTCTGCTTCTGTCTCCTTGAACCCCAGTGGGCCTCAGCAGATGGCCGCTCACACTGAGCCTGGTTCTGCTGGAGGTTTCTTCCTGTTCAAAGGGAGTTTTTCCTCTCCACTGTCGCTACAAGCATGCTTAGTGTGAGGGATTGCTGAAGAGTCAATGAGTCGATGCAATCAGCTGGTTTTCCTTAGATAGAAAACTTTGAATCAATCTGACTGGATGATCTGGATCTATAAAGTGACCTGAGATGACATGATGTGAATTGGAGCTATAGAAATACACTGAATAGAATTGAATTGGAAAGAGGAGACGTTTGCTGTAATGTTTCCGCCAGATAGAAGTCTGATTCTCTCCCTGAAGCCTAACTGACTTGAAATAGATAACAACCAACTAACCCTGTTCAAGTCATTTTCCCAGTCAGGATCCCAGTCAAGACTCCAATGATCCAGTCAGTCCAGTCTCAGGACTCCAGTCTGATGTCTTTTATCTGTATTCCTGGTCTCTAACCAGCGTCGTAGAAAGGATCAGTCTAAATCCTCCATCCTGGAAAGGAAGGAGTTCTCTGGTTGCTCTCCAGCTCTGCAGCCCAGGTAGTGAGATGATGGCCCTCTAGCTCCTTCCAAACTACAAAACCCAGACATGTTAGATGAGTTGTTGACTCTGAATTGACCTTATTAATGGGGGCTTAGTGTTTGGAGTTGATGAAACTCATGAAAACATGCATTTCATTTCATTGGGCCCATCCACCTCACTCTGGATACTCTTATTAATCCCAGCTATAATACTGCAAATCCATCAACTGATCCCTATCTGTGTAAACGGGGCTATTTTTAGAGTGGGTGCAAAGAAACGTTTGTTTAACGTTTCCCTACATGTATGTGTGTATTTGGAGAGGCTGCAGACGAGGTTTCCAGAAAACGGTTCTGTAATTACATCTGCATGGGGGAGGAAGTGGTTATCAGCGTCAGCGAGCGGCCAAAGGCAAACGCTTTGAAATGTGGCTCCTCTTCAACGCAGCAAACGCCGAAACAGCAGTAGGAACGATAAAGCAGCCTGTAATTGCATCTATTAGCATCTGTAAACGATGCGGCTGGAGGTGAAAATGTTTGCTGTGGAGGCTGGGAGCGGGGTGTGAACCGCACTGCTGCCGACGCACGGCTAGGTTTTAAAAAGTACGTTTATCTGCAGTTTACATCTGAGGATTTCTACTACGACATAATTATTTAGAGTTTCAGATCATTTCTGATCGAGACCAAGGAGACTCTGATCTTCCTTCATTAGGACTGTTTGGTTTGAATTGTTTTAGTTTTTAGTTTCTGAAGGTCCAACCCTGACAGCCGGACTTTGACTAGACCTAAGATTTTAGGACGTCACCATATTTTTGATAAACTAACTGAAAAGCAATCAGGACCCAAATGAAGCTGGAACTGAACATGGATTTAATGTGATCTAATATTTATTAACCATCCATTTTCTACTACGTCACATATTCTGTTACCTGCAGCTTTCTTAGACTTTAATATTCTTTCAATAATAATTTTTTAAGTGTAGATTGATTATATTTACTTAAAGTCGTAGGAAAGTCATATTTAAATGTCAAATCATTCTGGCTTAAACATGTATATAAATGTTCTCTTTATCAGACCATATTGTCTGAAAATTTAGAACATTTCTATTTAAAAAAAATCCTGTCTTAAAATCTGTGTTTTTTCATTATCTTCTGCAGGCCAGTTAGTTCTACGTCAGCCTGAACACCTAAATTCGGCCAATCATGTATCAACGGTCATCTGTCAATCAAATGTTTTCGGTCATAGCATCTTGATTCATATGTCGCAGCTAATATATGCAACGGTTGAAACCAGAATCCTTTCCTTTCCCATTGAGTTGCGTCCCAGTGTCCACGGGGATGGACGTCTGTGTCTTCGGCAGGCGTAGAGCTAACAGAACTGGCAGCGTTGCGAGGCAAGGGCTCAAACATGTACGGCTGGAAGCCTTCTACACCAAACCAAGCTTCTGCCGCCCTGGCGTCCTCTTCCACAACATCTTCGTCCCCGCTTTCCTCCTCTAAATAAAAAATGGATGACGGAGGAGACTCATCCACGACCTCCGACACTAAACTCTCCTCCTCTTGCATGTTTCCGCTGTCCATAGCGTTCCTTGACAGCGTCGTTTCTAAGTCACCAATTTAGTGCTACTTGGTCCCAATGGAATTTCCCATTGGGAACCTGCTAGCACTAAGTTGCTAACTGGTTAGCAAGATGCTTCCTACACACCGGCCACAACCAAACTTGCTTGCGAACCTTCCGCCACAACAATCCCGCCCCCTTGATAATCGACCAATCACAATCACTTTATTCAGTCATATAAAGTCGGGCACCACTGGGAGAATTGCTTTGGTCAGTTTTATGTATGAAGAGTTTAACTGCAAAAACAGATAACTCAATTTTTATACATTTTATAAAAACATATTTATTATTTTTTCAAAAATGGCATCTATCTGTTTCTGCAAATGAACTCATGATTTTAGTCATTTACAAAAAATCAGGCATATGAACAATAAAGCTTAACCTAGAAAAAATACTGCCATGATACTTTGGCCGTTTCTCAGTATGCGTTCTTGAGCGTTCTCGTGTGCTCGTGACACGTCATCAGCCTCAGCCCGAGTACCGTTCCTATTCTCGAGAACGCCAGATCGAGAATGCACCAAATCCCCGGATGTTGTTCTCGCTCCGCCCTCTTTATCGAGCATGCATCAGAGCAGACTTGTGCGTTCTTCAGACTGACCGCTTGCCCAGAATGCCCCGCGGCCGCAGCTTGATTCCAGACAGCGCTCACAGTGGTAAGTTAAACATTCCCTTTTCTGCTGCTGTTGTTCTTCAAAAGTACGTTTAAAATCGTTTGAGGCGATAACATTATACATTGAAGCCTCCCTGTGTGGCCTGTTTACAGAGTTAGTGCGAAATAAAAAAAAAAAGTCTGACGTTGAGCGGACCAGAGTGACCAGCAGTTTTATACCCACGGTTCGGTAATTTTTTTAAATGTTTTTTAAGCTTTAGAAATTAAAAATATTGTTTTCAAAATGTTTTGTGTAGGGAATAAATAGTTTTCACTGTTAAAGAAATGCTAAAGAACGTTGCATGTGATGACTTCACGAGTACGCTTCTGTTCCAATACACATACGTGCTCGCGTTCTCGTCAAGTCCGATCTTCCTGCGTTCTCGCCAAGAATGGACTTCACGAGAACGCGAGTACGTACTCGCGTTCTCGTGAATTGAGAAACGGCCATAAACACCGGTGTTTTCCATCAGATGCTGTGGGATGATGGTGTTGAAAGCTGAACTGAAGTCAGAGGGGGATTTACCATTAGGCAATACTAGGCGTTTGCCTAGGGCCCCAAGTTCTTGGGGGCCCCATGAAAGTCTGTTTACATCTATGGTTAATACAACCATTCCTTATTTATGCACATTATGTTTTTGATCAAATGACGCTACCATTAGCCCCTAATTTTTATCACCATGCAAAACATTAGCCCCCCATGCTATCACCATGCTAACATTAGCCCTCCTTGCTATCACCATGCAAAACATTAGCCTTTATTTTTATCACCATGCTTACATTAGCCATCCTTGCTATCACCATGCTAATATTAGCCCCCCATACTGTCACCATGCAAAACATTAGCCCCCCATGCTATCACCATGCTAACATTAGCCCCCCTTGCTATCACCATGCAAAACATTAGCCCCCCATGCTATCACCATGCTAACATTAGCCCCCCTTGCTATCACCATGCAAAACATTAGCCCCCCTTGCTATCACCATGCAAAACATTAGCCCCCCATGCTATCACCATGCAAAACATTAGCCTTTATTTTTATCACCATGCTAATATTAGCCCTCCTTGCTATCACCATGCTAATATTAGCCATCCTTGCTATCACCATGCTAATATTAGCCCCCCATGCTGTCACCATGCAAAACATTAGGCCCCCATGCTATCACCATGCTAACATTAGCCCTCCTTGCTATCACCATGCAAAACATTAGCCCCCCATGCTGTCACCATGCAAAACATTAGCCCCCCATGCTATCACCATGCTAACATTAGCCCCCCTTGCTATCACCATGCAAAACATTAGCCCCCCATGCTGTCACCATGCAAAACATTAGCCTTTATTTTTATCACCATGCTAATATTAGCCATCCTTGCTATCACCATGCTAACATTAGCCCCCCTTGCTATCACCATGCAAAACATTAGCCCCCCTTGCTATCACCATGCTAACATTAGCCCCCCTTGCTATCACCATGCAAAACATTAGCCCCCCTTGCTATCACCATGCAAAAAAATTAGCCCCCCATACTGTCACCATGCAAAACATTAGCCTTTATTTTTATCACCATGCTAATATTAGCCATCCTTGCTATCACCATGCTAACATTAGCCCCCCTTGCTATCACCATGCAAAACATTAGCCCCCCTTGCTATCACCATGCTAACATTAGCCCCCCTTGCTATCACCATGCTAACATTAGCCCCCCTTGCTATCACCATGCTAACATTAGCCCCCCTTGCTATCACCATGCAAAACATTAGCCCCCCATGCTATCACCATGCAAAACATTAGCCTTTATTTTTATCACCATGCTAATATTAGCCCTCCTTGCTATCACCATGCTAATATTAGCCATCCTTGCTATCACCATGCTAATATTAGCCCCCCATGCTGTCACCATGCAAAACATTAGCCCCCCATGCTATCACCATGCTAACATTAGCCCTCCTTGCTATCACCATGCAAAACATTAGCCCCCCATGCTGTCACCATGCAAAACATTAGCCCCCCATGCTATCACCATGCTAAAATTAGCCCCCCTTGCTATCACCATGCAAAACATTAGCCCCCCATGCTGTCACCATGCAAAACATTAGCCTTTATTTTTATCACCATGCTAATATTAGCCATCCTTGCTATCACCATGCTAATATTAGCCATCCTTGCTATCACCATGCTAATATTAGCCCTCCTTGCTATCACCATGCTAATATTAGTCCTCCTTGCTATCACCATGCTAATATTAGCCATCCTTGCTATCACCATGCTAATATTAGTCTTCCTTGCTATCACCATGCTAATATTAGCCCTCCTTGCTCTCACCATGCTAATATTAGCCTTCCTTGCTATCACCATGCTAATATTAGTCCTCCTTGCTATCACCATGCTAATATTAGCCCTCCTTGCTATCACCATGCTAATATTAGTCCTCCTTGCTATCACCATGCTAATATTAGCCCTCCTTGCTATCACCATGGTAATATTAGCCTTCCTTGCTATCACCATGCTAATATTAGTCCTCCTTGCTATCACCATGCTAATATTAGCCATCCTTGCTATCACCATGCTAATATTAGTCCTCCTTGCTATCACCATTCTAATATTAGCCCTCCTTGCTATCACCATGCTAATATTAGCCTTTCTTGCTATCACCATGCTAATATTAGCCATCCTTGCTATCACCATGCTAATATTAGTCTTCCTTGCTATCACCATGCTAATATTAGCCCTCCTTGCTATCACCATGCTAATATTAGTCCTCCTTGCTATCACCATGCTAATATTAGCCTTTCTTGCTATCACCATGCTAATATTAGCCATCCTTGCTATCACCATGCTAATATTAGTCTTCCTTGCTATCACCATGCTAATATTAGTCCTCCTTGGTATCACCATGCTAATATTAGCCCTCCTTGCTATCACCATGCTAATATTAGCCTTCCTTGCTATCACCATGCTAATATTAGCCCTCCTTGCTATCACCATGGTAATATTAGCCTTCCTTGCTATCACCATGCTAATATTAGTCCTCCTTGCTATCACCATGCTAATATTAGCCATCCTTGCTATCACCATACTAATATTAGTCCTCCTTGCTATCACCATTCTAATATTAGCCCTCCTTGCTATCACCATGCTAATATTAGCCTTTCTTGCTATCACCATGCTAATATTAGCCATCCTTGCTATCACCATGCTAATATTAGTCTTCCTTGCTATCACCATGCTAATATTAGCCCTCCTTGCTATCACCATGCTAATATTAGTCCTCCTTGCTATCACCATGCTAATATTAGCCATCCTTGCTATCACCATGCTAATATTAGTCTTCCTTGCTATCACCATGCTAATATTAGTCCTCCTTGGTATCACCATGCTAATATTAGCCCTCCTTGCTATCACCATGCTAATATTAGCCTTCCTTGCTATCACCATGCTAATATTAGTCCTCCTTGCTATCTCAGAGACAAAGAAACTTTGGTAAACCAAGCATGGCTAAGTGCTAATAGTGCTAACCCTACATCCACATTAATACGAGTCAAATCCTTGTGCGTTCCTGCAAGAAAAAAAAATAAGGGATATGAATTTGTTTTGTTTTTTCCTAAACATAAACATAAAGACAGGATTACATCATCAGAATGTTGGACTGTGATGTAATTTCCCTCTGGGATTATTAAAGTATTTCTGATTCTGATTCTGACTCCATCAATGCAAAGCTGGACCTGAAAAAACAACAGGAAGGTGGAAAAGGAAATCTGTTTGTTTCATAGAGGCCTGATTATCATCTATGGTTTCAATTATTGACACATTTTTTCAATCTGCTGCACTAAACTCCTGTTTTCATTAAGGTTCAGTTTTCCTCGTCTGTAAATGTTTGCCAAACGAAGGACATGTTAGGAAATATGAAATGTTGCTCATTTCTGTTTGTAGTTGAGCCTAACTTTGCCAGTTTTCATATCTGTCCTGGAATCTGAAAGCATCCACAGCAGGTTGGCGGCTGCCTGAGAAGGTGTTCCCTCTGCAGAGGATAAACTGTCTGGAGATGACCTTATGACCTCTCCCCGGTTAATGAGCGCCAGCTTCGATAATGTTGCTGATGTTTTTCCATCTCGGCGTTGTCCTCACCGTCACCTGTCTGCTTCAGACCAGCAAACTTCCTGCTTCTGTCTTTATTCTGTGTGTTTTCTGCTGCCTCTGTGTGACGCCGATCATTTTTCCACCCTCTCTCCTTCCTTGCTCCCCTCTCATGTGTGACAGGGGTGAGGATGTCGGCGTCGGTTTAATTAATACCACAGAATATCTGCGCTCCGCTCCGCTCTCCGGATCCGGACATTAATCAGAGGTATTTTCGGGGGAAGCGAGGCGGCGCAGGTGCAAATCGTCGGGGGCAGAGAGGGAGCGTGGAATGATGTATGGAAATACACGACCAAACCTGATCTGGCCGTCCAATCATCATCCATCAACATCGGCTCGCCGGGCGGGCGGAGGAGGCTTTCCTCACCAATGGAAAAAGAGCGAGGGGGAAGAGATGCGTCTGGATTTATCCGAGGCAACAAGCTGGACGGTTTGAGAGGGAGGAGAACAGGTTTCTGCAGGTTCCTCCTTCTGACGGCCTCCAGCCACAGCAGGTGGATCCTGATGTAAAACCTCTCTGGTTCATAGAATGCTACAGGTTTACTCAGAAAACTGCTCAAATATGATCAGTTTGCATTTAGAGGAAACCTCCTTTGTCTGTAAACCTTCTGAACGGCTCTGGTGGAGGTTGGACTCCAGCTCTGTTAACAAATCTCCTAATAAGCAACTTTTACAAAAAGCAGGGCATCAGACGGCATCATATCTATTTGTTTGCAAAAACTGTTTTATGTTGTGGCCCCAGTTTCTCATATATTTCATTTTTATAATGTTTTTCTTTAAGTCATAACTGGTTAAGTCCAGTTCCATCCCATTGGTTCCATTTCCAGGAGCTAACTAATGCTGCTGACCAATCAGTGACATCCGTTGACCGCACCAATGAGTCTGATTGGTTAATATGATGACCGTAAACGACAGGATGAGACTGTGGAGCTGATTCTATAAGATCTGAGTCTTAATGTATGATGTCACTAATGTGGGAGGAGTTAGAAAGTGGAGCTCAAACTTCCATCTTTCCACCGTTTCCCAGTTTAAATCTCTCACTTCGAGATACTTTACTTCAGCTTTCACTATTATTTAGATCTGTTCAGTTTTCTTTGCTGTCTGAGCACTACAGTTGATCACTTCTGCCATGAAAAGAATAAAATCTTTCTTTTTTACAATCAGTAAATGTTCTGCAGTGTTGGGACGCTGCTCCAGAAGTTTTTTTCCCACGGTTGGTTCCGGTCTTTCTGACTTGGATTAGATCCTTTTTTTTTAAATTATTTTTACGGAAATCCTTTCTTTCAGCTTCAGCAGAAGTTATTCTGAGCTCTAATTTCACTTTTCTGATCTTTTCAGATCTTTGCTCACTTCACATCCTCGATCAGCAGCAGTCTGTCTCGGAGCTCGAGGAGAGCATGCGCCATAAAATCATTAAGTTCGTAGGAGCAAAACATGCAGAAATGAACGCTTAATTTAATAAGACATGTTAAAAAAATCCCCATCAGCACCCAGCAGATGTGCGGTTGGATTGCGCACGTCATGTGCTCCATCCAATGCAGATCATTGGCTCCACCCACATCTAGTGAAAACTAGTGTGATTGGATGAGTCATAGAACGCAAACACTCATTGGTTAGCTAAAGGAAACCATCAGAAGCAGCAGGTGTTCTTCAAACTGCTAACGTGAATTGTCTATTCCATGCTACGATGTGGGATTCAGAAAAAGATGCTGAAATGTCTGAAAGGTTGGACACAGGCGAGAGCGTATCGGGAGACGGAGACCAACCAGACCTCCCTCATCCTTGGCCCTATCTCAGAGGATTTAGAGAAATAGTCGAAAAATTGAGCTTTCAGTTCATAAAGTGGCATCTGGCTGTTTTTTTTTTAAGTTACGTTAGGTACGACCGCTCTCGGCTTCCATATGTTAGTCCAAAGTTATTTGATAAAATATGAAATAATAAAAGGAAACAACATCTCTATAGAGTCCTGTAAGTTAGAACAGACTGTATGAATAGTTGTGGATCTGAGTTTATCAACTATGAACTATAGTTCTGCTGCTATAGGCTTAGACTGCTGGAGGACATAGGGACCCCTTTTTCATCATTCTGCTTCATTCTATCTCTATTCTCCCACTCTGCAGAATCTGTTAGTTCAATCTCTAACGTTCTGCTCTCTCTGCTTTTTCTCATAGTAGCTTCATCTGGTCTGTTCCTGTTTGGCTGTGACTCCATCCTGGAGAGAAATATCAGCTGTGCTGCTGCCATCAACACCTTTGTTTCTAGATGTTGGAGCTTGGCCTGTTTTCCAGTGTAGTCCTGTTTCTCTGACTGTGACTAACTGGATGTGCTCTCTTCATCCTCTGACATGGGAGCTGGCTCGGAGCTCGTCTGCCTGGCTGTGTGTTTCCTGGACGGGGCCGCCTGTGGAGCTGGTTGACAGTTGCCTTTTGTATCTATGCTTCTTTTTCTATGTCTGCTTCTGTCTCCTTGAACCCCAGTGGGCCTCAGCAGATGGCCGCTCACACTGAGCCTGGTTCTGCTGGAGGTTTCTTCCTGTTCAAAGGGAGTTTTTCCTCTCCACTGTCGCTACAAGCATGCTTAGTGTGAGGGATTGCTGAAGAGTCACTGAGTCGATGCAATCAGCTGGTTTTCCTTAGATAGAAAACTTTGAATCAATCTGACTGGATGATCTGGTGAACTGGAAAGTGACCTGAGATGACATGATGTGAATTGGAGCTATAGAAATAAGCTGAATAGAATTGACATAGTTCTTGTTGATAAAACTCATTGCAGGTTTGTTTTTTTACAATAAAAAAAGCTGAATTGAGTCTTTGAAATCCAGGACTTTCCAGGCTGAGAAGCGTGGAGGAAACCTCCTGACTGCAGCTGTGAGCAGATCTAATAGACGTATTTCTCTCTCTACAGGCTGCGATTCAAAGCTGCATTTGTAGCTGTTCCAGTGTCGTCCTCCTGCCTTTGTTTCATTTAATGTACATTAACACGATGATGGCTGCCTGAGAAAATCTGTGTCTGCGCTCATTATGAGCCTGATTATTTGTGTAACAGCAGAGCGGTTAAGCTGATGCTGTGGTCTTAATTTGAGGGGGAGGTTATCCTCCTAAGGTTGCTCCGACATGGCCGCTAATCTCACTGGCGGCTCTCCTGTTAATTTAATTACAGTTAACTGTGTTAATATTTCATTAAAGTATTAGTAAGAGGGACGTGTGTTTTAATCAGACCACCGCACCGCCGTGGCCCTGTGCACGAGGCCCCGGCGCCGCCGCTCCATCCCTCCCTCGCCATCATCTGCTTCCTGTTGGTTCTCTGGAGACTTCGTCCACCCTTTCATCTGCTCTTCTGACAGGAGCTGGCTCGCACAAACATGCCGGTGCAGCGGCGCAAATGCATGGCTGTCGGGGTAAATGCCCAGAAATAAATGTAAATGAGAAGTTTTCCACACGAACAGGAAGACTCCGAGCTCCGTCTCTCCACAGGCCACAGCAGATGTCTCTTGTCAAAGTGAGCGAGCGTCAAAGCAGCGGGCTGTCATCCTGTCATAGTTAACTATTCACCTCATTCTAATTCATGGGCCAGGATGCAATAACACAGAGGCAGCTTCCAACATTCAGCAGGATGTCACTTCCAGGACACTTCGACAATTAGCATTTTACAGCAAAATGACCTTAAGTGTAGCTAATGTCACCTGAATGGGGCTACTTTATACCCTGAATATCTGAAAGCCTCTCTACGCTCTGGGTTAAGGCCTGAACGCACCGCTTGCTACGATCCACGTCCCACTGACTGCGTATAGAGAAGCTCCAGCAAGGCAGGATGAGCAGATCTGCACAGATTCCCCCCCCCCTGTCTCTATGCTTTACACACATTAAACAGTTTCCCACATTTGACTGGAACAGATTATGAAAGTTACTAAAATACAAACCATTCTATAAAGCAAAGCTCTACTTAACGAGTCTGTGCAGCATCTAATCAGCATGAATGGAAGAACTGGTTGAGGTTACTGGGAACAGTGGAGGTTCTAGTCTTCCAGCTGCTGGGAGGAAGGATCTGTGATAACGCTCCCTGGTGCATTTAAGGTGCAGCAGTCTGTCACTGAAGGAGCTGTCCAGTTCAGCACCAGCTTCATGCATGGGGGGGGACATTATCCAACAGAGATGTTCATTTAGTTAGGATCCATCTGTTTCCTGAGTCCAGAGGGCATCCAATCAGAGCTGGCCTTCCTGATCAGCTGATCCAGCCGCTTCCTCTCAGCTACAGATGAGCCGCTGCTCCAACAGACAGCATAGAAGATGGCTGATGCCACAGCAGTCAGAGAAGGTCTGTAGGAGCGCCCCCTGCAGTCCAGAAGACCTCAGTCTCCTCAGCAGGAACTTTTGTCTGCAGGCGTCGAGTCGTATTCACATAGAAATATTGATTTATAAGTCATTCCTCTGTGTTTAACTCTTAGTAGCAATCTGTGGTTCGGGGTCTTCCTCTGGAACCCAGGGACAGTTTGAGTTTCAAAGCAGCAACTTTTGCAGCATCTCCAGAATCCAACTGCCCCGCTCGCTAACCGCTGAGCCCCCTCCCAGTAAGACCACCAGAACGCGGCTGCCTGCTATGGGAGGCTTGCAGAGATGATAAACTTTGGTGAAAGTAATGAATCAGTCAGAAGATCTGAAGCGGTGGATAATTGGAGGCGAGCAGGTGGCTGTTTTAGACGGATTTAACTTTAACATTAAAGGAAGACGGAGAGCAGCAGAGTGTGGATGTTTACATACAGCTCACACACTCCTATAATAAAGTGTGTGTGTGTGTGTGAGAGTGTGTCGGTAATGATATCTGAAGCAGTGATACACAGATGGTGGAGCTGTCTACACCTGCACTCCTCGGGGACCTGAATGTGTGTCACTCCAACACTTGAAAGAGACCTGTCAGCGTTTCTCTGTGAACCACCTCTGTCGTCTGTGAAATATCATCTTGTTCATTAACTCTTCCTCCTTTCGCTGCTTTCAGCTGCCTCTCATTAACTCACTTATTTTCTCCTTTTCCTTTTAATCGATCTCTTTATTCTCCTCAAACCTTTCACCTCCCTCAGCTCTCATGTTTTCTGTCCCTGAGGACCGGCACCGTAGGGCCTCTGACATGGCCGACCTCATCCTCTGCAGACTGAGCCTGACTCCCATCTAAGAGGGTCACAAATATACATACCGCCTCAGATATGTACAGTGCTCTTTATGCAGAGTTACACCTGGTTTTTAATTAGCCTCATAGAGCGCAGGCTTCCCTTCAGTCCTTCAGGGAACCTCTGCTGCCTTTCCCAGCATCTGGAAGTAGACATGAAGCTTTGATCCCATGGTTTCATTTCAGAGGGTAGCACTGCTGCCTCGCAGCAAGAAGGTTCCGGGATTGAATCCCGCTCCGGGGTCTTTCTGCATGGAGTTAGCATGTTCTCCCTGTGCATGTGTGGGTTCTCTCTGGGTACTCTGGCTTCCTCCCTCAGTCCAAAAACATGAATGTTAGGTTAATTGGCTTCTCTAAATCCTCCTTAGGTCTGAGTGAGAATGGTTGTTTCTCCTGTTTGTCTCTGTGTTGCCCTGCGATGGACTGGAGACATTGTCCAGGGTGGACCCCTCCTCTCTGTCCAGGATGCCCCCCCCCTCTCTGTCCAGGATGGCCCCCCCCTCTCTGCCCAGGGTGGCCCCCCCCTCTCTGTCCAGGGTGCCCCCCCCCCTCTCTGTCCAGGGTGGACCCCTCCTCTCTGTCCAGGATGGACCCCCCCTCTCTGCCCAGGGTGGCCCCCCCCTCTCTGTCCAGGGTGGACCCCTCCTCTCTGTCCAGGGTGGCCCCCCCCTCTCTGTCCAGGGTGGACCCCTCCTCTCTGTCCAGGGTGCCCCCCCCCCCTCTCTGCCCAGGTCGGCCCCCCCCCTCTCTGTCCAGGGTGGACCCCTCCTCTCTGTCCAGGATGCCCCCCCCCCTCTCTGTCCAGGGTGGAGAACGTGTGTTGAAATGGCAATTCAACACACGTAATCTCATTTCACTTTACAGAGATAATTCAACCAGATCATCCAGTCAGATTGATTCAAAGTTTTCTATCTAAGGAAAACCAGCTGATTGCATCGACTCATTGACTCTTCAGCAATCCCTCACACTAAGCATGCTTGTAGCAACAGTGGAGAGGAAAAACTCCCTTTGAACAGGAAGAAACCTCCAGCAGAACCAGGCTCAGTGTGAGCGGCCATCTGCTGAGGCCCACTGGGGTTCAAGGAGACAGAAGCAGACATAGAAAAAGAAGCATAGATACAAAAGGCAACTGTCAACCAGCTCCACAGGCGGCCCCGTCCAGGAAACACACAGCCAGGCAGACGAGCTCCGAGCCAGCTCCCATGTCAGAGGATGAAGAGAGCACATCCAGTTAGTCACAGTCAGAGAAACAGGACTACACTGGAAAACAGGCCAAGCTCCAACATCTACAAACAAGGGTGTTGATGGAAGCAGCACAGCTGATGTTTCTTTCCTGGATGACGTCACAGCCAAACAGGAACAGACGAGGCAAAGCTACTCTGAGGAAAAGCAGAGAGAGCAGAAGGTTAGAGATTGAACAAACAGATTCTGCAGAATAGGAGAACAGAGAGAGAATGAAGCAGAATGATGAAACGGGGGTCCCTATGTCCTCCAAAAGTCTAAGCCTATAGCAGCATAACTTTAAAGACAGCTCAGGATAACCTGAGCCACTCTAACTAGAAGCTTTATCAAAAAGGAAAGTTTTAAGCCTAGCCTTAAAAGTAGACAGAGTGTCTGCCTCACGGACTAAAACTGGTAGTTGGTTCCACAGGAGAGGAGCCTGATAACTAAAAGATCTGCCTCCCATTCTACTTTTAGAAGTTCTAGGAACCACTAGTAAACCTGCAGATTGAGAGCGAAGTGCTCTGTTATCTTACTGTGTTCTTCACAAAGCCAGATAATGGTGCCGATTTTTCCCCGATCTTCTGATCCTGGGAGGGGGATGGCTGTAAAGGTCGTCCGATGAAATAATCCTTCTGTGTGCTCAGAGTGATCAGAAATTCAGCTCCTGCAGTTAGAATCCATCAGAGCATCAAATCTGAAGGCATCTAAGCAACATCCCAAAAAGTGAGCAAGCATCATGGCTGGATGACTCAAATCTGAGGACTACAGAGACTTACTGGAATGGTCTAAATGAAAATGTCTGAACATGACAAAGGACGACTTGTTGCATCACGAAAACAAAAACACACTTTTTCTGTGGAAACATATGTTCTTAGAGCGACGCACACCGAAGGACGCAGACACGTTTACTGCCAGGAGGAAATTGACAGCTGCTCTAATGTGAATAAAACAGGTTTTCTGTGAAAAACACGAATCCACTCAAAGGTGTGGAAACAGTGAGAGGATCAGTGATGGGAACATTTCAGGGTTTATATCCAACCTTCTTCTGAAGGTTTACGTCAAACACGGATAAACAAAATCTATTTCCTGTTCCTAATAAACACGCCAGGCGTCGGTTTCTATGCATTTTACTGTAGTTATTGATTAATCTATTGGTTATTTTGTTAATTGATTCATCTAATGAGAGATACTTGGAGTAAATTAAATATTTTATTAAACAATTTATACAACTATTGAATCTTAAAACATTGTAAAGATTTTATATATTTTATGTTAATAGTTTATATCTGAAAGAGTTATTATATCAGGTGTTTTCTATCTATTTATCTCTGCCTGATCAAAGCTCTGAGCGATGATCATCATCAATAAAAGGGATTAATAAGCCTGTCTAATAAATCTTTGTTTTTTTAAGTCTGACTTGCTGCCAAACCTAGAGTTGCCGATCATGTCCTGATGATGCAGATCCCTCCTCATCCCCCTATAGACCACCTGCTGCAGGGTTTACTTCATTCACCAACTCGCATGGCTTCTGAGGCTTGGTCCTGAACTTCCCCTCAGCCCAGCTCCACCGCTCTGCTGGCAGATTTTACAGTGTTGTCCTACTTTCTTGGAGCTGCAGATTGTAATGACAGCATGAGTGAATTGCTGGTGATTACTGCAAACTGCTTGCTGCTGCCGCTGTGATTAACCTTTGAACCGTCGACCCGGTTAAAACATGCAGAGGCGCTAATGCAGCGCGCTCCAGTTAAACAGGCACTGGTTAATGGGCTCTCTGGAAGCAAAATATGACGAGCAGGTAGTGGATGCTCAAAGTGTGCATGATGAGGAAGGAAAGCTAACTGCACTCTGATGTTAAAAGGTTTAATCTTTGAAAGTTTTTAGCTGCTAGTGAAAAAGTAAAGAAATGTTCAAACCTAAATGAAATGTATTAAATAAGAGCAATGAGACACTGCAGCTACCAGATCTGCTTCCTGCCAGTGACGTAAAACATTCTGGTTGCCCTGACAACGATAATAACATCACTCAGCATCGATTATCCTCAATGTGTGATTAATAATGAAACTTAAAAAAAAAAACTGTTTCTGGTGAACAAAGTAACTGTTAGACCGTGATATAAAGAGCTGGGTCGCGCTGTGGCTAGCTGTAGCTAACAGGTTAGCCTCTTCTAGCTCGCTCAGTTAGCCACATTAAGCTAAAACTACTTTTAAATGTGTGTCAACAAAGTTCATTTTCTACAAGTAGAATAACTGTTTTCTTTGTCTGAAATATCTATGAAAGTCATTTTAAAATGTTCCATTTGTCCTCCTCTGCCCTCAGATCTTAATAAAAAGAATAAAAATAAGCTGAGAGTTTTAGTGTCTTCATGTTAAATAGCAGAGTTTAGTCTGTCTTAGAAGGCAGGACTTTCCTTCAACACTGACAATGATTGTTTTCTACTTTCAGCTCCTTTAGTTCGCTGATGAAACGTTAAATAATATCAATTATAGGGAAATATATGTTGAGACTCCGGAAGAGATTTGATCCTTAAGAAACAGGAGCAATACAGTTTGTCCGAGTGGAGTTGCCATATGATGACGTCATAAGAGGGGCGGGGCTCCAAGCAGGTCTGGTACCTACAGCGCTCCAAACAGAGAAAGTTTTCGGTAATAGTGTGTTCACAAGCACACCAGCTTAGATAGCTCCGGCTAAATAGGTCTGACCCTGTAGGCGTGTAGAATGCGGCTTTCTCTCCACTTTTCGTACATTTTGCCTCAAAGTGTGTAGCCTTGCATTCAACCAGAGAGGCTGTCACATGCAGCTCTGCTGATTAATGTGTTTTTTTTTTTCTTATGTCATTTTAGTCTGTCTCAATTTTTTTTTTACTTCCTATTTTGTTTTGGGGCACTAACTTCTGGTCTCGTTTGAGACTACTTCCTGGGGTTCCGCTTTAATCAGCCTAGCTGACACTGCTCACCTGTGTCTAGTTGTTGTCTGCCTCGCCTATTTAAACCTCTCCCTCTGCAGCTTTTAATTCTTTAGTTCATCTACTTCACTTGTGTCATTTATTCTACCTTGTTTTTAATTTTCAAAGAGTCTGCATTGTCTAAGGCAGCACACAGAAAACTAGCAACCCCATAAACGAAATGATCAATCTGTGAAGGGGAATAAACTGAAGGGTTGCCCTTTGCAGGATGGTTCTGAGGAGAGATAAAGTGAAACCTTCTTTTGGGGGAGGAGAACTCTGTTAAAGTAATCCTGAAGGTTATTAGAAAGTGGTCAGAGAGGACAGGGTTGTGAGGAAATACTGTTATTTCTTCACATTCTATGCCGTATGTCAGCACAAGATCCAAAGTATGAAGATGAGAATGTGTGGGACTATTCACATTTTGAACAAAGCCAATAGTGTCTAAGATAGCATTAAAGGCTGCTCTTAAGCTATCGCCTTCAATGTCAGCATGGATGTTAAAATCTCCCACTATGATGACCCTGTCAGTATTTAATACCAAATCAGAAAGGAACTCTGAAAACTCATCTAAAAATTCAGAGTAAGGACCTGGCGGACGATACAAAGTTACAAAAAGAAGAGGTTTTCTTGCCTTGAAATTTGGATGAGGGAAATTAAGGGTTAAATGTTCAAAGAGTTGTAGATATTAACTGTTTTGGGAGTAATCAGTAAGTCAGACTGGAAGATTGTTGCTACTCCTCCTCCTCGCCCAGAACTTCTGGGGATGTGAAAATTTAAATAGCTTGAAGGAGTTGCCTCGTTTATGCTCACATAATCCTCTTGCTGCAGCCAGGTTTCTGTAAGGCAACACAAGTCAATGTGATTATCACAGATCAAGTCATTAACTAGCAGACTTTTAGAGGAAAGAGATCTTATGTTAAGTAAACCACATTTAGTCTTTTTTACTTTTTCCTGAATTGGAGATATTTTAATTTCATTTAGATTAAAACGATTTACTCCTTTGGGGATTTTTTCCAATTTATTAGATCTGGTTGTGGGTAAGACACTGTCTGGATGGAGTAAACAGTGGATAACAGTAGAGAAGCTGCAGAGAGGTGTGTTAATATTAATAACAATAATAATTAGTATTTTAAGGCCCTTTCTTGACAGATACAAAACATAAAGATCAATATTACTGCTTTTCCAAGTCATTGTAAATGTTTCACTATTTTGATTGCTCCCTCTGTATCAGTTGTTTACTCTAATCTGTTGCTATTTTAAAGTTCCCCTTAAATGCATTAACCCACCAAACTTTAAACCTGGAATAATCCTTAGACCTGGACAGGGGTGATCGGCAGGAACGGCCTCCCCGATCTGAACCCGAGCGGTGTTCTGCTATTGGACTTCTGTGCTAATCACAGTTGGTCCATAACGAACACCATGTACGAGCACAAGGGCGTCCATTAGTGCACGTGGCACCAGGGCCGAAGGTCAAAGATAAACTTTGTAGTTGTGTCATCCGGCAGGCCTAAGCGTGTTGTGAGGGTCTGTTTGGAACATCTGGATCCCTCTGTTAGCGCGGTCTTTAACTCCCACCTCTGGATGAGTTTCTCCCAGAACCTGATGGAGTTTGAAGACATGGCGGTCCATGTTCTCCTCCTCCATTGTAGATGCGGCCATTCGTAGCTTTGGCCGTAAGGTCTCTGGTGCCTGACGCAGCGGCAATCCCCGAACCCTGTGGTGGCGCCTAGAAGTAAGGGATGCCGTCAAGAGGTGGCCTACCCGGCCTTGTTAGCTATTAGGACTCTGAAATCAGCTGAGAGATACTGGCAGGCCACGCGTGCTGCAGGTCGTGGGGTCCAAGATTTTATTCACTTTAGAAAAAACATAACGTTAGAGATTGAACTAACAGATTCTGCAGAGTGGGAGAATAGAGATAGAATGAAGCAGAATGATGAAAAAGGGGTCCCTATGTCCTCCAGCAGTCTAAGCCTATAGCAGCAGAACTATAGAGATAGATCAGGATAACCTGAGCCACTCTAACTAGAAGCTTTATCAAAAAGGAAAGTTTTAAGCCTAGCCTTAAAAGTAGACAGGGTGTCTGCCTCACGGACTAAAACTGGTAGTTGGTTCCACAGGAGAGGAGCCTGATAACTAAAAGATCTGCCTCTCATTCTACTTTTAGAAGTTCTAGGAACCACTAGAACACTAAAAAAGTTTTAGGCCTAGCCTTAAAAATAGACTAGAAGTCTCTGTCTTTCAGGTCGGATTTAAACCAGTTCAGTGCTGAACATGAAAGGCCAACCCAGTTTTCCAGACACTGATAAAATTCATGACCTCATCATCTGGACCTTCCTAAGTTATTTAATACTCACTAATCTATGTGTATGTAAACTACAGTAGCAACCATTCAAAATGGCCACTGCTATCAGGTTTTCTGCATCCAAGTAGAAAAATGTGGGACTGGATGAAAACCAGAGATGGCAAAAGTACTCACTTTCCGTACTTGAGTAAAAGTACAGATACTTGTGTTAAAAAATACTCTGGTAAAAGTGGAAGTACTGATTAAACTTCTTTACTCAAGTAAAAGTAACAAAGTACAGGCTTGTAAATTTACTTAAAGTATAAAAGTAAAAGTAGAAACCACTTTTTTCATGCCGTTGCCTACATTTTAAATGGATGTCTGCCAATAGGACTAGATCTCCGTTGTGTTCATTTTCAATCATCTCGTCGTCCATGCTACTATGCTAACGCCACCGCCACCAAGCTGCAATGATTTGCCGCCAATGAATACCGCCGAATCTGTCGATTCATCTTGTAGTGGTGCGTCAAATGCAACGTAGATTCCCATCCAATTAGATTGAATTTGGTATTGATGACGTGAAAAATAATAACGGTAACTCCATTGAAATGATTCAAAACTAAAGTAACGAGACAATTTTTTAAAATGTAAGGAGTAGAAAGTACAGATATTTGTGTAAAAATGTAAGGAGTAGAAGTAAAAAGTCCCCATAAAAATAAGTAGTAAAGTAAAAATATCAGAAAAATCTACTTGAGTAGAGTAACGAAGTATTTGTACTTCGTTACTTCCCATCTCTGATGAAAACTGCCGGAGCAGACGGGTTCTGCTCCGGTTTAAACGGACCTCTGGTTCACAGGAAAGTGTGTCACAGTTTAAACTGCAGGCAAACACTCTAATTTCTGCTTCTCTATTTTATTTCTTTATTATTGGGTCACTGAAGGTTTTCTGTCCTGAAAACAGAGACCCCCCCCCACCGCTATTCACAGAAACAGCATCACAGCAAACAACTGAAACACAAAGAGCCACGGCTACGGATTTAACAACCAGGAGAGGGAAGCAGGAGGGCCTGGATCTGTTCTGGGAAACTGGGTCACAGAAATATGCCCCCCCCATCACACACACACACACACACACACACACACACACACACACACACACACACCAACTAGTCTCTTATGAGACTTCATCTGTGCTCCTCAGGCCCATATTATAGAAAAACAAAAACATGAACACACAGGAACAATTTGGATTGTTTCTTTATGCAGTTTTTCAAATAAAAACACGATGGAACATGCAGTGAATTTCCTGATTTAAGATCTGCTTCCTGTATGAAAAAGAACTTCCTGTGTCACACAATGCAGAGGTTATATCATTTAAAGGAAATATCTGTCTTGGAGCAGAATGTGTCTATATGTGGAAGAATGAAGGTATATGAGAGGAGCAGTGTTATTTATGGCCCCTCGTGCAGCGGGTCCAAAGGTTCTGATGGGACCTCCCAACCGCCACTCATGAAGGACCCCAAGGTGGTTTCTATTCAGCCCTTTTTACTCTGATAACCCCAAATAAAAAGCAGGCCACCTTCTGAGTTTGCATCTGATCTCAGAGGTTCTTCAGAGAACATGAAGGAACCCAGCAGCTGATGGTTCTGGTCCAGTTTAACTCAGGGTTGGGTTCCAGAACAGGAGACCTGCTACAGCGTTGTTTTATGATGACTGATACCAGCCTTTAGCAGGTTTTCTAAAATATATTCAAATGTTAACTTCACAACAAAAAGACACGAAAAGAACCAGAACTTTGTTTTCAGAACCTTTTTCTTTCCCTTAACTTGGAAACTGTGTTTTTTTATGACGTCGTTTTCCACATATATCAACATTTAAAAGCCAAGCTTTGTCTTTTTATTACATATTTTATGTTTTTTTATCAGTTAGAAACCTAAAACTAGAAATTATCTATTGGTTGTTTAAATATCTGCCCCAGCTATTTAACAAAAACACTGAGCTGTTTTTATGAAAAGGTTAAAATATTTGGGACTCTAATCTACGTATTTAGCTGGACTTATCAGGTAGGAATGGCTCTTTGCATTTAAAGCTCCGGTCACCCCTCGAGGATTTAGACCAGTTTGCCTGATGTACAGAGAATCTGGCAAAAACGCTGGCATACGTTGGAGACGATATGAGCACGCTGAAACACGCTGGAACACGTCGACACACTGTGAGCATGCTCAGAGTTTCCCGCCGTTTGCCAGCGTCTGCCGTCCGTGGTCCATCAGTTCCAGGTCAGTTATCTGATGGTTGACATCCGTTCAGCATCAGTTCCTCATCAGTCGTGGCGTCTAGCTGATCCTAAACCTCTGACTAACTTCTGCGTAACTTATCCAGAACTTCTCTCCAACATATCAGCGTATCTGCCGTGTTCCAGACGAGCGCTGAACGTGTTTCTAACTTCCAGCTACTGTATAATGGCGTATTGGCAGCGCTTTGGTATAAAGGGGGTTCACAGGAGGAAACCGTCAGTTCTCCTCCAGACTTCATCCCCATCATAGGGGGAGCCAGAAGGTGAGTGATGGATCCTCCCACCAACACACTTCCTAGCAGACATGACGCTCAATCTGCTGACACCAGAAACCTGCTTTCTTACTTTTCATTTATTCTTTTTTGGCGGGTGGTAAACAGCAGCTAGGTTAATACCGCCATCAAAGAAATCTTTCTGCAGGCCGGGTGCCTCCAGGTGCATCGCTGCCCCCATCAGGACACTGGTTGTGCATCATTTCCTGGGCATCTCGCTGCTATATTTTATGCAGAAGTTAGGCCGTCGTTGGACAGAAGTTCTGGACTCGTTATGAATCCTCTATGAATTCGCCCAGAATAGAAGAAATCCATAGAAAGTTCAGTGTATGCGTTTTAATAATAATTGAACTTTATAGATCTCACATTGGAGAAATTCCCTCTCCACATTTAACCCCTCCCCTTGGGGAGCAGTGGGCTGCCATTGTGCGGCGCCCGGGGAGCAGGGTGGGATTAAGGGTCTTGCTCAGAGACCCAGAGTGCAGGCTGTGGGGATCAAACCGGGGACTTGCAACCTTCTCTGTCATGATTTATTTAAGGATCTGACCGACATGCAGTGAACCACTCAGAGAACCAGTTGAACAGGTTTAAAAAGTTGAACAGGTTTATTGAAAAGATCAACGGTGGTTGGATTCAGGAAGCAAGAGTACTGGTGAACCGGAACTGGAAGGTAGGAGGGAAGTTCACAGAGTGAGTTCAGGTACCGTGGGAGTCTTGGATGCCGTAAAGATATTGCTGGTAAGGGACTCACGTTTGGGGGGGGGGTCCTCTCTCACTTTGAATCCAGTCGGTGTGGGTTGATCCAGAGGTAGTGACTCGTTGGAGAGCGGACAGGTAGACATTTGTTGGACCCAGAGGAGTATGAGAGGACTGTCACTCGGAAATCCAGGAGAACTTGAACGGAAATTGTGGAGGTTAATCCCCTGCTCAGAGTGAGACTCAAACAATCCTTCCAGGGGAAGAAGGCCAAAAATACAGCTTGCAGGATGACTTCCTGCCAAAAAGGCAAAGACAAAAAAACACACAGTTAGGCTCAGCAAAAAACAAAGACTCAGTTAGACTCAACAAAACTCAGCTTGGCTAGAGTACCCAAAACTGCCAAACACTCTGGCCTCGAGGTAGTGACAGTCCACTGCTTAAATACTCCTCCAGATAATGATCCAACGAGCCGCAGGTGTGCAGGGAGGACCAACGAGGACGGGGCACCACCTGGTGGTGGAGAAAAAGAAACACAAAAACAGACCACACAGACTGGATTCCTGAGATTCTCAGAGCACCGCGCACTGCTGGGACCACAAGGCTGCAGACCCCTGATCTACAACAATCCCAGACCTCTGGAGCATGGAGCATCTGCAGAGCCACCAGGTCATGGATGCTCACCTGGCATGAAAGAGAGAACAGTAAATAAACCAACCAAGGTGCAGAGATCCACAGCTGGGCGGTGAGGCTGAGGTGTGAGGAGTTACAGGAAGCTTTTCTTCCAAAGGCCGAAGAATTCCAGTCAGAGATGCTGAGAAGATGGAGGGAGCAGAATCCTGGAGAAGAGACCTGGGACTGAGGGTTGAGGTTCCTCTTAGAGGAGGAGAATCGTCCTAAACGACTAGGAGGAGATACTATAGCTGTGTTCAGAGTAGTTTGTGGTTCAAAATGTCCTAGTCAAAGTCCAGATACCTGAGAATATGCTTTACATGTGAAGTTTGAAAACTTTTTTATCAAGAACAATGAGCTGACAATCTGTAGATGGTCAAAGGTAAACTGCTCTGACTCTCCACACTTTTCAGATTGTCAATGGTAACGAATGGAGCTTCATGCTGGTTTGTTGTTGACATGTGGATTCAAAGGGTGTAAATATTTCTGGTTGTGGCTCAGCCCTTGATGCCCTTTACATCACTTCCTGTCAGCCTGACCCCCCCCATCCAGAAACCTGCTCAGCAACATGAACCTCCTGCTGTTTCCAGGCTGGGCTCTTTATCTAGCAGCGTCTCATTCGAGCTTCACAAACCATCTGCTTTTTTCTTTCTTTCTTTACCCAAAGGTCCCATCCTGGTTCTGGCGCTGAGCCCGGGGCCCGCCCAGCCATTAATCCATCCATCCATGGCCCTCTTCTACCCTTCCACCCCTTTTCCACAGACATCTCTGCTTCACTTTCTTCCCTTTCGCATCTCCTCTGCATCCCTCTTCCTTTTTCTCTTTTGTTCCTATTAAATGTGGATATTTTCTCCGTCTTCCCTCCTGTTCTCCTCATTTAAAACTCTTCTCTTCTTTATGCATATTCATAAACCTGCAAACATTCCCGTCCAACGGTGTTTAATCCCTCCCAGGATATGTGTGGGTTTTTCCACCCTTTGCCCCCCCCCCCAAACATCCAGCAGCTGGCCAACAGATGGGGCCCGCAGCCAAAAAGCAGCCGCACCGCAAAAAATAAAATTTACAAGATGCCAGCAGAGGAATTCATTTAGAGGCAAAAACCCAACAAAACAGGCTAACAGTGACTGAACCCCCCCGACCAACCCCACCCATCCCCCACCCACTCCACCCATGTTCTTTCTTTCTTTCTTTCTTTCTTTCTTTCTTTCTTTCTTTCTTTCTTTCTTTCTTTCAGCAGATGTAAGGTCCTGTTCGTCGGGGGGTCCAGGCGAATGTTATCTTCTGCACCATGTTTTTCCCGTTGAAGCTCATATGAGCATCAGAACTGGATTTCATGAAATACTTTGACTAGGCCATTCCAGTTTGAACGTCGCATGGTTTGATGTCACAGCTGACCCACCTATACTAGGCCTCCTGCAGCACCTGTCAGCAGGTAGGTGGCTTCTAATGGTTGCTATGGCGACCCTCTGCCTCTTTGGAACGTTCCATCATCATCATCTTGTTGATCACAGCTCCGGTTGGATTCAGCTTTTAGATTATTGCTCTGACTGTAGAGCCGATTGGTTCTATCTTTATGACTCACATTGAAAATATAGCATTAAATGAAAACAATTAAATAATAAAACACATTTAAAATCATGAATTCAATAATCATTAAATAAATATAACATTTATAGTACTGTATATTATTTGTATTTTAGAGTCGCTCCAGTTGGTTATTTGGCTGAAATAAATGTGAACTCTGATTGATATAGATCTACAAACATCTGCCTCAGTTGGTCTCATGTTTATCATCTTAAATAGTTTCTTTGTGTTTCACCTTTTATCGGAACAGGAGGTCATGGATCATTAACTGATCAAGATCAAACTGTTAAATTAAGGCTTCAACTATAATCAAATGATGTCATAATTGTGACTTTGGTGATTTTATAAACACAGATGAACTGATTTTAGTGTGAGCAGCAGATTACAAACTCAGATTATTTGATTATAACTTAATAAGTAAAACGTCATTATCTAAATTTCCAAAGTTATTTACAAAGATATTTCATGTGTCTTTGTCTTTTTCTTGCGTCCAGTTAGGATCTAAAATGGTTGATAGTGAAGGAGAGGAGGAAAGGAAAGGAGAGGAGGAAAGGAGAGGGAGATGGTTGGACTTTCTACTTCTCATTAATCTTTTCTGGATCTTCTTCCCTGGTTTGATTCTCCTGGAAACCTTCTGGTGAATTAATTCAGGTTTTTAATAATTAAACATCAAGATATGAACAAAATAGACAAAATATGAACATCTACAACCTCACCCTCCCAGAGACACTACAGGTCACTGATGGATGGGTGATGGATGGATGGATGATGGATGGGTGATGGATGGATGATGGATGGATGGATGATGGATGGATGATGGATGATGGATGGATGATGGATGGATGGATGATGGATGGATGATGGATGATGGATGGATGATGGATGGATGATGGATGGATGGATGATGGATGATGGATGGATGGATGATGGATGGATGGATGATGGATGATGGATGGATGATGGATGGATGATGGATGGATGATGGATGGATGGATGATGGATGGATGGATGATGGATGATGGATGGATGATGGATGGATGATGGATGGATGGATGATGGATGGATGGATGATGGATGGATGATGGATGATGGATGGATGATGGATGGATGATGGATGGATGGATGATGGATGATGGATGGATGATGGATGGATGATGGATGGATGGATGATGGATGGATGATGGATGGATGATGGATGGATGATGGATGGATGGATGATGGATGGATGGATGATGGATGGATGATGGATGGATGGATGATGGATGGATGGATGATGGATGGATGATGGATGGATGATGGATGGATGATGGATGGATGGATGATGGATGGGTGATGGATGGATGGATGATGGATGGATGATGGATGGATGGATGATGGATGGATGATGGATGGATGATGGATGGATGGATGATGGATGGATGGATGATGGATGGATGATGGATGGATGGATGATGGATGGATGATGGATGGATGATGGATGGATGGATGGATGATGGATGGATGATGGATGGATGGATGATGGATGGATGATGGATGGATGATGGATGGATGGATGATGGATGGATGATGGATGGATGATGGATGGGTGATGGATGGATGGATGATGGATGGATGATGGATGGATGATGGATGGATGGATGATGGATGGATGATGGATGGATGATGGATGGATGGATGATGGATGGATGATGGATGGATGATGGATGGATGGATGATGGATGGGTGATGGATGGATGGATGATGGATGGATGATGGATGGATGATGGATGGATGGATGATGGATGGATGATGGATGGATGGATGGATGGATGGATGATGGATGGATGATGGATGGATGGATGATGGATGGATGATGGATGGATGATGGATGGATGGATGATGGATGGATGGATGATGGATGGATGATGGATGGATGGATGGATGATGGATGGATGGATGATGGATGATGGATGGATGATGGATGGATGATGGATGGATGATGGATGGATGGATGATGGATGGGTGATGGATGGATGGATGATGGATGGATGGATGATGGATGGATGGATGATGGATGGATGATGGATGGATGATGGATGGATGGATGATGGATGGATGATGGATGGATGATGGATGGATGGATGATGGATGGATGATGGATGGATGATGGATGGATGGATGATGGATGGGTGATGGATGGATGGATGATGGATGGATGATGGATGGATGGATGATGGATGGATGATGGATGGATGATGGATGGATGGATGATGGATGGATGATGGATGGATGGATGATGGATGGATGATGGATGGATGATGGATGGATGGATGATGGATGGATGGATGATGGATGGATGATGGATGGATGGATGATGGATGGATGATGGATGATGGATGGATGGATGATGGATGATGGATGGATGATGGATGGATGATGGATGGATGGATGATGGATGGGTGATGGATGGATGGATGATGGATGGATGGATGATGGATGGATGATGGATGGATGGATGATGGATGGATGATGGATGGATGATGGATGGATGGATGATGGATGGATGATGGATGGATGGATGATGGATGGATGATGGATGATGGATGGATGATGGATGGATGATGGATGGATGGATGATGGATGATGGATGATGGATGGATGGATGATGGATGGATGGATGATGGATGATGGATGGATGATGGATGGATGATGGATGGATGATGGATGGATGGATGATGGATGATGAATGGATGGATGATGGATGGATGGATGATGGATGGATGATGGATGGATGATGGATGGATGGATGATGGATGGATGATGGATGGATGGATGATGGATGATGGATGGATGGATGATGGATGGATGGATGATGGATGGATGATGGATGGATGATGGATGATGGATGGATGGATGATGGATGATGGATGGATGATGGATGGATGGATGATGGATGGGTGATGGATGGATGGATGATGGATGGATGATGGATGGATGGATGATGGATGGATGATGGATGGATGATGGATGGATGGATGGATGATGGATGGATGATGGATGGATGGATGATGGATGGATGATGGATGGATGATGGATGGATGGATGGATGATGGATGGATGATGGATGGATGGATGATGGATGGATGATGGATGGATGATGGATGGATGGATGATGGATGGATGATGGATGGATGGATGATGGATGGGTGATGGATGGATGGATGATGGATGGATGATGGATGGATGATGGATGGATGGATGATGGATGGATGATGGATGGATGATGGATGGATGGATGATGGATGGATGATGGATGGATGATGGATGGATGGATGATGGATGGGTGATGGATGGATGGATGATGGATGGATGATGGATGGATGATGGATGGATGGATGATGGATGGATGATGGATGGATGATGGATGGATGGATGATGGATGGATGATGGATGGATGGATGATGGATGGATGATGGATGGATGGATGATGGATGGATGGATGATGGATGGATGATGGATGGATGATGGATGGATGGATGATGGATGGATGATGGATGGATGGATGATGGATGGGTGATGGATGGATGGATGATGGATGGATGATGGATGGATGATGGATGGATGGATGATGGATGGATGATGGATGGATGATGGATGGATGATGGATGGATGATGGATGGATGGATGATGGATGGGTGATGGATGGATGGATGATGGATGGATGATGGATGGATGATGGATGGATGATGGATGGATGGATGATGGATGGATGATGGATGGATGATGGATGGATGGATGATGGATGGATGATGGATGGATGGATGATGGATGGATGATGGATGGATGATGGATGGATGGATGATGGATGGATGGATGATGGATGGATGATGGATGGATGGATGATGGATGGATGATGGATGGATGGATGATGGATGATGGATGGATGATGGATGGATGATGGATGGATGATGGATGGATGGATGATGGATGGGTGATGGATGGATGGATGATGGATGGATGGATGATGGATGGATGATGGATGGATGGATGATGGATGGATGATGGATGGATGATGGATGGATGATGGATGGATGGATGATGGATGGATGGATGATGGATGGATGATGGATGGATGGATGATGGATGGATGGATGATGGATGGATGGATGATGGATGGATGATGGATGATGGATGGATGGATGATGGATGATGGATGGATGATGGATGGATGATGGATGGATGATGGATGGATGGATGATGGATGGGTGATGGATGGATGGATGATGGATGGATGGATGATGGATGGATGATGGATGGATGGATGATGGATGGATGATGGATGGATGATGGATGGATGGATGATGGATGGATGGATGATGGATGGATGATGGATGGATGGATGATGGATGGATGATGGATGGATGGATGATGGATGGATGATGGATGGATGGATGATGGATGGATGATGGATGGATGATGGATGGATGATGGATGGATGATGGATGGATGGATGATGGATGGATGATGGATGGATGGATGATGGATGGATGATGGATGGATGGATGATGGATGGATGATGGATGGATGATGGATGGATGGATGGATGATGGATGGATGATGGATGATGGATGGATGATGGATGGATGGATGATGGATGGATGATGGATGGATGATGGATGGATGATGGATGGATGATGGATGGATGGATGATGGATGGGTGATGGATGGATGGATGATGGATGGATGATGGATGGATGATGGATGGATGGATGATGGATGGATGATGATGGATGGATGATGGATGGATGGATGATGGATGGATGATGGATGGATGGATGATGGATGGATGATGGATGGATGGATGATGGATGGATGGATGATGGATGGATGATGGATGGATGATGGATGGATGGATGGATGATGGATGGATGATGGATGGATGGATGATGGATGATGGATGGATGATGGATGGATGATGGATGGATGGATGATGGATGGATGATGGATGGATGATGGATGGATGGATGATGGATGGATGATGGATGGATGGATGATGGATGGATGATGGATGGATGATGGATGGATGGATGATGGATGGATGGATGATGGATGGATGATGGATGGATGGATGATGGATGGATGATGGATGGATGGATGGATGATGGATGGATGGATGATGGATGGATGATGGATGGATGGATGATGGATGGATGATGGATGGATGATGGATGGATGGATGGATGATGGATGGATGATGGATGGATGGATGATGGATGGATGGATGATGGATGGATGATGGATGGATGGATGATGGATGGATGATGGATGGATGATGGATGGATGGATGGATGATGGATGGATGATGGATGGATGATGGATGGATGGATGATGGATGGATGATGGATGGATGGATGGATGATGGATGGATGATGGATGGATGATGGATGGATGGATGATGGATGGATGATGGATGGATGATGGATGGATGATGGATGGATGGATGGATGATGGATGGATGGATGATGGATGGATGATGGATGGATGATAAATGGATGGATGGATGGATGATGGATGGATGATAAATGGATGGATGGATGGATGATGGATGGATGATAAATGGATGGATGGATGGATGGATGATGGATGGATGGATGATGGATGGATGGATGGATGGATGGATGATGGATGGATGGATGGATGATGGATGGATGATAAATGGATGGATGGATGGATGGATGATGGATGGATGGATGATGGATGGATGGATGATGGATGGATGATAAATGGATGGATGGATGGATGATGGATGGATGGATGATGGATGGATGGATGATGGATGGATGATAAATGGATGGATGGATGGATGGATGATGGATGGATGGATGGATGGGAATGGATGGATGGATGGATGATGGATGGATGGATGGATGATGGATGGATGGATGGATTGGATGGATGGATGGATGGATGGATGATGGATGGATGGATGACGGATGGATGATGGATGGATGATGGATGGATGATGGATGGATGATGGATGGATGATGGATGGATGGATGATGGATGGATGGATGACGGATGGATGATGGATGGATGATGGATGGATGGATGATGGATGGATGATGGATGGATGATGGATGATGGATGGATGATGGATGGATGGATGATGGATGGATGATGGATGGATGATGGATGGATGGATGATGGATGGATGATGGATGGATGATGGATGGATGATGGATGGATGATGGATGGATGATGGATGGATGGATGATGGATGGATGGATGGATGATGGATGGATGATGGATGGATGACGGATGGATGATGGATGGATGATGGATGGATGGATGGATGATGGATGGATGATGGATGGATGACGGATGGATGATGGATGGATGATGGATGGATGGATGATGGATGGATGATGGATGATGGATGGATGATGGATGGATGGATGGATGGATGGATGGATGATGGATGGATGATGGATGGATGACGGATGGATGATGGATGGATGATGGATGGATGATGGATGGATGACGGATGGATGATGGATGGATGATGGATGGATGGATGATGGATGGATGATGGATGATGGATGGATGATGGATGGATGGATGATGGATGGATGATGGATGGATGGATGATGGATGGATGGATGATGGATGGATGGATGATGGATGAATGGATGGATGGATGGATGATGGATGGATGATGGATGGATGACGGATGGATGATGGATGGATGATGGATGGATGATGGATGGATGACGGATGGATGATGGATGGATGATGGATGGATGGATGATGGATGGATGATGGATGATGGATGGATGATGGATGGATGGATGATGGATGGATGATGGATGGATGGATGATGGATGGATGGATGATGGATGGATGGATGATGGATGATGGATGGATGGATGGATGGATGATGGATGGATGATGGATGGATGACGGATGGATGATGGATGGATGACGGATGGATGATGGATGGATGACGGATGGATGATGGATGGATGATGGATGGATGGATGATGGATGGATGATGGATGATGGATGGATGATGGATGGATGGATGATGGATGGATGATGGATGGATGGATGATGGATGGATGGATGATGGATGGATGGATGATGGATGATGGATGGATGATGGATGGATGATGGATGGATGTATTAGTGAGGCCATCATGGAGTATTTCCTGGTTTGTAGATCAGAGGAATTCGAACTTTAAATCTTCCTTCTTTTCTACGACTTTATTTTCTCTGATTTTCTCGTTGGATCTAAAATTAGCTTCTTTTTTTCCCGCGGTTCAGAGCAGCCACCGGTGGTCTCTCCTGTGTGCGTCTCTGGGAGCGGACGGACTGCCAGGCCCCTCCCTGCTGCAGGTCTTCCAGCCCTCCAGATGTTCCTGCAGACTGAGCTTTTCCACAGAAACACTCCAAACCAAAACCGCTGGATTTCCCAGAATACATCACAGGCTGCAGGAAAGCAGCAGAGCAGCCAAACACACTGCAGGCTGCTCAGTTATTGCTTAAACCAACAGTTTGATCATCTAATGCCTAAACATGAAGTTTATCCCTGACTGGTAGAAGCAGGAAACCTGGTGAGCGTCTGCTGCTTCCTGGACAGGCTTCACCAGGTGAGCCCCCCCCCCGCAGGCTGACGTCAGCGCCGGTGCTGACCCAGACCACAGCAGCACCAGAGCTCTTTGATGCCGAGCTCCTCCTCTCCATTAGAGCTCTCACATGGAGCGAACATCACACAAACACTCCCAGCCTGTAATCTGTCTGTGGTTTATTTACTGTTCTCTCTGACACACAAACTGACGCATAAACGGATCCGCTGGACAAACGGAACCACGGAGAACCAAACATCTCCAAGTTATTCGCTTTTATCCTGCAGAGTAGGAATCAATGACATTACTGAGATCTATCATTAGTCCGAAGGATACATTATAGATCTGTTTGTCAAATAAAAACCGAGATTTCATGAAAACTGTATAAATGTTCTTGATTATAACAATATATAAAACATAAAAACATTATATATAGTGTGTGTGTTGGGGGGTGTCCTCTTCACTGTACCTCTGGAAGCACCTGACATGAAGCTGGACTGTAGATCAGCTCATTAGTGCCGGTGATGGTTGCAGCAGGCATCATAGTGGGCGCTGGATTCCCATCAGCCAGGAAGTCATCTGGTTTCACCTTCCTTAGCTTAGCTAACCTTTGCCAGGGTCGACCAGTTATCATCTGAGCAATGGTTTTATGGTCAGCGTAGTTCTCCCATTCAGTTGTTCATGGATCATTGGGGCTTGGTACCTAAGATCAGGGTGTCTGATGGTGCTGCCCTCATCTGAACCCTCATCTTTGTTTCTAATTGACATGCTGTAGATTGCATTTGTTGGATCTTCTGTCGCTCTGACCCTGAATTCAGCTGCTGATATAGAAGGAATACCGAGTCACCAGGGGTGTAGGTGTTGGTGCAGACTGGGAATCTCTGCTCCCATAGTTCCCTCAGTGTTTTCATATAACAGATGAGATGGCCGCTCACACTGAGCCTGGTTCTGCTGGAGGTTTCTTCCTGTTCAAAGGGAGTTTTTCCTCTCCACTTTCGCTACAAGCATGCTTAGTGTGAGGGATTGCTGAAGAGTCAATGAGTCGATGCAATCAGCTGGTTTTCCTTAGATAGAAAACTTTGAATCAATCTGACGATAAAACAACTGAATTGATTTGAACTGAGGGGTTCTCAGTGACGCAGTGGGTAGCAGTGCAGTGCTACCCACTGCGTCAATCGAGGTTGTGGGTTCAATTCCCGGGGTCTTTCTGCATGGAATTAGCATGTTCTCCCTGAGCATGCAAGGGGTTCTCTCCAGGTACCCCGGCTTCCTCCCACAGTCCAAAACATGACTGTTAGGTTAATTGGCTTCTCTAAACTCTCCTTAGGTCTGAGTGAATGGTTGATTGTCCTGTTTGTCTCTGTGTTGCCCTGTGATGGACTGGAGACCTGTCCAGGGTGGACCCCTCCTCTCTGTCCAGGGTGGACCCCCCCTCTCTGTCCAGGGTGGACCCCGCCTCTCTGTCCAGGATGGACCCCGCCTCTCTGTCCAGGGTGGACCCCGCCTCTCTGTCCAGGGTGGACCCCTCCTCTCTGTCCAGGGTGGACCCCCCCTCTCTGTCCAGGGTGGACCCCGCCTCTCTGTCCAGGGTGGACCCCGCCTCTCTGTCCAGGGTGGACCCCCTCCTCTCTGTCCAGGGTGGACCCCGCCTCTCTGTCCAGGGTGGACCCCCTCCTCTCTGTCCAGGGTGGACCCCTCCTCTCTATCCAGGATGGACCCCGCCTCTCTATCCAGGATGGACCCCGCCTCTCTGTCCAGGATGGACCCCGCCTCTCTGTCCAGGATGGACCCCGCCTCTCTGTCCAGGATGGACCCCGCCTCACCTGGAGATAGACACCAGCACCCCTCACCACCCCAGCTGGGAATAACGTGATCTGTACTGGTTTAAGCACTATTCATCCAGGTCAACTATTCCCTCTAACGACCCCCCTTTCAGAGACATAGACAGGTATGGGGCATTGCAGGCTAACAAAGAAGCCAAACGACCCCCATTCCAAAGGGGGGGACCCGTTCATCCGTTTCTATTTGCATGTTTTCTAAACTAGAACCAGGCTTTGTTGGGCTGCTGGATAAAACCTGGAACTAAACGCTATTTCTGACATTTTTAATGTCAGAAATTCGAGAAACGTCTTCAAACTTGGAAACAAAGTCCTGTGGATTGATTTTTTTTGCCTTGATGAGATGATTTGTCATCTATTGAGCCGCTCCTCCTTGACAGGTTCTAAACTTAAATGTCTCATGTTCTGAAGCTATGTAGAGAAACCCTTCCAGCGGCCATTAGCGGCCTGTTAAGAAATCACTTTTGAAGGAAATCTCGCTGCTGGATGAGGTTCGTAAAGCTGGTGAATAATGGTTTGTTTTTGATGAAGTTCTGCTGCCATGCATGGATGAGTGAAGGAATGAGAACCTTCAGGATCTCTGCAGATCTTGAATGACGTGCTTTTACTGTTTCTAAAAACTGGGTTTCCTTTCAGGTCAACAGGCTGGATTATAATCCTCTGAACCCTCCAATAATCTGGTGGAAACAAATCATTTCCCTGAAGAGATGAAATGATCAGATCATATTTCTTTGCACATCCTCCACCTCTGAAGCTGCTTTCCTCTCATTGAGCTACTTCTCTTCTTTTTCACACCTTCCTTCTCGATCAGGGGTGAAAATAAACCCGTTTCTTTCTCTTCCTCTCCTTCGCTCTACGCTTCTCACCTTCCTCATCACTCCTGACAAGTTTTCCTCAAAGGTGTGTTGCAGCTCACACTTTCTGGCAGGAAATGATAACGAGCTTCCAAAAGGATTTTATCTCCTCTTCTTACTGTTAATTCTCATATATGGTGCAAATATCCATGGAAGGAGACTTCTAATGTTTTATTCTAATAGATCAAACATATGTCTTCTTAAGTACTGGGAGGAAAGGGAATATACGGGTCGGCATCCACAATCATACCTGTAATTGCTGATTATTGTTCTGTTAAAGTAAAATCACTTGATTTATATTTATCTAATATGTAAAAAAGCTACCAAACTTTGCTGGTTTATGCTGATATCATATTAATTTTGGTCAATATCTCGATCCTTTAGGAAAATAAAAACTAGTCTAAAATAGTGGTAAGAAATCCTAAAACACAAAAAACAGGTTTCTGATTCTGAGGTTTCTATGGTGATTCCCGCTTTTTCTGGGAGGACCAAAGCACCACCACTAGCAAGACAAAGGCCGTGTCTCAATTCAAAAGAACGAGAGTACGGACTCGTGTTCTCTCCAAGTCCGTTCAGGACTAGAACTCAGGAAAGTCTGGACTCGGGGAGAACGGGAGCAGAATAAATCTGGGTCAACAGGAACAAAAGCGTACTGATGACATCACCACATTCAAAGCTAGGAGCTGCATTTCACCTCCTGTTATCAATAGTCTCTAGATAATAAGAAATTATGACTTTTTTCATTTACTGGGGGAATAATAATGAACACAGTCAGATAAACACAAATCTAATAAACATTTTACCAAATAAAACAATCAAACCTCCATCAGAGCCAGCGGTACTTCACACACGGCTATGCAGAGAGAGGGCTGCTGCAGACGGGTTAACGTTAGCCCCTTGGCTAACATTGCAGATGGGCTAACGTTCAATTCAATTCAATTCAGTTTATTTATATAGCGCCAAATTCACAACACATGTCATCTCAAAGCACTTTACAGTTCAACCAGATCATACAGTCAAATTGATACAAAGTTTTCTATCTAAGGAAAACCAGTTGATTGCATCGACTCATTGACTCAAATACAATCCCTCACACTAAGCATGCTTGTAGCGACAGTGGAGAGGAAAAACTCCCTTTTAACAGGAAGAAACCTCCAGCAGAACCAGGCTCAGTGTGAGCGGCCATCTGCCAAGGCCGACTGGGGTTCAAGGAGACAGAAGCAGAGATACAAAAAGCAGCTGTAAAAGGCGGCCCCGTCCAGGAAACACACAGCCAGGCAGACGAGCTCCAAGGCAGCTCCCATGCCAGAGGATGAAGAGAGCACATCCACCCAGCCACGGCCAGAGAAACAGGACCACACTGGAAGACAGGCCGATCTCCAACATCTACAAACAAGGGTGTTGATGGAAGCAGCACAGCTGATGTTTCTTTCCTGGATGACGTCACAGCCAAACAGGAACAGACGAGGCAAAGCTACTCTGAGGAAAAGCAGAGAGAGCAGAAGGTTAGAGATTGAACAAACAGATTCTGCAGAATAGGAGAACAGAGAGAGAATGAAGCAGAATGATGAAACGGGGGTCCCTATGTCCTCCAAAAGTCTAAGCCTATAGCAGCATAACTTTAAAGACAGCTCAGGATAACCTGAGCCACCCTAACTATAAGCTTTATCAAAAAGGAAAGTTTTAAGCCTAGTCTTAAAAGTAGACAGAGTGTCTGCCTCACGGACTAAAACTGGTAGTTGGTTCCACAGGAGAGGAGCCTGATAACTAAAAGATCTGCCTCCCATTCTACTTTTAGAAATTCTAGGAACCACTAGTAAACCTGCAGATTGAGAGCGAAGTGCTCTGTTAGGAACATAAGGAACAATCAGATCTCTGATATCAGATGGAGCTTGGCCATTTAAGGCTTTATATGTGAGAAGGAGGATTTTAAATTCTATTCTGGATTTAACAGGAAGCCAATGAAGAGAAGCCAGGATAGGAGAGATATGATCTCTCTTTTTCATTTTCATCAGAACTCTGGCTGCAGCATTTTGGATCAGCTGAAGGCTTTTAACTACAGTTTGTGGACTTCCTGATAGTAAAGAATTACAATAGTCCAGCCTTGAAGTAACAAATGCATGGACTAGTTTCTCAGCATCACCCCTGGACAGGAGATTGCTAATTTTTGCAATGTTCCTCAGACGAAAGAAGGAAATTCTAGAAACCTCTTTGATCTGGGATTTAAATGACAGGTCCTGATCAAAAATAACACCAAGATTTTTTACTTTATTATCTGAAATCAGTTTAATCCCATCCAAATGAAGTGACTGGCTAATCAGCTTCTTTTTCAGAGACTCTGGTCCAAAGACTATAACTTCTGTTTTGTCTGCATTCAGAAGCAGAAAGTTAAGAGTCATCCAGGTTTTTATGTCTTCAAGACATGCTTGTAATCTATGTAATGGGTTAGCTTCATCTGGATTATAGACAGATATAGCTGGGTATCATCAGCATAACAGTGGAAATTAATCCCATGCTGTCTAATAACTCTACCAATTGGGAGCATGTATAAAGTAAAGAGAATTGGTCCTAGCACTGATCCCTGTGGTACTCCACAGGTAACCTTTGAGTGTGTTGAAGATCTATCATTAACATAAACAAACTGAATTCGATCAGATAGATAGGATTTAAACCAGTCTAGTGCTGTTCCTTTAATTCCAACAAAATATTCAAGTCTTTCTAAAAGAATATTATGGTCAACTGTATCAAATGCAGCACTAAGATCCAACAGGACGAGCACAGATACAAGTCCATTATCTGAGGCCATGAGAATATCATTAGTGACTTTCACCAGAGCTGTTTCAGTGCTATGATGAGCTCTAAAGCCAGACTGAAACTCTTCAAAAAGTTCATTATGGTGTAAGTGGTCGCAAACTTGTTTGGCAACTACTTTCTCAAGAATTTTGGATAAGAAAGGAAGATTGGATATAGGTCTATAATTAACCAAGTCATCTGGGTCAAGAGACGGTTTCTTAAGCAGAGGTTTAATTACAGCAACCTTAAAAGCTTTAGGTACATATCCCTGTAACAGTTAGCCCTGGCTGCTGCAGACGGGGTAACGTTAGCCCCTTGGCTAACATTGCAGACGGGCTAACGTTAGCCCTGGCCGCTGCAGACGGGGTAACGTTAGCCCCTTGGCTAACATTGCAGACGGGCTAACGTTAGCCCTGGCCACTGCAGACGGGGTAACGTTAGCCCCTTGGCTAACGTTGCAGACGGGCTAACGTTAGCCCTGGCCACTGCAGACGGGCTAACATTAGCCCTGGCCACTGCAGACGGGCTAACGTTAGCCCTGGCCGCTGCAGACGGGGTAACGTTAGCCCCTCGGCTAATGTTGCAGACGGGCTAACGTTAGCCCTGGCCACTGCAGACGGGCTAACATTAGCCCTGGCCACTGCAGACGGGCTAACGTTAGCCCTGGCCGCTGCAGACGGGCTAACGTTAGCCCTGGCCGCTGCAGACAGGGTAACGTTAGCCCCTTGGCTAACGTTGCAGACGGGCTAACGTTAGCCCTAGCCACTGCAGACGGGCTAACATTAGCCCTGGCCACTGCAGACGGGCTAACGTTAGCCCTGGCCACTGCAGACGGGCTAACGTTAGCCCTGGCCGCTGCAGACGGGGTAACGTTAGCCCTAGCCACTGCAGACGGGCTAACGTTAGCCCTGGCCACTGCAGACGGGGTAATGTTAGACCTGGCCGCTGCAGACGGGCTAACGTTAGCCCTGGCCGCTGCAGACGGGGTAACGTTAGTCCTAGCCACTGCAGACGGGCTAACGTTAGCCCTGGCCACTGCAGACGGGGTAATGTTAGACCTGGCCGCTGCAGACGGGGTAATGTTAGACCTGGCCGCTGCAGACGGGCTAACGTTAGCCCTGGATGCTGCAGACGGGGTTGGTAAAAAGGTGGGATGTTTGCCTGCAGACAAAGAGCATTGATTGATTCAGCAGTGAAAACATGTTTTCACCTTGATAAATTTTATGCTCACAAACATAAGCTGCGTTTTCCCTGACAGAGCAGCCGATCTGGGCCTCATGCAAAGTTCTCTTCTCACTTGTTCCAGTTTTGAGTTTTTCTGTTTTAATCTTGAACCAAAGTTTTACTGTGGAGGAACACGTGGAGGATTCAGTCCTCTTTACCTCCATTTCCTGCATAGACCCTCCATTTTTCTGTTTGCAACTGGTTGTTCTAAGATATATAATCCATTTGAGAATGAAGTAAAACGTATTTATTGTCATTCGGTTTCTACCATGTTGCTACTATTTGTACTTGAGAATACGTTGACCAGACGTCCCTGATTTCCGAGGACAGTCCCTGTTTTGGACCACCTGTCCCCTGAAATGTCCCTGATTTTACCGTTTTATGAATGAGGGGGACAGGTTGCGTGTAGACGGTTATTACGGTAGAAAGAGCACGTTAGCATGCTGCGCTCAGAAACAGCTGTTAGCTAGCTGGTTAGCAGCTTTTAGACTCAACTTTATTTTTCCCTTGGGATTACTGCTTCAGGGAAATTTTGGTTCTAGTAGCTTATATTTTTATGATTTTCCCCTTTTGGGACTTTGAGTTTTTAGTTTTCAGTAATTCTGTCTCTTTGATCTTTGGTTTATTTTCCATTTTATGTTCTATTTAAGCCGGTCTTTAGTTACTCTCTGTTGTCCCTCTCTCCTTTCCTCTAGCTCCCTTCTAGTTTCTTCCATCCACACCTGCTCCCTATCAGCTGATTAACCCAGTCTTTGTTCCGTCTCCCATATACAGGTGCTGGTCATAAAATTAGAATATCATGAAAAAGTAGATTGATTTCAGTAATTCCATTTAAAAAGTGAAACTTGTATATTATATTCATACATTACATACAAACTCATATATTTCAGATGTTTATTTTGTTTAATTTTGATGATTACAAATGACAACAAATGAAAATCTCAAATTCATCATATCAGAAAATTAGAATATTACTGAAGACCAATAAAAACAAAGGATTTATAGAAATGTTGGCCAACTGAAAAGTATGAACATGAAAAGTATGAGCATGTACAGCACTCAGTATTTAGTTGGGCCTCCTTTGGCCTGTATTACTGCAGCAATGCGGCGTGGCATGGAGTCGATCAGTCTGTGGCACTGCTCAGGTGTTATGATAGCCCAGGTTGCTCTAATAGTGGCTTTTAGCTCTTCTGAATTGTTGGGTCTGGTGTATTGCATCTTCTTCTTCACAATACCCCATAGATTTTCTATGGGGTTAAGGTCAGGAGAGTTTGCTGGCCAATTAAGAACAGGGATACCATGGTCCTTCAACCAGGTACTGGTAGCTTTGGCACTGTGTGCAGGTGCCAAGTCCTGTTGGAAAATGAAATCTGCATCTCCAAAAAGTTGGTCAGCTGCAGGAAGCATGAAGTGCTCTAAAACTTCCTGGTATGTGGCTGCGTTGACCCTGGACCTCAGAAAACACAATGGACCAACACCAGCAGATGACATGGCACCCCAAACCATCACTGACTGTGGAAACTTTACACTGGACTTCAAGCAACGTGGATGAAGTGCCTCTCTTCTTTTCCTCCAGACTCTGGGACCTTGATTTCCAAAGGAAATGCAAAATTTACTTTCATCAGAGAACATGACTTTGGACCACTCACCAGCAGTCCAGTCCTGTTTCTCTTTAGCCCAGGCAAGACGCTTCTGACGCTGTCTGTGGTTCAAGAGTGGCTTGACACAAGGAATGCGACAGCAGAAACCCATGTCTTTCATACGTCTGTGTGTGGTGGTTCTTGAAGCACTCACTCCAGCTGCAGTCCACTCTTTGTGAATCTCCCCCACATTTTTGAATGGGTTTTGTTTCACAATCCTCTCCAGGGTGCGGTTATCTCTCTTGCTTGTACACTTTTTTCGACCACATCTTTTCCTTCCCTTCGCCTCTCTATTAATGTGCTTGGACACTGAGCTCTGTGAACAGCCAGCCTCTTTAGCGATGACCTTTTGTGTCTTGCCCTCCTTGTGCAAGGTGTCGATGGTCGTCTTTTGGACAACTGTCAAGTCAGCAGTCTTCCCCATGATTGTGTAGCCTATAGAACTAGACTGAAAGACCATTTAAAGGCTTTTGCAGGTGGTTTGAGTTAATTAGCTGATTAGAGTGTGGCACCAGGGGCCATCAATTTTGAACCTTTTCACAATATTCTAATTTTCTGATATGATGAATTTGAGATTTTCATTTGTTGTCATTTGTAATCATCAAAATTAAACAAAATAAACATCTGAAATATATGAGTTTGTATGTAATGTATGAATATAATATACAAGTTTCACTTTTTAAATGGAATTACTGAAATCAATCTACTTTTTCATGATATTCTAATTTTATGACCAGCACCTGTATACTCTCCATGTGCAGCTCTTCAGTGCTGGTTGTTAGTTGCTTCCTCTTCTGTGGCTCCAAATGTGAGTTTTCTCTGGTGTTTGGTGGTTTTTGGTTCTCAGTACTTTTGTGTTTTTTGGATGTTTGCCTCAAATTTTTATTAAACCTGCAAAAACTCCTCTCTGCTGCCATTAAAGATAAGAATAAAACAGACAATATAAACAGAGTATATAGTACAAAAAAAGCATTAAAAAAAAGAAAACTTTTTTAATGTCCTGGAATATGTTTCCTTAGATATAAAAATATTCAGTCTGTTGGTCCTGCATTTGGGGAGGAGCAATCACCCACTGATGAGACTCAGGTTGTGCTGTTTTATGGTGATCCATGAGCATAGACTTCCACGCTTAGATCTACTTTTCTACCACCTGGTGTTTGGCAGAAAAGTTCCCCATTATAGCAAATAAGAGGCAGTAAAAGGAAAACAGAATTGTCATGGTTGGTTTAGGAATCAAACCCACATGCAGAACACCACTTGGAGACTGATAAAAAGTTCAGAGTTTATTAAATGTTTGCACAAAGTTAACATGAACTGGATTCTGAAAACTGGTCCGGGCAGGATTCTCAGGCGTCTGCAGAGACGGATAGTTTGATTAGTCAGGTTAACAGATTAGTTGTTGAGTTTTCTGATGTTTCTGAAAATACCTTGACAAGGTCCAGGCTTTCTTTCTGAGAGAGGGAACCGGTTGGGTCCAGAGACTGTTGGTTCAGCAGAGTGCTCAGCAGCAGCAGCGTCTAGCTTCTGACTTTTTTAGTGACAGACCTTGGTTTGAGTGATTAGCTCTTTCCCTGAGAGCAGCAGGTGGATTCCAGAGTGAGATCTTCAGGTTTGGCTCTCTAGGGCAGGCAGGCAGGTAACAGGTTAAGCTCATCCAGAGCTTCACACGAGAGACAGGTTTCCTAGGAGCGAGAAGACAGAGGCAGGTTAGAAATGGTTTTCTCTTAGAGGCAAAGGTTCTAGTAGTAACAGAGGCTCAGGTTCGCTAACCAAACTTGGTCAACACTGCGGCGTGAAGGAAGATCTGGCTGCTGATTATATAGGCAGGTCTCCTGATGGGCTGATGAACGTCAGCTGTGCTGGAGGGCTCCAGCCCAGGAGATCCACAGCGCACTCTGCTGGAGAAGGTGGAGAATCTCCAGATCCCAACAAGAATGAGACAAGATCTGCATGATCTGAGAATGATGGAGGAAGAGATAACCGCCTGTTTAATCTGCATTTATTACATTGTTTTTGCTTGTAGCTCCAAATATTCTGGTGATTTTCCAGTTTAGTATTTAATCAGATGAGATAATAACAATAATAATAATCAAATTAATGCTAATATGTATGATTAGATTCTGTGTTTGAAGAGATTTTGATTGTATTATATCCGTTTAAGACTAGTGTTAGATTGATAGAAGAGGAAGAACATTTGAAGACTGATAGAAAGTGGTCCCTGAACACGCCATAGAAAATGTTTGGCTACGCCACTGGCTGTGGATAAGTACAATAAGAGAAATATGACATGAACTGTACCTGAATGTGGAATCACTTCTTTATTTAAATCAGGGCTAAAGATGCTCTTTATATTGTGATAAACTAATGTTAAGGATGTTTTTTATTTATTTATGCTCCATTCTTCCAGAAATGATGGATCTATTATGGACAAAAAATATTTGACAGAATTATAAAACTTAACCCTAATAAAAAAGTCACTTCACATCTGGCCATTACTCCCAAAAAAAGGAGAGCTGTGTGTGTGCCCCCCGGGCTGAGGCAGGTTGATGAAATCTGTATTCCATTAACTGGTTTAGCTGGGATCCAGCCCTCCTCTCCCTCGTCTTTGGTGCGCTGATGCTCACAACCTGCCGCAAAGCCACATCTGGCTGTTCAAAGGCTCCAGCGTGTGCGTGTGACTGTGTGTGCGGAGGTATTTTCCCAGCAGCTGCCAGCAATCTTTGCAAAGTGCTTTGGTGTGTCTCTCTCACACACATCGGCTCGCACAAACACACATTATTAAAACCATTAGTTGGTGTGAAGCAATGTTGTTCCTGTGCCTCAGAGCGGTGTGTTCATGTACAGTACGTGCGTGCTAACGTGGGTGTGCCGCGGCCGGCCGAGCAGGAATGCACACGTGAACCTATAAAAGGAAAAGGTTAATGAAAAGCAGAAGCTCTGCTCATCGTGTGCAAGCAGGATAAAGGAGCCTGTTATTTAAAGCAGGCTTTGAAAAGTAACAATTAGCTGTTTGGGTTTTAGCGCTACAGAAACTGTGGCGTTGAACTTTCTGTCAGCACCTAGCTGCAAATCAAACAAACTCCTAATATTCACAACCTAACCACTCATGTGATGCTGGTGGAGATTATCAGTCATTCAGGTCAGAGTTATTCCAGAAAAGTTAATCCTCTGGACTTTGTTTCCAAGTTTGAAGACGTTTCTCTTCCATCCAGGAAGATTTTTCACTTTAAAATGTCAGAAATAGCGTTTAGTTCCAGGTTTTATCCAGCAGCTCAACAAAGCCTGGTTTTAGTTTTTGCCAGGAGAAGGAGTTCTCCTGTGTAACTCCTCCCAGTTTCTGGTTACCATCCTATGGATCACACCGGATCAATCTCACCAAATGCTCAAAAATAATCTGGTACAGATGACTTGTTAGCAAGCTGGGTAAATAGAAGCAGGAGCAGGTGAATCAGAAGAATGGTAACGAGAAACTGGGAGGAGTTACACAGGTGTATGAAATTAGTAATTAAGCCAGTCATCAGCACCAAGATGATGACATAATGTGATCATGAATCAAAGCTCTGTGTTCATTCTGGTAAAAAGCCTCAGCGCTGATTCCTGTAACCTTCCTCTCCTTGGCTTAGAATAAAAAAAGTTCAAATTAAGGAGTGGTTAATTTAAGAAGATATTACTGCCAATTGCTCCTGGATTAGCAGAGCTTGGACTCTGGTTCCTAAATAACTTTTCATAATTAATACATTCATCTTATTTTGCTTTTTCTATGTCTGCTTCTGTCTCCTTGAACCCCAGTCGGCCTCAGCAGATGGCCGCTCACACTGAGCCTGGTTGTGCTGGAGGTTTCTTCCTGTTCAAAGGGAGTTTTTCCTCTCCACTTTCGCTACAAGCATGCTTAGTGTGAGGGATTGCTGAAGAGTCAATGAGTCGATGCAAACAGCTGGTTTTCCTTAGATAGAAAACTTTGAATCAATCTGACTGGATGATCTGGTGAACTGGATCTATAAAGTGACCTGAGATGACATGATGTGAATTGGAGCTATAGAAATACACTGAATAGAATTGAATTGAAATTGAATTAAAAGTAGGATTTTAATCATTTCTTCAGGATGAAAATGACACTAAAAAGGTCTGAATGTATTTCTGTGCTTCAAGGCAGAATGACGTGCCAGAGATTCCTCTGCTATCTGCTCCTTTAGAAGCTCAGACCCGTTCTGACAGGTCGTGGGAAACTAAGGTTTCCAACAACAAATGACCTTCTGTTTGAATATCAACAGGCAGATGGCGCTCCGCCTCATGGCCGCCAAAGCTCTGCTCCTTCAGTGAGAGAGGAAAAACTACGGTGGCCCTGAAGTGCAAACTGCAACTACAAATCTAAAAGCGCAACTACATTAAGGAAAACACAATTACATCAACCTACCCTAAGGTAGGTACCATGGGAAACATGAGACATCTCTGATTGGACGACGGCGCCATTTGACTCTTGAAGCGGAAGTTGCGTCGTCTGAACAGTCCAGCTTCTTTTAAGAGTGTCTTCAGTGTACGCAAACTAACTGAAATTTGGTGATTAGTCTCGAGCATATCCAGTATCACCTCGTACGTATGTCCTGATTCAAAATATTCCTGGATAACGGCAGCTATGTTTGGGGCGCCGACAGTATCCATGTTTTCAAAAGCCGCAGCAGGCAGAATGACTTCCGGTTCAAGGGTCAAACGGCGCCGTCGTCCAATCAGCGATGTCTCATGTTTCCCACTGGTACCTACCTTAGGGTAGGTTGATGTAATTGTACTTTCCTTAATGTAGTTGCGCTTTTAGATTTGTTTGCAGTTTACACTTCAGGGCCACCGTATAAAACGCTACAAACCTTTCTAGCACGTGAGGCGATGTTTGTCCTGCTGGATCTTTAGCTTCGCTGCAACCTGGAAGCCTTTTCATCACATGACCTTCATGACGAAGCTCATGGATTTGCTTGGACCTGTAAAGTCTCCCTCAGCCCCCTTCGCATGTTAAATCCAAATACTCTGATTAGAAAACGATTAACTTTTTAAGGTAAAGGAGTCACAACTGGTTATTTGAATGACAAAATCTTCTGAAATATTCTTTAAAATAATGTTTAATCATTTTTAGGAGAAAACTAATTAGAGCTCATTCAGACCACTTTAATTCCCTGTTTTTCTCACTGTGAGGGTAAACACAGGAATCTGATGCGTGTATCTATGTTCATGTGGATGTAGCGTTAGCAACATTAGCTGGTTGGTTCACCGTCATCTCTAGGTCTCTGAGACATTAGTGCCAAGACAGCATGTACCAAAAACCTGGTCATTTAGCCCTGGTCTGGATGGGCTGTTTTGACTTTCCACGCCACGTCTTCCTGAAGGCCACGCCCCACATGACAACCAGTCAGAGTTCGTAAACGTAAGGGATAGAAGAGCGGAATAATAGATTAGATGAGGGCTGTAGCTACAGACTGCTCTGCCCAGATTATTTCCCTTTATGACATCATCAGGGGAACGCGTTTCAAACTGATTACCAAGAGATGGAGAAAGGCAGTGAGAGAGGGGAAAAGGCTTTTTTTTCATTTATGAACCTCAGTCACAGGATTCAGGACACCTACGACTTACAAAATGTTTATAATGTGAATTTTCCATAATATGAAAAACTCTTCTGGATGATGGCTTCTTTAATCATTTCAAATCTTTTATCTTAATAATTCTCAATTAAATTAATATAGAAGTAACCTGACTCCACCAGATGGATCTGCTCCGCATAATTTTGGGAAGGGGCGAAAATACTGGTTAGCTGATTGGCCTATGTTGGTGATAGACGGGCCAAATAAACCAATCAGATCAACGAAGCATATGACGTACTAACAGAGCGACGACGAAGAGGAGCCAATTGATAGATCAAACTCTTGCTGAAACCAGTCGGGAGAAGAGCAAAAACATCTTTTCCTCTGATAAAGCCTCCAGAGCAGTGTTTTGCTCTTCTTTCAGTTTAGAAATACTCTGTAATTCCCATAAAACTCGCTCGATAGCCACGCTAACGCTAGTTTCATCGGCTGAAGCCGCCATGTTCTGTCGCGCTTCTCGTTGCGTCACACCTCAACCCGCCTCAAAGCCAACGCTGATTGGACGTTCGTTTGGTGAACGGCTCCAAATTTTCTTTAACGGAGAGTCTCCAGACTGATCTGCGAGTGAAACCTTGAAAGCTCGCGAGATCAGGATGGTCTCACCAGGCTAATATAGAACAACCATGTTTTGAAAATACAAAGTTCTACAAGAAATTAGGGAGCAGCTCTTCGGATTAGCATTTAACTACATTGGCCTGATTATTAACTTCATCCAGGAGGAGCTGGAAGGAGACTGCAGGGTTATGGGTGGGTGCAGCAAAAATGTCAGATAAACCTCTCTCTCATATCCATGCATTAGTAACAAGTGGCCTTGACTTAAACTCTTGAAAACCTTTTTTTCTGTCCGTGTCAGCAGACGGGCTCCGTATGGATCTAAATTTGCTGAAGTTGAATATTCGGAACTTTTGTTTATATTTTTCGTTGCTAAATCAAATCAGGGTCAATATGTGGCTGTGAGCTGCAGTGAAGGACGCAGCAGAATAATGTGACAGAGGATGAAACGGGGAACGGTCTGTATCTCGGTGCTTCCTGTGCTTCCAGCATTCCAGCCCAGGTTCTGCTGCTGCAGGAGGACAGTTTTCCTCCAGATGCAGGTAAAGTGGTGACAGGTGTTAGAATCTGCAGCAGGATGTGTGCAGATCGTTTTCAGCAGAGATTAGAAAGCAAAGCAAACTGCTTCTTAGAAACATTAAACAGTTGTAGTTTGTTCTGTTGCAGCTCCTTCATGTTTGTCACTTTTATCGCCTGCTGCAGCTCAGCGTTTTCACTGAAGTGGTTCTGCTCTTTTTATGTAGCATCTGAGCTCACCGCAGCTCCAAATAAACACACTTAGAGCCACAGACCGCAGAGGGCAGCCGTCAGCGGCGGCAAAAACCAAACCGCCTCTTGATCTGTGATCGCTTCAGTGTCGACTTGATTTCAGGAGGCAGCGACAAATCCCAGATCCCAGATTTGGGCCGCACTGCTTCTTCTCCCCTTTTCCTCGCTCTCTAACTTCTCTTCCTGGAAAATCTTTTCCCGTTTTCTGTCTGCTGACTCAGCAGCTCTGCTGTTCTTTGGGCCCTGATAGCTCCCTGGTGGCCGCCGTCCACCGCTGAGGTTCTGCTCGAACACAGCAACCTACATCTGAGCTTAATGAATCAGCAGCAGGTATAAATGAACACTTTTCGTTTGGTGTTTTGTATTTTATTTTTAGCATGTTTTGGAGGAGAGGCAATGTAACAGGAAGCATCAGGATTCACTAATTAAATTAGGTTTGATGTTTAAGAATGTAAACATTTTTTATTATTTTAAATATTTAACTTTTACAACAGAGATAAAAAAATCTAAACACTAAATTCATGAATGTGTAAAGAAGGTCGGATGTTCTCTCTCTCTGAACCTCCTGGATAACTGGGAGCAGGGAGAAACTGACCTGAACTTAACCTCCCCTCCTCCTCCTAACTCCTTCGCCTTCTCCTCTCTCACAAACCTCCACATTTACAGTGAACACATCCTGCAGACACCTGTGTAAACCGCTGCTGCCATGCCCCGCCCCCTTCCCCAGGCCGGCCATGTTCCACGTCAGGAAACATCCACTCCCACAGTCAGTCACACTCAGAGAGTCACAGAGCAGCAGTTTAAACATGTGAGATTTAACACCTGCTTGGTTTCTCCGAATGAAAGGAAGCTCAGTTCGTCCTCAGGTGTTTTTAGCTGTTAATAAGCTTCACTTTCACCTGGGCAAACAGGTGGAGCCGCTCATCTCAGTCAGAGGTGGAGAATCATTAGGCTGGATGCTGGAACATCAGCAGAGACTTCTAGTTACAACATTTCAAAGAAGGAAAAGTTCATGTTGAAAAATAACCGTGCGAACACCCAGATCTCCCCAGACTCCTCCTCCAGCTCTGCTGGGGAATCCTGAAGCGCTCCAGACCAGCAGAGACAAAGGCTGCGTTCAAAATCAGGGGCTGCGTCCTCTGGAGGCCAGATTGGTCAGCTGATGATGTCAGAGCGCGGCACCTGGTCGGGTCTGGTCGGATTCCAAGACTCCTCATTATGCGGCCGACAAACAGCCAGGGACTGGCTCCTCCTACACGCTTTGACTCTAAAAATCTCTAAAATGAAATCACAATTGTCTTTATTTAAAACTTAATAAAAAGACAAACTTGCCATGTTAACGTTGTTCTAAGTACCGATGTGCTGCTGCCAATCACAGAGGAGACCACGGCCAGCCCTCAACTGCTTCTCCGTCCTCCAGGCCCCGCCTTTTTCTAATGTTGAACCAATGGATCATTATTTATACATAAAACTAATTACGTTCACAGTGATTTAATTAATTTAGTGTTAATCAGTAAAAAAATTAAATAATATTTTTCATCGTGATCACTGAGTCTGGGAGCGGCCATTTTTTGCCCAAATATAGTAGCCCCTCCCTCCTGCCATCTTCCAGCAGTGACGTCACGGTGCGGTAAGCCTAGCGCCATTCTCCCCGCTTTACAAGCTAAATCAATGGGAACTACTAGACACATCTGCAATCAACAACAATTATTGAAGATTTCCAGAGGACTTCACCATTGAAATTCACCAGAGCTATAGTGAAACTGACAATGCCCACGTGCATGGCAGCTGGATGCTGGAATACATCGGGTAAAAGTGGAAAAAAGAGTTATTCCACCTTTCTGATTCCTGATCCTCCACGGACGGGTTGGTCGTTGGATCGCCAACTTGAAGAGGGAGGATTTGCCATCGAACTTCTGGCCAGAGAAAAAACACGTAATATGTAGCCAACATTTGGAAGAAGAATGTTTTCAAGATGACTTGGATAATAGCGCGTTGTGACAAACACCAGATACAGCACTGGGACTTGATCAACAGCCGATACCGCACCGTGACAATGTCACTAACCAGTAGGTGGCAGTAGTGTTCTTTGACAAACATGGATGCCTCCAGTAAAGCACATTCACATGGAAATGACTCTGAATTAAAAACACTGATCATTTATTGAACAGGATGGAATCATTTCAGATTAAAAGAACTTTCAGAAGTTTGAATCCTGAATATGAGCGACTTTTCCTTTAAAAGTTTCACAAAGTTGCTGGTTTGGTTAAAATTGTGACCTGGGAAAGACCCCCCCCCCCCAGCTGTACGGTTCCACAGGTGTTTGGCAGCATGTGTGTGTTTCTGCTTGTGTGGTTGCGTGTCTGTTGTGTGTTTGCTTGCACAGCTTCCCTGCAGCTCTGCTCTGTTTTTCTTTGCACTGATTCAGGCAGAAAGCGGCTCTCAGAACTTTCCCCAACTTTCCAGCCGCCTCTTGGTTTTATTTAGGCCGCCATGATCCTCCAGCCTCTATCTGGTTCCCGCTGTCTGCAGGTCTGGGATTTGATTTCAGTTTTTTTTTTCTGATCTGGAGACAAATGGAAAAATAAAGAATTACTATTTGTAAGAAATTTGCAAAAGTTTAGTTTCTGCAGACTTGTTATCCATCTTACTGTGTTTCTTCCCTCTGTCTCCCTCCATCATGATTCATTTCTTTCTTGAACATTTACATCTTTCCCTTCTTGTATCTTTGTCTCCTTTCCTCTGTCCTTCCATCCTTGTCTCCTACCTCTGCCTCTCTCTTTGTTGCTTCCTTAGTTTCTTCCTTTCTTTCTCTCCATCTATTTTTATTCTTCCCTCTCTTCATTTTCCTCATTTGTATCCGTCTTTCTTTTAACTCATTGCTTGTATCCTGTTGTATTTTTCCTTCTATCCTTCATCCTTAATAATTTCCTCTCTCCTTTCCTTCTTAACTTCCTTTGTCCCTCCTCCATTTTCTCTCCTTCCTTCATGTTTCCTCTTGGTGTCATATTTCCTTCCCTCTTGGGAAAAGACAGACACATTGTGTCTGAAGTTTAAAGACGTCATGATTGAGGGCACCATGTTTGAGGGCGCCATTTTCGAGGGCGCCATGATTGAGGGCGCCATGTTCGAGGGCGCCATGATTGAGGGCGCCATGTTTGAGGGCGCCATGATTGAGGGCGGCATGTTTGAGGGCGCCATGATTGAGGGCGGCATTTTCGAGGGCGCCATTTTCGAGGGCGCCATGATTGAGGGCGCCATGTTCGAGGGCGCCATGATTGAGGGCGCCATGTTTTAGGGCGCCATGATTGAGGGCACCATTTTTAAGGGGAACCATGTTTGAGGACGCCATGATTGAGGGCACCATGATTTAAGGCGCCATGATTGAGGGCACCATGATTGAGGGCGCCATGTTTGAGGGCGCCATGATTGAGGGCACCATGATTGAGGGCGCCATGTTTGAGGGCGCCATGATTGAGGGAACCACGTTTGAAGGCGCCATGATTGAGGGCACCATGATTGAGGGTGCCATGATTGAGTGCGCGATTTTCGAGGGCGCCATGTTTTAGGGCGCCATGATTGAGGGCACCATTTTTAAGGTGAACCATGTTTGAGGACGCCATGATTGAGGGCACCATGATTTAAGGCGCCATGATTGAGGGCACCATGATTGAGGGCGCCATGTTTGAGGGCGCCATGATTGAGGGAACCACGTTTGAAGGCGCCATGATTGAGGGCACCATGATTGAGGGTGCCATGATTGAGGGCACCATTTTTAAGGGGAACCATGTTTGAGGACGCCATGATTGAGGGCGCCATGTTCGAGGGCGCCATGATTGAGGGCGCCATGTTTGAGGGCGCCATGATTGAGGGCGGCATGTTTGAGGGCGCAATGATTGAGGGCGGCATTTTCGAGGGCACCATTTTCGAGGGCGCCATGATTGAGGGCGCCATGTTCGAGGGCGCCATGATTGAGGGCGCCATGTTTTAGGGCGCCATGATTGAGGGCACCATTTTTAAGGGGAACCATGTTTGAGGACGCCATGATTGAGGGCACCATGATTTAAGGCGCCATGATTGAGGGCACCATGATTGAGGGCGCCATGTTTGAGGGCGCCATGATTGAGGGCACCATGATTGAGGGCGCCATGTTTGAGGGCGCCATGATTGAGGGAACCACGTTTGAAGGCGCCATGATTGAGGGCACCATGATTGAGGGTGCCATGATTGAGTGCGCGATTTTCGAGGGCGCCATGTTTTAGGGCGCCATGATTGAGGGCACCATTTTTAAGGTGAACCATGTTTGAGGACGCCATGATTGAGGGCACCATGATTTAAGGCGCCATGATTGAGGGCACCATGATTGAGGGCGCCATGTTTGAGGGCGTCATGATTGAGGAAACCACGTTTGAAGGCGCCATGATTGAGGGCACCATGATTGAGGGTGCCATGATTGAGGGCACCATTTTTAAGGGGAACCATGTTTGAGGACGCCATGATTGAGGGCACCATGATTTAAGGCGCCATGATTGAGGGCACCATGATTGAGGCGCGCCTCGTTTGAGGGCGCCATGATTGAGGGAGCCATGTTTGAAGGCGCCATGATTGAGGGCACCATGATTGAGGGCGCCATGTTTGAGGGCGCCATAATTGAGGGCACCATGTTTGAAGGCGCCATGATTGAGGGCACCATTTTTGAGGGTGCCATGATTGAAGGCGCCATGTTCGAGGGCACCATTTTTGAGGGCGCCATGTTTGAAGGCACCATGTTTGAGGGCACCATTTTTAAGGGGAACCATGTTTGAGGATGCCAAGATTGAGGGCACCATGACTTAAGGCGCCATGATTGAGGGCACCATGATTGAGGGCGCCATGTTTGAGGTCGCCATGATTGAGGACACCATGTTTGAAGTCGCCATGATTGAGGGCACCATGTTTGAAGGCACCATGATTGAAGGCACCATGATTGAGGGCACCATGTTTGAGGGCGCCATTATTGAGGGCACCATGATTTAAGGCGCCATGATTGAGGGCACCATGATTGAGGGCGCCACGTTTGAGGGCACCACGATTGAGGGCGCCATGATTGAGGGCACCATGATTTAAGGCGCCATGTTTGAGGGCACCATGATAGAGGGCCCCATGTTTGAGGGCGCCATGTTTGAAGGCGCCATGATTGAGGGTGCCATGTTTGAGGGCGCCATAATTGAGGGCACCATGTTTGAAGGCGCCATGATTGAGGGCACCATTTTTGAGGGTGCCATGATTGAAGACGCCATGTTCGAGGGCACCATTTTTGAGGGCGCCATGTTTGAAGGCACCATGTTTGAGGGCGCCATGTTTGAGGGCACCATAACTGAAGGCACAATGATTAAGGGCACCATGTTTGAGGGCGCCATGATTGAGAGCACCATGTTTGAGGGCGCCATGATTGAGGGCACCATTTTTAAGGGGAACCATGTTTGAGGACGCCATGATTGAGGGCACCATGATTGAGGGCGCCATGTTTGAGGGGGCCATCATTGAGGGCACCATGTTTGAAGGCGCCATGATTGAGGGCACCATGATTGAGGGCGCCATGTTTGAGGGCGCCATGTTTGAGGGCGCCATGTTTGAGGGTACCATGATTGAAGGCGCCATGATTGAGGGCACCAAGATTGAGGGCACCATTTTTGAGAGTGCCATGTTTGAGGTCCCCATGACTGAAGGCACCACTGTTGAGGGAACTATTTTTGAGGGCGCAATGTTTGAAGGTACCATGTTTGAGCGTGCCATGTTGAAGGGGGCCGTGATTTAGGGCGCTATGATTGAGGATGCCATGTTTGAGGGCACCATGATTGAAGGCACCATAATTGAGGGCGCCATGATTGAGGAGGTCATGTTTGAAGGTGCCATGATTAAGGGCGCCATTTTTGAGGGCGCCATGATTGAGGGCGCCATGTTTGAGGGCACCATGATTGAGGGTGCCATGTTTGAGGGTGCCATGTTTGAAGGCGCCCTGTTTGAAGGTGCCATGTTTGAAGGCGCCATGTTTGAAGGCGCCATAATTGAGGGCACCATGATTGAGGGCGCCATGATTGAGGGCACCATGTTTGAAGGCGCCATGTTTGAAGATGCCATGAATGAGGTTGCCATGTTTGAGGGTGCCATGTTTGAAGGCGCCATGATTGAGGGCGCCATGTTTGAGGGCACCAATTTTGAAGGCGCCATGTTTGAAGGCGCCATGATTGAGGGCGCCATGTTTGAGGGTGCCATGTTTGAAGGCGCCATGTTTGAAGGCGCCATGTTTGAGGTTGCCATGTTTGAGGTTGCCATGATTGATGGTGCCATGATTGAGGGCGCCATGTTTGAAGGCGCCATGTTTGAGGTTGCCATGTTTGAGGGTGCCATGATTGATGGTGCCATGATTGAGGGCGCCATGTTTGAAGGCGCCCTCTTTGCGGCACCACGATATAGCCGCGTTCCAGATGGGGCCTCTGAACTTGGACACAGCTGTCTTGGCCCAGTTTGGTTAGCTTAGCCTTTCTAGCTTTTCTAGCTTCTTTCATCCATTTCAAAATGGATTTCAAACATGGCGCCTTATTATTATTATCATCATCAATAATAATAATAATAATTATTATTATTAAAATGAGCCCAATATCTGCAAAAATACAACTAAAACTATAATTCCTAATAATTCTTTCTAAACAGCTTATAGCAAAGTGTAAAAGAATAAAGAGTAGAGAAATAAGTTTCCACATATTAAAAGCTTTCTGAGTTTTAAATCTCCCTCCAGGCTGGAACAGACGTGCAGAATAAACGGGTCGTCTGGACCTTTGATCTTCTCAGGGGTCGTTTAAGGTCAAAGGAACCTGGAAGCTCCTCCTCCTCCTGACAGGTAAACCTTTTCTCTGCAAAGCTTGATGTTTGCTGTCGGTTGTGACCCAGATGTGACGGACGTTTGGTGTCAGGCTGGATCTCTGTGTTCCTGCTGCGTTTCAAGGTTCAAACTCAGACTAAACCAGCCGCTGTTGTTGCATAACTCTTCTGCTTTCACACGCTGATAACTGTCCTGTTCTGTTCCACAGACAGACTGGGCCCAATAAAATGTAGGAAATGTTTTTAAAACATTTTGGTTTTGTTTCTGATCCTTGAATCAGAATCGGTGGAAGTTGCTTTGTTTGGTTTCCGAGGCTGTTTAATTAAATCACATTATTTCACCTGCAGTTGTTGATCTAAAACATCTTTTTTCTGTTAGAACTGCATTTTTTCCTTTCAGCTCATTTGAAAAAAAAAAACACCTGCAGATTTTAGGATCAGTTGCTTTCATCAGATTATTCTCAGGTCAAATGCAGGAAAAACCTTAGCAAATATTTTAAACGCATATTTGTTTATTTAATCTGTTAATAACTAATGTGAAGATTCTCATGTCTGCATATCTAGTTTTTTTATGCTGTATGAAGACGACTAATAAAGTTGTATTTCTTCACAGACGCTAAAGTTAGCATAATGCTATCCGTGAAAAGTTGTTTGGAAGGAAGAAAATGTGGCATAAAATCGTATGTTTGTGTGCAATGAAGAAGAGATAATGATGTTGGTTATGGAAATGCTCCCATGTGAAGGAGGTTCCTGTTAAATAAAAAATTATAAAAGATTATCTTTGTATTAATTGAAGACTAAGTTGAGGAAAAATGTGCTGAAGAAAAAAACAGTAACTAGAGACTGTTTGAGTGAATCAAATGTTGCTGGAGGACATGGGGACCCTTTTTCTGCTTCATTCTATCTCTGTAGTTATGCTGCTATTAGCCTGGACTGCTGGAGGACATGGGGACCCTTTTTCTGCTTCATTCTATCTCTGTAGTTATGCTGCTATTAGCCTGGACTGCTGGAGGACATGGGGACCCTTTTTCTGCTTCATTCTATCTCTGTAGTTATGCTGCTATTAGCTTGGACTGCTGGAGGACATGGTGACCCTTTTTCTGCTTCATTCTATCTCTGTAGTTATGCTGCTATTAGCTTGGACTGCTGGAGGACATGGGGACCCTTTTTCTGCTTCATTCTATCTCTGTAGTTATGCTGCTATTAGCCTGGACTGCTGGAGGACATGGGGACCCTTTTTCTGCTTCATTCTATCTCTGTAGTTATGCTGCTATTAGCTTGGACTGCTGGAGGACATGGGGACCCTTTTTCTGCTTCATTCTATCTCTGTAGTTATGCTGCTATTAGCTTGGACTGCTGGAGGACATGGGGACCCTTTTTCTGCTTCATTCTATCTCTGTAGTTATGCTGCTATTAGCCTGGACTGCTGGAGGACATGGGGACCCTTTTTCTGCTTCATTCTATCTCTGTAGTTATGCTGCTATTAGCTTGGACTGCTGGAGGACATGGGGACCCTTTTTCTGCTTCATTCTATCTCTGTAGTTATGCTGCTATTAGCTTGGACTGCTGGAGGACATGGCGATGGAGGTTTAGATGTAGAATGGCCTAGTCAAAGCCTTGAACACTGATGATCTGCTTCCGTTCTGAACCAGCTGGAGCTGCTGAGTGAAGAACATCATCTCCATGTTCATAGTGGGATGGTCCATTGCTGCTCAGCTGGATTTAGCTGTGGACTTTGACTAGGCCGCTCTACATCTGAACCTCCGTGGTGTCTCTAGTTCTGGAAGCTGAACCTCCAGTCCGGCCTTTAGCTGGTTTTCCTCTTTTTCTGTTCATCATTAATTTTGACACCTTAAGGAGACAAAGGTGCTCCTGGGGGCCCCCTGCAGGCCCGGAGGCCCTAAACAGCAGCACCAGGAAATGACCTCCGTGTTTCCGGGGAGATTTTACTCTTTCCACAAAAAGGAATAGAAAGTTTTGCCTTTTAGAAGATTAGATGTTTAATAGAAACTTCTGAGGAGAAAAAAATCTGAACAGTAATATTGGTACATTTATCAGTATCACATTCATTACCTGCAAAAAAGGGTCAAATACAGGATGGGATGTTTTTCTCCAGGTGAACGCCGACAGGGAAAGGAGGGTTTCATCTATTTTCTCTTTTTTAAATAATAAAAAATCCCCTAAAACCTGCTGGACAGACAGCTGCAACACAAAGGTTCCCCGTTCACTTCCTGCATAACTCCAGAATGTTCCAAGCAATCAGTTTTATTTTAAAGATTTCCAGAGAAATCCATAAACTCTCATCAGGACAAAGAAGCAGGCAGACGTGCAGTTCTTAGGTGCTCCACCAGGGGGCAGATGACAGGTGTTTCTTTATTAGATGTAAACTAAAGGCCTGATGGATGTGAAAACCTTCCCAGGCTTTGGCTCCAGCTGCAGCCACATCTGGCCAGCCTCTTCTCCCTCAGAAGGAACCTGCTGCTCAGCTTCAGACATACCTTCATCATCCTCTTCCTCATCCTCTGAGCTGCAGTTTCTTTTTCTTAATTTTCCATAAATGTGATGATGGAGCTCTGATCTGTGTCCTAAAGTGTTTGGATAACCTTCATTATGCATCAGTATCGATTGTCAGTATTAACAGAAATAAACATTTAAACGGCGGAACTGAATTAATCTATAAAAGGAATCTCACCTTTTCATTTGTGCAGCAAAGTCATCTAATCAGATTCTCAGTTTGCAGATTAATTCTTTGAACTTTTTTCCTCACACACCTTTTCCTTCCACTCAACTTTCCTTTCTAACCGTTCAGTTTATCGTACAGTGACCTTTAGTGTGACACCGCCCGCGTGGAGGGGGATATGACATCACACACAACTTTTCTTATACCGTAGTTTTTTTTTTGTTTTTTGTTTTTTTAAACTGGGTTTTTCTTTGTCGGTATCATGGAGAGAATTAAAGGCTCTGCATCCATGCGTCACTTGCAGCGGAATGATTGAACTTTCCTTTGATGTTCACCTTTGATTCTTTCTTAATAAAAGCAGCCAATCAGCGCATCAAACAGTCAGTCAATCAAAGCATCAAATCTTTTCTCCTTGTGTTTTCGGAGGAGCTCTAAGAGTTGGTGCTCCTGCAGCCAGGTGGCCGCACCGCACCGCGCCGCGCCGCGCATTGATCAGCCCCGCACACGCAGCGCCAGACGCACATGGGCTCCGTCCTGCGCACCGTGGGATCTCCAGCGACCGCAGCCGAGAGGAGGGCACTGCCAGCCGGCCTGCGAGCAGCGCTCAGCCCGCCCGGACTCTCCCACTGACACACACCCACTCCCACTCAGAGCGAGGAGGTGATTTTTTTTTCTACGAGCTGCGCTTCGGCTGGAAAAGCAGAGCGAGTGGAGAAAACACGCGAACCCACGCGATCCCACTCCCCTCTTCTTCTTGATTTCCTGTCAGTTTGTTTTATTTCCTGCTGCCAGGAACCAGGAACCAGGAACCAGGAACCAGACCGGGGCTGAAGCGAGTGAAGCTCCGAGGATGAAGCAGAACTAGAAGCTTTTACTGGATTTATTCCGCTGTGGAGGAAAAGCGACCCGGTGCGCACAGAAACCTTCTCCTCCTCCTCTGCTCCTCCTGCTCCTCATCTCCCCGCTGTCTCTCCATCTCTCGGTCTCCTCCTGTCTCTGTCCCTCCATCCGTCTCTGCTGTTTGCATGTTTGTAGGTGATTTGGCTAAAATGCATCACCAGCAGCGGATGGCAGCTTTGGGGACAGACAAGGAGCTGAGCGACCTGCTGGATTTCAGCGCGGTAAGGAGACGCACCTTGTCCGCCGCGCGCTCAGCTCGCGCCCTGCAGCTTTTATTGATTCCTTTAACTTCTGTGCTTGTTTCACAGTAACTTACAGAAACAAACTCTTTGCATATATTATTGTTTGAATTTGATTTCCCTGCTGTGTGTGTGTGTGTGTGTGTGTGTGTGCAGACAATTGTGATGCTGCATCAGTAATTCTGTTGTCTTGTAGATGCCAAACAACGATTTGAAAATGTTCCCAACATCCATGGTAGTATATCTCATTTTAAGTCCTTTTCTTTCTCCTCTTCATGTTTAGCTTTAGGATTCTTCTTCTTTCTGATCCTGACTTCTAACATTTAGTCAGTTTCTGCAGCACAGAGCAGAAATGCTGGATTTTAAATATGCATGATTAAAAAATGTGAATTTGTTGCACTTTCTGAAGCGCAATGTTAGATTTCTAAACTTTTGTTGTTATTATTATAATTATAATTTCCTCTTGGTTTGTTATGAACAGCTTGTGTTTTGAACTTGACGGACAGGAAATAGAGTCCACCTGCTCTCTGCCATGTTTTCCTTTCCTTGCGCCTCTCCTCCTCTGGGAGCAACTTTTGTCAGGAAAAGAGAAACTGAAACACCCTAAAATACGATGCGGCTAAAAAAAAAAAAACTAAGCTCAGATTAAGGCTGTTATGAAACGTCCGGATGCATCATGTGTGCTGATGCTGCATGGAGCAGCAAAGGCCAATTCAAAAAGATGCAAAAATGAAATGGACAGTAAAGATGTTAAAAATAACCAATTTAAACCTTTTTTAAAATATAAAATTAGGCCTGCAGAAAAAATTATTGGGCAAAATAAAAAATCGACCTGCAGAAAAAGGCCAATTTATTTTAGCATCTCAAATATTTTTAGTTTTAATGGATTATTGTGAAATTATTGGCAATTTTTTTGACAATATTTTTTAATTTTAATCTGTTCTAAAAAAATAACTTTTATTGTATTATGATATCAATAATTTTTATGTGTTTATAATTAGGTTGTTTTTATTTTAGCAATAAAAACTAATGATCAATAAATAACAGTAAAATAGTGATTTTAACTGAGAGTAAAAAAAATGTTTTTCGTGTAAATCTGATAAAATCAGCAGCTAAATATCATTGAATAATGATGCTCACTATTCCAACCTTAACGTTTTCTAAAACTCCTACAATCATTTTCAATTAATAGAAAAATCCTAGAAATTAAAACATAAGCAGCTATTTAAGTGAAATCTCTAGATTACGGACAAACATGTTTATATTTAATCTAAATAAGTGAAATTGTGGATGATAGCAGTGAAATGATTTCATTCAGGAGCAGCATCCTCCGTCAGGGCGTTGAAACAAAGGAGGGCAGCAGCAGCCTGTCTGTAATTTATGCCGTTATCCGTCTTTATTTATTCTGCCACAAGTCGACTCTGCAGCTCAGAGCATTTAGGCTCCAGTATCGATAGAGATGCTGATAATCCAGATTAGGATCTTTTATCCCTAGAAACGTTTTTCGCCTTCATTTGCTGCGACTGCGGCGTCTGAAATCCACACTTTCTCAGGCCTGAGTGCCTGAAAAGCCAGAGAGGCGGCGTAGCTCCCAGAAGCACAGGCCTGATGGTATCTCTCAGGGTCAGATGTGTCTCTCTGATTGGCCGAGCTCTCCTGTCTGCACAGCTTTCCTGAAGCTTCGGCTGCTTTAGCTGATTGGGCTGTAGATGTATAGAGCAGGTGGTGACTAGGTGTGACGGTTACTTCCAGTGTTTCAGTCAAATATGAATCGCTTCAATCCAAAATAAAAATTTCCATTTTTCACAGGTTCTGAATGAATAATTTCTTTTCTTAATGTCAGTTTAGTCTTTAACGATGAGGGCTGGGTACTCACTCAAAGGTTTTATTTGCTTATTTATCTCAATAAATACTCAGTGACTTTTGACCTGGAGAGAGAAAGATGGATCCATCTTAGCGTCGTAGTTTCAGGAAACCTTTTATATCTGCTTTCTGAATAACATCAAATACTTTGATAATTAGCAGAGAGTTGGAGGGAATTCTGCTGCATTGGTCCAGGGACACAGTTAAATGTCTCAGCAGACCTGAGATGTTTCATTTAAACAGAATAATCGCCCCTAAAGAGAGGAAAGCTATTTAAACTTAACCTTCATCAGACGATTGATGAATCTGGGACTTTTTCAGATGTCCAGATTTAAACCTAAAGAACCAGAGCGGAAGAGAACCGACTCCCCAACCAAAGACTGACTATTAAACCCAGGCTGTTAAACCAGGACTGAACAAACTCATTGGATCGGATCTTTTTCATGTTTCATCTGTAGTGTGATTGCTCTAAAACACAGACTGCTTAATTGGTGGAGTTCAGACCCAAACTTTAGAAAATGCTGCTCCAGACCAGTGCTTCCAGTCTAAGGCATCGGGACCCAGTTGCCTGTACGTTTAGCTACTGCCACACAATGGACCTAAAAGAAAAGCTATGGCTCAGACGCTTCCACTGGACCTGGAGGTGTTTATACGAACAACTCATCACAGACTGTTTGGTTAAGGACGTGACCTCAAGCTTGTTGGATTTCATGTCGTAGCTGTAGTCTTGTCGGATTTCGTGTCGTAGCTGTAGTCTTGTCGGATTTGGTGTCGTAGCTGTAGTCTTGTCGGATTTGGTGTCGTAGCTGTAGTCTTGTCGGATTTGGTGTCGTAGCTGTAGTCTTGTCGGATTTGGTGTCGTAGCTGTAGTCTTGTCGGATTTCGTGTCGTAGCTGTAGTCTTGTCGGATTTGGTGTCGTAGCTGTAGTCTTGTCGGATTTGGTGTCGTAGCTGTAGTCTTGTCGGATTTCGTGTTGTAGCTGTAGTCTTGTCGGATTTCGTGTCGTAGCTGTAGTCTTGTCGGATTTCGTGTCGTAGCTGTAGTCTTGTCGGATTTCGTGTTGTAGCTGTAGTCTTGTCGGATTTCGTGTCGTAGCTGTAGTCTTGTCGGATTTCGTGTCGTAGCTGTAGTCTTGTCGGATTTGGAGTCGTAGCTGTAGTCTTGTCGGATTTGGAGTCGTAGCTGTAGTCTTGTCGGATTTTGGTTGCCGTGTCTCTTAGTGGGGAACTAGAGGGTGGAGACCTCCATTGACAGGTGGAGCTTTTCTTTTGGGGGCCCCGATTGTTTTGGTTTGGATTAGACCCTTGGACCTTACATAAATCTGAGCCTTTCCTTAAGACGTGTCTTTGGATAAGTCACTGATGATGTTGACCTCACCTTCTTTACTTCACCTGCTCCAGACACGAATGTATTCATAAAATTAGCTTGGCTGGCCTTGATCTAAGACATTTCTCTACTGTTTCCTTGTTTTAACTTTGAGTTTTGAGTCTAAATGGTACAATGCGAGTCTCGGGCATTGGTACATCCTTTGGCTCTGGCTTGCAGGCATGGCCTGACTTGGTTCCAGCTTGTGGACTATCAATGAGGAATCTTGGTTTAGAGACTGTTTCTGCATAAATCAGCCCTGGTGTAGCTTTTTGACACATGCAGATCTTCGGCCCTGAATCTATTTGCTGTCGCAATTTCATGCCATATTTGGACCAGAATAGGAACCTTCGCTGTGCTCACTAAGGATTTGACTCTAGATGCATGTCTCTAGCTGTCCAATCTTTGCCTTTTGGGCATAATCTATTTGGCACCTTGGTTTTCTTACCTTACTTGGCTATTGGACATGATTTGTACCTATCACCCCATTATCTGTAATTTCTCCTTATAGAATATCACCCGTGACTATCCCTGGACTTAGACCTTGGACTGACTATCATTTTTAAATCTTTTGACTACACGTGGCGCCTAACTCTTTAGCTATGCCTTGTTTCTGGGTGAGTTTGCTTTGATGTGTACTAAGTTTGGTGCTCAGTAACGACATGCTGGTTATGGTTCTAGTCTTATCTATGTTTTGGTACGTTAGCTCTCTCAGTGTGTTATACTAGACATGCGGCCATATTTTGGTTATTGTAATTCTTGACTTTAAATCTTCTTCTAGATAAGCGTTGTTTAATTGGGACGAAGGTTATATTCCACAGGTGTCAAACCGGTTCCAGAAAGGGCCGTGTGGCTGCAGGTTTTCTTTCCAACCAAGCAATATCACACCAGACTCCAGTCACCTCATCAAGTGAGTCCAATCTGAACAAGATGACTTGATGAGGTGACTGGTGTCTGGTGTGATATTGCTTGGTTGGAAAGAAAACCTGCAGCCACACGGCCCTTTCTGGAACCGGTTCGACACCCCTGTTATATTCCATATAAGTTCAGGATATTGGTCATACGTGGATATCCACCTCCATATGTTTGACTTTAAGGTGTTTCCTGTTTTAACTCTGAGCTTTTTAATCCGAACCATGGAAGGTCATAATAGTTTGACTCTAGAGAAATTCTGCTGCGAATTTGGAGGTGACTCGGAGATGCAGTTCTTGTACACTAGACCTGTCTGTTGGTACTGATGTAGGACTTGATATTTGACTCCTTGGGTTGACCTGTGACCCGTTGCCTTGAGCTAACGTCAGAATAGGACCTGTTGGGCTTGACCGGTCAAGCAGACTTGGGTGTTTCTGATCTATTAGACTTGTTCAATACAGTTTTGGGTCCTGTAGTTGCCTGTCACTCTTGGTCTTACCAGTGAGACAGGTTGGGCTCGTTAGGAGACATAGCTTTGTAAAAAAAAAAAAGTGAGCAACCCCGAGTGACGGATGGAGTCTGGAAATATTGCATTTCATGCTAGAATCAGTTTGTGGACCCTGGAACCACCCGATATTCCTCAGTCTGGAGATGCTGTTTTAGGACTTTATCTTTGAGCAATTATCCCTTAACTGAGACTTGCCTTTAGCTCGTCAGACTTCAGAGGTGATTGCAAAGGCAGACGTTTAGGTCCAGGTCAGCCTCAGACTGAGTTCTCCTGACCTGCTTCTTTATGACAGCTTTCAAGAAGCTTCTTTTTATCCAATCCTTACTGCCATTAATAGAACTACTCTAAGCAGGTATAAAATCATAAATGTAGGTATTAGAAATAAAGTTTAATAGTACCCAGTCCAAATCGTACAAAAACAAAACTCTAATAAAAAACTGGGCTGTAGCTGTTTGTCAGATGGTGATATTTTGGAAGGAAGCCTTTCATGCCACGGTGCAGTGATGTATCTGTAGAGATGTTCTTGCTCTTTGCAGCGTCAGTGCTCTCAGAGGTAATGTGTTCTCTGTTTGTCTTGTAGATGTTTTCCCCTCCTGTTAGCAGTGGAAAAAACGGACCCACCTCCCTGGGGAGCGGACATTTCTCCGGCTCAAGTACGTCACTTTACCAACCCCCTTCTTTTTCCTTGCCATCTTCCTCTTCTCCTACTTCCCTGTCAATTCTTTCCTGTTCCTCCTCCTCATTCCTCCTCTACACCTGCTGGCTGGATGAATATCCTGCGACGTTAGCGACGTTCTGCTCATGCAGATGCAGTTTGATGCTTTCTACTGTCTTGTTGTTTTAGAGCTGACCTCACATGCTTTTCATTTTCTTGCAAAAACAAGGCCACATGCTTCGATTTTTAGTTTAGTCTTTAAAAAGTTGTATTGTGCAAATAGACATGAGAATAGAAACAAAAAGTCAATTTTCAGGGTTTTATTTTGAAAAGAAAGACTTTGTTGTTTGTGTTCAGACTGAACTTTGTTGGTTTTGACAGAACAACCGTTTCATTTTCAAGGCTGACTGAGATCCCAAACTATTTTTATGATTTTTTTCTGTTATTTTTGCTTTCATACATAAAGTTTGTGTCTGAGCTGCTGGTGTTTGCTCCTGGAGGAGACTTCCTGTTTTTCTGATTTGCTGCTCTTGTCCTTTCCTGCCTGTGTTACTGTGACATAACACTGCTGATTACCTTCATTGTTTGGCTTCAAAAGCAAAGGAACATTATTGAAAAGTTCTGGATTAATGCATACCTGCTCTCAGATCCTCTATTCACTGCATAGTTTTTACTGGCAGCTCATGTTATTTACTCTGCCGCTGCCCAATCAGCGCCAGTTTCTGACATCTGCAAAGAAGCTGGTTAAAAACATGCTGACTGCAGCGCTGTTATTATGGCTGTTAGTTCATTTGGTTTGTTCGTTAAAAACTGCTTTAAACGGTCTTGCTGGGAAGGTTTGTGCGCAGCGCTAATCGAGCTGACCGCTCTGCTAACGCTGATGTTTCAGGGGTCTGAAGCTGAAACATGTCGGAGGCGCTGAGGTTGGTCTTCAAACATTATTAGCTGGTTTTATTGTTTCGATGTTGAAGGGATTGATTAACCGTTTATGGACACAGCGATTGGAGACGCTGATGGATGGCACTAAGACAACGCTAACCTTAATGTCAGATCCGGTGGCGGCTGGTGGAGCTTCCTCCAGGGGGCGCTATAACTCCAAAACAGATGTAAACCAAAAAATAGTCAAATGTTTACTAAGGTATCGCAGCAGTATATTTACATGAATGATAACAACAAAAATCTACAGTCTCAAATGTTCTGAAAGTGCTTTAAATCAGTCCTAGCTGCCTTTATCCATGCTGGCTCTGGTTCTAATCTTCATCCTCTGACATGGGAGCTGGCTCGGAGCTCGTCTGCCTGGCTGTGTGTTTCCTGGACAGGGCCGCCTGTGGAGCTGCTTGACAGTTGCCTTTTGTATCTATGCTTCTTTTTCTATGTCTGCTTCTGTCTCCTTGAACCCCAGTGGGCCTCAGCAGATGGCCGCTCACACTGAGCCTGGTACTGCTGGAGGTTTCTTCCTGTTCAAAGGGAGTTTTTCCTCTCCACTGTCGCTACAAGCATGCTTAGTGTGAGGGATTGCTGAAGAGTCAATGAGTCGATGCAATCAGCTGGTTTTCCTTAGATAGAAAACTTTGAATCAATCTGACTGGATGATCTGGTGAACTGGAAAGTGACCTGAGATGACATGATGTGAATTGGAGCTATAGAAATACACTGAATAGAATTCTGATGTTTGAAAAAGGATGCAGGGAAAGCAGGATACAGCATTAGCCTCTCTGCATGCAGTTAGCCTAGCCTTGTTGCTAAATAATCCTATAAACCTGTCAATCAGCCTCACTTTCTAAAGGCCGAGGCAGCGAGGAAGTGGGGGCGAGTTTAGTCCGACAACGGAGGGTCATGACGGCGAAAAATAGCGAAGATCCAGGTGGAAAAAGGGTCCCAGCGTTCTCGCGCACCTCGGTCTTCTAGCTGGTTAAACTTCATGAGTTGTTTTCCGCATTTTTGGTCATGAAAACGAAACAAGCCGGCCTCCTGGAGTGTCTGCGGAGGGGGCGGGGACGGCTTTTTGTTCACTGCCACACCTACGCAGACGACCTGGTTTCGAAGTATAAATCAGCCTTATCAGACGACTGTGAGGTCAGCGCTGTGGGGGGGGGTCTGTAAATAAATCTGCTTCCAGCTCTGGATGCAGGAGAGCTGCTCCCCAGGATGATCCTATCTTTGGGTTAAAGAGGAGCTGCTCTGGAAAACTTTAACCAGAGATTTATGGAAATACGTCACCAATCGGACGACAAACCAAACGGCTTCACTCCTCATTAACCATTAAATATTTATCTAACATATAAAAAATATAATAATGACCAGTTTGAGCAGAGCTGGAACTGCACTGGATAAAATTGAAATCTAGATAAGTAATTTATTCTTAAAATAAGTGCATTTGTTCTTGGATTCAGGAGATAAATATTTTGCCAGTGGAACAAGATAATTTACATTTAAAATGAGAAAACACAATTGCATTGTCTTATATCAAGTGCATATTATCTAATTATCTTATTTTGAGAGTAAAAAAATCAACATTCCACTGGTAAAATATCTCACCTGCTCAAATTAAGGGTAAATAAACTTCATTTAAAACATTTTAACTTGTTTCTAGATCTTCTAGAAACTCTGGAAGGGGTGTTTGGTTCAATGCATGCAAGCTGAAATCATGACCCATCCACCACCGTGCTTCACAGCAGACCAGAGGCTTTTGTCCACCATGCTTCCATTAAAGATCCTCTTTCTGTTTGTCCGTTGATGATCTTCTAAGTGTGGATGGATGTCGGCTCTGCAGCCTCAGTGTCTCCCTGAAGTCTGGGTTCTGTGACTGAGCTTGTGAATTCAGGGGGATCCGATGGTTGTTTACGTTCATTAGTCCCTGTTCTAATTGTCGCAGTAACATTTTAACCATATGTTAAACGGAGTATTTTCATCAGTCAGATGTCGATGGATGATTAATAAATCTGCATCGTACTGTTAATGGTTGCAGATTAAAGCGGATCCTGTTGTTTTGTTGGATGCAGGATCTGTCCCACGTCTCCTCCTCCTTCCTCATCGGTGTGAAGTTCCACCTCTGCATCAGACCAACGGTTCACATCCTGTTTTAAAGTCTCAGCAGAAAAGAACCGAGTCGGTAAATTCGCTCAGACTCCTGAGATCTGCTTCTAAACGGCGCTCGGAAGCCATTTTGTTACTTGGCTGGGAATCAGAGGGATGGCGAGGTATCGCCTCTGTTTACTGCTCCGTTGTGTGGTTGTTTGTGCTCGATGGTTGTGGGGAGGTGGTTTGCTCCCATGCAGCGCATGCAAATCGGAGGGAGGACGACAAATTTACGGATTTGGCAGCTCTGGTATTCCCTGAAACGCGGGATGGTGGCGCGGCCGCCGGGCCTGAGGTTTGTGCCTCCATAGGCGTCCTGATTCCAGCGATCTTCTTCTTCATGTAGATTCTTCTGTCACATGAACGCACACGCAGCCCGTTCTCCTCGTGCACACGTGTTCAGCGTGACCCCGCACACACATGCTCTGCCCACCCCCGCTGTGGCTTTCTGCAGGCCTCGGCATTTTGATGAGCCTGCTGCTGTTTGTGAATGCAGCTAATTAGAGCCCTATAGGCAGAAGTTTCCGACCAGCGGGGCGAGGCCAGAGGCTGGACCGGCCCAGAACAGACGCCGTCCTTCTCCCGCTTCATTTTGCTAATTCAAGCTTATTAACTTGGCTGGTTTATCTGTTTGTTAATAATCTATATTTGATATGGACGTTACAGCATCTGAATAAAAACCTGGATCTGGAAATAAACTCCAGAAATTAACCAATATTTTCAGGCATGAGAAAATGTAAATAACCTGCTTGGAAATCAAGTCAATTAGAATATTAAAAAAATGTAACTTAATGGAGTAAATAAGTTCAAAAAGGGAAGAAAAACTGAAAAAGTTGATTATAATTATCTACACGCTAATGAACAACTAATTTATCAAAATAAACAGACTGGAAAAACGATCTAGAAATTTGTAGAAACTTCAGTTCATTCAGGCTTAATATGATGATCTGCTAGTGGACTATATTTACTGTTAAAACAAGGTCTATTGATAATATGCACTTAAAATAAAACAAAGCAAGTGTTTATTTTAAATGTAAATTGTCTTGTTCCATTGGCAAAGTATCTCTACAGAAGAGGATTAGGGCCACTGGAAAAAAAAAAAAGATAACGGATTTTTTAAATTTTATTTCAATTTAGTATGGGAATTCTGACTTTAATCTCAGAATGACAGAAAATGACGGAATTAGGCAACTTTTTACATGCCCGAGGGGTCGAAGGTCATTAAAACAAGAGAGCTAGTCTCTAAAAGAGACATGGCTATGGCTTGATGCTAACATGTTTGTTAGCTGTCAGAATTCTGAAAAAAAGTCAGAATTCTGAGATTAAAGTCAGAATTCTGACTTTTTTCCCATATTAAACTGAAATAAAATTTAAAAATCAGTTACCTTTTTTTTCTTTTCAGTGGCCCTAATCCTCTTCCGTATGTCTCACTTACCTCCTCAATTCAAGAAAAAAGGACTAATTTAGATCCCTGCAAAAACGATCCAGAAATAATATTTTAAATCAAGTGTATTTAACCTTAGTTTGTACTTAAATAAGATGATTTGCCAATGGAATTAGATTGTTTACTATTAAAATAAGGTAATTAGATAATATGCACTTGACAGTGCAATTATTTTTTCTTTTTTGAAATGTAAATTGTCTTGTTCCATTGGCAAAGTGTCTCACTTCACTCCCCAAATAAGAAGAAATGCACTTATTTAATGAAGAAATAACCTATTTAGATCTACTATTTACTTTTGCACTGAAGGCTTTATAAAATTAGATTATTTTAGACTTGGACTCAGCTTTATTAATCCCTTGAGATTAGTCCTTCAGGGAAATTCTGGTTCCAGTAGCTTATATAGAATACAAAGAAAAAAGCATTAAAAAAGCTGTAATGTCCTGAAATATGTTTCCTTTAAATATAAAAATATCTAGACAGTAGAGATCTAAGGAAATGCCAGGCAGTAGTTGGCATGTGTTATCGCACAGTGAGAGACACACGACTGACAATAGGTGATTGTAGATATATAGGTAAATACAAATAAGAAATATGCAAAATAGAGCTATAATCAGAAGGTCAAAGTTAAGCTCTGGGAGAAGGCTGAATGTGTGCTTAATAAGACTCCACACATTATGTTATATGTGAAAAGGAAAACAGATTTACAAATTTACAGTAGTAAAGAATAAGGTTAGACAGTCAGTTCTATTCTTGTTTTTATATGAACAAAGTCCATAAAGAACTAAATCCATTGTTCTGCAGTCTCCACTTCCTATAGCTCCACAAGGCCGCGGAATGGTCCCAGAACTTTGGTTGTGAGAAGTGATCAATGATTATTGCGATGTTGGTATATGTAAGAGTGTGGGTTGGGGAAAGTAAGCCACAGCGTCTCCTACCGCACTGACAGATGTTATTGCCAGGCTACAGGCACTGACGGACGTTATTGCCGGGCTACCACACTGACGTACGTTATTCCCGGGCTACAGCACTGACGGACGTTATGGGCTATTGCACTGACGAACGTTATTGCCAGGCTACCGCACTGACATACATTATGGGCTACCGCACTGACGGACGTTATTGCAGAGCTACCGCACTGACCGCACTGACGGACGTTATTGCCGGGCTACCACACTGACGGACGTTATTGCCGGGCTACAGCACTGACGGACGTTATGAGCTATTGCACTGACGAACGTTATTGCCGGGCTACCGCACTGACGGACGTTATTGCCGGGCTACAGCACTGACGGACGTTATTGCCGGGCTACCACACTGACGGACGTTATTGCCGGGCTACAGCACTGACGGACGTTATGAGCTATTGCACTGACGAACGTTATTGCCGGACTACCACACTGACATACATTATGGGCTACCGCACTGACGGACGTTATTGCAGAGCTACCGCACTGACGGACGTTATTGCAGAGCTACCGCACTGACGGACGTTATTCCCGGGCTACAGCACTGACGGACGTTATGGGCTATTGCACTGACGAACGTTATTGCCGGGCTACCGCACTGACATACATTATGGGCTACCGCACTGACGGACGTTATTGCAGAGCTACCGCACTGACCGCACTAACGGACGTTATTGCCGGGCTACCACACTGACGGACGTTATTGCCGGGCTACAGCACTGACGGACGTTATGAGCTATTGCACTGACGAACGTTATTGCCGGGCTACCGCACTGACGGACGTTATTGCCGGGCTACAGCACTGACGGACGTTATTGCCGGGCTACAGCACTGACGGACGTTATTGCCGGGCTACCACACTGACGGACGTTATTGCCGGGCTACCGCACTGACGGACGTTATTGCAGAGCTACCGCACTGACGGACGTTATTGCAGAGCTACCGCACTGATGGACGTTATTGCAGAGCTACCGGACTGACGGACGTTATTGCAGAGCTACCACACTGACGGACATTATTGCTGGGCTACCACACTGATGGACGTTATTGCAGAGCTACCGTACTGACGGACGTTATTGCTGGGCTACCACACTGACGGACGTTATTGCAGAGCTACCACACTGACGGACATTATTGCTGGGCTACCACACTGACGGACGTTATTGCAGAGCTACCGGACTGACCGCACTGACGGACGTTATTGCTGGGCTACCACACTGACGGACGTTATTGCTGGGCTACTACACTGATGGACGTTATTGCCGAGCTACCGCACTGACGGACGTTATTGCTGGGCTACCACACTGACGGACGTTATTGCAGAGCTACCACACTGACGGACATTATTGCTGGGCTACCACACTGACGGACGTTATTGCCGGGCTACAGCACTGACGGACGTTATGAGCTATTGCACTGACGAACGTTATTGCCGGACTACCACACTGACATACATTATGGGCTACCGCACTGACGGACGTTATTGCAGAGCTACCGCACTGACGGACGTTATTGCAGAGCTACCGCACTGACGGACGTTATTGCAGAGCTACCGGACTGACGGACGTTATTGCAGAGCTACCACACTGACGGACATTATTGCTGGGCTACCACACTGACGGACGTTATTGCAGAGCTACCGCACTGACGGACGTTATTGCTGGGCTACCACACTGACGGACGTTATTGCAGAGCTACCACACTGACGGACATTATTGCTGGGCTACCACACTGACGGACGTTATTGCAGAGCTACCGGACTGACCGCACTGACGGACGTTATTGCTGGGCTACCACACTGACGGACGTTATTGCTGGGCTACTACACTGACGGACGTTATTGCCGAGCTACCGCACTGACGGACGTTATTGCTGGGCTACCACACTGACGGACGTTATTGCAGAGCTACCACACTGACGGACATTATTGCTGGGCTACCACACTGACGGACGTTATTGCAGAGCTACCGGACTGACCGCACTGACGGACGTTATTGCTGGGCTACCACACTGACGGACGTTATTGCTGGGCTACCACACTGACGGACGTTATTGCAGAGCTACCGCACTGACCGCACTGACGGACGTTATTGCAGAGCTACCGCACTGACCGCACTGACGGACGTTATTGCAGAGCTACCGCACTGACGGACATTATTGCTGGGCTACTACACTGACGGACGTTATTGCCGAGCTACCGCACTGACATACATTATGGGCTACCGCACTGATGGACGTTATGGGCTGCCGCACTGACGGACGTTATGGGCTACCGCTCTGACGGACGTTATGGGCTACCACACTGATGGACGTTAAGGCATAAGGCCTACTTCTAGCTCGCCACCCAATGAATGGGAAAATAGGAACCTGGCCTGTTCCGTTTTCAGTGAGTTTCACAAGGCGCAAACATACATCGACTTTTCCACGGTAAGGTCATCTAAAAGCTGCAGCAGCTCCACACTAACTACCAAACAACAGCGCATAATTATTAAACTGTCATTGGAATCTTGTGGGAAAATATCAAGTCTTGCGAGATTTCCGACTCAGTGCAGGTATGGAGAGAATTAGAAATGGAAAAATGGAGAGGGAGGAGCCCAAGACAGCTTGGTTTCATAATGTTTAACATCAGATGTTCAAGTAGGGGGGGCTTACCCTTGTCCCTCTTTCTATCACCCCCCCCCCCCAGTGAGGAGTGGTACAGCTTGATGTCTTGAAGAGCAAAGGAGTTCAGCAGTCTGTTGCTCCTGCATTTGGGTAGCAGCAATCTCCCACAGACAGTGTGCAGAGGGTGTCTGGCATTGTCCATAATGTCCAGCAGTGTCCTTGTCTCTGCCACCGTCCCCAGAGGGTCCAGCTTCCAGCCAATCACAGAGCCGGCTGGCCTCCCCAGTTGGTCCAGTCTGGAGGTGTCCTTCATGGAGGTGCTGCTCCCCCAGCACCATGGCGTAGAAGAGGACACTGGAAACCACAGACTGGTAGAACTTCTGCAGCAGCTTGTTGCAGATGTTGAAGGACCTCAGTCTCCTCAGGAAGTACATCCTGCTCTTTACTGGGATTTCAACAATATGCTGGTTTCCAGTGATCTTAATGAAAGACGACCTTTCACCCTTAAAGTTGAACTTAATTAGCAGACAGGTCTGAACTCTGACTCGTTCAGCGCAGCTTTTATCCGCAGCTGGATGGAGTGAAAGACGCTCCATCATTTTCCCTCTTTCATTCCCAAAAGCTTCACTGGGAACAAATATCAGTAGATTTCAGGAAGCAGGTGATTTAGCCGCTCTTCCTGCTGTAAGGTTAAGATGGTAGAAAAGGTGAGAACCTGGCAGGGGGCGTAGCCTCTTGTGTCAGATGGTGACCCAGCGTGGTCCAGTCTCCATCTGTTTGACAGCCAGAAAACAAGAAAACAAGGCAGGAAAATGAGCCCATAACATCAACCCTCCACCACCGTGCCTGAAGGCAACCCTTCCTACAGCCAGACTGGTTCAGGCTCCTGACCTTTGACCTTAAACCTGCTAACTGAGGCCTGTTGTCTGAGGTCGGGTTCTTGGTTTTTGGTCCTCTCTGGGATCTAAACTGACGCTGGGCGCGTAGATCTATTCCTTTAAATCAGTGTTAGGAACTGAAGGATCGATATTAAGATGGGCGACTGAAAATATATCCAATATATCCCCAGATCTATATTTAAACCCATTCTGATCAGAGGATTTCTAAGTATTTCTAAGTGAAGGATGTATATCAGGGGTCTTCAACGTTTTCAGGCCAAGGACCCCAAACTGATGGTGAGATGCAGCGGGGACCCCCCTTCCTAATGTAACTAAAGTAATCCCTCCCTGGGATTATTAAAGTATTTCTGATTCCTGGTTGATGGGACAGGTGTTGTGAATGAAACGGTGCCCAGCTTGAAAGAGCTCCTGTGTGTCTCTGAATGTGAGCATTGATGACTGAAAGACATCTTCTGCCTCCATTTATCTGTTTACTGCAGTCTGTTCAATTCATGTTAATGTGGATTTAAAGACATTTCAATTAGTGGAAAGACTCTCCCCCCCCCGATGCTCCTTTCATTGCTGCGTCCTCCATGTTTAATCAGACAGAAATACAGAAATGTCCTCATTGTTCCATAAAACCACATAGAGGCCAAATTTACAAGAAGAAACTGTTTCATGTAGAAGTTCTAGAGCAGAAAGTCTAGATTGAGTTTAAACATCTGATCTAAAAACAAAGAGCGTCTTGTTTCCTGAACGCGGTGATGTGATGACGGCCCGCCTGTCTGTCAATGATCGCTTTGTTCCCAGTGAGCGCCTCCGCTACTTCAGGCCTCCAAACAGGAGCGGCGCTCACGGTGACGGCTGATGATGCAGCCAACGGTCAGCACCAACCAGGAAGTAGATTTAACTACTGAGAGATTTGGCTGTGGTTGATTATTTTGGGATTATCCATCCATCCATCCATCATCCATCCATCCATCCATCCATCATCCATCCATCCATCCATCCATCATCCATCCATCCATCCATCCATCCATCATCCATCCATCCATCATCCATCCATCATCCATCCATCATCCATCCATCCATCCATCCATCATCCATCCATCATCCATCATCCATCATCCATCATCCATCCATCATCCATCATCCATCCATCCATCCATCATCCATCCATCCATCATCCATCCATCCATCCATCCATCCATCCATCCATCCATCCATCCATCATCCATCCATCATCCATCCATCATCCATCCATCCATCCATCCATCCATCATCCATCCATCCATCATCCATCCATCATCCATCCATCCATCCATCCATCCATCATCCATCCATCCATCCATCCATCCATCATCCATCCATCATCCATCATCCATCCATCCAACATCCATCCATCATCCATCCATCCATCCATCCATCCATCCATCCATCCATCCATCATCCATCCATCATCCATCCATCCATCCATCCATCCATCATCCATCCATCCATCCATCCATCCATCCATCATCCATCCATCCATCATCCATCATCCATCCATCATCCATCATCCATCCATCCATCCATCCATCCATCCATCATCCATCATCCATCCATCATCCATCCATCCATCCATCCATCCATCATCCATCATCCATCCATCATCCATCCATCCATCATCCATCCATCATCCATCCATCCATCCATCCATCCATCCATCATCCATCCATCCATCCATCATCCATCATCCATCATCCATCCATCATCCATCGATCATCCATCGATCATCCATCATCCATCCATCCATCATCCATCCATCCATCCATCATCCATCCATCCGTCATCCATCATCCATCCATCCATCCATCATCCATCCATCCATCCATCCATCCATCATCCATCCGTCATCCATCATCCATCCATCCATCCATCATCCATCCATCAATCCATCCATCCATCCATCCGTCATCCATCATCCATCCATCCATCCATCCATCCATCCATCATCCATCCATCATCCATCCATCCGTCATCCATCCATCCATCCATCATCCATCCATCAATCCATCCATCCATCCATCCGTCATCCATCATCCATCCATCCATCCATCATCCATCCATCCATCCATCCATCCATCATCCATCCATCCATCCATCCATCATCCATCCATCAATCCATCCATCCATCATCCATCCATCCATCCACCATTCATCCATCCATCCATCCATCCATCCATCCATCCATCCATCCATCATCCATCCATCCATCCATCCATCCATCCATCATCCATCCATCCATCCATCCATCCGTCATCCATCCATCCATCCATCCATCATCCATCCATCCGTCATCCATCATCCATCCATCCATCCATCCATCCATCCGTCATCCATCATCCATCCATCCATCCATCCATCATCCATCCATCCATCCATCATCCATCCATCCATCCATCATCCATCCATCCGTCCATCCGTCATCCATCATCCATCCATCCATCCATCCATCCATCATCCATCCATCCATCATCCATCCATCCGTCATCCATCATCCATCCATCCATCCATCATCCATCCATCCATCCATCCATCCGTCATCCATCATCCATCCATCCATCCATCCATCATCCATCCATCCATCCATCATCCATCCATCCGTCATCCATCATCCATCCATCCATCCATCCATCCGTCATCCATCATCCATCCATCCATCCATCCATCATCCATCCATCCATCCATCATCCATCCATCCGTCATCCATCATCCATCCATCCATCCATCATCCATCCATCCATCCATCATCCATCCATCCATCCGTCATCCATCATCCATCCATCCATCCATCCATCATCCATCCATCCATCCATCCATCATCCATCCATCCATCCATCCATCATCCATCCATCCGTCATCCATCATCCATCATCCATCCATCCATCCATCCATCATCCATCATCCATCCATCCATCCATCCATCATCCATCCATCCATCATCCATCCATCCATCCATCATCCATCCATCCGTCATCCATCATCCATCCATCCATCCATCCATCATCCATCCATCCATCCATCCATCATCCATCCATCCATCCGTCATCCATCATCCATCCATCCATCCATCCATCATCCATCCATCCATCCATCCATCATCCATCATCCATCCATCCATCCATCCATCATCCATCCATCCGTCATCCATCATCCATCATCCATCCATCCATCATCCATCCATCCATCCATCCATCCATCATCCATCCATCCATCCATCATCCATCCATCCATCCATCCATCATCCATCCATCCATCCATCCATCATCCATCATCCATCCATCCATCCATCCATCATCCATCCATCCATCATCCATCCATCCATCCATCCATCATCCATCCATCCATCCATCCATCACTCATTATCTGGATGTTTGGGGATCTAAATGGAGGCGCAGTATTTAATCAAGATGTTTGTAAAATGAGACGTAAAGATCATCAAACACACTTTTTTAATCAGTTCATTCAAAAGTCAAAGTTTAGAAGACAATAAAATTCTCCAGGTTTTGTAAAAAAAACGTCTCAGTAAAATGAATGAAGGGAATGGACGTCATAAAGAAATCAAAGAACAATGATGCGGCGTGGCGGCGGTGCAGGTGTCTTAGCATGCCACCATCACAGGTGATGGGATTATGTTTTGGACATTTTTAAATAATGTAAATTCTAACTATAGTAAATGTTAACAAATAAAAACATGGATGTAAAAACGGATCAGGTTAGAGAGTTGAAATGAGGAGCAGATAGAAAAGCATTTTTCTCCATTAGGATGAATTGATAATGTTGTGTTTTTAAAGTTAGTTTTGAATGAAGTTAATGTAGAGAAACTGAAAGCAATGATGTCAGAACTGCATAAAATCCTTTTCCTTCCACTTTACCGTCAGTTTATGAGCCTGAGCTGCTGGGGCTCCAGCTTGACCAGCTCAGGTGACGTTGGACACCTGGAAGCATCAGTGAAAGAGGCCAGAAAGCGTTGCAGCGCTGCAGTAAAGCGGATTAAACTGCTGTGTTTTCACTTTGACAGCACAAACAAAGCTCTTTCTCCCAGATATTCAGCGTTGGAGTTTTCTTTCTCCTCTTTGAATTCATTAATGGTTAAAAATATTCCTTCCTTTTAGCCCATTTGAAATTATTTCCAGATCCAAAGCCTTATCCTGTTTTATTTTATTTTGGTTCTCCTATTCTTGTCAGAAGCAAAGACAAACGGAGAAGCCCATCATTGCCGAAGTCGCTGCCAGCGAGCTTCACGCATTAGCAGAGAAATTTGGGCGAGGGCAGATACAGCCCCGATGGCGTGCCCGATTTTTGTTCCTCTAATTGGCATAGCTTATTAAGTCACAGTTCGCATCGGAGCAAAAAGGGGGTTGCTTTAATAATATCCCCTCTCCCGTTTGATTTGATGCACTTGTTCTGAGACAGATAACGCGCTTCATGGCGGCGAGCGACGCCCCCACCGCCACCCTCTTGTCTCTATTCAGTCAAATGTGCCTCCGTTCCGCCCGTCACTCAAAGCCGCCCTGGCTGATGGCGTTCCGAATAAAGACAGAGAGCAGCAGTCAGTCTCACCCTCCCACCTCTCCTCTGCCTCTCAGTCGCTAAATTGTCTCGTTTTCCCCGGCATGGCGATGCAGAACGACTCACAAAAACACCCAACCATGCTCCTAATTGTGCTGCGGATTAGGGATTAATAGGCGTTTTTAGCTATAATGGCAAATATTATTAGCCCCATTTGCTTTTCTAATGCTAATAATGACTTTACTAATAATGGCGGTGATTTCAAGGTTAGCGCCTGTGAGCTCGGCTTGGATTTGTGGTTTTCTTCCCTTTCTCTGCTGTCTTCTTAAAGCTCAGGAGATTGACAGGCCGCTTGCTTCGACGGGCCGGCTCGCTACCGAGTCGGCGCTCCATATGTTTTCCCCAAAGTGGAAGCCCAGAGGTGCTGAGCTCTTAACTTCAGCGTCACGTAAAAACCAGTCGAATCAACATTTTAAAGATTGGAGACTTTTACACACGACTAAATAATTTGAAAAGAACAAAAACGCCACAGAGGCTGAAATCAGAGAGGAAGACGACGCTGGGCTGTTGCTGCTCAGAAATGTTTTATTCAGGTAGAACATTAGAAAAGTTTATCTTAGAAAATAAGAAAAAAGAAAATTAGCAGCAGGCAGTTATCAGAACACCAAAAAAAAACAAAAAAAAACAAAACTTGGTGGTTGAAACAAAGACATCCAGAGCAAACGGTGAAACGGTGAAAATAACAGTCAATAACGACGTCTAACATCATTTAACGTTTCAGATTTATAGTCTTATTCCTGCCTGAGCGGGGAAGCTGTGGCTAGCTTAGCTCAGTAGCTAACAGTTAGCCTCTTTTTGCTTGGCCAGATACTCAAATTAAGCTACGTGACTTTTAACTTCTTGTTAACAATACATTTGTAATTTCTACAAGTAGAATAATGTTGTTTTCTTGTGTAAACGTTTCCATGGCCTGTCATAGTTCCAGCTGTTCAAACTGTTCAGGTCACCTTGCTAAATGGCAGAGCTCAGTAATCCAGCTTTTATGGTCATTCTACCGTCATCAGTATACAGCAACTAAATCCCCTCTCTGCATTTAACCCATTGGGGAGCAGTGGGCTGCCACTGTGCGGCGCCCGGGGAGCAGTGTGGGGTTCAGGGTCTTGCTCAGGGACCCAGATTGGGGGCTGTGGGGATCACCGGGTATCTGCAACCTTCTCAGAGCACAGAGCGCTGCTCTAACCACCAGACCAACACTCAGCACACAGTTTCCCGCATAGCTGACTTCTTCACACCAACCTGCTTTTCTGTCATAGATTCATTCTGAAAAGCAGGTCTACAATCGTCTTCTTGGTGTCCTTCCACAGCTCTTTGGTCTTGGCCATGGCTGAGTTTGGAGACTGACTGATTGTGTCATTATCACATCGAGTACAGAAGAAGTTACCAATATTTTAGGAGAGATGTCATGCCTTGTTTGTTGGGTGACCAAATAATAATTTTCCATAATTTAAACATAATTCTGTAGCCATCCTTGCAAAATTGGTTTGGTAATCTCATTAAGTCTTGAACTTCATAGACGGGTGTATCCAATCCTGAGCTGGCCGACTTGTTGATGAAAAGCAGTGGTTGTCCTGCAGCCTTACTCCATAGAGCCTGACTGCTGCTGGGCAGATATTTCAACCATGAGAGGAAACATCTGAGAGTAGAAGGTCATGTAGCTGTGAGGATGTAAGGAAGTTTAGTCTCTGCTGGTATCTTCCTGCCTGGCATTGGGGCGATGCACACCTGTACGCTCCTGGGCAGCTGAAGCTCAGGTAAAGACGTTCCGCTAGTGGAAGCATTGCATCCTGCTCTCCCTCACAGCTGCTGTGGAACCAGCCAGGGTTTACCTTTTATCTGTATGAATATCCTGCCTGCCATTAAAATCATTTTTCCATCTGCGCGTTTCAGATTTCAGCAAACAAAAACACATGATTAACTTATTTCCTGACTTCTTCTGCTCCATAATCAGATTTCAGTTCAGTCATTAGGAGAGATTTATTATCTAAGATACACTATATTGCCAAAAGTATTTGCTCACCTGCCTTGACTCACATATGAGCTTAAGTGACATCCCGTTCCTAATCCATAGGGTTCAATATGACGTCGGTCCACCCTTTGCAGCTAGAACAGCTTCAACTCTTCTGGGAAGGCTGTCCACAAGGTTTAGGAGTGTGTTTATGGGAATTTTTGACCATTCTTCCAGAAGCGCATTTGTGAGGTCGCACACTGATGTTGGACGAGAAGGCCTGGCTCTCAGTCTCCGCTCTAATTCATCCCAAAGGTGTTCTATCGGGTTGAGGTCAGGACTCTGTGCAGGCCAGTCAAGTTCATCCACACCAGACTCTGTCATCCATGTCTTTATGGACCTTGCTTTGTGCACTGGTGCACAGTCATGTTGGAAGAGGAAGGGGCCAGCTCCAAACTGTTCCCACAAAGTTGGGAGCATGGAATTGTCCAAAATGTCTTGGTATGCTGAAGCATTCAGAGTTCCTTTCACTGGAACTAAGGGGCCAAGCCCAGCTCCTGAAAAACAACCCCACACCATAATCCCCCCTCCACCAAACTTTACACTTGGCACAATGCAGTCAGACAAGTACCGTTCTCCTGGCAACCGCCAAACCCAGACCCGTCCATCAGATTGCCAGATGGAGAAGCGCGATTCGTCACTCCAGAGAACGCGTCTCCACTGCTCTAGAGTCCAGTGGCGGCGTGCTTTACACCACCGCATCCGACGCTTTGCATTGCACTTGGTTATGTATGGCTTGGATGCAGCTGCTCGACCATGGAAACCCATTCCATGAAGCTCTCTGCGCACTGTTCTTGAGCTAATCTGAAGGCCACATGAAGTTTGGAGGTCTGTAGTGATTGACTCTGCAGAAAGTTGGCGACCTCTTCGCACTATGCGCTTCAGCATCCGCTGACCCCGCTCCGTCAGTTTACGTGGCCTACCACTTCGTGGCTGAGTTGCTGTCGTTCCCAAACACTTCCATTTTCTTATAATACAGCTGACAGTTGACTGTGGAATATTTAGGAGCGAGGAAATTTCACGACTGGATTTGTTGCACAGGTGGCATCCTATCACAGTTCCACGCTGGAATTCACTGAGCTCCTGAGAGCGACCCATTCTTTCACAAATGTTTGTAAAAACAGTCTGCATGCCTAGGTGCTTGAATTTATACACCTGTGGCCATGGAAGTGATTGGAACACCTGATTCCAATAATTTGGATGGGTGAGCAAATACTTTTGGCAATATAGTGTACCTGAAAAACTAATGACATCACCCCTGTGCTTTGTTGTTTGGAGCAGGCAAACATCCCGGCTCCCGCCGGCGTTCCGAGGAAGCGGCGCTCACATCCAGAGTGGCTCCAGCTCTTGTTGAGTTATTAGTTTCATTCACAGGTGTCTTTTCTTTTCCTTCTGCTGAACACAATCTGCTCGTTTCCTCTCCTCCACCCATTACAGCGATCACGGCTTCAGCTCACATCCTTTTGGTGAAGCCTCGCGTCTCCGGCTCTCCTCGCCGCCGGCTGAGCGGCCTCTTCCCCATCTCGCTCCACGGTCGGTCCGTGACGTCGGCGAGGTGCCGCGCATGTTTGCGGCGGCTGGTTCCCACACCTGTTCGCTTGTGCCGGTGCCTCCGCCGCCATGGAGCCTAATTACCCGGTCCTTAAAAAATAAAGAGACAGGGAACGTCAAACCCGCCTGCCTGGCAATTACAGCGACGCTCAACACCTCTGTGCAACAAACACCACTCCAATTAGAGGCAGCAGACTTATTCTGGGAGGCGGCGGCGGCGCGTGAGCCGCTGCATGTGTGTGTTTATGCTCGTAAGTGCAAGAGTGTGACTCGCTAAATTGTTTTGGGAGCTTAATGTCAGCATTCCAGCCTTCGTGTTTTGGTTTTAGGAGTCGGGTTAAAGACGTGTGTTAGTGTGAGGCCTGGAGAGGTGCTTCACTGGGAGAAGAGGAGCTGATGAAGGAGGAGGAGAAGGCTGACCTGGAGCCTCCATCTTTCTTTTCTGCCTCCTGTCAGGTCGCACCCTCAACCTTTTGATCTGGTGACCCCTCCCCTCTCCGCGCCACACCTTACTGCTGGATTTCATCACGTCCTTCAGGGGAAGAAGCCACTAATCTCAGCCCTAACAAAGGTTTAGTTTTAATGCGGAGGTCTGGACCCAGTCTGTTTATTTACTGCAGGATGGATCCAGACAGCATGAAAGCTTCTTTAAGATTAAACCAACTGGATTTAATTGAAGCCTTTATCTTCCATTTTGGTGCTGAAGATTCTCAGTCATTCAGGTTATTCCAAAAAAGTTAAAATTAATCCTCTGGACTTTGTTTCCAAGTCTGAAGACGTTTCTCTTCCATCCAGGAAGCTTTTTCAATTCAAAATGTCAGAAATAGCGTTTAGTTCCAGGTTTTATCCAGCAGCCCAACAAAGCCTGGTTTTAGTTTAGAAAACATGCAAATAGAAACGGATGAACGGGTCCCCCCCTTTGGAATGGGGGTCGTTTGGCTTCTTTGTTAGCCTGCAATGCCCCATACCTGTCTATGTCTCTGAAGGGGGGTCGTTAGAGGGAATTGTTGGCCTGGCTGAACATGGTCTTCTGTTCTCCTGTAAAGAGGTTGGAGCTGCGATGAGAGCGGGAAGGAATCAACTCTATCGCTGCATTGGAGGTTCAAGGTTGTTTTTTCTTCCTTAACAAAGATGGCTTCCTTCACGTCCCTCTCAAACCACCTGTCTTCTTTGTCCAAACATCTTATTTCTTTATCTTCCATTATTTGTTCTGTTCTCTCTTCTGTAGGTTTTTCATAGGGTTTAGGGCAGCGCCCCTCTTTTTACCGTACTTTTTCCTTCCACTAAACTTTCTAATAACAGAAACCTTCTTGATTAGCAATCTTTTGAAAGTAGGTCAGTTATTATCTGATGAAGATCTGTGGAGTCGGCAGTTTTCCTGTTTTTAATTTCAATTATATTCAGTTTATTTCTATAGCTCCAATTCACATCATGTCATCTCAGGTCACTTTCCAGTTCACCAGATCATCCAGTCAGATTGATTCAAAGTTTTCTATCTAAGGAAAACCAGCTGATTGCATCGACTCATTGACTCTTCAGCAATCCCTCACACTAAGCATGCTTGTAGCGACAGTGGAGAGGAAAAACTCCCTTTGAACAGGAAGAAACCTCCAGCAGAACCAGGCTCAGTGTGAGCGGCCATCTGCTGAGGCCCACTGGGGTTCAAGGAGACAGAAGCAGACATAGAAAAAGAAGCATAGATACAAAAGGCAACTGTCAACCAGCTCCACAGGCGGCCCCGTCCAGGAAACACACAGCCAGGCAGACGAGCTCCGAGCCAGCTCCCATGTCAGAGGATGAAGAGAGCACATCCAGTTAGTCACAGTCAGAGAAACAGGACTACACTGGAAAACAGGCCAAGCTCCAACATCTAGAAACAAAGGTGTTGATGGCAGCAGCACAGCTGATATTTCTCTCCAGGATGGAGTCACAGCCAAACAGGAACAGACCAGATGAAGCTACTCCATCCAGGAGTTTATGGCTGGAAGTGAACATTATGGAACTAAAAGTTATGTTTTATTAGTCTATCCCTGGAATATATCACTGTGTGGCTGTTAAGTGACAGATCAAGCTTAAATGCTGCAGCAGACAAATCAGAAATTAAAAACCTAAAGTAAAGAGAAGTAGAGAATCTATCTATGTCTCTTCATCCCATCCTGCTGGAGCCCATTTCCAAACCAAAAACCTTTCCTCACTGCTTCCTATACCCCCCCCCCCCCCTTTAGGGAGAAGATTATTTAAAGGAAACATTACAGCCAAAGGTTTAGTATAAACCAGAGATTATTAAAAGCCCCTTTAGAAACATTATTAACATGCTAGTTGATCCGTGCAGCAAAAACACCGACTGGAGCTTTTTATTGGTAGTTTTATCCACTTCTTGTCACCTGGTCTGACTCTGTGATAATCGGCTCTGAGACATTAAGTTCCGTGTAATTTAATTTCTATAGAAAATCACAAACTCACCTTTGCTTCTGCTTCTATACTCATAGTTCAGTCCTAATGCTTTTAGGTCCATATTTGGATCCATTAGTATAAATTAAATGGAATGAAATAGTTTGAGTTCAGAAACTTTGCGTTAATGTTTGATTATTTCTGATGGTTGATGATGAGTCTAATGCTTCTTTTCCATCTTTAAACAATAAAAGCTTTTCAGTACTTTTACAGATCCAGCCTCGGTGTGACCTTCTTCAGGTGTTTTTACTGGAAAACAAACCCTGCTGGCCTGTTGGGATGCAGTCAGTCTGCTGCTCCTCAGCGTTACGCTTTCCTCCGAACTTTCCACACTTCCTGTTTCACTTCCTGTGTGACCTGAGATCAAACCAAACATTAATACTGTCAGATCTCACTTCCTGCTGTCATCCATTTAAAGAGGGACTTGAAAGGATGTAGAGGAGGAAGGAAAAATGAGATGCTAACTGTTAGCATGTAGCTTTTTCTATTGAATACTCTTTCATTGTATGCCTTTAATCCAAATAGTTTATATTTATTTATACAGTATTTTTCTCTAATTTTCTAATTGAGCAATTGTTGATTAAAAAGATCTTCAAGCACCCGATTATAGCTATGTAGCATTTAGCATTTTAAGAGCTGCTGATGTCTAATTGGCTAAAAACACACGCTAGCCAAGGTCTATTTCTGCTTTTGGTGTTGCTTATATATATATATATATATATATATATATATATATATATATATATTTGGACATCAAGGGATAAGATCGATGTAGTTGAGGAGGCGGCTGAAGGCCTATAGCCGGCCAGTGCTATATAATCATCATCGTCATAAATTTCTTCTAAGATGACAGTAAATTTGTGCTGAAGGCAAGTTAAATAATACAGGTGCTTAAATTAGAGTAAATGGTTCTTTTTGGGTCAAAGTAATAATCTGAGCAGATAATCTCCAGATCAACCTTTCTGATGCTTGGCTGGTCCTTCACTCTTGTTTTGGTGATTGATTATATTTCTATAACTTTCTGTTTTACTATGAAATTCTACCTAAAGTGTATTTTGCACGTAGAACATGAAGGTGCAGCTAAACTGATTCCCCCCAGGGTTACTCTGGAGGTGCTGCACAGGTCCACAGCTCAGGTGTCTGCGGTACAAATATCAGCTGTGAAACATTCAAGTTCTCTCTGTTCAGGTGATGCAGGGAAGAAATTCACTGCTGCCAAGAGCCAGAAGAACAAGTCCTGTTTGTAGTTTAAGTCATTCAGCCGACCTGTGAGGCATGCAGACAGGAAGGTGAAAAAAAGAGAACTTTCTGGCCACAACTACAGCACTACTACAGTAGTAGACATTCAGAAGCTCCCCACTTTCCTGGATGGTCCTTGGATGGTCCTTGGATGGTCCTTGGCTGGTCCTTGGTTGGCCCTTGGTTGGTCCTTGGTTGGTCCTTGGCTGGCCCTTGGTTGGTCCTTGGTTGGCCCTTGGTTGGTCCTTGGTTGGCCCTTGGATGGTCCTTGGCTGGTCCTTGGTTGGCCCTTGGTTGGTCCTTGGTTGGTCCTTGGCTGGCCCTTGGTTGGTCCTTGGTTGGCCCTTGGTTGGTCCTTGGTTGGCCCTTGGTTGGTCCTTGGTTGGCCCTTGGTTGGTCCTTGGCTGGCCCTTGGTTGGTCCTTGGCTGGCCCTTGGTTGGTCCTTGGTTGGCCCTTGGTTGGTCCTTGGTTGGCCCTTGGTTGGCCCTTGGATGGTCCTTGGTTGGTCCTTGGTTGGTCCTTGGTTGGCCCTTGGTTGGTCCTTGGTTGGCCCTTGGTTGGTCCTTGGTTGGCCCTTGGATGGTCCTTGGTTGGTCCTTGGTTGGCCCTTGGTTGGTCCTTGGTTGGTCCTTGGCTGGCCCTTGGTTGGTCCTTGGTTGGCCCTTGGTTGGTCCTTGGTTGGCCCTTGGTTGGTCCTTGGCTGGCCCTTGGTTGGTCCTTGGCTGGCCCTTGGTTGGTCCTTGGTTGGTCCTTGGTTGGCCCTTGGTTGGTCCTTGGCTGGCCCTTGGTTGGTCCTTGGCTGGCCCTTGGTTGGTCCTTGGTTGGCCCTTGGTTGGTCCTTGGTTGGCCCTTGGTTGGTCCTTGGCTGGCCCTTGGTTGGTCCTTGGTTGGCCCTTGGTTGGTCCTTGGATGGTCCTTGGCTGGCCCTTGGTTGGCCCTTGGATGGTCCTTGGCTGGCCCTTGGTTGGTCCTTGGTTGGCCCTTGGTTGGTCCTTGGCTAGCCCTTGGTTGGTCCTTGGTTGGTCCTTGGATGGTCCTTGGCTGGCCCTTGGTTGGTCCTTGGTTGGCCCTTGGTTGGTCCTTGGATGGTCCTTGGCTGGCCCTTGGATGGTCCTTAGTTGGTCATTGGATGGGCCTTGGATGGTCCTTGGTTGGCCCTTGGTTGGTCCTTGGATGGTCCTTGGCTGGCCCTTGGATGGTCCTTAGTTGGTCCTTGGTTGGTCCTTGGTTGGCCCTTGGTTGGTCCTTGGATGGTCCTTGGCTGGCCCTTGGTTGGTCCTTGGTTGGCCCTTGGGTGGTCCTTGGCTGGCCCTTGGATGGTCCTTAGTTGGTCCTTGGATGGTCCTTGGATGGTCCTTAGTTGGTCCTTGGATGGTCCTTGGTTGGTCCATGGATGGTCCTTGGATGGTCCTTAGTTGGTCCTTGGTTGGTCCTTGGTTGGTCCTTGGCTGGCCCTTGGTTGGTCCTTGGTTGGTCCTTGGCTGGCCCTTGGTTGGTCCTTGGATGGTCCTTGGATGGTCCTTGGTTGGTCCTTGGATGGTCCTTGGATGGTCCTTGGATGGTCCTTGGCTGGCCCTTGGTTGGTCCTTGGCTGGCCCTTGGCTGGTCCTTGTTTGGTCCTTGGCTGGTCCTTGGCTGGCCCTTGGTTGGTCCTTGGCTGGCCCTTGGTTGGTCCTTGGCTGGCCCATGGTTGGGCCTTGGATGGTCCTTGGCTGGTCCTTGGATGGTCCTTGGCTGGTCCTTGGATGGTCCTTGGTTGGTCCTTGGCTGGCCCATGGTTGGTCCTTGGTTGGTCCTTGGCTGGCCCTTGGCTGGTCCTTGGTTGGTCCTTGGATGGTCCTTGGATGGTCCTTGGTTGGTCCTTGGACGGTCCTTGGATGGTCCTTGGTTGGTCCTTGGTTGGTCCTTGGTTGGTCCTTGGCTGGCCCTTGGTTGGTCCTTGGTTGGTCCTTGGATGGTCCTTGGCTGGTCCTTGGATGGTCCTTGGCTGGTCCTTGGTTGGTCCTTGGCTGGCCCTTGGTTGGTCCTTGTTTGGTCCTTGGATGGTCCTTGGTTGGTCCTTGGTTGGTCCTTGGATGGTCCTTGGATGGTCCTTGGTTGGTCCTTGGTTGGTCCTTGGCTGGCCCTTGGCTGGCCCTTGGTTGGTCCTTGGTTGGTCCTTGGATGGTCCTTGGCTGGTCCTTGGTTGGTCCTTGGATGGTCCTTGGTTGGTCCTTGGATGGTCCTAGGATGGTCCTTGGTTGGTCCTTGGTTGGTCCTTGGATGGTCCTTGGTTGGTCCTTGGCTGGTCCTTGGCTGGTCCTCGGTTGGTCCTCTGATGGTCCTTGGATGGTCCTTGGCTGGTCCTTGGCTGGTCCTTGGCTGGTCCTCGGTTGGTCCTTGGATGGTCCTTGGTTGGTCCTTGGCTGGTCCTTGGCTGGTCCTTGGCTGGTCCTCGGTTGGTCCTTGGATGGTCCTTGGTTGGTCCTTGGATGGCCCTTGGTTGGTCCTTGGTTGGTCCTTGGCTGGCCCTTGGTTGGTCCTTGGTTGGTCCTTGGATGGCCCTTGGTTGGTCCTTGGCTGGTCCTTGGCTGGTCCTTGGATGGTCCTTGGCTGGCCCTTGGCTGGTCCTTGGTTGGCCCTTGGTTGGTCCTTGGTTGGCCCTTGTTTGATCCTTGGCTGGTCCTTGGTTGGTCCTTGGTTGGTCCTTGGCTGGCCCTTGGTTGGTCCTTGGTTGGTCCTTGTTTGGTCCTTGGCTGGTCCTTGGTTGGTCCTTGGTTGGTCCTTGGCTGGCCCTTGGCTGGTCCTCGGTTGGTCCTTGGATGGTCCTTGGTTGGTCCTTGGATGGCCCTTGGTTGGTCCTTGGTTGGTCCTTGGCTGGCCCTTGGTTGGTCCTTGGTTGGTCCTTGGATGGCCCTTGGTTGGTCCTTGGCTGGTCCTTGGCTGGTCCTTGGATGGTCCTTGGCTGGCCCTTGGCTGGTCCTTGGTTGGCCCTTGGTTGGTCCTTGGTTGGTCCTTGGATGGTCCTTGGCTGGTCCTTGGTTGGTCCTTGGTTGGTCCTTGGATGGTCCTTGGCTGGTCCTTGGCTGGTCCTCGGTTGGTCCTCGGATGGTCCTTGGTTGGTCCTTGGTTGGTCCTTGGCTGGTCCTCGGTTGGTCCTTGGATGGTCCTTGGATGGCCCTTGGTTGGTCCTTGGTTGGTCCTTGGCTGGCCCTTGGTTGGTCCTTGGATGGTCCTTGGCTGGTCCTTGGCTGGTCCTTGGATGGTCCTTGGATGGTCCTTGGCTGGTCCTTGGCTGGTCCTTGGCTGGTCCTTGGCTGGTCCTTGGATGGTCCTTGGCTGGCCCTTGGTTGGTCCTTGGATGGTCCTTGGCTGGTCCTTGGCTGGTCCTTGGATGGTCCTTGGCTGGTCCTTGGCTGGTCCTTGGCTGGTCCTTGGCTGGTCCTTGGCTGGCCCTTCAATTCCTTTTTTAAACATCAATTTTTGTACTAAAATATGATTAGTGGACATTAGGATCTAAAGAGAAGCGCCATCTCCTGGTCAGACGCTGTAATTCAGTGAAAGGATGGAGTCAGAGGTCACTGCAGTGGCTGGAAGTCGGAGGGAAGTGGGCTGCCATTGGTGGGTGTTTAGTTCTGTGTATCACAGTTTAAAATGATATCCCTACCATTAAGCACGGTGTTGGCAGCATCATGCTCGGGTGCAGAGTAGATGTGGAGATGGATAGAGCAAAAGCAGGATGATTCTAGAGTAGATCCTGTTAGAGGCTGGGGGGAGCACCAACCTGAGTGATGGTTTAGATCAGAGCAGATTCCTCGGTTAGAATGGCCTAGTCAAAGTCTGGACCTAAATTCAACTTAAAACCTGTGACCAGACTAAAGGTTATAGGCACTTAAAGACATAGAGACATGGAGAGCATCTTCAGACAGTAGATGTTGAAAGGTGACAGAGATCCAAACCTTTCAAACTTCTGCCTCCAAAGGAGGAACTGATGCTTAAAGCTTTGATCTTCCTTTAACTGCATGGATGTTCAGGAACCGTTGGTCAGTCTAATAAAACCCTGAAATACCTGGAGTGAAGACAGGAGGAGCTTGTTTTGCTTCTCCCTGCCTGCAGCAGAGTAAAAGCTGTGAAGTCTGAAGCCGTTTACAGCTTCTCTTTTGTCCATCGGCCAATGAATAAAGTCTTTGTTACCCTAAACATCCTGTTTCCTCCTCCATCCTCGTCCCAACGCTTCCTCCTTTTCTCTCGCTGCTGTTTCTGTCCCTTTTGCTCAGATTCCAGGTTTGTTGTTTGTGGTTGTTGGCTTGGAGTCGTTTCACGTTCACACACAGGGCCAGCAGCAGCCCCCCCCCCCCCAAACATCGGCGGGTCGAACCATGGGGCTCAGAGTGAGGGGTGAGACGGAGGAGGACGGTGGTTCATCCCAGCTTTTGTTTTAGGCTCTGTTGTTGGCAGCGCTGGCACTGCCAAGTCCCTCTCCGTGTGGGTGTGGGGGTGTGGAGAGGCTTTAATGCGCTACCAACCCCCTCTTTTCCACACACACAGTCTGTAAATTGTCTGGAACACCCCTAATGCCATCTGGTCCTGTGACGGGCCAGACTAACTACACGTGTGTGTGTGTTTTACATGCATGAGTGCAAACATAAGAATGCTACAGAAACTGGAAACCACAGATTTCATGCACCTTTGTCTCGATTCACACGAGCCGAACTTCTGCCTTCGCCTGCTTCGCTAGCGTTCCTCCATTTCTCACCTCTCTGTCGCTTTAATGAGGGACTTCATTCTGTTTAAACTCGTTTGAAGAATGAATCTGTTTTTGCTTTTCTCGTCACAGTGAACGGTTTGTGATCGTTAAGCTGAAACAGACCAAAACTCTTTTTTTCAAATGAATCTTCTTTATTAATGAGGGAAAAGGTTCTCCAGACCAACCTGGACCTCCTGGAGAACTAAGAGCACAAAAAATAGATCAAAAACAATGTAGGTTCATCCAAACCAAAGCCTGATCAATGGGAACCTGTCTGACTGCATGAAGTAGGCAGTCAGATTCTAAACAATTCACTTTATTTCTATGGCAGCAACACCTTTTATCTCTTTATAGATCCAGATCAATCAGATCATCCAGTCAGTGACTTTACAGCATGAGCAGGTAGAGACGGAAGATAGATCACATTCTAGATTAAGTTTTTCAAATTTTTTGTTTCATATAGATGGACCCAGAAACTATGGAGATATTCCTGCTAAACCTGAGTAATCCTGCCTTATGACGGTGTGCCGGAAACAAGCGCCTCCAAAAAAAACAAAGTAAAATCAATCCACTGGACTTAGTTTCCAGGTTTGAAGACGTTTCTCTTCCATCCTGGAAGCTTTTTCCATTCAAAATGGCAGAAATAGCGTTTAGTTCCAGCTTTTATACAAACGACCCCCATTCCAAAGGGGGGGACTAGGGGTGTAAATCACATCCATCATGGCGATTCGATTCAGTATCGATTTCCTGACCCAACGATTCGATTATTTTCGATACTCAAGAATACACCACGATTAGATTCGATTAATCGATTATTTTTTTTATTATTATTTTTTTTTTACACCTTACAGGCTAAACAAAGTTTCAAGTTTGAAATAAATCAATGAAAGCTGTAATATCGTTGTGCATTTTTTTTTTTAGAAACAACAGCAAATAACAGAAGTAGAAAAGTTGCATCAAAACATCCTGCACAAAATCAGAGCAATGAGTGCAATGCAATACCTCGGCTCCAGACGCCCCGCCCCCTCCGCAGACGCTCCGCTGCTCCTCTCCCAGATTGCAGCTGACCGCAGACAGCGCCGCAGACAGGAGGCCGGCTTGGTTTTGTTTTTATGACCGAAATTGCGGAAAACAACTCGTGAAGTTTGACCCGCTAGAAGAGCGAGGTGCGCGAGAACGCTGGGAGCCTTTTTCCACCTGGATCTCCGCTCTTTTTGGCCCTCATGTCCCTCCGTGGTCGGACTAAACTCGCCCCCACTTCCTCGCCGCCTCGGCCGTATCTAGACCCACAGCGTGTAGCGCAGACCACGCTTCTATACTGAGCATAATTTAAAAATGTCCTTACCTCTGAGAGGAAGAAGAAGAATCCTTGTTGCCCACTGAGCAATTTATCAACGACCGCCTTACAACGGCCGACTGAATTTCAATGTTTGATTTTCTGCCGACCTTCCGATTCCTGATGGGGGGGGGGGGGGGGGGGGGGGGTCGTTAGAGGCTGATCGCCCCTCGTTACCCCCTGGTCACTACACCACGCACCATCAGGCTGAAAGCCGGAACTATTGGGAAGTTCTCGCATGACTGGAGAATCGGTCCGAAAAGAGCAAACAATCGTACGTCCAGCTTAGGAACTCAGTTAAATTTACATCTAAGATTTCCCAACATATGTGGAAATTATAAAGCATCAATACATTTTTTATTTTTTTTAATGTGTGGTTAATTGTAAAAATCTCCTTCCAATTGTGCAGTTCTTCTCCACGGCGGGACGGGATTTCCTCTCACTGAATGAGTTGTGGGAAGTCAGCTCCTGACCTCACTCATCATCATTTTAAGGGTTGGGGGCCACTTCCCCCTACCTCCTATAACTAATGGGACACACTTAGGCCTGTCACGATAACAAATTTTGCCAAAAGATTAATTGTCTCAAAACTTATTGCGATAAACGATAATATTGTTTGAAGACCTTTTTACAATTATTTAATGGAAATTACGTAATAATGCATGTTTTTTCAACAGAACACTTAACACTGGAACTGGTTAACAAAATAAAACGAGAAATAAAAATCAGATGGACTCTCAGTCTCTTAACTAAAATTACGCTTGAATAAAAACTAAACACAAGATGAAACCACAGTGGGAATAAAAACATATATACAAAATATCACGTTTGTGATGTGTATGTTTTCTGGGGAGTTCATCCTGTCTATCAAATGTCTGCAACATTTTTCAAAATGGCGGCTTTTCAACAATATTAAATGGGAGCATCTCTTTAGCAATTAGATGAACTACGCCGTCAGTGAGCGCGCGCCACTTTGCGCCGTCCTTTTTGTATGCTGCCGTTCGATTACTTGCTTCAGTGATGGACTGTCAAGAACTTGACGACGCAGACGGGCCGTTTGTACTTTTGGTTTCCAGCTGGAGAAGCTTTGCTGGGCGGTTGTGCTTTAGCTGCATGGGTTGGTTGGTTGTATTGCTGCTCTTAGTTGCTACTGATTTATGACAAATGCGACATACTGGCTCGCATAGGTTCAGCGGTTCGCCTCGGTCGTTTGGTTTGAATCGGAAATATTCCCACACTGCGGCTGTTGGGCTCGGCTTTCAAACCGGTTCCAGTTCCAGTTCCCCCCCCCCCAACATAAGATGTGTTTTTTTTTTTACCTCGCTAACTCCTCACGGGGCTCTAAAGCTGCAGAAGTACAGAATGATGCGCGCTGACTACCTGATGCGATAGGCCACTCCTCCTCCCTCCTCAAAAATGAGGAAGGGGAGGGGTCGGTGGAACGCACCGGAGGTAAGCCTTTTCATCCAGCGTCATCAATAGGAGAAAAACACAGGCAGAGACGATATAGCCGATAAATGAAATGATGTGGATAGTTTTTATTTATCGTGCGATTAATTGATTTATTGATTATTGTGACAGGCCTCGCCACACTAATGTTACACATGAACGCGCAGAACGCAGTGCTAGGGACCAAACCCAGTGCAAGTAAGAGAAATGGGACATTGACTCTTCAGCAATCCCTCACACCTTGCCTGCATGAACGGCGTCCTGCAGATCCTTAAAAAGTCCTAAGAAGCTGTGAATTCTTCAATATCAAACTAAGGCCTTAATTGGTATTAAAATGTCTTAAATCAGTCTTTCATAGGTCTATAAATCTTAACGACATAAATAGGATTTATTTTTGTAATTCATAGAATTTTTATTTCTCCATTTGGCAAACGGCTGGTTGGAACCATGACTGGTGGCGTCTGGCGCTCTGTGAGCCGCACACTCGGACCCGTGCGGAGCGACTGACCTACATCTGAGGTCACCCCCCCCCCCCCCCCAACCCTGGTGATAAACACATAAAGTCCAGAAACAAAGAGCAGCTTTTTATTAGCAGCTCCAGAGACGCAGCAGATTCACATGAATGTGTTTGTCTGAGGATCATGTGGGCTGACCTGAGGAGCCCAGGCTGCCTGCTCCTGATTGGCTGATGAACATCTGGCGGCGTGTGTGTGTGTGTGTGTGTGTTAGATACCACATTGATCTCCTCTCTCACATTCCACACTGTCAGGCCTGAAAAGCAGGAGCTCCTCACTCTAAACATTTCCCTCTCTTCCCTCCTTTCCTTCCCTGTTTTCTTTCTCTCAAACATGGCAGCAAATCTCCCTTATATCCTTATATCTTTAGATTATTTGATTGAAACCAGCATCAATCTTTGATTCAGTTTAATCAGAAAGAGAGAAACTTTCCCAAACTCTACCAAATGCATCCAGTTGACTTTATTTACGCCTTTATCTTGATTTAGAGATAAATAACTATAAAACACTGGACTCTCATATATAATCCAATGAAACTGCAGATTAATCTCAGAGCTGGTTTCCAGTTGGCTCCAGGTTAGTCCCAGTTTATCTGACCGACCTCCAGCTGCTAGATGTCACCTATCAAACCGTGTCCTTCAATCCAGATGAAACATCGTCAAACGTTGCGTCTATTGCGTCACATAGACAGAGTTCGGTATGAGGACCTGCAGAGTGAGAACAGCAACAGTCAGAGGCATGGACACCAGCAGCGCCCTCTGCAGGTCAGATTACCGGGATTTTAGACAGATTTAAGTCTTTTATATCAATAAGGAAAGCTGTTTTAGCCCCTTTTGTCTTCAGTAGGGGTTTCCAGGTCTTGATTTGAGGAAATCTTTTCTCCTGGTTCCTTATTTTCTCTTAATACCATCAAATCGACCAGCAGTTCTTATTGGTTGAGTTGGTCTCGCTGAAGGACAGAGACGCCATGATGTCCTGCAGGTTGGACACACCTGCTGCCGTCGATCAGTGACTCAGCTTCCTGTTCAGGTGTTGCTCTGCTGTGAGGTCGGTGTGTTGGACCCGCCTGACAGAGAAACTGCTCCATCATCCTTAAGTCTTGTTTAATTTAGAGCAAATCTGAAAGTTTACCCTGCGGTACGGCAAGACCTATTAGCATTTAATCAGGGGTATCTCAAAGAACTTACAGGGAGAAATTCTGTAGATCAATTCACTGATTTAACTTCCTTCTGCCATCTTAAAGCTGTGGGTTTGGTTCCATCTTGCTGCCTCACGGCGTCTCCATGTCCTCCATGTTTAAAGCGTGGATGCTAATGAGTGCTAACAGGAGAATGTGGCTCAGGTTTGGCTCTGATTGGTCAATAGACTAGAAAACCACATGCATTCAATGCATTTGACAGATTTCCGATTAAGTTTCCTAACCTGAGGCTCAGCCCCAGTGTTCTGTCAGACCAGCATACTCACAGTCTATACCCGTTTATTCCTTTAGTTTTATATGAAAAATAAACTAAAAACTAACTCATGGGGCGTGTATTCTTTAGTTATATACATAAAAACCATTTAATTACTTTTTTGTTTTTTTTTTAAGCGTATGGCGATTTGACATTACGGTATTTTTTGGACTATGCGTCGCACCGGAGTTTAAGTCGCATCAGCTAAAAATGCATTATGAAGATGAAAAAACATAAATACGATGCACCAAACTAAAAGTCGCACCTTTTTGACAGGTTATTTTATCCATGGAATCCGTGTTCTGATAACTGCGGCCTTTTAGGCTACTGCTGGAAGATCGCATTGTTTTATTTCATGTACGAACATCTGAGAAGCAGCGATAACGCACCAGTTGCCCTGTCGCCTACTCTGGTCGTTATAAATATCACCACTACTATCATCAATACTATCACTACTGTTATAGGCGTACATGTAACAGGATTAGTCTACAGGGTTGGGAATTGATAAGATTTTCACGAAGTCATCTAAATCTAGAAGGCCTCCCTTTAATGAAGAAGCATTACTGTACATTTCAGGAAATAAACTCATCTCCACCTGATTTAAATAAACGAGCGCCACCTTTCTCTCACTCCCTGAACTACAGAGCAACTTGGTAGCATGTTTAATAACCTAAAGAGAGGAAGGAAATGGTCTGACAGGTATGCTGGTCTGATGGGTATGCTGGTCTGATGGGTATGCTGGTCTGAGAGGGTATGCTGGTCTGACGGGGTATGCTGGTCTGATGGGTATGCTGGTCTGAGAGGGTATGCTGGTCTGACGGGGTATGCTGGTCTGACGGGGTATGCTGGTCTGATGGGTATGCTGGTCTGATGGTGTATGCTGGTCTGAGAGGGTATGCTGGTCTGACAGGTATGCTGGTCTGAGAGGGTATGCTGGTCTGACGGGGTATGCTGGTCTGATGGGTATGCTGGTCTGATGGGTATGCTGGTCTGATGGGTATGCTGGTCTGAGAGGGTATGCTGGCCTGACGGGTATGCTGGTCTGATGGGTATGCTGGTCTGATGGGTATGCTGGTCTGAGAGGGTATGCTGGTCTGACGGGGTATGCTGGTCTGATGGGTATGCTGGTCTGATGGGTATGCTGGTCTGAGAGGGTATGCTGGTCTGACGGGTATGCTGGTCTGATGGGTATGCTGGTCTGACGGGTATGCTGGTCTGAGAGGGTATGCTGGTCTGACGGGGTATGCTGGTCTGATGGGTATGCTGGTCTGAGAGGGTATGCTGGTCTGACGGGTATGCTGGTCTGATGGGTATGCTGGTCTGACGGGTATGCTGGTCTGAGAGGGTATGCTGGTCTGACGGGGTATGCTGGTCTGATGGGTATGCTGGTCTGATGGGTATGCTGGTCTGAGAGGTTATGCTGGTCTGACGGGTATGCTGGTCTGATGGGTATGCTGGTCTGATGGGTATGCTGGTCTGAGAGGGTATGCTGGTCTGACGGGGTATGCTGGTCTGATGGGTATGCTGGTCTGATGGGTATGCTGGTCTGAGAGGGTATGCTGGTCTGACGGGGTATGCTGGTCTGAGAGGGTATGCTGGTCTGATGGGTATGCTGGTCTGATGGGTATGCTGGTCTGAGAGGGTATGCTGGTCTGACGGGTATGCTGGTCTGAGAGGGTATGCTGGTCTGACGGGTATGCTGGTCTGACGGGGTATGCTGGTCTGACGGGTATGCTGGTCTGAGAGGGTATGCTGGTCTGACGGGGTATGCTGGTCTGACGGGTATGCTGGTCTGACGGGGTATGCTGGTCTGAGAGGGTATGCTGGTCTGACGGGTATGCTGGTCTGACGGGTATGCTGGTCTGACGGGGTATGCTGGTCTGAGAGGGTATGCTGGTCTGACGGGTATGCTGGTCTGACGGGGTATGCTGGTCTGACGGGTATGCTGGTCTGATGGGTATGCTGGTCTGACGGGTATGCTGGTCTGACGGGGTATGCTGGTCTGATGGGTATGCTGGTCTGAGAGGGTATGCTGGTCTGACGGGGTATGCTGGTCTGAGAGGGTATGCTGGTCTGACGGGGTATGCTGGTCTGACGGGGTATGCTGGTCTGATGGGTATGCTGGTCTGAGAGGGTATGCTGGTCTGACGGGTATGCTGGTCTGATGGGTATGCTGGTCTGAGAGGGTATGCTGGTCTGACGGGTATGCTGGTCTGGGAGGGTATGCTGGTCTGACGGGGTATGCTGGTCTGAGAGGGTATGCTGGTCTGATGGGTATGCTGGTCTGATGGGTATGCTGGTCTGAGAGGGTATGCTGGTCTGACGGGTATGCTGGTCTGAGAGGGTATGCTGGTCTGACGGGTATGCTGGTCTGACGGGGTATGCTGGTCTGACGGGTATGCTGGTCTGAGAGGGTATGCTGGTCTGACGGGGTATGCTGGTCTGACGGGTATGCTGGTCTGACGGGGTATGCTGGTCTGACGGGGTATGCTGGTCTGACGGGTATGCTGGTCTGACGGGGTATGCTGGTCTGACGGGGTATGCTGGTCTGACGGGGTATGCTGGTCTGATGGGTATGCTGGTCTGAGAGGGTATGCTGGTCTGACGGGTATGCTGGTCTGATGGGTATGCTGGTCTGAGAGGGTATGCTGGTCTGACGGGTATGCTGGTCTGGGAGGGTATGCTGGTCTGACGGGGTATGCTGGTCTGACGGGTATGCTGGTCTGACAGGACACCGAGCTGCACAGTGGTGCAAAAGCTTTAGACTGGGTTTGAATCCCAGCCTGGTTCCAATCATACTGGTGTCTCTGGCCAAGTTGCAAGTTAAGGAGTGAGACGGCGAAGGCAGCAGGAGGAGGGGAGGGCGCGGCGCCCGCGTCCAGCTACCCTCAGACCCTGAATGCCGTCTGCTGATTGTTGTTCTAATCACTTATCCAAGCAGAATGTTAATTTGAAAAGTTGTTTTGAATTTGTGGTTATTTGTCTTCTGTGACAGGTTTGTGTTTTGCAATAACTTGAGGCTAAGAGGCGTCTCTGCTCGGTGGTTTTAGCCTTTGGTTAAGAGGATGTTAAAGAGGACATTAGATGGCTGTTCAGAGTTTCCACTTCTCTCCTATTTTCCGGCTTGCTGCCTGTTGGATTGCCGTCCTTTGACAGCTTGAAGCCATTTGAGGAACCAATTATCCAATAATGCAGCTTTATGAAGTTTCATCCCTGCTGCTGTTCTTGGAAGGCAGAGGTTTCTATCAATAAGATTTACGACGGCGGAGCTTTATGGGGAACAACCGTCGTTTGGAAGTGGGCGACATCCGCGTCTGCAGGAAAACATTTGCATTAATGTCCTTCATTATCTTGGTTTAATATCAAAAGCAGCCATAAATTAACCACAAACTTTGAAAGGAGAAAATAAGGAACATGCAGGATGTGGTTGGAGGGAACGTTGGTCGAGGATCTGATGTGTGCGTGATTCCGACACGTTTCAGACCTGCCTGCATTTTGACCGCGTTCACATCGGAGCGTCTGTTTAATGTCACTGTTCTGATCCCCTAACGCTGCTGCATCACGCTGACCAATCCAACGATTCACACAAACACAGCTGAGAGGAAGCCCCTCCCCTCTGATGCTGCCATCACTAGCGATCCTGCTTATGGATCGCATCAGGACACTTCTACTGTAGAAATATTTCCTAGATGTGCCAGAAGGAGGATTTATTGGCGATATTTGAACCAATCTCCTGCAAAGTTCCTGCAGGACCTTCTTGGCTTCTCTGGTGTCCCTCTGGATCAGACATATTTTTCTCACTGGTGATTCCCCTTGAACAGCTACTGAGCAAGCTCTGCACTGGTGGTTCTATGATTCTGTAGAGCCTCCTGAGGCCTTTGCTAATTTTTCTTCCGCTGCATCACATCAAGTCCCACTAAATATAGAAATGGGTAATAAATATATTTCATGAACTTTTCCCTTAAACCTGTTTGTTTCTGATCCATGAAGCTCTGCGATCTAGAAGTTTCCAGACAGTTTCTAGAGTGAAGCCAGAATCCTGTGGTTCAGGTCTGGTTCTACCTCAGCGTGCGTGAAGGTTTCATTCGACAGCATGTAACCTGAGACCTGCTCATAACACACACACAGGCATTCCCACAATACCTCGCTCTCCCTCAGATGTAAGCCTTTTGTCTGCGCTCCACCTCCCCGCTCAGTCTGCAGGTGTTCATGGTGAAGCAATAAAACAAGTAGTAACTGTTCTCTGTCCCGTCCCACGCTCAGGCTGCAGACCCCGCTCTGCATGCGCTGACGGGTACGACTTTAAAGCAAGCAGTTCATTAAATCTACACATTGGTCAGAGAGACGTCCCTCAGGCTGACTTAGGCTACCTTCAAACCGCAGGCCTTAAGGCTCAATTCCCATTTTTTGTGTTCATATTTCCAAATATATGTGACTTGTATGTGATCTGCTGTGTGAGCTGCATTAATACAGCTTTACTGTCCCGCATGCGCAGTAGAGGACGCCATGACGTCAGAGGTAGCCAGCGTCCTCTGTGTTTATGGAAGTAAACATGGATGGTAGCGTTGGAGCTTATCTAACCATCTCTTCCAACCTTAAAAACTCAATCTTATTAATAAAAATACTGCCTCTGCATCATCATCCGCCATGGTTGTTATTTTTCTTCCTGCTTTTGTGTAGCAAGACCCAGAATAGTGACCTTTGTCGGGTATTAATGGCGTTCAGGTCGGATGAATGCAACCTGGCTGTTCAGACACAGGTCGCATTTGAGAAGATCCGATTCGATCTGAATGTGCTTTACTGGAGGCATCCATGTTTGTCAAAGAACACTACTGCCACCTACTGGTTAGTGACATTGTCACGGTGCGGTATCGGCTGTTGATCAAGTCCCAGTGCTGTATCTGGTGTTTGTCACAACGCGCTATTATCCAAGTCATCTTGAAAACATTCTTCTTCCAAATGTTGGCTACATATTACGGGTTTTTTCTCTGGCCAGAAGTTCGATGGCAAATCCTCCCTCTTCAAGTTGGCGATCCAACGACCAACCCGTCCGTGGAGGATCAGGAATCAGAAAGGTGGAATAACTCTTTTTTTCACTTTTACCCGATGTATTCCAGCATCCAGCTGCCATGCACGTGGGCATTGTCAGTTTCACTATAGCTCTGGTGAATTTCAATGGTGAAGTCCTTTTAGTTTTAGGTGTAACTCTTGATCCATTAATTATTCCCTGCTGACCGGACTTTTCCTTTAAAGGATCCCTTTGTTTATTTTTTTTATTAAAATGTGTTTCCATGCATGTTCCCTGGATTAAAAAGGAAAAGCGTCTGTAATCCCACTGCTGGGCAGTAGGGGGCAGATTTTATGCAGGGCAATTGATCCTCTGAAATCTTTTAACATGAACAGTTATTGATGGAATTCTGGAAATCAGTTTTTCAGATAATAAAAAGTGTGGATTTGTTTTTGTTTAAAGAATAATGATTGTGCGAAATCTGTTGAGGGTTTAGAAAACACAGTCTGATCCTCTTTTTTACAAACGATTGTGTATTTGTTGCATCTGAAGCTATTTTGACGCGTTCTGACCTTAAACTGGGTGTAAAGAAGTAAAGTAGAAACCTTTCAGCCGTTAACTCTGCTTATTTTAAATGAACTAACCACATTAGTTTAGATAGAAAGCAGGGATTTAATCTGGGCTCTAGAATGGTGAAGGGTCAGTCTAAGGGTCAAAGGTCATGTACCTGCAGGCGGTTTGCTTCGTGCATGGCCGCATGTCTGAATGCGTTTCTTGTTCAGTCTGGTGGCTTGTGATGCGGTGTGTGGACCAGACGGCCTTTCTCTTAATACTAATGATGTGAAATGTGACCCTGCGGGTCCTGGTCTCTGTTGGCGTAATGACTCTGGTAATGGAGTCCGACAGCCGCACACACAAACACGCACACACTGGTTTCACTCACACTTTAGACACAAACACGTTTGATCAAACTTATTGTTGGTGCATTAGCTTCAGATTGGCAGACTTTGCAAATTACCGTAATGACACGAATATAGACGACCCTGATTATAGAGACCGCCCCCTTTTTCCAAAACCAGTTTTTAGGAACAAAACAAAAACCAAAAAGAAAAAAAGATTGAAATGTAAAGAATTTTAGTGAAATATTCTTGCATTGAGAGATTTTTGCAATTAATCAATAAAAGGATTGACACGGTTAACTGAAGTCCTGAAACACTTCAAATAGAATGCAATCTGAACTTCACACAGAACCTTTTAAAAACCTGCATTAGGCCGTTCAAAGACGTCCACTGCCTCCCTGCCAGCTGCCGCGTAGCTAGCGCTGCAGCTCTGCAATTTTTTGCTTTTCTTTTTGCTGTTTGATTTTCCCGATCTTTTTTAACGCAACATCTTCTGACATTGCGCTCTGAAATGCCGTATTTCTTTGCTGCCTGACAGTTGTTTGATGCCTTTTCTTCTAACGTTAGCTCTGCTGCTGCAGAGAGGCTAAAGTTAGCTTTGCTGCTGCAGAGAGGCTAAAGTTAGCTTTGCTGCTGCAGAGAGGCTAACGTTAGCCCTAGCTGCTGCAGAGAGGCTAATGGTAGTCCCAGCTGCTGCAGAGAGGCTAACGTTAGCCTCTCTGCAGCAGCAAAGCTAACGTTAGCCCCAGCTGCTGCAGAGAGGCTAAAGTTAGCTTTGCTGCTGCAGAGAGGCTAACGTTAGCCCCAGCTGCTGCAGAGAGGCTAACGTTAGCCCCAGCTGCTGCAGAGAGGCTAAAGTTAGCTTTGCTGCTGCAAAGAGGCTAACGTTAGCCCCAGCTGCTGCAGAGAGGCTAAAGTTAGCTTTGCTGCTGCAGAGAGGCTAAAGTTAGCTTTGCTGCTGCAGAGAGGCTAACGTTAGCCCCAGCTGCTGCAGAGAGGCTAAAGTTAGCTTTGCTGCTGCAGAGAGGCTAACGTTAGCCCCAGCTGCTGCAGAGAGGCTAACGTTAGCCCCAGCTGCTGCAGAGAGGCTAAAGTTAGCTTTGCTGCTGCAGCAAAGCTAACGTTAGCCCCAGCTGCTGCAGAGAGGCTAAAGTTAGCTCTGCTGCTGCAGAGAGGCTAACGTTAGCCCCAGCTGCTGCAGAGAGGCTAACGTTAGCCCCAGCTGCTGCAGAGAGGCTAAAGTTAGCTTTGCTGCTGCAAAGAGGCTAACGTTAGCCCCAGCTGCTGCAGAGAGGCTAAAGTTAGCTTTGCTGCTGCAGAGAGGCTAAAGTTAGCTTTGCTGCTGCAGAGAGGCTAACGTTAGCCCCAGCTGCTGCAGAGAGGCTAAAGTTAGCTTTGCTGCTGCAGAGAGGCTAACGTTAGCCCCAGCTGCTGCAGAGAGGCTAACGTTAGCCCCAGCTGCTGCAGAGAGGCTAAAGTTAGCTTTGCTGCTGCAGAGAGGCTAACGTTAGCCCCAGCTGCTGCAGAGAGGCTAACGTTAGCCCTGGCTGTGGTTAGCCTCGGAGGTCCGCTGGTTGTCATGGTCGTCTCATCATCAGAACCTTTTTTAAATTACACATTAAATCAGTGAATGTTCCATATAGTGATGCTTAAAGTATAATATTCTCTCTTAAAATTCTCTTAAAACATACTTTAATTGAACAACAGCGACAGAAACTAAAGAGGGAGGGGCCAGAACAACATCCGGGGACTTTGTCTGTTCTCGATCTGCTGTTCTAGTGAACTGGAACAGTACTAGGGCTGAGGATGATGATGTTTCACGAGGACACACAAGTACACATAGTGAGAAAAAGGCTCTCAGGTTGACCTTGCTGCCTCTGCTGGATGCTGCCGTCCTGCTCTTTAACTAGCAACCTACTGAAATGGAAAAGGTTTGCTTAGTTTTTAGCGCGCAGCTTTTTGCTGTTTTTGTATATCAAATAAACACAGTGGAACAAAATCATTATGTAATAATTTTATTTCTTGGTATAGATTATATCCAGGAAGACAGATAGAAAAAAGACCCTAAAACTAGATAAAAAGCTGCCTTTTTATAACGTAAACCATTTTTGTTTAGCTAATAGTTGCTTCACATGCAGACAGACACAGATGCACACATGGCTGCACTTTAATGTGTTTAGAGCGCTGCAGAGCTCTGCGTGTCCACACATGTATTATATGGCTTTCAAAGGGGAAGCCTCCACTTTAAAGTGTGTGGGGTGAGTGTGTATAGAAGCCAGGGTGGGTGTTTTCTCCAAATCAATGCACTTTCTATGTGCAGCGCACACTCAGGAACATGCCGACTCCAGCGAGGCCTGTTCTCAGTCAAGTGTCACGCCTCGCCCTCCTGTGTCTGTGTTTGATTTGACCAACCATTCCCCGCCTGTGTGACGCTCTCTGCCAATGCACCGCCTCTGCAGCCGAGCGTGCACGCTGCTCCGCAGGAAACGTTTAAAACTGCCACCTTTGTTTCCTCCAACAGGCTCCTTTATGACCCAAGCATTCCTCAAATGCAGTTTCATCATTTTGTACCAGTTTAAACCTCTTTGCAGAACATTTCATCACATGACCGTTTCTGACAATAATGCCGCCTGCAGTGGAAATCTGTGTGTCAGCGACTCTTTAAGGAAAAGTCCAGTTAATTCAGACTTCAAACTTCTGAAAGTACTTTAAATATTAAATTATTACATAGTTTTCGATTAATTATAATTCTATTCAGTTTATTTCTATAGCTCCAATTCACATCATGTCATCTCAGGTCACTTTCCAGTTCACCAGATCATCCAGTCAGATTGATTCAAAGTTTTCTATCTAAGGAAAACCAGCTGATTGCATCGACTCATTGACTCTTCAGCAATCCCTCACACTAAGCATGCTTGTAGCGACAGTGGAGAGGAAAAACTCACTTTGAACAGGAAGAAACCTCCAGCAGAACCAGGCTCAGTGTGAGCGGCCATCTGCTGAGGCCCACTGGGGTTCAAGGAGACAGAAGCAGAGATACGAGTGTTTTTTAATTAAGAGTAGTTTTGCCCGTGCACGCTCTCGCATGCGTTTAAAAGGCGTTTCCTCTCTGGAGGGGGTACAGGGTTGTGAATGTGCATTTTTTTTTATTTTTTTGGAGAGGGCGGGTCTTTACAAAAATTTGTGAAAATTCTCCACTATAGCTTAGATGGCAAGCTGTTAGCTGAAACTAGTTCATGTTCCTTACAGAGCTGCCATCTGGCTCTGATTAGCTAACGGCTAAGCTTCATTTTGCTCTGAATGCGTCTAAACTTGACTTCTGCTAGCAGTGTGGCTAACGCTGGTCGATGCTAAATAGCTGTTCTTATACAGCACTATTTCACACTCACACACTGGTGGTGGTAAACACCATAGACATAGATGGACCCCGCCTTGTCGGGTGATAGATGTGCCGACAGAGCGGCCATCTTGGGTCAGACCCAGCTGCAGATGAACTCTCAGCCGATTTGCAGAAAAACTGTCTGACTGAAAACGAGAATATTTCACAGGTAACATGGAAACAACTGATTTTCTAATTTAATACATCATTTTGATTTTGTTTTGAAAGTTAGAAAACTCCCAGAGGTGCCTCTCAGGATGCCTGACTTTTATTCCACCTATCAGCGCACAGATAAAAGTAGACTAGAAGCTAGATCCAGTGGGATTACCTCTGATTAGGAGGATTTTATGCCAGATTATCTTCATGTTTTACAGTTGGTGGTGGCCTAGTGGTTAGGGTGTAGAGCTACGATACCAGAGGCTCTGAGTTCAAAACCCACTCCCACAGCCTGCCTCTCTGGGTCCCTGAGCCAGACCCTGAACCCCCCACTGCTCCCCAAGGGGAGGGGTTAAACGCAGAGAGGGAATTTCTCCAATGTGAGATCAATAAAGTATGAAAGCAGTGTCCACACTGCATATATATATATATATATATATATATATATATATATATATATACATTTGTTGTTTTATATATATATGACTTACAGTTTCAAAAATAGTTTGAAACTGTTTAGACAAACTTAAATTTACCATTCACTACGATTTCATTAGAAAATAAAAATTAAAATCAATATTAATACAAATAATAAATAATTTTTTCTTTGTTAGACTCTAGTTTTAATTTTTTTCTAATTTATACAATTGAAAATATTGAGCTTTAATCTGTAAATCCTGCTAAAATATTTCTTTTAATCCTTCAGCAAAGTTTCTATTAATTTCTGGTCCAAAAACTATTTTTAAAACTTGAGACATTTTTAATTTCTATTCTGTGAATCAGAAACACTGAACCTCTGCTTCTCCTGCATTTCATTAATAATACGGGTTAAATCGTCTCATGTTTGAAATTTCCTTAAACTGTTTGAAATTTAGAGTCCTGCTTAATTATTTAGAGACCATAAACCTTCAATCCAAGGAATATTTTAGGGTTTAAAACCTTAAAGCAGATAAAAGAAAACAGTTGATGAATAATAACATGTTAGCTTCTGTTTGGTTCAGATTCCTGCAGGAAACCTTTGAATTTATTCCATTTCCTAAAGTTGCTCATCTCTGCAGACTTTAAAGCGTTTCCTTCTGTTTTAGTTTTACTACGGATCCTTTTTTTGTGTTTGGAATAAAGCTTGATTGATTTAAAGTGATTATAAAACAGTTTTTGATTGGTCGGTTAAACTGGAAATCCAAAGATAAATGCAGCTCAATCAGCTTTAAACTTTAGGAAATGACCTCAGATTAAAGATCCAGTGGAACCAGAGAACCTCGTTAGTGAATCAATTAAAAATCAAACTCATGCTGAATCATTACAATATAAAATAACTAGATCTGCAACTAACGATTATTTTGCAAATCGATTAATCTGTCGATTATTTCCTAAAAGAAGATTGTTTATGAAATGTAACCAGATGAAAGTAAGATGAGTTCTGGATTATAGAGCAGATTAACAGATGAAAAAAAACATTTTTTATCTTAAATATAAAATGTTTACATATTTTTTTTTACAGTTTTAGGATAAATGCTGCTTTAAGTGAGTCTCTCTGTCAGCTAAAGGCTGATTAATCCATTACTAAATTAGTTGATGATTATTTCAATAAGTGATTTATCTGATTCCTGGATTTAGCCCTAAAAGTTAGATTATCCTAGATTGTAGTTTCCTAGATTAGAAAATCCCAGTTTTCTCTTTCCTTCAGACTGAGGGAGGAGCGGACAAAGAGGAAGGCTGAGAGAAAAGGTGGGAATTAAACTTCCTTCTCATTAAAGTCCACAAATGAAAATGGTTTTATCCTAAAATATTTAACGGTTAGATGAATGTTCATAACGGATCTCTGCGGCCATTAAGCTCTAATTGCTCTCTAATGTAGAAAAGCGTGCGGTAGAAGTTGAATGACGGTTTTTATCGACTGATTTTTCACCCGCGGCCTCAGATCTACAGCAGAGGAGGATGTACGGCTCCGAGGGCTGGGAGACCTTGACGAGGGCTGGGGGAGGCGGGGGGAGGCGGGGGGGCCGGGTGGTTGGAAGGACAAACCTAGAATGTGAGAAAGAGATTTTTAACACCAGGCGGATGTAATTTTTCACAGGTTACTTTGAAATGTGCTTTTCTGCAATAAAGCTTCACTTCCAAACAAAAATAACTTATGTTTAGTTTTTTTCCCCATCATGTGGCCTATTTTAAATTAAAGCTGCAAGGTTTCGCTCTGGGAAAAGAAAGACCACCTGCTGTGCAGGTCGCTAAATGAATATGATAAATTTACCACATTTGTGGAGAGAAGTTTATATTCAGTGTGTTTTAGGTCGGCTGATATCTAACTGTTAGAAAGCTGCAGAGGTCCGAGTCCAAGACGAGTCGGATCCATTTCGACTCGGAGGCCTTCCAGGTTCTTTGTTTCTTCTAACAAAACTAACTAAAGCATTACTCAAAGTAACTGGTCATCTTTATGGGACCATAGATGTAGAGCTATGCCAACCAGAGTAGAAGCTGTGATTGTCCTGCCTGCTCCTCCTGAGGAGATCTAACCCTTCAGTTGAACAGACTCGGGTCCCCCGGGTCCCGGTGAGGCGGGAAGGCGAGCCTTGAGCGGGCTCTCGGTTCTGGTGTGGGGCGCCCTGAGCGTGCGAGGCGTGACCCGCTGCAGTGACAGTGGTGAGTTTAACTGGGGACATGCAGGTGTGCTAACCAATAGGAACATTTGGTTGCAGTAGCCATGTTTTAACCAATAGAGGGCAGAAATAAGCTGGATTTCAGACAAATATTTCTGAACTTTGGTTCCTGTTTAAGATGAGCATGGAGGGGAAGTCGGACTGTGAAAATTCACTTTTATTCTTTAACTTTTCTTGGAGGACGAATTCTTGTCTGGAACAAAAAGTTCACTTTTACAGGATATCTGGTCCCAGCAGAGCTGCTCTGAAAGCTGCTAGTTCTATGGTGCAGGTCTGAACCGCTAGCCTGGGTGCCATTCCGAACTTAGTCCCGCCCACAACGTTTGAGGTCGGGAAGTTCGGTCTGGCATTGCTCAATAGTAGCGCGAGTATGCTCGCACAATATCTGGCGGGCCAATCAAATTGTCAGGGCGGGCTTTATACGATGATGGACAGATGATCAACAGTAACATAATCAACCACGTCACCAAAGCGCGCTTGGGTGACAACAACAATGGCTGCCGCTGGAGAGTTGAGGTGAGTAGATTCTGCTATTAGGTCTGTTCTAGAAGATATCGACAGCAAATTAATTTAAAAAGAGGAACAGAGAAACGCGATCAAGGCTCATCTTCTTATTCTAGGCGTGCAACTGCACGCTTTGATTTTTGTTGACAACAACTATGCGTCGCTTAACATACGTCACGCACTCCGTTGCTCTTATTGGTTGTAGGTCTATCCAATTGAGTGCAGAGGCATTTTTTTCCTGGTTCGTTCGAAACACGCCCCATAATCACAGCTCTATGGAACAATTGCCCTGCATAAAATCTGCCCCCTACTGCCCAGCAGTGGGATTACAGACGCTTTTCCTTTTTAATCCAGGGAACATGCATGGAAACACATTTTAATAAAAAAAATAAACGAAGGGATCCTTCAAAGGAAAAGTCCGGTCAGCAGGGAATAATTAATGGATTAAGAGTTATTCCACCTTTCTGATTCCTGATCCTCCACGGACGGGTTGGTCGTTGGATCGCCAACTTGAAGAGGGAGGATTTGCCATCGAACTTCTGGCCAGAGAAAAAACACGTAATCATATAATTTATTGAACAGAATGTAATAATTTCATATTAAAAGTACTTTCAATCTGAGCGGACTTTTCCTTTAAAACCTCCTGCAGATGTCTGGATGAGTCTTTAATAGAACGCGCTGACGTACACGTCTCGCTTCTCTTCATGCAGCATCTGAATAAACATCTCTAGATAGATCTAGCATGTTTAGGCTTAATAGAAGTTTTTCACAGATTCCCAACCAGAAACGGCTGAGAATGTTCTGAGAAAAGCCTCAGCAGCGTGTTGGAAGTTCTGTGCCGTTTAGGAACAGTGTAACAGGAGGAGGCTGCTGGGGGGGGGCTTTTTGTTGCTCACAGTGGCCTGTCAGGACCTGATTGCTGCAGCTCGCAGCAGCTGCCTGCCGGAGCGACGCTGTCCAAAGCAAACGCTTTGAACATTTATCATTAGTTAGAGGATCCTCCATGGATGCTCCGTCCTGCTAATGCTAGCACAGTCTTCGCTTGTCAACAAGTGCTAATAGAGCCGGAGAATGTCTGCACGCCGAGCCGTGTTGCTCCCTATGTGTGTGTTTGTCTCTGCAGCTTTGCACCCATGCAGACATGCTAACTTGTTAGCGGCTTCTCACTCCTTATTTCCAGAAAGGGAGGTGGCATCCAGGTGGCAGCTCACGATGCTCCTCTCCCCAGTCGCCGTTTACGGTCGCCGTTGGTAACAACCTCATCATGAGAAAAGAGAAACAACAGGGAACCTTCAGGCTACAAATAGCCCTCACAGCTTAGCGTCTCTGTCATTTAGCATGTGCTAAGTGTTGATTTCATCACTTTATTTAACCTGCGCATCATAAACACAAGTTCTATCAATTTATCACTTTAATTCACATTTTCTAGTCCACTTATTTCTGCGAAATTAAAACCTGCAGCAGTTTCTTCCTCTTGGGAAAAGAAGAAATGAATTTCTTTTTTAAGCCACACGTTTAAAGATCTAACTGATTTATAAATAAACCTCATGTTTAGATTTATTTTAGATTTTCTTTTCTTTTTAATGGATATAAATAGACTTAATTAAATAGACCAGAGGAGGCAGATGGAGACAACAGGAAATAGTAAATATATAAAGAGAAACACATGAACTCCTGTGTTTGCAGATTTAATGACTATCAGAATATAAACGCTGTTAGAAAGATGGAGGTTCTGACTAATGGATCAGATAACGATGCAGCGTATTTACCTCCGAAAAAAACAAACCATGAGAAGATTCCTCCAAATATGAAAAACACAAATTCCCAAAAGAATATAGATGGGCGCCAAGTCAGCAGGTGGCGATGATGCAACCAACAGCTGGTTGTCAGATAGGAGGAATAAACCAGTCAGCTGATTGGCTGTAGGTCAGAGAAGTTTCTGAAACATTCAGGGAGAAATGCAGGAAAAATAACTGGAAAAAACGTTTGAATGTCGTCTCCCAGCGGCGCAGCAGAGATGGCCGAAGGAAATGACGCCGTAAATAATTACTGGGAAGAAGAAAAACAAGCACATTAGTTTCACTTTCACTTATTATCACTCAGGCTGTGTGGTTGTGTAACGTTGGTGAATTAAGCAGACTGAAGGCTCTGATGGCCGATACCGCCATCCGCACGCCGCACTTTGATGATCAATTATTGAAGGAAATGAGTTTGATTTCTGCTCCTTAAGCTTTTCTTCTGATTAAAGATTAAATCATTCCTGCTTATTTTAGGAAGCTGGTTCTGTTGGTCCAGATTCTTCTTCTCACTAACATTCCTTCCAGAGGTATAAATCATTAAAAAGCACCAGGGTTAGTTAAAGGGTCAGGCCTCCCCACGGCGTCCCGTTGGTGCTCCATTGGCGTCCGGTTGGGTTTCAGTTTTTGTTCAGTTGGTGTCCAATTGGTTAGCGGTCTACATCCACTATGTTTCTGGTTGCCCGCCGGTTGGTGTTCGGTTTAAATTCAGTTGGCGATTGGATGGCGTTTGGTTGGTGTGGTTAGAGATCGGTTGGTTAGAGATTAGCTTTGCTTGGTGTCTGTTTGGCGTCGTTTGCATTGGAGCACCTCAACCAGCTAAATCCAACTCCTGTCGAATAACATCCTACTTTCTACTGAGGCTCATTAATCCGAATAAAATAAATAACAGATATTAAACATTTGATCAGTCCCACATTTCTGTATTAGAATTTTCTCTGCTATTGGTTTGATGTAATATTTTGATCTTAGATGTCGTGTTTTCGTTGCCTGTGAGGAGAAAATCCTCCTAATGAAGAGGAATAAAAACACCAATCTGGTCGGATTAATCTAGAAAATGTGTTTCACTTTATTATTGATTTACTGTCAATAATCTAACTTATAGAAATGACTGCGCTGTGGCCGCTGTAGGTGAATGCTAATGATTAGCATGTTAGCCTGACGCTAGTAGTTCAGAAGTTTTTATTTTGCTTGTCAAATGTGAAACAAAATCTTTCTTTATTTCATGATTATTCTGGTTTATTTTTATGATAAAATCTTTATCTGAGTTTTCCTGTGGAAAAAATCATAAATAGTTTATTAATTAATTTATGGAAATGACTCTTAGTTTTCAATCTTTGAGTTTTTGGAAACAGATTTGAACGACAAGTTTTTACTTTCGTTTCAGTTTTGTTTTATTTTAACACTATTAATAACTGTTTAAAGTTTTAGTTGAGATCTAATTTCTTGTTTAATGTTTTTAATTTTATCGGACCATTTAGTGCAAACATCAGCAGCTAGCTGAGGCGCTGAAATGATGGACGGATGATGATGATGATCCTGCGTTTTTTCGTAAAGAGTGTCGGATGTTTAACGTCGTTTGAGCACTGCGACTGATTTCCCAGAAAAATAGTTAAATTTTTCAGCTAATATTAACGCAGTGGAGCAGAGTTCAGCCATTTTCACTTCCCCCGCGCCACCAGCCAGCAGGAGCTGGTCTGCAGGCCGTTTCCTGTGCAGGTGCAGGTGGTTGAAGAGGGAGTGAGCAGCTTTTTATTTATATCCTCTCCGACCGCATGATGCTTACGTTTAGCTGCATCTGTCTCTGAGGAATCATTTCTACTGATGATTCAGATCAGATTCCTCTCATTGCTGTACAGTAGATACCAGCAGCGGCGCCTCCGGGGGGTGGTGGGGGGGGCTATAAATTAAAAATATAGACCTATACCAAAAAACCAAACCTAATTATCACACCAGTATATTTATATGAATCCCAACAACAAAAAACATTATAAAAACACTTTATAAAAACAAAACATCATTTCATGTCCTATCTTGTCCTTCTGAGGCATGTTTGTTTTGTCCAACATTGAATCACAAACCTAAAAAAAAAATGAACCAGTTTAATAATGGAGAAGCTATTAGTCAGCTTTATATTTTATAATATATAAAAAATATTTATTTTCTAAAAATTTGTTTATTTAAGAGCAACTATGCAAATAATGCAAACAAACATGTAGAAAAAATAGACTATATTCTATTATTTTCCATGTGAATCCCAGATTGTTCATTCTTCTTTGCCTTTTCTACAAAGTGCTTAGCCTCGCTGCACGCAGTTAGCCTCGCTGCACGCAGTTAGCCTCGCTGCACGCAGTTGGCCTCGCTGCACGCAGTTAGCCTCGCTGCACGCAGTTGGCCTCGCTGCACGCAGTTAGCCTCGCTGCACGCAGTTAGCCTCGCTGCACGCAGTTAGCCTCGCTGCACGCAGTTGGCCTCGCTGCACGCAATTGGCCTCGCTGCACGCAGTTAGCCTTGCTGCACGCAGTTGGCCTCGCTGCACGCAGTTAGCCTACTGCACGCAGTTAGCCTAGCTGCACCCAGTTAGCCTACTGCACACAGTTAACCTCGCTGCACGCAGTTAGCCTCGCTGCACGCAGTTAGCCTCGCTGCACGCAGTTGGCCTCGCTGCACGCAGTTAGCCTCGCTGCACGCAGTTAGCCTCGCTGCACGCAGTTGGCCTCGCTGCACGCAGTTAGCCTCGCTGCACGCAGTTAGCCTAGCTGCACGCAGTTGGCCTCGCTGCACGCAATTGGCCTCGCTGCACGCAGTTAGCCTAGCTGCACGCAGTTAGCCTAGCTGCACGCAGTTAGCCTTGCTGCACGCAGTTGGCCTCGCTGCACGCAGTTAGCCTACTGCACGCAGTTAGCCTAGCTGCACGCAGTTAGCCTACTGCACACAGTTAACCTCGCTGCACGCAGTTAGCCTCGCTGCACGTAGTTAGCCTCGCTGCACGCAGTTAGTCTCGCTGCACGCAGTTAGCCTCGCTGCACGCAGTTAGCCTACTGCACACAGTTAACCTCGCTGCACGCAGTTAGCCTCGCTGCACGTAGTTAGCCTCACTGCACGCAGTAAGCCTACTGCACACAGTTAGCCTTGCTGCACGCAGTAAGCCTACTGCACGCAGTTAGCCTTGCTGCACGCAGTTAGCCTACTGCACGCAGTTAGCCTGGCTGCACGCAGTTAGCCTCGCTGCACGCAGTTAGCCTACTGCACGCAGTTAGCCTTGCTGCACGCAGTTAGCCTCACTGCACGCAGTAAGTCTACTGCACACAGTTAGCCTTGCTGCACGCAGTTAGCCTAGCCTTGGAGCTAAACCATGTTCTGGGAAAAGATGGTTGTTTCTCCATTTCTCTCTCTTTCTCTCTCTCTCTCCTACGACTCGACCTGTCAATCAACCGTAAAACGTCTACGCCGTGGCGGGAGGCGGTGAACAAATACACTTCCTGTCAGCTCGGGCGCCGCTCTCCTATCCTTCTGTATTGCAGAGGATTGACAATCAATAGGCAAAGATTTTTGTGCCCTACGGCGGAAATATGTCACCAATCCGATGAAAAATGGAATGACGCTTTACTTGTCATTAAAGATTAAATATTTATCTTACACATCTAAAAAATATCTATCATTATATTTCAAAATATTTAGAATTTTAATTTAAAATTAAACTATTAAAAAAATATTTTTTAAAAACACCTCAGCTGTGGCTCTCTGTTCAGATGCAGGATGTTTTAGGATGAAGAGGTGTTCTCCTTAAAGTCCAGTTTCTGAATGTTTGGGTCGTTTAGCATGCTAACTGTGGAGGACTTGGACATTTCTCACACTAATCATAAAGGAGCTGCTAAAGAGAGAGCCCTGAGTGGCACCGCAAACTGTTTGAATAGTAAAGCTGAGCAGGAATCCTATACCTGGCCAGGATGATGAACCTTTAGACCAATGCTAACGTCTCTCCTGTGACTTTCTGATGATCTTCACCAACGGTTCGTCCAACTTACTGCTGATTAGGACTTCTTGGTTCTTCTATGTGTTACAATCTGGAAAAATGGGAAAGTGTTCTTGTCAAACATTAGATGATTTTATGATCAACCCAAAACCAAACTTTAGGTTTCCTTTGCAGCTCCCTCGTCTTTTGTTTGGTGTGTTTGTGTTTTTTAGTTTGTTTCATAAAGATGTTAGTCACATTTTCCAGCTTTTTCATTCTGGAGGAAAACCTCGACGTTTCCTCCTAAGTATCAGCGGGAAGAGCGTGACTGGAGGACATGAGCGGAGGAAGAACTGATAGGACTCGAACCCCTCCGGCTTGGCGCTCAGCCATGTTTACACTTGACGACAGGATGCCATGAAAGAGCGAGGAGAGGCGGAAGACAAAAGGGAAGAAGAAAGGAAGTAAAGAGGGAGGGAGGAGGAATAAAGGAGGTTCTTTCTTGTGGTAATAAAGTCAGATAAAGGTGTAATATCAGATGCATCTCTGACCTTTAAGCTAATGCTAACATTTCCAGACTTGTTTATTTCTTACAAGCAAAATAAGATAAACAGTTTTGAGCATTTTAAGCTACTTTGGTCAAATTTAGTGTTCGTCTGAAATAGTCATTAAAACTAACTTTAACTTTTATGAAGTATGCTGGTAAAGATTCTCAGATATCCAGGTCATCATCACTACAAAAAGTTAAAATCAATCCACTGGACTTTGTTTCCTCGTTTGAAGACGTTTCTCTTCCATCCAGGAAACTGTTTAATTCAAAATGTCAGAAATAGCGTTTAGTTCCAGGTTTTATAGAGTAGCCTCGAACATGATGTAGAGTAAACATTCAGCTACAGGTACATTGAGTTTATTAAGACCGGGAATGTAAAATATTCCTGCAGACCAGCGGCCATCATCCATTTAGATATTGAAATATATAGATTAATAATTCATGAACATTTTCCCACATAAATAAACATCAATATGGATAAAATGAAGAGAAAAGTCAGAAAATAATCCCCCAGTTCAAGAAGGAGCCTCTTTTTTTCCAAAGGTCTTTACAGTGAGCAGAGTTTAGGGAATCTATAATCTAATGTCTATACCTGTTGGCATTACATACCTTGATTGGCTCAGAGTGGGAGGTCCTGCTCAGTAATCTGCAGAGTGTGAATGATGTAACATGGTTGACTGCAGCTTCCCTTTGCAAGGTGTGCGCTGATGCATGTCTGTGTAGGTCTACGGTAAATCCCCTGCCTGGAGGTGGAAGTCTGCAGAATCACTCATCCCTTTGGCTCTGCTGCCGGACGCTATGAGATCAACTCTAGTTTTCTTCCTCTCTGAACGCCCGAAAAAAAAAAAAAACAGTTGTTTTTTTTTTCATCATCCCACCTCGAGCCACAACTAGGCTCGAGGTGGGAGTTATTAACGTATTATGGTATAAAAGGTACTTTTGCGATATAGCACCCTCTGGGAGCCAGGGAAGATAATTCAGTTCTATTCTATTCTATTAAGTTTATTTCTATAGCTCCAATTCACATGTCATCTCAGGTCACTTTCCAGTTCACCAGATCATCCAGTCAGATTGATTCAAAACTTTCTTCCTTTTGTATCTATGCTTCTTTTTCTATGTCTGCTTCTGTCTCCTTGAACCCCAGTGGGCCTCAGCAGATGGCCGCTCACACTGAGCCTGGTTCTGCTGGAGGTTTCTTCCTGTTCAAAGGGAGTTTTTCCTCCCCACTGTCGCTACAAGCATGCTTAGTGTGAGGGATTGCTGAAGAGTCAATGAGTCGATGCAATCAGCTGGTTTTCCTTAGATAGAAAACTTTGAATCAATCTGACTGGATGATCTGGTGAACTGGAAAGTGACCTGAGATGACATGATGTGAATTGGAGATATAGAAATAGTTTTCAGATCAGCTTTACTATTTTAAGTTAAGTTTAACTTGTCTTGCTTTTTTCTCCAAAAAAGAACAAAAAACTTGTAATATAATATTTGAAAATAGTAAAAGAAATATTTCCTTGAAAGTGGCTAATCTCACGATGCTACTCCGAAGGGTTAAGCTAGGTGTCTAACAGCGTAATCAGAAAAAACTATCAATAGAATAAAACCTATAGTGACATCATTGTAATAACTTTGAATCACAGCCAGCTTTAACTTTAACTTTTACTGTTTGCTTTTCTTTAGCAGCTAAACAAACATTAAATGTAAAGATGGAGCTACGGCTAGTAGCTGCTATTAATCTCTTTACTCTTATCAATCTATAAATGAATTATTATTGTGTTACATTTTTCTGATATAAGCGGCTGAACATTTAAATGAGCTACGCTGTGCTAGGCTAATAAACTCTGCTTAAACTATTAGCTTGTTAGAAATTTCCCAACTATAATGAAATGTTCCATAATTATGATGGAGTATTAAGGCCAGGCTAGAGATTTTATTATTCTATTTCGATAAAGTCATAATATAATGAGAATAAAGTTGAACAATAACAACAACAACCCGTTTCAGAGAGAAAGCTTGGAGCTCCGCCCAGTAGATGATGTCAGACCAGCTCCACCAATCAGCAACCAGAGTCCACTTGGACGTCCTGCCCAGTTTGATGCTGCTGCTAAAAGATTTCCTGATTCGTCTAACGTAGAACTTCACATGATGCTCCACATTCCTCATTAGAGGGAAGAAAGGGCTTCTGGGAAGAGTTGGCATGGAATATCAGAATCAGAAATAATCCCAGAGGGAAATGACTTTTGTTACACGCTCCAGTTACAGTTTTATATAACATATACACACATCCAACTATACAATATAATAAAGATGAAAAAATAAGAATAAATGTCACCTTATTTTCGTAATATTAGGACTTTACTCTCGTAATGTTTTAACTTTATTCTTGGAAGAAAATCTCTAGCCTGGCCCTAATAAACTGTAAACTGGAAATAAAAAAATTTCCAAACCAAATTTCTTTTTGTTTTATACTTGTGTAAACAAAATGACAAATAAAATCTGTCTAAAGTCTAATTCATACATAATAGCGGCTGCTCACCTCAGCTCATTTTACTCATGTTTCAATGCTAGGCTAGTTTTAGCATTTCCTGTGACAGTAAATGATCACGTGTGTAAAGAATTATAGCTATTTAAAAGCAACGACAGTGTAGTCAGGCTTAGCTCAGCTAAACCTATGTAGATCGTCTTGTTTTTTATTTAAATCCAAACATATTTCTCAGGAAATGTTCAATTAGCAACAACTCAAAGTTTCTGCACTTTTCCTGCAAGGCGTCTTTCCAAAGCAGGATCCAAGAGCCTCCAGTTATCCACCTGCCTCAGCGCGGCTGGAGGAGGAGGAACTGCTCTGCTACTGTTGAATTAAAAAGGGGAAAATAGAGAAAAATCAGTTTTTTATTTTCTCTGCTAATTAAACACAGATGTCCTTGTACAATTCTCTGCATGTTTAACACAGCACCGCTGCTTCCTGATTTACTTTCCTCCATCTTTCCACTTGTTGAGAAACCACTCTGCTCCTCCTCATCCAACCCGCTGGACTTTCTCCAGTTTGCAGAAATCTCTCTGCTTCTCTCTTCCTGTGTGATTAAACTCGTTCATATCTCTGATTGCATGAGCTGTGGGCTGGCAGGTGTCTATATGATAGAGTTTTACAAAGCCAAACACAAAAACCTCCGCTGAGAGGAAGGAAGCTTAATTGAATTGTCAAACATGAATCTACCCAGAGACTCAGTCTGACAAAAACTCATCCAGAAAAAAACCCTTTTCTGTTTCAATATCAGAGCGTCTGACTGCTTCATTCTCTGCCAACCTGTCTGCCTTCCTATGCTCGCTGCTTCTAGCAGGAAATCCAGGTGAAAGGGAACAGAAACAAGGTGTGATGCAGAATGTCTCTAAATCCTCTCAGGTCACTTCCTGTCATGATTGCTAAGAGGAAGTTAAACTTTCAAGACTAAACTTAATTCAGGACCTTAGCTTTAATGGGAGCAGAAGATTCCAAATGCTTCCAACATCAGGATGATCAATAGATGGATCACAGCAGATATACAGGATGGATGGATGGAGGATGGATGGATGGATAATGGATGGATGATGGATGGATGGATGGATGGATGGATGGATGATGGATGATGGATGGATGGATAATGGATGGATGGATGGATGGATGGAGGGATGATGGATGGATGGATAATGGATGGATGATGGATGGATGGATGGATGGATGGATGGATGGATGATGGATGATGGATGGATGGATAATGGATGGATGGATGGATGGAGGGAGGGAGGGATGGATGGATGGAGGATGGATGGATGGATTGATGGATGGATGGATGGATGATGGATGGATGGATAATGGATGGATGATGGATGGATGGATGATGGGTGGATGGATGGATGATGGATGGATGGATGGATAATGGATGGATGATGGATGATGGATGATGGATGGATGATGGATGGATGGATGGATGGATGATGGATGATGGATGGATGGATGATGGATGGATGGATGGATGATGGATGGATGGATAATGGATGGATGATGGATGGATGGATGGATGGATGGATGATGGATGGATGGATAATGGATGGATGATGGATGGATGGATGGATGGATGGATGGATGGATGATGGATGATGGATGGATGGATAATGGATGGATGGATGGATGGATGGATGGATGGATGGATGGAGGGAGGGAGGGATGGATGGATGGAGGATGGATGGATGGATGGATTGATGGATGGATGGATGGATGATGGATGGATGGATAATGGATGGATGATGGATGGATGGATGATGGGTGGATGGATGGATGATGGATGGATGGATGGATAATGGATGGATGATGGATGATGGATGGATGGATGGATGATGGATGGATGGATGGATGATGGATGATGGATGGATGGATGATGGATGGATGGATGGATGATGGATGGATGGATAATGGATGGATGATGGATGGATGATGGATGGATGGATGGATTGATGGATGGATGGATGGATGATGGATGGATGGATAATGGATGGATGATGGATGGATGGATGATGGGTGGATGGATGGATGAATGGATGATGGATGGATGATGGATGGATGGATGGATTGATGGATGGATGGATGGATGATGGATGGATGGATAATGGATGGATGATGGATGGATGGATGATGGGTGGATGGATGGATGATGGATGGATGGATGGATAATGGATGGATGATGGATGATGGATGGATGGATGGATGATGGATGGATGGATGGATGATGGATGGATGGATGGATGATGGATGGATGGATAATGGATGGATGGAGGGATGGATGGATGGAGGATGGATGGATGGATGGATGATGGATGGATGGATGATGGATGGATGGAGGGATGGATGGATGGAGGATGGATGGATGGATGGATGATGGATGGATGGATAATGGATGGATGGATGGATGGATGGATGATGGATGGATGGATGGATGATGGATGGATGGATAATGGATGGATGATGGATGGATGATGGATGGATGATGGATGGATGGATGGATGATGGATGGATGGATGGATGGATGGATTGGATGGATGGATGGATTGGATGGATGGATGATGGATGGATGGATGGAGGATGGATGGATGATGGATGGATGGATGGATGGATTGGATGGATGGATGATGGATGGATGGATGGATGATGGATGGATGGATGGATGGATTGGATGGATGATGGATGGATGGATGGATGGATGGATGGATGATGGATAATGGATGGATGGATGATGGATGGATGGATGGAGGATGGATGGATGGATGGATGGATGGATGGATTGGATGGATGGATGATGGATGGATGGATGGATGGATAATGGATGGATGGATGGATGATGGATGGATGATGGATGGATGGATGGATGATGGATGGATGGATTGGATGGATGGATGGATGAATGGATTGGATGGATGGATGGATGGATGATGGATGGATGGATGATGGATGGATGGATTGGATGGATGGATGGATGGATGGATGATGGATGATGGATGATGGATGGATGGATGATGGATGATGGATGGATGGATGATGGATGGATGGATGATGGATGGATGGATGGATGATGGATGGATGGATGGATGGATGGATGGATGATGGATGGATGATGGATGGATGGATGGAGGATGGATGGATGGATGGATGGATGGATGGATGGAGGATGGATGGATGATGGATGGATGGAGGATGGATGGATGGATGGATGGATGGATGGATGGATGGATGATGGAGGATGGATGGAGCATGGATGGATGGATGGATGGATGGATGGATGGATGGATGGATGGATGGATGATGGAGGATGGATGGAGGGTGGATGGATGATGGATGGATGGAGGATGGATGGATGGATGGATGGATGGATGGATGGATGGATGGATGGATGATGGATGGAGGATGGATGGATGTTTCAGCGGAAGGTTCTGGTCTTATCTGGATCTTTGGGTTTTAGATCCTGGTTTCTGTCTCTGATCTTTATTTCTTGTTCTTCTGGTTGTTTTGTTTCCTTCATGGTGTCGTGATTTTATCAAGAGCTCAGACCCACATGCAGAGAAACCAATTCAGAGAGACCAGGTTTAACAGGTTTATTTAGGAGATCGTGAAGAATCCAGTATTGCTATGAACACTACTCAACCGGAACTGAAAGGTGAGGGGAAGACACTGCGGTTAGTTCAGGCTCAGTAGGAAATTTGAATCTCTAACTTGTAGAGGAGGATTTGATAGTTAACTCACGTTTCCAGAGAAATTGCTGACTCTTAGACTCCATTCTGTGTGCAGAAGTTCCAGTGTTTGTCTGATTTGGTGGAGGGCGGACAGGGTTAACTCAGAATGCGGTTGTTTGTTGGCGAATGGAGAACCTGACTGCCACTCAGATTTCCTGCGGTACTTGAACGGGTCGTAGTGGAGATGAATCCCTTACTCAGTGTGAAGCTCAAATGATCTCCTGAGGGAAAATGGATTCAAACCTCCAGTTTGAATCCTCAACTCAGTTTGAAGCTCTGATGATCCTTCCAGGGAGAGAAGGTCCGAAAGACAAAAGTGGCAAACACTCTGGCGTCAAGGTAGTGGCAGTCAGCAGCTTAAGAGCGCTCCGTTAATGAGATAACCATCAGCAGGTGTGTAGGGAGGCGGACCAGAACCAGGCGCCTCCTGGTGGAGGAAGGGAGACAAACATAGAAAAACACACACAGGGATCCTGACACATGGTTGTAATAAAATAATAGTGTTTTAGCAAAGAATCATAGAAAGTGTTTTATAGATCTGCATCATCTGCTTCATTAGTTCCTGAATGAAGTCCCTCTATCAGAACTCCTCTGTGCTAACAGCTAGCTCCCAGTTCTCGCTCCCATTGTTCCCAGTTTAGAGAAGTTTTGCTAACTCTGCTACTTTCTTGCTTCTGTCCAGTTTGCACTCAGATCTTTGTTTTTCCTGTTTTCCTTTAGGGCCATTTTTCTTTTGTTGCTCTGGTTGTGATGGTGTGCAGAGATCTAAGCCACAGTTGGCTCGGCTTCACATGGGCCTGCGTGGGGCGGCGGCGGCGTGGGGGGGTGGGGGGCTGTCAAAGGAATTGCCGCTCCGCTTATTTTCCTCCATCACAGCGATGAAGAAGAAGAGAGCAGAAAGGGACGGCCTTCTTATTATCAATATTAATCTCTCTTTTTGGAAAGGCATCTGCAGCCTCTGAAGCTTATTTGTCCTTTTAAAAAAACCTCGCAGCTCAATCAAGAAAGCCATGTTTGAACTTGCTAATGTTTTCCTCTCCTCTTCCTCCCTCTCTCTGCACAAACTCTTCCTCCTCTTCGTCAGCATGCCATTAGCTCTCCAAGCTGTTGTTTGTTTCATTGCTTTAATGTTCCTCTCTGAACAAAGCAGCAGAGAGACGTGGCTGAAACATGAAGCGTGCAGCTTTAGTGTCTGTGTGCCATGCAGCGGCTTTGCCCTCCGCCGCTGCACATTTGCATGCTTATGGAAAACTGTGGCTGGGAGGACCAGGATCCTATTGGAGTCCAGATGTTCTAATTATGGAACAGCTCTGCTGGTTAATGACAGGAAACGGCGGCTGAGGTGTGTGAGCAGAGAAACATGAATGGAAGCTTTAGATTGTTGGTCAGTAACGGTGCTTCTGGACCGCCGCCTCTCAGGCCTGTGGTTCTGTTCTGATGGTTTATTGGTGGTGATAACCTGCTGAACCCAGAGGCAGACGGTCATCAGCAATAACCTTAGAGAGACTACCTGGGAGTTGCTTTTAACTTTGCACACAGATGATGCACAGCAGGAAGTGATCCAAATTAGATTCAGCTGAGGAGGCGTTCATGGTCCAATCCCGGACCGCCCGGGTCGGTACCCAGGAAATAAACCCGTCCTCCAGCAGCCCTGAACGACGCTCGCTTGTTTCATCTCTACGGTTGTCGCTATAGTAACAGGATGTCAATAGATTTGGCGTCTCCATCCTCGTCTCCAACTGTCCTCTCAATCAGAGGGCGGTTTCCATGGAGATCAGTGTTTTTTACAGCAGCTTGGTGAAGCAAAGTTCAGGCGGGGGCCATCTGCTGCGTTCTGCACGGCTCCTCCGTCACAGGACGTTCCTCAGGAAGAAGGTTCCTGAAGAGACAGAGAGAGGAGCAGCGGGAAGGTGTGGAGTTAAATGGAGACAGGAACCGCTCCATGGGTGCATTTTAAAAGTATTTACACCCTTAAAACTTATTTACATCAGATTCCAAATATAAATTAGTTCTAGAGGAATTTAATATCCTGATCTATCTCTAAATTTCTGCTGCTATAGGCTTAGACTGCTGGAGGACATAGGGACCCCTTTTTCATCATTCTGCTTCATTCTATCTCTATTCTCCCACTCTGCAGAATCTGTTAGTTCAATCTCTAACGTTCTGCTCTCTCTGCTTTTTCTCATAGTAGCTTCATCTGGTCTGTTCCTGTTTGGCTGTGACTCCATCCTGGAGAGAAATATCAGCTGTGCTGCTGCCATCAACACCTTTGTTTCTAGATGTTGGAGCTTGGCCTGTTTTCCAGTGTAGTCCTGTTTCTCTGACTGTGACTAACTGGATGTGCTCTCTTCATCCTCTGACATGGGAGCTGGCTCGGAGCTCGTCTGCCTGGCTGTGTGTTTCCTGGACGGGGCCGCCTGTGGAGCTGGTTGACAGTTGCCTTTTGTATCTATGCTTCTTTTTCTATGTCTGCTTCTGTCTCCTTGAACCCCAGTGGGCCTCAGCAGATGGCCGCTCACACTGAGCCTGGTTCTGCTGGAGGTTTCTTCCTGTTCAAAGGGAGTTTTTCCTCTCCACTGTCGCTACAAGCATGCTTAGTGTGAGGGATTGCTGAAGAGTCAATGAGTCGATGCAATCAGCTGGTTTTCATTAGATAGAAAACTTTGAATCAATCTGACTGGATGATCTGGTGAACTGGATCTATAAAGTGACCTGAGATGACATGATGTGAATTGGAGCTATAGAAATAAACTGAATAGAATAGATTAAATGTGACCCTCAGCCCAACAGGATCAGTGCTGGATAGACCCTCCTCTGACTGCAGCTGGAACGCTAAGACTTTAAGTCTGGCCTAAACTTTGACTAGGCCAGTCTAACGCTCTGATCTAAAGTTCAGCTCCAGTCCTTGATGACCAGAACCTGTAAGATGATAAAGGACCAGTTATCAGATTTTAGCGTTTCACTCAGAGGAATGTGGGAAATCTGGACCCCACTGATCCAAACCATTGGTTTCACTCTCTCTGATGGCTCGGCTTTATTTTAAAGTTCTTAAACTTTTAATCAAGTATTAATTATTACAAAAAACAGGATGAGAATTAAAAATCTGGGAAAACTATAGCGCTTTATTTGCTCCTCTGTTTATTCAGCCATCCGTTCATAAACACGTTCACTCATTAATATGCTATTATTAAACATAGAAAACATAAACACCAATCTTATCCCCTTTGTTCCTAAAATGAGTTTAAATATATTTAAAGCTAAAAACATGACTATTGGCAAAGCCTTGAAGGCTCTGCCCCCCCAACAGTAAACGGTCGCTCCGCCGCTGCTTTGTTAGCCCGCTAATGCGGTGATAACGAGCTAGTTTGACTCTGTTAGCTCTGACGGCACGTAGCCTTTTCACTTGATGTTTTCCAAGCAAACAGATTCTGTATTCTAGAATGACGTAGAATGTTTTATTTCAAACCAGAAATCCTTATTTTCAGTTGGAAGGACATAGGATTTCAATTTAACGTGCCGTTGAAGATTCTCAGTCATCCAGGTCACAGTCGTTCCAAAAAACTTAAAATCAATCCACTGGACTTTGTTTCCAAGTTTGAAGACGTTTCTCTTCCATCCAGGAAGCATTTTCTGTTCAAAATGTCAGAAATAGCGTTTAGTTCCAGGTTTTATCCAGCAGCCCAACAAAGCCTGGTTTTAGTTTAGAAAACATGCAAATAGAAACGGATGAACGGGTCCCCCCCTTTGGTCGTTTGGCTTCTATTTAGCCTCTTTTGTTAATCTTTCCCCAAACAGAGTGCAATATGCTGATGGTTTTTACTTTTTTGGAAATTTTTATTTAACTAAAAGTTATGAATATTTATCTTCCTTTATTCTGAGGCTTTCATTTTTAAATCAATATAAAAAATATTTCATATCGACTGAAATGAAGAAGGGATGAGGTTTGGTTTGTGTGGTACAGCGTGTCTCCTGCTGGCCTTCAGGTTGCTTCTCAATTCCATCCATTTCCCGTCTCGCTGTATCCCTGCTGGGACGGTGAGGACTGCTGGTGTCTACGGGCGAGAGGCAGGGGGGGTCCACCCTGGACAGAGAGGCGGGGTCCACCTGGACAGGTGTCCAGTCCATCGCAGGGAAACACAGAGACAATCAACCATTCACTCAGACCTACGGAGAATCTAGAGAAGCCCATTAACATTTAAAGTAGAAGTTAAAGAACATGAAAAACCTTAAAATACTGAATCCTGCTGCTAAATATAGAGCAGGAGGAAAAGAAAGAAGAAATGAAAAAAGGAAAGAGAAGCGACCAGAGATGGAACCTGAAAGAGGAAAGAGAACAAGAGGAGGTGGACTTCCTGTTATCACTTCCTGCTGCTTCAGCCACACACACATTTACACTCTGTGGGATTTCAGGTTTTAAGCAGCTTTAAAGGAGAAGAAACACAGATTTAATCTGAGTCCTAAAAACTAGTGTGTTTATGTTGCCTATTTAGCAGCGTTTTGGTCCATTTACTAACATTCTGAGGACCAAAGGGCTTTATGGTGACCCCCTCTAGTAATGCTAGGGAGTCCGTTTAGAGGTGAAAGTCGGGACTGTTGGACCCAGCATGACAGAGAAGGGCCATTTTGAATGGCTGCCATTCTAAAGATATTGGAGTTGCTTTTATTTGACATGTTTGGTTGAGTTTGGTTCTGGACACTGAGCTTAGCTTGATGAAAAGAACCGTAGAGATAAGAGTCAGGACTGTTGGACCCAGCATGACCACAGTCCTCAGGTCTGTCCATCAGAGACCTTTATTACCGCCGTTGACACACGTGCGCCGTTGACATTGCTGTGGACGAGTTCTCACCTCACCTCAGCATGGTGGATGATGTGGCTTTCCGTTCCACTGACACCATTAGTGTGTTCCGACCCCCCAAACCCCCAGCAGGCAGTTCAGCAGATGTTAGTCTCAGTTAGTGGGTCACAGGGACGCAATGTGAAGACAGTCAAATAAAAAGAAACATAAATCAGTTTAGAACATTGAGGTTTATTTTTATCGAAAGATGTTTTATTCTTCTGTTCATTAACTTTCTGAAATAAAACCAAAAATGCTTTTAGCAAAAAGAATCTGCTGCACAGATGTTTCTATAGCTCCAATTCACATTATGTCATCTCAGGTCACTTTCCAGTTCACCAGATCATCCAGTCAGATTGATTCAAAGTTTTCTATCTAAGGAAAACCAGCTGATTGCATCGACTCATTGACTCTTCAGCAATCCCTCAGATGCTTCTGCTGCTCCTGTGTTCGATGCAGAGAGCAGCTTTGCTATATTAGCTGTGATCAGCGGGTAGAAAGTAGTTAGAATCTGTTGAAGTGAGAAAGTCCTCCTGAAAACATGGTCTGTGCAGTCAGTTCATCCAGATTACCATCCTGCCTTCAAAGATTATTTCTCTGTGGGAGCCGCTCAGACCCCCACATACCGGCGCTGCGCTGTCACTGGGAATCCCCAGCAGCAGCTGCCTCAGGCCCGCTCGCCTCTTGGGGGTTTTCCCCTCCTGTTGGTGGCGGCTGGAAGTAGATGTTAGCGTTTTTCAGGTCTGTGCTACAAACTGCAGGACGTAGGCAGGCAGAATATGTTGGCAGGCAGCCAACATATTCTGCTGGCAGCGCCTCACCTGGAAGGTGCTGATGGGCGGAGTTAGAAGTTGGTGAAGCTCCACAGCCGGAAGCTGTCATCCCCATGTCTGGCCAATAGGAAGACAGGAACAGGTTTCCATGGAGACAATCGAGAGCAAAGAGGAGGAGAATCATTCTAATAGTTAATTTGAAATAAAGCTATATTTGAAAGTTAAAAAAAATTTTTCACCTGAATATAAACTCAAATATTTTTCCTCAGTCTAAAATAACATTGGTTTTTGTTATCAGTGTGAACATTTCTTCTCTCCAATATATTTCAAAATTATTCCCCCTTTCAGATCGCTTTTTTTATTTAATAAAAATCCCAAAATATCTCCATAGACTCAGGCTGACCAATCATCTGCTGAGTTTAAGATCTGATTCTCCTGAAGTGAGGGAAAAATGATCACTTCTGGAAAAGGAAATATTTTACATATAAGTTTATGTTTTTTTTATAAACATAAAACATTTAAATATCCTCGTCTTTATGATTCCAACATAAAACCAACATTTTAGGAGCTGGGGTTGCTGTTTGGACCCAGTCCTGTTTGCCTTCTGATGGCTAACTGTATTAATAGGAGTCTGTTTTGTGTCAGGCAGGTTTTAATAGGATCACTGTGAGAGACATGGGGCTGTCTGTCAGTCTAACTTCATTAACTGATGATAGATAACCTGTGTGTGTTGGGGGGGGCTCCCTGTTTGTGGGTCTCTGGTGTAATTTATAGTCCTCAATTGGAGGCCTTATCAGGTGCTGGACACATGGAGGCCTCCTCCTCTCCTCCCTTTTCCTGAACTTCTACTTTTCTCACATTTTTCCCTCTCATTCGTCTCTGCAGCCCAAAGGTTTCATCACTGAATGATTTCCACCATTGGATGGATGGATGATGGATGGATGGATGATGGATGGATGGATGGATGGATGGATGATGGATGGATGAATGATGGATGGATGGATGGATGATGGATGGATCGATGATGGATGGATGGATGATGGATGGATGGATGGATGGATGGATGATGGATGGATGGATGATGGATGGATGGATTGGATGGATGGATGGATGGATGGATGATGGATGGATGGATGGATGATGGATGGATGGATGGATGGATGGATGGATGGTGAATGGATGGATGGATTGGATGGATGGATGGATGATGGATGGATGGATGGATGGATGATGGATGGATGGATGGATGGATGATGGATGGATGGATGATGGATGGATGGATGGATGATGGATGGATCGATGATGGATGATGGATGGATGGATGATGGATGGATGGATGGATGGATGGATGATGGATGGATGGATGATGGATGGATGGATTGGATGGATGGATGGATGGATGATGGATGGATGGATGGATGGATTGGATGGATGGATGGATGGATGATGGATGGATGGATGGATGGATGGATGATGGATGGATGGATTGGATGGATGGATGGATGATGGATGGATGGATGGATTGGATGGATGGATGGATGGATGATGGATGGATGATGGATGGATGGATTGGATGGATGGATGGATGGATGGATGATGGATGGATGGATGGATGATGGATGGATGATGGATGGATGGATGGATGGATGGATGGATGGATGGTGAATGGATGGATGGATTGGATGGATGGATGGATGATGGATGGATGGATGGATGGATGGATGATGGATGGATGGATTGGATGGATGGATGGATTGGATGGATGGATGGATGGATAGATGGATGGATTGGATGGATGGATGGATGGATGGATGGATGGATGGATGGATGGATGGATGGATGATGGATGGATGGATGGATGGATGGATTGGATGGATGGATTGGATGGATGATGGATGGATGGATGGATGGATGGATTGGATGGATGGATGGATGGATTGGATGGATGGATGGATGGATGGATTGGATGGATGGATTGGATGGATGATGGATGGATGGATGGATGGATGGATGATGGATGGATGGATGGATGGATGGATTGGATGGATGGATTGGATGGATGGATGGATGATGGATGGATGGATTGGATGGATGGATGGATTGGATGGATGGATGGATGGATGGATGGATGATGGATGGATGGATGGATGGATGGATTGGATGGATGGATTGGATGGATGATGGATGGATGGATGGATGGATGGATGGATGATGGATGGATGGATGGATGGATGGATGGATGGATGGATGGATGGTGAATGGATGGATGGATGATGGATGGATGGATGGATGGATGGATGATGGATGGATGGATGGATGGATGGATGGATGATGGATGGATGGATGGATGGATGGATGGATGGATGGATGGTGAATGGATGGATGGATGATGGATGGATGGATGGATGGATAGATGGATTGGATGGATGATGGATGGAAGCTTCCAGGTTCTAGACTTTTCCAGTTTGTTCCCAGATTCTTCCAAAGGTCTCCAGATGTTCTTCATGCTGTGAGTTGTTTCCATGGTAACCCAGATCTCCTGGTTCCTCCTTCTGCTCCTCCTCACTGAGTCTGGTTTCCATTTCTCCCAGTAATCTGACCAGTTATCTCCTGGAACCACTGAGCTCCACCTCCTCCGTATTTAGCTTCCGGATTATCTTCTGTTTTCCACCCAAAGCGAGGAGCTCCACTAACCCTCCTAATTCCCAGCCGCTCCTCTCTCTTAGTGAAAGAAATTCCAGATCCGGTTTTTGTTTTCCTCCATCCTTCCTCCATCCAGAAGCTCATCAGGTGCTTTTCTTCTGTTCAGTTTAGCTTATCTCTAAATCCAATTCATGGCCTTTGGTTCAGATCCTGAGCTTCTTTTCTTTAATTGGGCTGGATTATCTTCAGCTGAAGCGGAACGCTCTGCAGAGCTTCTTCTCTCATGGTGGGATCTTCTGGCTCTGGACCAGTTTGCATTTATTGAAGCCGTTTATTCCTACAGACACAGAGATGAGCTGATGCTCTGAATGAATCAACCAGACAGATTTATATCCCTGGGAGAGGATGCAGCAGATCCTGATGTTCATTCTGCTGCAGCTCTGATCTCTAATGGAGGGAGAACATTCCCACTCAGAGGTTCTCCTGAATGAGTTCCCAGAACCCTCGGGTCTAACGAGGGGCGATCAGCCTCTAACGACCCCCCCCCCCCCCCCCATCAGGAATCTTAAGTTCGGGAGAAAATCAAACATTGAAATTCAGTCGGCCGTCTTAAGGTGGTCGTGGGCAAATCGCTCAGTGGGCAACAAGGATTCTTCTTCTTCTTCTTCCTCTCAGAGGGAAACCCAGCATCATGGCGGGGGGGGGGGGGGGGGGGGCAGTGAGTGAAATGGAGTTCTTTCTGTCAGACTGACAGACCGTAGTAGCCACGTTAGCTCAGCCATGTCTTTGTCCAAATACGTCGTCTCATTTTCTTTTTAGGGCTTTCAGCACAAAGTTGTCCAAATATCCAAGGCAGCGCGTTTCACTCTAGTGAGCTTCATGTTCCTCTGCTACTGGTTTGGCTTCAGATAGACGAGTCCGAGTAGCGCCATCTCACTGCGGAGCTGAGTCCCACCTAACGCCCAATCTCTGACACTCTGTGGGAGAAACACAGGTAAGTGACCACGATCATCTGACAGAAGATGATGATCTCAGTGAGTCACTTACCTGGTTCAACAGTCCAGTCCATCTCCCTGGAAAGGGGCGCGATCCAGCCGCTGGACTGAAGATAGACACGGCACGCATCAGTCAGAGTCCCCGGCGCAGCAGTCCCACAGGACTAGCAGAAAACCCATCCTGGGCAGGGATGCAAAACAGGCAGGATCCAGGCATCCTAGAGCTCCCAGGCAGGTTCAGAGTCTGAAAGAGTCCAGAAGCGTGACCAGGTGGACACACACAGGAGCAGACAGGATCAGGTGCAGACAGGCAGGCTCAGTGGAAGAGGGTAGCAGAGACAGGACGTGGAACCAGAACTTGATGCAGGAACTTTAAACTGGTCCCCACCTTGGAGAAGGCTTACTGGGATAAAAACTGATCCTCCCCACATAGAGAGCCAAAAACCCAGAGGACTCGGCAGGGAAGGAACAGCGGACGATCAGGAGACGAGACAGACACAAAACCGTCTGTCCACTGGCCGCCAGGATCCAGGACATGAACCTTAGAATAAACAGAACTGAACAGAAAAGAACATCTAATGATCTGGCCCTGATAGCTGGAACTGAGGCCAATATAAGGGCAGCTGGCAGGTGGATGAGATGAGTGATGATTAGGAGGTGGAGAGAGTGAAGCAGGTGAACGGCAGGAGTAACTAGGAAAGCTACAAAGACTAAAGCCTTCTTCAAAGCTTTGCACTCCTAAAAGGATTTTAGTTTCTGTTCATTTTTAGATTCTTCCTGAAAACCTGAGAGTGATCAAACCGTCGGCTGTTCTGAATGCTGACGCTTTGCTGCGGCTTTCTGACGAATCCGATGAAGTATTGATCTGTTCTTCTTTCTGTGGATGTGAGGCTCTGATGGCGGTTCTCGCTTCGCTAATCGCCCAGCGCTTTACTTTTATAGGCCGGTCCAGGAAGTTCAGCTGCGTCTGAAGCTAAAGTCTGTTCATCTTTTCTTGTGCAGGTATGGAGGACAGAGCAAACGCAGCATCGTGGGCCAGTGGAAGTCGATCCTCTAAGGTACTTTTTGATGCTTTTGGAGGAAAAGTTTTCAGTCCTTTAGCTAAAGCCGCTATTATTTATCCAGACTGATTTGGTTTGAAACAGTTAGGATGAGTTTAATGATATAAAACATTAAACTTTACTTTAAGAAGTGAAAGGAAAGAGCTCGGCTGAAATGTGACTCTGTTCCATCTTAGCTCCTCAGTTGTTTATAGGGCGTTTTATTGGAATCCAGGATAAGACCTTATTACCTTTATAACATAAAAAAATTGATATTTTGATGGTAAAGATAAACGTCAATGTAATAAGAAACGCCAACTTGCCCGAATGTATTAAGAAAAATAACCAAAGTGCTTCTATAAGAAATGAATGAAAAACACTGTTAGAGAGAAAGAAACACATTTTTTGGTCCTTAGTACAGGAGTCTTCAAGGTTTTCCAGGCCAAGGACCCCAAACTGATGGTGAGGTGGAGCAGGACCCCCTGATTATAGATATTCTATTAAATAATGTTCTATCAAACTGCTCCTATAGTCACTCTATTCCAGATGGAGTAATGTAACTAAAGTAATCCCTCCCTGGGATTATTAAAGTATTTCTGGTTCCTGGTTGGTGGGACAGGTGTTGTGAATGAAACGGTGCCCAGTTTGGACCCCCCTGTTGAAGACCTCTGCCTTAGAGGCATTAATGCTGATACTGGCACTTAGATTGTTTAGTTTGTAAACCTAAACATAATTGTTAACGCGGCTTATTAACTTTTTCACTTTACTTTTTAACTCTCAACAAGCTTTTTTTTCCAGCTTCATTTCCAGCAGGTTATCTATCATTCAAGCCTCATCTAGTTGGTCAAATGCTAAAATGAGATGAGCAGCCATGTAGCAGCATCTATGCTGAATGGCTGGATATAGATCTTCTGCTTCTAGACCTCACTGAGGGACGGGGGGTCTCCATTTGGGAAAACACTAACTTGGTTAAAGGGACTTTATGTGACAGAGCAGCATGAAGAAGAGTAGAACTATGGAGAATAGAGCCACTCCGTCTCACCGTCTGTCTGAGGAATCATGTCGGTTCTGATTAGAAAACATTCAATAAAAAAAAAAAGTATCATCTGAGAAAAACAGTTTATTTCAAAATACTTTATTGATTTAGATGTTTTTCAAAGTTTCATTTCTGTTTAATCTCTATTTCCTAAAAACGTTGAGTCCAGGTGGAGCTGGTAGGTCTGTAGAAGGTCCAGGTGTTCAGATCTATGGTTCTAGAAGCTAACCCAGCTTTAGGTGCTGGTTGTTCTCTGAGGAACCTCTGAGGCCTGATCCAGATGCTGATGGACGGTTCTACGGCAGGGGCAGGCCACACTTTTCAGATCAGGTTAAACTTCCTGTCTGATATGATGAAGAGATGAAACCAACATGTCAGCCTGTCCTCTGCTGTAGCCGTGATGTTTCTGTCTGACCTCCTGGTCTCTCCGCAGAGCTTCGCTGACGGATCGCAGTTCATGACGTCACACGACAGCCTCTCGCCGCCGTACTCAAACTCCAGGCTAACAGGTCGGCTCATTTCCACCTTTCTCCTCAGTTCTTCCGGCTTCAGATTGGATGTTTGCGTCTCGCTGGGTGGGGAAACGCCAGCCGGCGTCTGCTCATTTACCCATGATGCTCTCTGCCTCTGGCTCTCCGATGTGGCGCCAGTTGTGAGCAAATGGCTACTGACACAGATAATCCGCCTCACACTCAGTGAAACATGCAGATATGCTCACAGCTTAATTACCTTTGACTGGATGCATCAGATATGGAGGCGCTCTGACGCTACCGAGCTCCTGCCTCCTCATTTCCTTCCTTCCTTCCTTCCTTTCATTTCTTTCCCTTTCTTTCCTTCCTTCCTTCCTTCCTTCCTTTCATTTCTTTCCCTTTCTTTCTTTCCTTCCTTCCTTCCTTCCTTCCTTTCATTTCTTTCCCTTTCTTTCCTTCCTTCCTTCCTTCCTTCCTACAGCTCCTGCCTCCTCATTTCCTTCCTTCCTTCCTTCCTTTCATTTCTTTCCCTTTCTTTCCTTCCTTCCTTCCTTCCTTTCATTTCTTTCCTTTTTTCCTTCCTTCCTTCCTTCCTTCCTACAGCTCCTGCCTCCTCATTTCCTTCCTTCCTTTCCTTCCTTCCTTTAATTTCTTTCCCTTTCTTTCCTTCCTTCCTTCCTTCCTTTCATTTCTTTCCCTTTCTTTCCTTCCTTCCTTCCTTCCTTTCATTTCTTTCCCTTTCTTTCCTTCCTTCCTTCCTACAGCTCCTGCCTCCTCATTTCTTTCATTTCTTTCCCTTCATCCTTCCTTCCTTCCTTCCTTCCTTCCTACAGCTCCTGCCTCCTCATTTCCTTCCCTCTTCCTTCCTTCCTTCCTTCCTTCCTTCCTTCCTACAGCTCCTGCCTCCTCATTTCCTTCCTTCCTTTCCTTCCTTTCATTTCTTTCCCTTTCCTTCCTTCCTTCCTTCCTTCCTTCCTTCCTTCATTCCTTCATTCCTACAGCTCCTGCCTCCTCATTTCCTTCCCTCTTCCTTCCTTCCTTCCTTCCTTCCTTCCTTCCTTCCTTCCTTCCTTCCTTCCTTCCTTCCTTCCTTTCCTTCTCCATCTGAAACTCTTCAGTTGTTCTGCAGCTGAGAAAACTGTAGAAATGTCCTTTGAAGGTTAAATGACTCTAACTGTGAAGCTAAAGATGATTCATGATGTTCAGAGTAAAATTAAATATATTTCCAGTCATTTTTACTGAATAATTTTAATTCCTGTGGCTCAGAATTTAAATGATAAATAATCATATTTAAAGCTATAAAGGGGGATTATGAACAAAGAGCTGCTGCTATAGCAGCTGAGAATCACTGTGGGAAGTTTAGTGAAAGGAAAAAAATTACCATTCGTTCCATTTTTGACTTTGGGATCAATTTGGAACAATGTTCTGATTCCCTGAAATCCATTAAACTGAATTCCAACTTTTCATTAAAGGAAAATCAAATGTTCTCCTGACTCCTGCAGGATGTTCTTCATCCGGTGCTGATGCTGTAGTCAGGAAGGCTCCTCTGTAGAGGTGTGTGTTGCAGCGGTTCTGGAGAAGCCTCTGACGTCTCCAGACGTTCTAGAGGAGTTCCTCCTTTCTTCCACTCTCTCCCTCTCATTAGTTTAGTTTTATTTATTATAATAAAGACGAATAAACCCCTAAATATGGATCCTTTTTCACAGGATCACATATATGTGTGTTTCTGGGGAAAGCTGCTGTAGTTCAACGATTAATAGAAAGTTTAGTGGAAGGAAAAAAGTTTGATTGGAAAGAAAAGAGGAATTTAAAAGCTTCAGCGTTTGAAGTGGATAAATGATATTAATTGTCCTCTTGGCTCAGCAGGAGGCTGATGTCACCTCCAGCTGAAGCTGTTTATCGGGTCCTCAGTCCCTGCGGCGTCTGCTGGTACTTCCTGCTGTTCAGCCCGCCTCAGCGACGGCGCTCAGAAAGCTGGACTGGTTAGGAGACACCATTAGATGTTAAATCAGGCAGAGCAGCGCCTTCCTCTGGATCCGTCATCTATAAGGTCGATCAATTAACCAGATCAAAGGAAAGGAGAGGAAATATTCTCTCGGTTGAAGCTGAACCCGAATGAAGCAGCGTTGGAACTCCAGCGCCGCTGGATGATCTATTGTGAGCTGGATGCGTTGTGACAGTGTTGTGATTACGCTTTGCTCGTGCAGCGGCGGAGCGCCGAGGAGCAGAAATGGAAATATCATATTCTTCATCTGCCGCAGACGAGCCGCAATTTCCTTTTCTAATGATCAGAGTGAGACGGAGGCAGCCTGAGACACGCAGCGGCGTCCGTCCCCCTCTACCTGGGACGTTCAGGGAACTGGTCAGGGATGAATCTGATTAACCTCCTCGGTTAAACCGGCGCTGCTGCTCACTGGTCCAGCGTCAGGAGGAGCAGCTGCCGGCCGCTGCTCTGAGGCAGGAATAAAGTTTAAAATGATGATTTTATTGATTTAGTGGAAAAGTGAGCTGGCTCCGCCCCCTAAAGCTCTGCTTCTGTTTCACCAAAACACTAATAAAAAATTAAAAAAAGGTCCTAAATTCTCCTTTTCAGGACGCGGCTTCCACGTTGAAGCGAGGGGAACTTTCTACCGTCTGGAAAACGGTTTTGCTTTCATGTTTTGTTGGAATGTTGCTGAAATCGTTGTTCTGCTGAGGTTTATAGGAACGTTTAGAACCGGAAGGAACCTGAATCCTGATGGTGAAGCAGAACAGCTCAGTCCAGTTTAACCCCGGGACACGCGGACAAACGTCCTGCAACACAACCGTCAATAATCTGTCATGTTCTGCTCTGCAGGAACGTTAACCAGGAAGGAACAATGTTGACATAAAGTCATCAAACCTAAAGAAATACGTTCCTCCAGGGGTGGATGTAGGACATTTGGGGCCCTAGGCAGCTAGTATTGCCTAATGGTAACCCCCCCCCCCGCAATGCAGGTTAAGTGACTCAGCAGCCAGCTGCCCAGTCAGCTTATTCTAGCTGTTGTGGCTCATACAGCATTGCTGCCCCCATGCTGCCATGTTTACTGAAGAAGTCTGCCTCCTGACTATGCTGCCCCCTACAGGCAGGCCTTAAGGACAGAACGCAGTTGAAGCGACCCTGTTTTAGTCAGAAGGAAAAGAGCAGAGAGGAAGAACAGTGGTTCAGGGTTTAGACTGAGGAGTTAAAGATCTTCCTTATCAACAGAGACTAAAGTCGCAAACCTGGACGCCTTTTTAGTCCGGAAACAGTTTGACGCATTTCTGTGGACAGAGCCTAGCTAGAGGAGAAATGTCCTCCCCTGGAACTTAGCTTTATTAATAACAGAATCCAAATCTCTGAATATGTGGGTTTATTTACTCTGGATGGACGGTCACAACCCGATCCGTCCAGGAAGCACCGTCCGTCCTGCGCATGCCTGACCAGAATAACTTCTGTTCAATACGTTTTTCTTAGTTTTTTATTCTTTTGTCTTTTCCGGCGGCGGTTTCCTTTTGAATATTTTGTTATTTGCGTAAATATCGCATATTCTAAAAACTAAATAAAGCAAAACACTTCATTATCCTTTGGAACGTTGCTGTGATGCTCTGAGCGTGTCCGATGATGAACTCACGCAATGGAGAGAATGGAAAACGTTTCCATTTTTTCCCGAAAACTCTTCCGTATTTTCTATACGATGTAGTTTAGCATTCTTTAATGTTTTAAGTATATAAATAAGTATTATCGGTGCCGTTATTACGTAGTTTTTGGTGATCTCATTATCCTGCTTTGCGACAGGTAGTGACACGGACAGATGTAACCAGGTCACGATCTGACCGGGTCACCTCCGGTTGAGCCGCCTGATATCTACAGCTAGCTAACCGTAAAACCTGGGCTGTGTCCGACCGTCCGCTCTAACCCCTAAATCCCTCCATCACTATAGAGAGCGGGGACTATATAGTGAACTTTATAGTGAACTCAGTTCACTGACCGTTCAGACAGACGATCACTGCTTTTTGCTCCGTTGGTCACGTAGCTCCGCCTCCCCGCACGCTTCCTGCACCATCTTAGTTATTCGTCGCTGCTGTCGCTACCTGAAGAGAGCTCTCCTCGCAAAGCATTCTGGGATATACCTGTTCATCTAGTGACCATGGATGATCACTTCTTTTCAAGGTGCATTGTGGGTAATTTTGAGTCCACCACTTTTTCATCCACTAGACATTTGGACGCTCATTTAAAATGGCGTAACCACTATAGTGCTGTGTGTAGGGATCAGGGCGGATGTGTACGGCTGAGAGAACCAGAGGGTGAAACAAAGTTCTAGTGATCAGAACCAGAAAACCAGGAAGTAGCGGTTTGGGTCATTGTGAGCAGAACAAAAAAACGGAACCTAGAAGTGCAGCTTGATCGCTGCTTGGTTAACATTCCTGAACCAAACCCAGGACAGCATCTCATTGACCTCACCTGATATAAAGGGTGCTGTGATTTTAGAAAGAAACGCAGGTAACTGTTTCCTCAGGATCAGGGTAGAAACATCTCCATGGCGACATATATCCCATCCACAGCTTGGTAGAGTAATTATGGAAAGTCTGGGACCTCCGCATCACTAACGGGAAACATTCCTCCAAACGTGCTGAAAACCCAGGAAGTAAACATGTCAGGGAGGAGGCCCCGGGGCCCGCAGCACTGAACCAGCTGCAGGAGCGTCTAGCATGTTCTGGTGGGTTTCCAACTGGGAACAATGGGCTGTCTTAAGGCTCAGACACCAGGTGGTCTGCGTATGTGTCATAGTGAAGGCAGATATGCTCCGCCCCCTTCCACATACACTCTGCTGAACCTTACCAAAATTGTAGGAGGCCTCTGATTGGTCAATTCTCCATCTGCTCTACACTATGCATATTTCCTGTTTGGTTCCTTAGCGGCTTGTTTTGTTTGTCTGACCGCCATTGTGGGAAACGACTGGTGAAGATGGAGCAGCTAGCAGAGCGAGGTGCGCGAGAACGCTGGCCCCCTTTTTCCACCTTCTTCCAAATGTCGGCTACATATTACGGGTTTTTTCTCTGGCCAGAAGTTCGATGGCAAATCCTCCCTCTTCAAGTTGGCGATCCAACGACCAACCCGTCCGTGGAGGATCAGGAATCAGAAAGGTGGAATAACTCTTTTTTCCACTTTTACCCGATGTATTCCAGCATCCAGCTGCCATGCACGTGGGCATTGTCAGTTTCACTATAGCTCTGGTGAATTTCAATGGTGAAGTCCTCTGGAAATCTTCAATAATTGTTGTTGATTGCAGATGTGTCTAGTAGTTCCCATTGATTTAGCTTGTAAAGCGGGGAGAATGGCGCTAGGCTTACCGCACCGTGACGTCACTGCTGGAAGATGGCAGGAGGGAGGGGCTACTATATTTGGGCAGTAATGGCCGCTCCCAGGATCAGTGATTTTATTTTTTTAGTGATTAACGCTAAATTCATTAAATCGCCGCGAACATATTAGTTTTAGGTATAAATAATGATCCATTGGTTATTTCTCGCTGACCGGACTTTTCTTTTAACTGGAGAATCTAAGAACGGCTCCAAATACAGGAGGGTCTGATTACATTCAGAGTCTGTTTACAGGAAGGGAAAACGCAGATATTTTCCTGCGGTTTGGCCTCTGGTTTACATTGAAACCCCGTTTTTATAACAGAAAACGATTGTTTCTAAAACCTCCGGCCAAAGTGGAGATTTCTGATAATGCCGGTTATGTGCTGCCTGGTCGACAGGGATCAACTTTAGCTTCCTAAATGTCACTTTATGCGCCAGAAAATCCTTAACGTCATGGAAGCGCCTCATGTTTACCGTTTCTATGGCGCTCGACAGCATATTATTAATGCGGTTGATGTAAATGTTTTCAAAAGTTTTTTTAAAACAATGTTGTGTGCGTGACGGTATTATTTATAACGGAGGGGGGGGGGATATTTGTTTCTCTAAATATGTGTAAATGTGGCCTTAGCCGCTGAACAGAAAGCTGAAAGTTAAATCTGACTGTGGAGAAGTTCTCAGGAGATTTGGACTTTTTCAAGATACTGGATCCTGACCCCCTCCGGCTGAAGACAAGCGTCCTTCCAGAAAACCATCATTTAAGGCTGTGATTATCAGAACCACCAAACGTCTGCTAGCCTGCAATCAGCTGCTTTACACAACTAATTATTCTCATTTTGAAATGAATATATGAATATATTCATTGCTACACTAACATAGGAATTAAATGTTAATGTTTTTGCTGTGTTTAGGTAGGAAAATTGTACAATATTGGGAATATTTAGTATTTATAATCCTATGAGTTTATAATTTTCTTGGATTTTGGTGAAACTCTTTAATTTCTTTGATGTTCTAGATGATGTCACAGACAGAGGTTTGTTGGCTGGATTTTTCAGCCGTCCATCTAAAGGGTTTATCCCGTCGCTCTAGAAGCTCGCAGGTAAAACCAAACCAAAGGATTTTACAGCTTTATTGTTTGGAGTTATTTCCATGCTTGAAATCTTGCCTTTGATAATCCCTTTCATTCGGTTGTAAATGACAGTTGTTTGGATTATAGGCAGATTGAACCACAAGAGGAGACCCCAGTTTAGAGTTAAATAAACCCAACATGTCAAGCATCTCCTCCCTGCTTTTTAACCTTGTCTGTCTTCTTTAACCCCCCCCCCCCCACACACACACACACACACACACAGATTAGAGTGATGTTATGCTCTAGATAATCAGTGGAGGGATTAGTGTCATCTGAGCGACCTCACCAGATTAATCTGCAGCCACACACACATCTACAGGAAGTGTGTGTGGTGAACATGTCTGTAGATGTTTGGGTTCCTGCCTCCAGCTCCTTCATTCTCTGTGTTTATTGGAGGTTTTCTTATTGTAAAAGTTGAAGCTCTACATGTAGTTTTATTTGTTGGTTTGTTGTCGATCAGGCTGCGCTGTGCTGTGCTGTGCTGGGTCGGGTTGGGATGGGTCGGGTTGGGTCGGCGTCCCATTAGAAGGCTAACCTGCTGTTGCATCAGGTGAAGCAGGTTGTAGAGCAGGTGCTCAGACTTCATCATCACAGCCATGGCCTCCAATAAAAACCTTCAGGTTAACACATAGACACCAGCCTGCGCGCATGCTGTGACCGCTACATGCTAAGCTAAGTAGCTTTAGCTTCAGCTTTCATGTTTAGCTTTCAGGGACGAAGTTTGGATGAGAAAATATTGGGCTGTTATGCAGCTGCAGCGTGAAACCTATTGAAGAATCAATTAATGGTTCATTTGTTCAATAATAAGATGCAGACCCTTAACGATTGTCACTTAGTTTGTCTGTAAATGTCTTCGGTGGGAAATTTCTCCTTTAATAATTTTGCTTAAAATAGATACTTTAGGATTTGGAGTAGTTGCTAGGCTAGCCTCCAGTAGCTGTTAGCTTATCTTCCAGTTGCTGTTAACGTATCTTTTAGTAGCTGTTAGCTTATCTTCTAGTACCTCTTTGCTTATCTTCTAGTAGCTGTTAGCTTATTTTCCAGTTGCTGTTTGCTTATGTTCTAATAGCTGTTAGCTTATCTTCCAGTAGCTGTTAGCTTATCTTCCAGTTGCTGTTAGCTTATCTTCTAGTAGCTGTTAGCTTATCTTCCAGTAGCTGTTAGCTTATCTTCTAGTAGCTGTTAGCTTATCTTCCAGTAGCTGTTAGCTTATCTTCTAGTAGCTGTTAGCATAGCTTCCTGTTAGTTGTTAGCTTAGCTCCTTGTATTATCTCTGCAGCATTGCATTTGATCCCAGAGGTTGAAATTTCCAACTTTCAAATCATAGATTTTAATTGGAATAAAGTCAAAATGAGTCAGAAACTTAGTCGCTACAGGATGGGTTGATTTTGCATTCAAGATGTCGGCCACCAGCATCACTAGCAGTTAAGTTTCCTACTTAGACTTGTTGTAGCAGGCAGCAGCTGTGAGCATACCCAGTGATGTATATAAAACACGTGGAAAATCCCTTCAAATAGGAAGCGTCCTGCTGGTGGGACATCACCGTCTCTGAGAACAAACTGCTGTCCTGTTCAATGATGGCGTAACGACACAATAGGCCTGTAAGCAACACTATCAGCATGTTAATAACTGAACTATACACAGTTATTAACATAGTAATTAGAAGTCCCACTGTCTGCTTTGATGTTGGTGTCGTGTTTAACAGCTCACCATCATGGTGAAATCTGCCATGTGTCGCCGTATAAATACGGTTCAGTCAGACAGACTAGCATAAGGTGGGTGAAATAGGAATATTTTGCACCACTACATCTGCAAAGAGACGTCCTAGTCCACAATTGCGTAGGGTGCCTACCAGGAGTCAGTGACGGGGCCCCTAAAAGGTCGGGGGCCCCTAAGCAACTGCAGTGTCTGCTTTCCGATATTGACGCCCTTGGTCCTGTTTCTGACACCTAAATAAACTCATGGTTTAACTGAATGAACTCACCTGTCCTGCTGAAACCCTGAAACCTCCGCGTCTGTTTCTGTGCTGCTGTCAGCCTGCAGCGCCACCTTAATTTGCCAGCCTGCAGCGCCACCTTAATTCGCCAGCCCTGCAGCGCCACCTTAATTCGCCAGCCTGCAGCGCCACCTTTATTCACCAGCCTGCAGCGCCACCTTAATTCACCAGCCTGCAGCGCCACCTTAATTCGCCAGCCCTGCAGCGCCACCTTTATTCACCAGCCTGCAGCGCCACCTTAATTCGCCAGCCTGCAGCGCCACCTTAATTCGCCAGCCCTGCAGCGCCACCTTTATTCACCAGCCCTGCAGCGCCACCTTTATTCGCCAGCCTGCAGCGCCACCTTAATTCGCCAGCCCTGCAGCGCCACCTTTATTCACCAGCCCTGCAGCGCCACCTTAATTCACCAGCCTGCAGCGCCACCTTTATTCGCCAGCCTGCAGCGCCACCTTAATTCGCCAGCCTGCAGCGCCACCTTTATTCACCAGCCCTGCAGCGCCACCTTAATTCACCAGCCCTGCAGCGCCACCTTAATTCGCCAGCCCTGCAGCGCCACCTTTATTCACCAGCCCTGCAGCGCCACCTTAATTCGCCAGCCCTGCAGCGCCACCTTAATTCACCAGCCTGCAGCGCCACCTTTATTCACCAGCCTGCAGCGCCACCTTAATTCACCAGCCCTGCAGCGCCACCTTAATTCGCCAGCCCTGCAGCGCCACCTTAATTCACCAGCCTGCAGCGCCACCTTTATTCACCAGCCTGCAGCGCCACCTTAATTCACCAGCCTGCAGCGCCACCTTAATTCAACAGCCTGCAATGCCACCTTTATTCACCAGCCTGCAGAGCCACCTTAATTCACCAGCCCTGCAGCGCCACCTTAATTCACCAGTCTGCAGCGCCACCTTAATTCGCCAGCCTGCAGCGCCACCTTTATTCGCCAGCCTGCAGCGCCACCTTAATTCACCAGCCTGCAGCGCCACCTTAATTCGCCAGCCCTGCAGCGCCACCTTAATTCACCAGCCTGCAGCGCCACCTTAATTCACCAGCCTGCAGCGCCACCTTTATTCACCAGCCCTGCAGCGCCACCTTAATTCGCCAGCCCTGCACCGCCACCTTTATTCACCAGCCCTGCAGCGCCACCTTAATTCAACAGCCTGCAATGCCACCTTTATTCACCAGCCTGCAGAGCCACCTTAATTCACCAGCCCTGCAGCGCCACCTTAATTCACCAGTCTCAGCCTGCAGCGCCACCTTAATTCGCCAGCCTGCACCGCCACCTTTATTCGCCAGCCTGCAGCGCCACCTTAATTCGCCAGCCTGCAGCGCCACCTTGATTCGCCAGCCTGCAGCGCCACCTTGATTCGCCAGCCTGCAGCGCCACCTTTTTTTGCACGTCATCACTGCCTGAGCGTATGACGGCAGCTCTGAGGAATCTCGGCTTTTCAGGGATAAACTGAAGGTAAAATGGAAATAAAATCTATTTTCTCCTGCATTAAACTTACAGGCCAGAGACCCAGAAACCAAAGAAGAAGCCGATCTTGTACCTGATGCCCCTCCCCCTGCTGTTTCTGTAGAAATGCAGTGAGTCAGCCGTCTGTCTCACCTCTGTGCGACCTTATTAATGAGTGTTGAGCTATGAGGCCGGACCCCCTCTGAGGAGGTCACATCTGGACACTTTATTCAGAGCTCCATATCTGCTCCTCTTTATCTCCTCTTCTCCTTTAGAAACATCCTCTGCCTCGGTTTCAGTTTTTTCCTCACCTTGCTCTTCCTATCAGCCTCCATCTTGATTCTTCAGTGTTCAGACCTCAGCCATTATTTTCCTCCATGCCTTTCCCACTCTCTCTGCGGATCGTCCGTCCTCTTATTTCCTCCCCTTCCTGTTATCTCTGTATCCTTCTGTGTTGGGTTCTCCTTCTGGCCGATCTCCTTGCCGATCAGCCTCTCCTGTGTCCTTCTCCGCCCCAGGAGCTCATCACCTCTGTTGGGCGTCGTGCTACGGTTGTCCCCTTTGGCGCCACCCTGTCCTAATGTGCTGCTTTCAGCGGCTTGTGCTCTGAATGTTAAAGAGGAAAGTATTTAGCACATTTTTTCACAGAGTTTAGTTTATTTCCTCTGATGATGAACCGGATCAGACCAGCTCTGTTTCAGCGATTGTTCAGAGTATTGGATGAACTGAAAGGCCCAGAGAGGAAGTTTAGATTTGTTTTTATTGGACTGGTTGTCTTGTGAGACGCAGCAATGAGCAATGTTCAATTCCTTAGCTTTCAAAGTCAAAGGGAAGTCATATTTAGATGTCAAATATCTTCTGCAGGTCAGTTAGTTCTACGTCAGCCTGAACATCTAAATTCGGCCAATCATATATCAACGGTCATCTGTCAATCAAATGTTTTCGGTCATAGCATCTTGATTCATATGTCGCAGCTAATATACGCAACGGTTGAAACCAGAATCCTTTCCTTTCCCATTGAGTTGCGTCCCAGTGTTCACGGGGATGGACGTCTGTGTCTTCGGCAGGCGTAGAGCTAACAGAACTGGCAGCGTTGCGAGGCAAGGGCTCAAACATGTACGGCTGGAAGCCTTCTACACCAAACCAAGCTTCTGCCGCCCTGGCGTCCTCTTCCACAACATCTTCGTCCCCGCTTTCCTCCTCTAAATAAAACATGGATGACGGAGGAGACTCATCCACGACCTCCGACACTAAACTCTCCTCCTCTTGCATGTTTCCTCTGTCCATAGCGTTCCTTGACAGCGTCGTTTCTAAGTCACCAATTTAGTGCTACTTGGTCCCAATGGAATTTCCCATTGGGAACCTGCTAGCACTAAGTTGCTAACTGGTTAGTCAACCTTCTGCCACAACAATCCCGCCCCCTTGATAATCGACCAATCAGATTCACTTTATTCATCGTGTAAAGTCGGGCACCACTCGGAAGAATTCGGAAATGCAACGGATGGAACGGCCGCTTCCCGACGACTTTTTAAGACATAAAAAATATATATTTTTAAATTTACATTTTTTAAATCAATATTAAAAGATTTTGAAATATAATATGTAATTCTTAGATGTGGAAGATACATACTAACCAGTGGGAAGGCTAACCATCCCACCCAGTAAATCCAGTGGGTGTGATCTCAGTGAGCTTCAACCAGTTTGTTGCTGGATCGGACAGCAATGTTTGATGTTTGATGGGATGAGATCTTCTTACGCAAATGTAACGCACGTATTAACACTCCGCTACGCCTACATTAGGTTGATGCTCTAATGTTTGGATGCGTTTCTGTCGTTTGGTTAAGAACAAACAGGAAGTGGACATAAAATCAATTAGCAGTTCAGCTTCATTAGCTAACAAGCTGATTAATGGATGATGTAATCAGATGAAAAGGTGGGATATCTGGTGCTGCTGTGGCGTGGAGGTGGAGCACATGACCCTCTCTCTCCCTTCTGTAACCCACTTTCCTGTCTGCATACTTAAAGAAAATAGATAAATAAATAAAGTATAAAACAATATTTAAAAAAAAACGACGATGGCGTATATACCTGGTGATTTAACGAGTCTCTATGTTAGTATGGTATGGGGCATTGCAGGCTAACAAAGAAGCCAAACGACCCCCATTCCAAAGGGGGGGACCCGTTCATCCGTTTCTATTTGCATGTTTTCTAAACTAAAACCAGGCTTTGTTGGGCTGCTGGATAAAACCTGGAACTAAACGCTATTTCTGACATTTTGAATCTTCCTGGATGGAAGAGAAACGTCTTCAAACTGGGAAACAAAGTCCAGTGGATTGATTTTAACTTTTTTTGGAATAACTCTGACCTGGATGACTGAGAATCTACACCAACAGCTCTATGTTAGGCTACGTCTTTCCAATGCGACCAAGGCCATTTAGCTTTGTGGATCCGATACGTATCTGATCTTTTCTATTCAGTTTATTTCTATAGCTCTAATTCACATCATGTCATCTCAGGTCACTTTCCAGTTCACCAGATCATCCAGTCAGATTGATTCAAAGTTTTCTATCTAAGGAAAACCAGCTGATTGCATCGACTCATTGACTCTTCAGCAATCCCTCACACTAAGCATGCTTGTAGCGACAGTGGAGAGGAAAAACTCCCTTTGAACAGGAAGAAACCTCCAGCAGAACCAGGCTCAGTGTGAGCGGCCATCTGCAGCGTGTCTCAGATATTTTTGATTTCTGCCCAATATTGAAGCGTGGTCTGCGCTATGTTATTCCACGCCACAACGCCAGAGGGCCAATCAACGGAGAGACACGAGGGCCAAAAAGAGCGGGGATCCAGGTGGAAAAAGGTCCCAGCGTTCTTACGCACCTCGCTCTTCTAGCTGCTCCATCTTCACCAGTCGTTTTCCACAATGGCGGTCAGACAGACAAAACAAGCCGGTAAGGAACCAAACAGGAAATACGCATAGAGTAGAGCGGGCTAGATTTGACCAATCAGAGGCCTTCTGTCTGCGGCTCTGTCTGCGTCTACAATGTTGGAGAGGTGCAGCAGAGTGTCTGTGGAAGGGGCGGGGCATATCTGTGTTCACTGCGACACACACAGACGACCTGGTTTCTGAGCATAAATCAGCTTCAGAGGTGGAAGTTCTTCAGATATCAGTGGATCCCCTCATGCTGTCACGGTTGCTAAGCAACAAACTTGTTTCTGAGGTTCTTGGTCTGTAGAAGGTCCCTGCAGTGACCCATGGCTGCGGGTCGGACCTCGCAGAGTTACCTTCCTTCTAAAACACGCCCATAACCTGAAGCGCTAACGTTAGTGACAGGTGAAGGTCAGGACCAGAAACTGAAACCATCTGAAAAGTTTTGTGAAAAACGAAATAAACCAGATACAATGACTGATATCCTAACGTTCACGTAGCGATGGACGTTGAGCATCTGCAGGTGGAGCCTTTTAAATCAGGCAACGTTCCACCAGGAGCTATTTTGATTTCCTGACGCCATCTATTCAGTCAAAGCAGTTTTTTAAGCAGGAAGTAAAGAAGGAAAAGGAAGCAGATGATCAGAATGTTGAAGATGTTTCCTCCTCTGCTTCCCTGAATGCTGCTGTTTGGTGTGAGCTGATTGAGACGCTCTCCTTCTCCTGCTCGCTGTTTTCACTGGATGTCTTCCATTGATTAGCGCCGCTTTGACTTCGCTGCATTAACATTGTGAGCCACTGTGAAGTATTTAGTCTATCATTGTTTTGAAGGGGCCGTGCATCACATGGAAATTGTCTGCGTAATTAGATCTGACATAGTAATAATAGGTCTCAACAAGACGAGAGGGACGAGCTGCAAATGGGGAACGTGCAGCGGGAACGCCGCCGATCGTCTTCTGGTGCAGAGGAAACACTTTTACCGCGATGCTTTTAGAAAAATTACAAAGTAGTGATCTTTGATTAGAGCAGGGGTCTGCGATCACATGTGGCTCTTTGGACCTTCTATAGCGCCTCCTAATGGTGGATAAAATGTATATAAAGAGCTAAATAATGTACCATTAAATAAATGCCAGTCTTAGTGTTTTACATAAGATGGATAAAAAGGACATTAAAAATAACAGATATGTTTTTAGAGCCATTTCTCTGTTAATTAGCTTGGAATTTATGTTTTAATATTATTTTAAAAGTACATAAATAACAGAACAAATATGTTGTTTTTTGGAAAAACTCATCTACTTTGCGGCTCTAAATAACTTTTATTTGTTTGGACTTGGTGCAAAATGGCTCTTTGGATAATAAAGGTTGCAGACTCCTGGATTAGAGCATCCATCATAAGAGGTCAACTATTTGATTAATTATGGGAATTTATTACAGTTCAGATCCAGCGGTGGCTGGTGGAGTTTCCTCCAGGGGGTGCTATCGCTTTAAAACAGACTTAGACCAAAAACCAATGAAATGTAAACTAAAGTATCACAGCAGAATATTTACATGAATAACAAAACACTACATTCAAAAATGTTCTTTAAAGTTCTTTAAATCAGTCCTAGCTGCCTCTATCCAGGCTGGCTCTGATCCTGTAGGCAGGGACAGCAGGATACAGCGTTAGCCTCGCTACGTGCAGTTAGCCTCGCTGCATGCAGTTAGCCTCGCTACGTGCAGTTAGCCTCGCTGCATGCAGTTAGCCTCGCTACGTGCAGTTAGCCTCGCTGCATGCAGTTAGCCTCGCTACGTGCAGTTAGCCTCGCTGCATGCAGTTAGCCTCGCTACGTGCAGTTAGCCTCGCTGCATGCAGTTAGCCTCGCTACGTGCAGTTAGCCTCGCTGCATGCAGTTAGCCTCGCTGCGTGCAATTAGCCTCGCTGTGTGCAGTTAGCCTCGCTGCGTGCAGTTAGCCTCGCTGCTTGCAGTTAGCCTCGCTGCGTGCAGTTAGCCTCGCTGCGTGCAGTTAGCCTCGCTGCTTGCAGTTAGCCTCGCTGCATGCAGTTAGCCTTGCTGCGTGCAATTAGCCTCGCTGCGTGCAGTTAGCCTCGCTGCATGCAGTTAGCCTCACTGCATGCAGTTAGCCTCGCTGCGTGCAATTAGCCTCGCTGCTTGCAGTTAGCCTCGCTGCATGCAGTTAGCCTCGCTGCGTGCAATTAGCCTCGCTGCATGCAGTTAGCCTTGCTGCATGCAGTTGGCCTCGCTGCATGCAGTTAGCCTTGCTGCGTGCAATTAGCCTCGCTGCGTGCAGTTAGCCTCGCTGCGTGCAGTTAGCCTCGCTGCTTGCAGTTAGCCTCGCTGCATGCAGTTAGCCTCACTGCATGCAGTTAGCCTCGCTGCTTGCAGTTAGCCTCGCTGCATGCAGTTAGCCTCGCTGCGTGCAGTTAGCCTCGCTGCGTGCAGTTAGCCTCGCTGCATGCAGTTAGCCTCGCTGCGTGCAGTTAGCCTTTCTGCATGCAGTTAGCCTCGCTGCTTGCAGTTAGCCTCGCTGCATGCAGTTAGCCTCGCTGCTTGCAGTTACCCTCGCTGCATGCAGTTAGCCTCGCTGCATGCTGTTAGCCTCACTGCTTGCAGTTAGCCTCGCTGTAGCAGTTAGCCTCGCTGCTAGTAGTTAGCCTAGCCTTCGAGCTAAATTATCCTATAGACCTGTCAATCAGCCTCACTTTCTAACAGACGACTGTGATGTCACAATGGGGGGGGATCAGAAAATAAAGCTGCATATCACTACCCAATCTGTCCAGGAAGTACGACCCGTTCTGCATGAACAGATATACACTATATTGCCAAAAGTATTTGCTCACCCATCCAAATTATTGGAATCAGGTGTTCCAATCACTTCCATGGCCACAGGTGTATAAATTCAAGCACCTAGGCATGCAGACTGTTTTTACAAACATTTGTGAAAGAATGGGTCGCTCTCAGGAGCTCAGTGAATTCCAGCGTGGAACTGTGATAGGATGCCACCTGTGCAACAAATCCAGTCGTGAAATTTCCTCGCTTCTAAATATTCCACAGTCAACTGTCAGCTGTATTATAAGAAAATGGAAGTGTTTGGGAACGACAGCAACTCAGCCACGAAGTGGTAGGCCACGTAAACTGACGGAGCGGGGTCAGCGGATGCTGAAGCGCATAGTGCGAAGAGGTCGCCAACTTTCTGCAGAGTCAATCACTACAGACCTCCAAACTTCATGTGGCCTTCAGATTAGCTCAAGAACAGTGCGCAGAGAGCTTCATGGAATGGGTTTCCATGGTCGAGCAGCTGCATCCAAGCCATACATAACCAAGTGCAATGCAAAGCGTCGGATGCGGTGGTGTAAAGCACGCCGCCACTGGACTCTAGAGCAGTGGAGACGCGTTCTCTGGAGTGACGAATCGCGCTTCTCCATCTGGCAATCTGATGGACGGGTCTGGGTTTGGCGGTTGCCAGGAGAACGGTACTTGTCTGACTGCATTGTGCCAAGTGTAAAGTTTGGTGGAGGGGGGATTATGGTGTGGGGTTGTTTTTCAGGAGCTGGGCTTGGCCCCTTAGTTCCAGTGAAAGGAACTCTGAATGCTTCAGCATACCAAGACATTTTGGACAATTCCATGCTCCCAACTTTGTGGGAACAGTTTGGAGCTGGCCCCTTCCTCTTCCAACATGACTGTGCACCAGTGCACAAAGCAAGGTCCATAAAGACATGGATGACAGAGTCTGGTGTGGATGAACTTGACTGGCCTGCACAGAGTCCTGACCTCAACCCGATAGAACACCTTTGGGATGAATTAGAGCGGAGACTGAGAGCCAGGCCTTCTCGTCCAACATCAGTGTGCGACCTCACAAATGCGCTTCTGGAAGAATGGTCAAAAATTCCCATAAACACACTCCTAAACCTTGTGGACAGCCTTCCCAGAAGAGTTGAAGCTGTTCTAGCTGCAAAGGGTGGACCGACGTCATATTGAACCCTATGGATTAGGAACGGGATGTCACTTAAGCTCATATGTGAGTCAAGGCAGGTGAGCAAATACTTTTGGCAATATAGTGTACATCCGAGTGTCCATAAATAATGTAATTATGGTACTAAAACTACTTATTTCTATCCTTAACTCACTAAATAATGCTAATACACATTTAAAAAAATGTTTTATGACTTTTCTGAGACAATTTTGATGCTATTTCCATTTTCTCCGTTAAACAGCTTCTCTGATGTCATCATGGGGCGTGCTCAGAGCAGTAAATCTGATTAAACCATGTTTATCTGCATTTTAGTTGTTTCTTTCTTTAGAATACGCGCTATATAGCATAATGTTAACATGAAAGGAAAACATAAAACTCAAACAGACTATATTTATGTTTAAATCCAAAGCCGGAAAAGCTAGCCACCGGAAGCAGCGAAGGATCCCATTTCCTGTGCAGACCGGGCAGAGACGACTAATAAAACAGGAAGGATTTTAAGGATTTATTTTCTCAGGAAATATATTATTAACCTTTAACACGTTATAGTGTAGTACGTTTACTATTTTTGAGGAGGAAAAACGTCATTTAGGTCTTTTTAACGAAATAAATGCAAGGACGACCCGATGTATATCTGGATGCGCAAATGAGCTGATGGCGCAGGACGGATCGTGCTTCCGGGACGGATCGTGCTTCTGGGACGGATCGTGCTTCCGGGTCGGATCGTGCTTCCGGGTCGGATCGTGCTTCCGGGTCGGATCGTGCTTCTGGGACGGATCGTGCTTCCGGGTCGGATCGTGCTTCCGGGTCGGATCGTGCTTCTGGGACGGATCGTGCTTCCGGGTCGGATCGTGCTTCCGGGTCGGATCGTGCTTCCGGGACGGATCGTGCTTCTGGGACGGATCGGGTAGTGACAGTTGCTTTCAGCTGTGGGTGCGGGAGAGCTGCTCCTGCACAGCTTTACTCCTCATTCAAGATTAAATCTTCCACATCAAAAAAATATATTAATATATCTGGAAATATTTAATTTATAGCTTAATTGTAGTTTTTTTTAATGTCTTAATTAAGGTGATTGGGCGGATGGGGCTGGGCTCTAGCGCCCTCTATTGGCCGGCCTCCACTGGTTATGACCCTGAAATGCATCAGTGATGATCTTAACATAAAATCTGTATTTCTGTGAGATGTTCAGTTGCCAAAAATGTTCACATCAAGGTTAAATTGATTAATCTGTTTCCAATATGGCCTCCAAGCCACGTATCGCAGACGCCACCAGAAAACCATTCATCTGTGACGCAGAGCTTCATAAACATATCAGTAACAGATGGAAGACCCCCTAAAAAATACATCTAATATTGATTTATACAGATTAATTATATAATTCTATAAATGTTTGTGTGAACTTATTTTATAAAATGACTCTTAATAATTGAATTCCTCCTGTTTTTCATTATTCAATAGAAAATTTAATTATTTAAGGTTAAAATTTACAAATTAATGTTCTATTTAATATTTGATTATTTATTTGTTTTTTTGAAAAAATAAATAAATGACAAAAAAAAAAGAACTGTACTGCATCACACTCGCATCATTATTTTCTTCCAATGTTGCCGAACTTTTATAATTCTTTTAAATAGAAAACAGCTCAACGTTCTTCTGCATATTTATTTTTCCACTCTACTGAACTTTTTCACATTAATTCCTTTTTCCATCATCATTTAAACAGTTTATCTGCTAAACTGTTACATTCTGATCACTGCTGCTCTTTATATTGTTCTTATTCCACCTGCAGCATCAGTTTAAACGCTGAATGCAACATTTTATTTTATACTCTGTGCAAGTTAGCTTAGCGTCCTTTAGTTGTCCAGGATCTTGTTTAGTTTAGGTTTAATAGACTCTCATTTATTGCTCTGTGTTTCCTGTAGTCTGGTTTATTTTTTTAAAGGTCGTCGGATTAAACCGAAGTTTTTATTATAATAATAATTATTGAACTTTATTAATTGGAAAAATTCCCTCTCTGTTTTTAACCCCTCCCCTTGGGGAGCAGTGGGCTGCCATTGTGCGGCGCCCTGGGAGCAGTGTGGGGTTAAAGGTCTTGCTCAGGGACCCAGGGTGGCCGTCTGTGGGAGTGGGACTCAGATTCCTCTCAGATTCCAAGCTCTGCCCTAACCATCACCTCCATTTTCTGGAGGCCATCTTTGCAGACGATGTTGTTGCGTTGGTGTCCTCTGTACGGGCAGGAGGTGGGCTCCTCTAGGTCACCTGGAGGAAGGATCTGGGCGTTACTGAGTGGTTTACCTGGTGGACGGCAGCAGGAAGCCTCCTCTCCAGGAACCCGTCTCTAGTGTAACGAGGCGGACTCGGACCCAGAACTCGTAGCAGTGGTTATATTTCCCTCCTGACCTGGAGGAGCTGATCATGTGTCAGCAGATCATCGACGATCCGAACAAATTAATAACATTTTCCTTTAATGGTGGCATTTTATCACTTCACTACACGATCCCGTCCGTCTGTCCGTCCGTCCGTCCGTCTGTCGCTCCCGTCCGTTTCTCTCCACGCTGTCATCCATCCAGATGAGTCCCTCAGAGACTGAGCTCAGGTCACTCGTGTTGCTCTGTGTGTGTTTCCTTCATGCATGGCGCTGTGTGTGTGTGTGTGTGTCTGTTATCTCCCATCTCTTCATGGCTCTGCTGTTATGTTCGTACAGCAGTGTGTGTGTGGATGTGACAGACTGTGAAATGGTGCGTAGTAGCACCTGGGCCCTTCAGTGTTGATTGATCGGCTTGGTCATGTGGAAGAGTCCCATCTGGCCAGCCACGCTGCGGTGTGTGTGTGTGTGTGTGTGTGTTGCAGAGAGAGAGGGCTTGTTTGTGTGGAAGAGGTGAGGGGAGTGATGGAGATGTGCAGCATTAAACAGTGTGTTTATTGTGAGAGAGAAAGAGCTCTTCGGTTAGAGCTGTGACACCCAGAGGCCAGAGATGAACTGGATTTTATCATCTGAAAGAGAAACTGGGAGCCTCATACCACACTTCCCAGTTCCAACCATGAATCGGTCTGTTAGCGACGGACAGAGCTGCGTTTCATTCGCCCGTTAATGCGGCAGCGCTCTGATTTCTTCCTTAAAGCAGGTGGCAGCAGTCTTCAGGTAGCTGAACTTAGTTTATGTCTGACAGCTTTTAGAATCTAAATCCTGCTGGCATCAGATTCCTGTCTTATTTATTAACAATCTGGATCATTGGGATAAATAATAATATAAACTGTCCAGTCATTCCATGGAAACCTTCTGCTGCCGATTATCTTCACTTCTAATCCTCTGAACTCTGGATAAATAATCACAGCTCTTTATGTTTGGCAGCTTTTCAAAATAAAAGCTTCCTGTCGGGAGTTTTAATACATATTAATGCAGCTGCGTATCGATTCAAGCTTCAGGAACTAATTACATTCTGATTCTCAAGATTTACAGGTTATTCTCCAGCCTGGTCCGGTCCGGTCTGCTCTGGTTCAGTCCAGTTTGATCCAGTCCATTCCGGTTTGATCCGGTCTCAGACTGGATCACTGGTTTTTCAGCTGTTACCTGTATTACCTGACCGTGTAGTTCTGCATATTGAAGTCGGTTTGATTAAAAAGTTGATGGTGGTTCATGGAGGCTGGGGGGAGGGTCATCAGTGACCTAAAGATCTGCATGGTGCCTGCTAATAGCGAAGCATGCTAACGTCCACCTGTGATCTGATGGTGTTTAGGTCTGGTTATCCTCCTGCAGCAGTGTGTCACAGTGAGCATGTCGCAGAAAGTCCTCATTGCCAAGAAGAGTTTTAGATGCATTTAATGTGATGATGAGGTGCTTCAGACAGACAGGACAACATCAGGGTAACTTTAATAAATTCAGGATAATGAAAATCTTAAATCTTCTTAATAAATCAAATCAAAAGTTTATTGATTTATATCGCACTTTACAACAACACCAGGAAGACCGACGTGCTTCACAGAAAAATAAAAACATTAATCAAAAACTAAAATCCTAAGCATACGCTTAATAATAACTGATGAATTTTGATTTTACGGAATTTTTCAGGATGTTTATGCTGCTTGTTTGTTTTTTAAGATAAAAATTTTTATTTTTATTTGACCTTCCTCTACGAGATGATCCAGGAAACGGTTCTTTAACTACGGCTGCCGTCAAAAACCAAAACTTCTGCTGAAAAAAAGCCAAACGCTGAACCAGATTATTATGCAAAGATATAACCACATACTGTATCTTATTGGCCTCCATTCCCAAACTTCAGGAACCTTTAAAGTAAATGATGAAGTGAAAAGTTTAAAAGCATTTTATCATTAACAAAAGCTTGGTTGTAAAAAGTGAAAACATAATCAACCAGAGTAAAGAAAGTTTCTAGAACATTTAGCAGGTTTTCTAGGTCATGGTTTTAGTTTGGTGACACAAAAATAGGAACAATGAGGGTCCCTGATGCAGATCTTCAGCTGCTGTTTGTTAAAGGAAAAGTTGCTCATATTCAGAATCCAAACTTCTTAAAGTTCTTTAAATCTGAAATGATTCCATCCTGTTCAATAAATGATCAGTGTTTTTAATTCAGAGTAATTTCCATGTGAATGTGCTTTACTGGAGGCATCCATGTTTGTCAAAGAACACTACTGCCACCTACTGGTTAGTGACATTGTCACGGTGCGGTATCGGCTGTTGATCAAGTCCCAGTGCTGTATCTGGTGTTTGTCACAACGCGCTATTATCCAAGTCATCTTGAAAACATTCTTCTTCCAAATGTTGGCTACATATTCCGTGTTTTTTCTCTGGCCAGAAGTTCGATGGCAAATCCTCCCTCTTCAAGTTGGCGATCCAACGACCAACCCGTCCGTGGAGGATCAGGAATCAGAAAGGTGGAATAACTCTTTTTTCCACTTTTACCCGATGTATTCCAGCATCCAGCTGCCATGCACGTGGGCATTGTCAGTTTCACTATAGCTCTGGTGAATTTCAATGGTGAAGTCCTCTGGAAATCTTCAATAATTGTTGTTGATTGCAGATGTGTCTAGTAGTTCCCATTGATTTAGCTTGTAAAGCGGGGAGAATGGCGCTAGGCTTACCGCACCGTGACGTCACTGCTGGAAGATGGCAGGAGGGAGGGGCTACTATATTTGGGCAGTAATGGCCGCTCCCAGACTCAGTGATCGCGACGAAAACAATTGTTTTTATTTTTTTTACTGATTATTGATAACATATTAGTTTTAGGTATAATTAATGATCCATAGGTTATTTTTTGCTGACTGGACTTTTCCTTTAAGGCGGCCATTGTACTGTCTGTCCAACCTTTCACTTTTATTTTATTATTCCTGTTCCACTAAATCCTGACCCTCATGCAGCTCTGCTCAATCAGAAACTCTGGGCTGAGATATCTGAGGGATAAAGAGTTTCATTGTGGAAAGTAATTGGAGACAGAAAGGAAAGCAGATGCTGGTAGAAACTAAGACAGAGAGACAGATTAGGAGAGCGTTAGACAGAAAAACAGTCGTTTTTTGAAACCAAGCCAACTGATAATTAATGCCTCTGACATCACGGTGTTCTAATTAAGCCTGGCATTCATTAAGCCAAGTCTGTGTGTGGGGGGGGGTGTTTGCTGCTAGCTTTTAGGGAGGGGGATATGTTAAACCTTCACTCTTTCTCTTTTAAACAATAGAAAAACAAGTGGAAGATATAAAAAGAGATGAGTTTGGTGGATGTCTGCAAAGCCCAGCTGATGGCAGCCATCTTTAAAGTTTGATATTATCCTCATGACTGTCAGTAGAGCCAAATTCATCCAGTCAGCTGTGATCAGGCAGCAGTCTGTAGACTGATGACTGTTTTTATTCTTCTAGCGTTTCTGCTGCAGTTTGAAAACATCTGATGGAGGATTCCTGTCACTGATGCTTTAGCACAGCTGCTATTAGAAACAAAAACTTAGCTAGCAGATACTAAGATTACTAACTTACAATAGTTAAAGGTTAGGATAATTAAGGTCACTTTCCAGTTCACCAGATCATCCAGTCAGATTGATTCAAAGTTTTCTATCTAAGGAAAACCAGCTGATTGCATCGACTCATTGACTCTTCAGCAATCCCTCACACTAAGCATGCTTGTAGCGACAGTGGAGAGGAAAAACTCCCTTTGAACAGGAAGAGGACTTAAAACAGTCCTTTATCTGACAGAGGAACCCACTTAGAGCAGGAATTATATCAAGATTGGATGGCTATCTGATAATGAATCAATTAATCGAAAAAATAATAGACAGATTAATCGATTTGCAAAGTAATCGTTAGTTGCAGCCCTAATTAATGTGTGATTGATGGGTAGGGGAGGGGTTGCCTAGTGGTTAGAGCATAGAGGTTGGAATCCTGAGGTTCTGAGTTCAAGCCCCACTCCCACTGACTGCCACTCTGGGTCCCTGAGCAAGACCCTTAACCCCACACTGCTCCCCAGGCGCCGCACAGTGGCAGCCCACTGCTCGCCAAAGGGAGGGGTTATATGCAGAGAGGGAATGAGAATAAAATGCTGGGGAAAAAAGGCTAGGCTAGGCTAATGTGCAATAAGCACCTTATCTTTTTAACAAATGATAGATAACAGATCATCTGTCAGTTTTAGTGGCAAGAAACAGAACTGCTGATAAATAACTAATTTAAAATGTAATTGATAAAATGTTTTATAGATCCAGACACTGAACCCAGAAAACTATTAGTTAGATAAACAGATTCTGGTTTAACATCTTCTTCATCAACTAGCTTTAAAATCAATGCTTAAGAATTAAGGGCTAAGGTTAGGAGATAATAGTTAGCTGGCTAACTCTAAAGCTAACTATTAGCTAAAAGTGACTAGCTAGGAGGCTAACTCACTAAGTTAAGATGGATTAAAGCTGGTATATTATCTAACAGTTACTATACGTAGCCTGTAGCTTCTTTAGTTTTAGTAACATTTAAATAATAAGTAAAAGTTTAAAGGTTTTTCTGTTCAATGTAAAGTTTAATCCATGTTAGCTAAGAGTTAGCATTCAGGATGATTAAAAGCTACTGGCTAAAAGTGAAGCTGTGATTCCAAATCTACTCAAAAGTTTTACATCTCAAGTTTAAAAGTTTTTGTTATATCTAAAGGCCTTAGTTTAAACTTTAGCGGCTTTCGAATGACAGCTATTAGAGAAAACCATGAAACCATGAAGTTATAATAAAGTTTGATAGCCATTGGTTTAACAGTGGGATGCAAACATTTAACTCTAATCGGGGGAAAGTGAAACAGACCTGAGATTAAATGGGGCCACGATTACAGAGGGTCTCATAATTAGCTAGATAATAAAAAACATACAATCTTAGTTAATTTGGTTAAAGACTAACAGGCTAGGCTAGGCTAATGTGCAATAAGCACCTTATCAGGTTAAGAAATGATAGATAACAGATCATCTGTCAGTTTTAGTGGCAAGAAACAGAATACAACTGCTGATAAATAACTAATTTAAATGTAATTGATCAAATGTTTTATAGATCCAGAAACTGAACCCAGAAAACTATGAATTATTTCCAGATAAACAGATTCTGGTTTAACATCTTCTTCATCAACTAGCTTTAAAATCAATGCTTAAGAATTAAGGGCTAAGGTTAGGAGCTAATAGTCAGCTGGCTAACTCTAAAGCTAACTATTAGCTAAAAGTGACTAGCTAGGAGGCTAACTCACTAAGTTAAGATGGATTAACCCTGGTATATTATCTAACAGTTTCTATACATAGCCTGTAGCTTCTTTAGTTTTATTAACATTTAAATAATAAGTAAAAGTTTAGAGGTTTTTCTGTTCAATGTAAAGTTTAATCCATGTTAGCTAAGAGTTAGCATTCAGGATGATTAAAAGCTACTGGCTAAAAGTGAAGCTGTGATTCCAAATCCACTCAAAAGTTTTACATCTCAAGTTTAAAAGTTTTTGTTATATCTAAAGGCCTTAGTTTAAACTTTAGCAGCTTTCAAATGATAGCTATTAGAGAAAACCATGAAACCATGAAGTTATAATAAACTTTGATGCGTTAGCCGTTGGTTTAACAGAAGGATGCAAACATTTAACTCTAATCGGGGGAAAGTGAAACAGACCTGAGATTAAATGGGGCCACGATTACAGAGGGTCTCATAATTAGCTAGATAATAAAAAACAAAAAATCTTAGTTAATTTGGTGAAAGACTAACAGGACAGGAGATGAGTTAAGGTGAACAGGGTGGGGGAGCACGATGTGCACGGGGAGCAGAGGAAAAGTAAAGTTTTGGGATCTCTCTCCATTTTTTGATCGAAGGATTTTCAGATTGCTAATTAGGCATGGAGGGCTAGCCATCGACAGCTGCATTCATCATCATAAAACGTAATAATTAATGACATTCCAACAAAGAAAAATATGCAAATGAGCTCCCCTTATTAGCATTTTCATATTCAGCTCCCATAATGCTTTTGCTGACAAGGTTGTAATTAATGAAAATTCATGTCTCTTAGCTGAGGTCTAGATTGGATCACATTCATTCGCAATCCCCCAAACGAGAAAAAAAAATAAAAAACACAACAGGGATCTCTGCCAAGTTTTTAGTGAGACGAGCAGGAGGGGCGCGAGAAGACAGAGGAAAATGGTGGTGGAGGAAGGCAGATGGCAAAGAGAGCAAAAGACATGAGGAAATGAAGGGGGGGGGCAATGATGCAGAAAGTTACGGTAGAACATGGAGAGAAAGAAACCTGCAAGACACAGCGGAGGGGAAACTAAAGAAAGGTTATGGTGACGTAATCTTCCTCTAAATTATCACTATGTAGTAATAGTGAAAACAAATGAAACACAAAATGCAGCAAAATTCATTTTCCTGTTATTTTAAAATATGCTGTGTGATCATCATGAGAAACGTTATAATATTAATGACTTTCTAATATGTTTATTTAATCTAACAACAGCAATAAGATGTTAAATGATAAAGGTTTTTTTTATTATTCAATATAATCTGTGATTCATGTCATGATGACAAAGATGAAGATCTTATGCATCAATGGAAAAATATTTCTTCACTTCCTGTCTTGATGTTGACTGGGTTCTGAGGTCTAAACATAAAACCATCAATTTTATCCCAGTTTGAGCCGTTTGAGCAAATTAAAAAAATATTTTTACAAATTATTACGAGGCTTTTTAAAAAGTTATTTTCACTATGATCTATTTTTATAGCTAAACCTGACATTAACTAAGCAGCACACTTTATAACTTTAACCAACAATGGACTTTAATAATCATTTTAATCTGTTATCAAATGAGACTTTGTTAAAAATAAACTTTTCGCATAATTATGCACCTGATAGGTTTATAAGAAGATTCTCTTTAAGAATGACTGAATGATTTCAGGAGAATAAATGTTTTAATTCTAAAACTGAAAAAGAGACACAAATAAAAATGTAACGTCACTGATAAGAAAAATTAAAATACCATATAGCAATATATATGCCATATATATATATATATATATATATATATATATATATATATATATAGAGAGAGAGAGAGAGAGAGAGAGAGATAACATTTCTAATAGGGATGCGCGATATTGGGATTTTGGCCGATATCCGATATGCCGATATTTTAAAACTCATGTAGCCGATAACCGATATCGATACCGATGTTAAAGCTGGACAAAAATAAGTAGTCATTGAAAATAGCAGTTTTGTTATCCATTTCTGACACTTTGAAAAATAACATACTCAAATATATTTTCATATGCTGATATCAAATTCAAATTTTAAAAAACGCGGAATCGATCTATTTTACTTTCAAAATCTCGTGAAATTTCATCGTTCTGTTACAAACTCTTGTGATATTTTGCAAATTCTTGTGAGATTTTGTTAGTAAAATCGATCGATACCGCGTCAATATATCAACATATAAAAATATGGCAACATTTCGTGAATTTTCGGGGGATTTCGTAGCATAACGATGACATATAGCAATATTTCATTAGTAAAAGAGATTGATATGGTGTTTTTAAATGGCAATATATCAGCATATGAAGATATTGGGATATTTTAATGTATCGATATTTTTTCCCTCGTCTTTAGAAGTTTTTAAGTCTGTAAAAAAGAAGTTTTTGAGGAAGAAGAAGAAGCAGTATTTTTTTTTTTTAGACTTTAGAAACTCAGAAGCTGATCAAATATTGGGTTAAATATCGGTGGGGTGGCCGGTGTCCGATATTCAGTTTTAAGGCCGATACCGATAGGGGGCCGATTATATTGTGCATCCCTCATTTCTAACTAGTTTTAGCTCTCTGAGGCCCTGGATATCACCATCTGACTGTCCTTCATTAAACCTGACGCCGAGGGCAACAGGTAAAACATCTATGATCCAGTTATTTGTTTTTTTGAGGTGATAGAAAGGATCATATGTGATGGAGAATAAAGGTTAGCAGCTCAGGCTGTTTGGATTTAAGGCTAAAAGGATAATAACTGACCAACGTTAAAAATGGCTTTAAAATCCGATTCACAGCCATAAATGTTCAGAAAGCAGAGATCAGGATGAACATAACTACCTAACTAGCGGGGCATTCACTACAAAGTCGCCTGTTGACTAGTTGACTTAAATATGCTGAGTCGACTCACATTCGGACAACTCAAAAGTTGCCCCCCCCCCCCCTGGCAGGTGTGGGCTTGCATGTGTGCGGTGTGCAAAACTGGCCTCTTATTAGCCTTTCCTTTCAGTTTGTTAAAGTAAGCGATAAAGCTAGATTAGACCATCTGATAAAACAAACATAATCACTGACGTAAGAACTGACATTTTATTATAATAGCAAAGAAATACAAAGAAATACTCTATGTGTCTTACATACCTGTGGAAATGAAAGTTTTCTGCAAAACTACATAAAGTAGCGTACAACGTGTCTGAAAAGTGAGGAAAATTGAAAATTGGAGGGAAATAAAAATGGCTGCCTCCAAAACGACCCAAAGGGACGGTAGCTGAGTTGAACTCTGAACAGTCCTTCACTAGTCAAGCAGAGGATGGATTAGCTAGAATTAGCATATTAAAAGACCAACCAACAGAAATCCATAAACCAATAAAACACATTTTCATGATAAAGGGGAAGATCAGGGGCACTGCTAGCCATTTGGGGGCCCTGAGCACAATACTGTGGGGCCTCCCACCTGGAAACCAATAAAACCGTATTAAATTTTGAATAATTATTTTAGTTTGCACCAACAATTTTGAAGAATATATTATAAAAAAAAGATTAGATTTATTAAAATAAGAACAAATAAAGTATAACGAATAACACTAAGGATTGTGGATGTGATACAGAGCTGGAAGTCAACATATAAATGCTGTTAGAGTCTTTTTTCCTTCTTTTTCTTGGGCTAAGATATATTTTCATTTCCTGTATCTAATAATATGCTTTACTCATAATTATTTTAAATAAGTGATTATTATGAGTGCTGTAATTCTGACTTTATTCCAGCCCAGTTTCTGGGGCCTCCGCTGTGAATGGTGCCCGAGGCAGAGTGTGTGTGTGTGACGAGGCAGAGTGTGTGTGTGATGAGGCAGAGTGTGTGTGATGAGGCAGAATGTGTGTGTGTGACGAGGCAGAGTGTGTGTGTGACGAGGCAGAGTGTGTGTGTGATGAGGCAGAGTGTGTGTGATGAGGCAGAATGTGTGTGTGTGACGAGGCAGAGTGTGTGTGTGACGAGGCAGAATGTGTGTGTGTGACGAGGCAGAGTGTGTGTGATGAGGTAGAGTGTGTGTGTGTGACGAGGCAGAGTGTGTGTGTGACGAGGCAGAGTGTGTGTGTGTGACGAGGCAGAGTGTGTGTGTGACGAGGCAGAGTGTGTGTGTGTGACGAGGCAGAGTGTGTGTGACGAGGCAGAGTGTGTGTGTGTGACGAGGCAGAGTGTGTGTGTGTGACGAGGTATAGTGTGTGTGATGAGGCAGAATGTGTGTGTGTGACGAGGCAGAGTGTGTGTGATGAGGTAGAGTGTGTGTGTGTGACGAGGCAGAGTGTGTGTGTGACGAGGCAGAGTGTGTGTGTGTGACGAGGCAGAGTGTGTGTGTGACGAGGCAGAGTGTGTGTGTGTGACGAGGCAGAGTGTGTGTGACGAGGCAGAGTGTGTGTGTGTGACGAGGCAGAGTGTGTGTGTGTGACGAGGTATAGTGTGTGTGATGAGGCAGAATGTGTGTGTGTGACGAGGCAGAGTGTGTGTGATGAGGCAGAATGTGTGTGACGAGGCAGAGTGTGTGTGACGAGGCAGAGTGTGTGTGACGAGGGAGAGTTTGTGTGTGTGACGAGGCAGAGTGTGTGTGTGTGACGAGGCAAAGTGTGTGTGTGTGACGAGGCAGAGTGTATGTGATGAGGCAGAGTGTGTGTGATGAGGCAGAGTGTGTGTGACGAGGGAGAGTTTGTGTGTGTGACGAGGCAGAGTGTGTGTGTGTGACGAGGCAAAGTGTGTGTGTGTGACGAGGCAGAGTGTATGTGATGAGGCAGAGTGTGTGTGATGAGGCAGAGTGTGTGTGTGACGAGGCAAAGTGTGTGTGTGTGACGAGGCAGAGTGTGTGTGTGTGACGAGGCAGAGTGTGTGTATGACGAGGCAGAGTGTGTGTGTGTGACGAGGCAGAGTGTGTGTGTGACGAGGCAGAGTGTGTGTGACGAGGCAGAATGTGTGTGTGTGACGAGGCAGTGTGTGTGTGTGTGTGACGAGGCAGAGTGTGTGTGTGTGTGACGAGGCAGAGTGTGTGTGACGAGGCAGAGTGTGTGTGTGTGTGTGACGAGGCAGAGTGTGTGTGACGAGGCAGAGTGTGTGTGTGACGAGGCAGAGTGTGTGTGTGTGTGACGAGGCAGAGTGTGTGTGACGAGGCAGAGTGTGTGTGTGTGACGAGGCAGAGTGTGTGTGACGAGGCAGAGTGTGTGTGTGTGACGAGGCAGAGTGTGCGTGTGTGATGAGGCATAGTGTGTGTGACGAGGCAGAGTGTGTGTGTGTGTGTGACGAGGCAGAGTGTGTGTGACGAGGCAGAGTGTGTGTGTGACGAGGCAGAGTGTGTGTGTGTGTGACGAGGCAGAGTGTGTGTGACGAGGCAGAGTGTGTGTGTGTGACGAGGCAGAGTGTGTGTGACGAGGCAGAGTGTGTGTGTGTGACGAGGCAGAGTGTGCGTGTGTGATGAGGCAGAGTGTGTGTGACGCAGGCGGCTGAAGCGGCCTGGTTTATTCAGGCCAATACTGAAAGGAAATATGTTTTAGAGAAGGAAACTAAGCGTTATAAGTGAGTTTATGGCTTCATTCCTTTGAATTTGACTGATTTCATGTAGAACCGTCTTGATTCTCTTCTTCATTTTAATTTCTGTACGATAAAACTATAGATCTGTATAAAAACATAAATTATATTCTTATGCTACATATTTTTATAGCATTAAGCATCGTAATGGAGATTTAAAGCCCTGAGTGGAGCATTTCCTTTCCTGCGGTGGTATACAGGCTTCCTTCTTTCTCTAACGGGGTTACATTAAATTTTCAACATATCTCTGACACACATGTTGGTGTTTTTATTTAAAAAATAAAATGTTTTGTTCAAATCTAGCCTTCTTTATTCAGCCATTTAACAGGTGATCTCCTGTTTCAGCTGGTTTTTTATCTCATTATTTGGTTTCTTTTTAAAGTGTGAGGGCGTCTCAGCGGGACGCACCTGGCAGAGACGCCATGTTTGCTGCAGCCGTCCTGGTGGAGGGCAGGTCTGCATCAGCGGGTGGCAGCGTCACAGCGAAGCTGCTTGTGGTCAGCAGGTGTTAGGAGCAGCAGAACGAGCAGGAAGCTGATCCTGATGAGTTCTCCCTGCAGCATGTAATCCTGCTGACTGCTTTGGAGGGTTAAAAGTCAACAAAGGTAATTGATTTGAACAGAGAGGAGATGGATGGATGGATGGGGGGGTGTCCTTATATGGGGTGGGGGGGTGCTGTAAAGCTGTGAAAACGTAGCGTCAGAACCTCGCCGCAGTGTGTGTGCCGATGACCGCGGCTCCACAGCTGAACTAATAATAATATTTTGCTCTTCAGGCTCTTGAAGCAGCAGCCCCCCCCGTCTGCAGGAACAATATTTAACAGGAGAACTTTTTCATCTGATTCATGTTGCACAGAAATAACTTTACGCTGTTTTTCTAACGTGAACATGAGACCACATAAAGCAGATCTGTTCTAGTGTGTCCTCGCTGTGGGTGTGTGTGTTGGCAGCAGATAGCAGCTGCCCCCTGGGCTTTGCCAACGTGGCACTGCCCCCTCTGCAGCAGCATGGCACAGGCTCCGTCTTTGTTGGGAAGCTGGCTCCCTTTGTGTGTGTGTGTGTGTGGGGGGGGGGGTCCTGCTAGTCTGAGAGAATCACAGCTTTTCAATGACCAACAGGGATTTTTTTGTTTAACTCAAACGTGAATTAAAAAGCAGATTTTTTTTTGCCAGATTTTTTTTTTTATATATTTAATCTTTTAAACTATAACCGGCCTTTTCTTCTGTTTTTCTTTTTGGACGAAACCTTTGAACATTTCTGGTTTAGGAGCTCAAACCGACGCTGACGTGATCAAACTCGTTCCTTTGACTGATGTCTCACTGTGTGCAGAATGAATGGAAAGCTGCCATTGGCTGTAATCAGGACCTCTGGAACCAATAAGGTTTGACTTCTGGAGAAGTTCGGATTGTAAACAAACAAACCGCTATAGATGAAGGGATACTCGGCCGGCGGATCGATTCATCGGTGCGTTCAGCAGCCTGTGCTGCTGCTCCTTCCACCTGCTATCATGGTTTGGTTTGATTTTATTTATTTATTTATTTGTTTATTTGATAGGGACAATTATGTTTCATGCATCATGTCACACACTACAACATTTTAGCTAAGGCTGATTCTCAATGTCTGTCCCCAGTTAGGCTTTTACACAAAACACAGTGGCTGTACACAAGAAACAACAGAGCAAATTACACATTAAAACATCACAGAAATAAAATAAAATTTTATTTATCAGTGAATGCTGATTTTTGTTGTGTAGCATTCGCTGTCTTTGTGTCATTCTGCTCAGATTCCAACATCTCTGCAGCGAGGGGACTATAAGTCTGATATCTGAGATGACGGTACTGCTGCTGAAGCTCCTCAGAAACGTTTTTAGCAGCCAGAACGGCAGGGAGACGTTCAGCATCCATTCTTTGCCTGCTGTGTGTGCTAACGGTCACCTGGAGGATCCAGTCCAGGTAGACCGGGTCCTTAAAGGAGATTAGAGAAGAACCATTTACCATTTAATCTAACTCATTTAATTTCAATAAAAGCGGTAGAAGCAGTAAAATGTTTAGTGAGTAACTGTTGGCTCAAAACATCTGATTTAATGTAGAATATTATGCTATTTTAATTTTATGTTTCAAAATATAAAAATAATACAAATAAAAAAAATGATTAGAAAATAAAACATGTTTTCAGAAGAAACAGTTTTTCATACAGTTTTTTTAGGTTAATTACACCAACATTTCCTGTAGATAATTCATCTAGATCAGCCTGCAGGTGCTGATGGTGAGTAGAGGAACCAATCAGGGGTCGCGATGCTAGATGCTAGTAATAATACTTAAGTAAAAGTAATAAGTAACATTTTCTGAATCCCATGTAATCGAGTAAATGTAACTAGTTACTATCCAACGCAAGGTTGGATGTTTATCCTCTTTTTTTGGCATTAGCCAATAAAGTGCTGCCGCCACCAAGTGTTGGGGAGTGGAACAGCTTCATTAGGCTAGTTGAACATGTTGGTCTAAATATGTTTGACTTTTCTTATCAACATAAAATTGAGCTTTAAATAAAAAACATTCATAGTTTCTTCAGAACTTTTACATCCTTTGTTATATTTTTCACCAATAATAGGATCAGCTTGGGATCCACTGTTTACTATGTTAGCTAGAGCTAACACCGTTAGCAGAGGCTAACGTGAAATCAAATCAGAAGATAATGAAGGACTGAAGCATCTTTTAGTCGTCGTTCTCATTTATCTGAGAAAATGTTTTGATCCTGATGCTAACTGCTAACAGCCTCAGTTAGACGCTCTTTGTAGCATATGTAACCTCGGTACCCGCTTTCGTATAGTGTGGTTCGATTCTGCGTTGTGTTAATGACGGCCTGGAGACAGGGCAAGTTGAAATGTTCTGTGCAGAACAGAATAATAACAATCAGCGATCAGGCTCATCACAGCCGGTACTGCACCTTACAAGGAACAGTATTACATGTTAGCATCAAGCTAACATAATTTTTCTGGAACGTTAAGCTCAGTGAACCTACCTCGCGCCCATCACTCATGAACTGGGAACGAGATGTCCGAGTTCACTATACTTAAAGGAATAGTACACCCAAAACATGATTAGCCTTCATGTTCTACTCACCCCCATGCTGAACAACACTCTGGAGTACTTTTTTGATATCTCAAATGCATCTGGAGATCTGGGAGGCTTCTTGCTGTCTGCTGACATTCAAATAATGGAGGAATAATAATAGTGTATAGGATTTTAGGAAGTCCTATACACTACTGTTTATGCTCTAAAAACATTCTAAATGACTTTGTTTCAAGTAAATTATGGACGCTACCCACTCAGGACACTTGGAATACATTGGACAAGCAGTATGGAGGAATATTGACACGTTTTTTGTGGACTTTTATGGACCTTTCTGCCTCGGGCGCCATAGACCTCCATTATTTGAATGTCAGCAGACAGCAAGAAGCCTCCCAGATCTCCAGATGCATTTGAGATATCAAAAAAGTACTCCAGAGTGTTGTTCAGCATGGGGGTGAGTAGAAAGTGAAGGCTAATCATGTTTTGGGTGTACTATTCCTTTAACATGACCAACCACCAGAAGGGGGTGCTGTTTCACCCATAAGCGATGAACCCAAACTTGGGAATGCTGACAAGTGGAATTCTATAACACATTAACTATGTTACACAGCTCTCCATCTGCTAGCAAAAGCCTCTACATCAATTTCTAGGCGGCTTGATTCAAACTTAAAAGGGTCTAAATTTGCTTGTTGCTGTTTTAGCTGCATGGAGCTAGCGCTATGGAACTGGGACTCTCCGATCCGTCCCGGAAGCACGATCCGTTCTGCGCCAACAGATCTGGGTGTCCATAAATAATGTAATTATGGTACTAAAACTACTTATTTCTATCCTTAGCTCACTATAGAATGCTAATACACATCTTTTAAAAAAAAGGTTTTATGACTTTTGTGAGACAATTTGATGCTTTTTACATTTTTTTTGTTAAACTTCTTCTCTGACGTCATCATGGGACACGCTCAGAGCAGTAAATCTGATTAAACCATGTTTATATGCATTCTAGTTGTTGCTTTCTTTAGATTACGCACTATATAGCATAATGTTAACATGAAAGGAAAACAAAAAACTCAAAAAGTCTAGATTTATGTTTAAATCCAAAGCTGATAGAGTTAGCTCCAGGAAGTAGCGTAGGATCGCATTTCCAGTGCAGGTTGGGAACAGAGTGAAAAAACAGAAAGGATTTAAAGGCATCTTTTTTGTCAGGAAATATATTATTAACCTTTAACACATTATATTTTAGTACGTTTACTATGTTTGAGGAGGGAAAAACGTCATTTAGGTATTTTTAATTCAATAAAATCGAGGACGACCCGAATGTATATCTGAATAGGCAAATGAGCTGATGGCGCAGGACGGATCGTGCTCCCGGGACGGATCGTGCTTCTGGGACGGATCTTGCTCCCAGGACGGATCGTGCTTCCGGGACGGATTTTGCTTCCGGGACGGATCGTGCTCCCAGGACGGATCGTGCTTCCGGGACGGATTTTGCTTCCGGGACGGATCGTGCTCCCAGGACGGATCGTGCTCCCAGGACGGATCGTGCTTCTGGGACGGATCGTGCTTCTGGGACGGATCGTGCTCCCGGGACGGATCGTGCTCCCAGGACGGATCGTGCTTCTGGGACGGATCGTGCTCCCGGGACGGATCGTGCTCCCAGGACGGATTTTGCTTCCGGGACGGATCGTGCTCCCGGGACGGATCGTGCTCCCAGGACGGATCGTGCTTCTGGGACGGATCGTGCTTCTGGGACGGATCGTGCTCCCAGGACGGATCGTGCTCCCGGGACGGATCGTGCTTCTGGGACGGATCGTGCTCCCAGAATGGATCGTGCTTCCGGGACGGATTTTGCTTCCGGGACGGATCGTGCTCCCGGGACGGAATGTGGTCCCAGGACGGATCGTGCTCCCGGGATGGATTTTGCTTCCGGGACGGATCGGGTAGTGACAGGGACCCAGCATGCATCATTTACCCAGACTGCATTGCACTATAAACAACACGTGATATCTGTGATAAAACTTTATTCACATCACTTATACATTAAAAAAAATTTTCTCAAATAAGTAATAATAGCACCGTGCAAAAGACAGCAGAATAAGACATTTTGACATTTATTCATTGTTTTGTTCTCTTTTGCACATTGCTATTATTACTTCATCTGTAAATATATATAAATATATATATTTACATGTGTATATATTTATATTTTTAGTGTGTAAAGTAGTATTGTGTTTCTTATATTTTATTTCTTTAGATGACGAATGTGTGGAAGATGTTGTTTGTAAACCTGGAGCGAATAACAAAGATAAATTTAAAGCATTTCTGATTCTGAAATAAATTCTGTTGTAAAAAATAAGGTTGGATTCGGTTAAATAAATGAATAAACTTCATGTGAAGCAAAGTTACAGAGAAATGAAATGAAAGTGAGTCGCAGCTCTGCTCTGATGTTTGTCTGAAGATGTTCTGGGTGGAAAAGATGTTTTAACTTTTTCAAAACTTAAAATGTAAAGTCTGAGACATCGTTTAACTTCTGGCTGTAAAAGAAAAAGGCAAGTTAAAAAAATGTAAAATATGAAACCAGAGAAACGTTAAAAAGTTTCAGTTTGATAAAGTTCTGTTTTCTGGAAGATCTTTAAAATTATAAGTAACTTTAATCTCCCCCCCCCCCAGTGTCACCTGGACCATCGGGCTGCTGCAGTTACTTCATGTTATCTTCAGGCTGAGTCGAGGTGTTCTATTTGCGGTTTCGTCTAAACTGAACATGCTTATATTGTGTGAACAGATGTTTCCTGTGGCGGCAAGCTTTTAGGTAACAGACTCACTGTGCCGGGGGGGGGGGGGGGGGTCCTGCTACTGTCACTGAGCACAGCTGAGCGTCTGTCTGATGTTCTGAGAAGGAGAGGACCTCGTGAAAGCTCTGCCCGACCTGTTCTCCTGACAGACGAGCTGTTGGGATTAAACGCCCTGCTTCCTCTTTCCCATCCTGGACCAGTTGCTCCTCAGGACGTTAAGAACTGGGAGAGGAAAACACATCTAGAACCAGAAGCAAAGATCATTGATCATCTCTGGTGCTCAGACCCCAACAGAGACAGAACCGTCCCCCATAGTGGTAGTTTATGGAGAGAAAATGATTTGGATGCTAAGAAAATATTACAAGGATGAACTTTCTGAGGCTCGACTGTCAGAATCTATTTCTGCCCTTTAGAGATTTTCTGTAAATATTTTAGATCAAACCAACATCAGTTTGAGATAAAGACAGAAACGTCTCCAGACTGAACTGACTGAAGCAGCTGGATGCTGCTCTGTGGCAGCAGCAGTGGCTCCGCCTCCAGTGGAGGAAGATAGACCCACTCTGCTTATTGGGTTCATTTAATCCAGAACTACTGCAGCCAAATATAAAAAAAATCAGCTTCAGACTTTGACTAGGCCACTCCAAAGCCCTGTTTTCTCTGCTGGCGGATCATCCTTTCCGTTTCCAGGAACTAGAGAGCATCAGTTGAAGTTGTCTGTTGTCAGAGCAGCTATGATGCGTTTCCTGTGGGAGGTCCCACTGCATGAAGCGGTGAGGCGCTCCAACCATCCTGCAGATCTACGCTGATTGTTAGAGAGTTATTCTGGTTCCCCTGCAGAGGATTATACAGACGTTAGTAATAAAGAAAAGGCTGGATGCGTTGAAGCCAGAGGAACATCTGATGTGCAGGAAGTCCATCCATGGAGAGTCTGTAGATTGTTACTTACATAAAACACAAAGCAGAATGCAGATTAGGAACCTGCAGCTCAGATGGTGATGCTCTACATCCTCCCTCCTTCTCTCTCTCTGATAGTAGCCTCCTTCTCTGGCTCGCTCCTTCCCTCCACCATATGGCGTACCATGGTACATTTAGCTTGTCAGTGATAATGGATGACCATGGAAGCCCAGTTTTGCTTTAAGCGCTAGCTTGCTGTTCGCCGTCGCGGTGTGTGTGTGTGTGTGTGTGTGTGTGTGTGTGTGTGTGTGTTGGATGATGGCTGCTGATGCTCTGGGCTGTAGGATGAAGGATCGTGGAACAGAATCGGTCCGACGTTCACTTAACACACAGAATGAAAGGGAGCTTCTTTCTCCGGTGCCGGTCGCACCGCTGCTGCTTCCAGGCGCTTTGTTTCATCCTGCAGACCTGATTGGTTGTCAGGAATTAAACCAGATTTCCAGTTTAAACTGATCCGTCAGATAAACGGCGTTCCTCCCTGTCAGAACCTCGTGTTTTCAGACAAACCATAAAATACAACTCAGCAGAAAATCTGATATAAAAGAATGAGTTCTCTGATTGGAGGAGAGTCGGTCCCACTTTACCAGGCAGATTCCTACAGTTTATTCAGGAAATCTTCCCACTTTTTATGTTTTTTTTATTTGTTTAGATGTGAAGCATAAAAATCAGAACCACATTTTACCAGTTTGACTGCTAAGCTATAATTATATCATTTTAAACTGTAAAAAAAACGATAGCGGCACAAACGGACATTTTTGCTACACAAACGTTTGACACTAAGAAGGTGGGGGGGGCCAACTTCACTCAGCAGTCCCGATCTCGTCTGACCTGCTTCACCCCGTTTGAAAGCAGCTTAGAAAGCTTAAATAATCGGCTGCTGAAGCAAAAAGCTGCGACACATCGCAAAGGCCTAGCTGCATCTGAAGCTCTGGAAACTTCCGCAGTTTCTGTCCAGAACTGAACCTCTGTTCCTCTCAGTGGTTCTGAACGGCGCCGGTTTCCTCTGAAGGGCAGAAGGTCTCCAAGATATTTTATGGGCCGTGTGCAAAATTATTACATTGAACATCAGTATGAATGATTTGCTCAACAAAAAACACTTTTAATTTGCATCATCAACGCTTTAAGGAAATATAATGTTTCTACTGGATATTCCAGCAGTTTTTTTATTTTATTTTTTTTAATGAACAGTTAACGGTTTTCTTTGCTTCACATTCCAGGCAGCATAGGCCCCACTGCCCTACTGCTGGTTCCCAGGATAACATCCACATTCTCCATTTTATTTTAGAATAAAGCTTAATGGCGGTTATGAAGTGTGGCAGAAATGAGGCTGAATGAAAAGTCAGGAGGTGAAGATCTTCCTTTCTGCCTCAGATGAACATAAAAGAGAAGAAATTGGGATTATTTTTCCTTTTCTCCTTGGTGTGTTTTTCAGGGTTTGTGAAATTAGTTAAAAATCTAAAATTTCTCTTTTTTTGCACTAATTTGCAACCAAACGGTGTTTAATTAAATGTGAGAAAACAAGTTTTTAGTTCAAACTCTTAAGATGAAATGGCATTAATACAAACTAATAAAAGTTAATGTGAAATGATTTTAAGAGGAAGCAGAAGGAGGATCAGACTAAGGGCCGAGTGACAGAACCATGGGGGGGTAACGGGGCTCCTGCTTGGTTCCTATGGCAGCAGACGGGGGTAATTTGGTCGATTCTCCTTCTCTTTTCGCCGTGTTTCCAGGACTTCTCCAGGAGAAAGCAGAGGGCACGACCCCTGCTGGCACGCTGTGAATGAAAACACAGAGCCTGGAAGAAGCACGCTGCCGCTGCGGCGGCGGCGGCTAAATTCGGCCCAAATCCCAGCCTCAGTGTGAAACCGTCGCCGTGCATCACCTGATGGGATCACTTCTTATTCCAAATCTTTCACTTTTTTCTTCTTTTAGCAGTTTGTGCATGTTTGGCTCGATGATGGATAGTTTCCAAAGCGTGAAACGAATCCACCAGTTATCAGCAGGTGGGATTTGGAAAGGTGGCGACCGGCAGCAAACAGACTGGGAAAAGGTCAGGAGGAAAACCCAGGAGACAAACACGGAGCTTCTTAGTGTTCAATTAAAAACAGATGATTTATAGAGCAGAATGATTAATCAAACCGTTGGAAGCTTCTTTTCTGATTAATTTTCCAATGTGAACAAATTTTATTTTTCTTTCCTGGAAGTTAATATTATTGAATTCTTGTTGCTTTTTTAAAATCAGTTAAACTTTACTGCAAACAGTTCGACTCTGCTTAAATTTGCTATGAATAAAAAATCTAACAAGCAAAGATCCCAGTGAGGCTGGTTTGAATGAAAGCAAAGATGAAATTTGAAGTTCAGAGAAGAACCGGGCCTTCGATCCGGTGCTGCTCAGCTGACTTTCATTTGTCCTGATCTATCTCTATAGTTATGCTGCTATAGGCTTAGACTGCTGGAGGACATAGGGACCCCTTTTTCATCATTCTGCTTCATTCTATCTCTATTCTCCCACTCTGCAGAATCTGTTAGTTCAATCTCTAACGTTCTGCTCTCTCTGCTTTTCCTCATAGTAGCTTCATCTGGTCTGTTCCTGTTTGGCTGTGACTCCATCCTGGAGAGAAATATCAGCTGTGCTGCTGCCATCAACACTTTTGTTTCTAGATGTTGGAGCTTGGCCTGTTTTCCAGTGTAGTCCTGTTTCTCCGCTCACACTGAGCCTGGTTTTGCTGGAGGTTTCTTCCTGTTCAAAGGGAGTTTTTCCTCTCCACTGTCGCTACAAGCATGCTTAGTGCGAGGGATTGCTGAAGAGTCAATGAGTCGATGCAATCAGCTGGTTTTCCTTAGGTAGTAGACGTCGTTTGGTTTCTACTGGCTGACCTCAGGTTTCCATCATGGACGCCAACGTCTCCAGTTTCCATCATTCAGCACCAAAGCTGCTCTCAGTCATATAAAATCTGCAGGATTAAAACATTAACATCCAGCCTCTGTAGCATTTGGTTAGTTTATCCATCATTCAGCCATCCATCCATCAGTGCATTCATCCATCCATCAGTGCATTCATCCATCCATCCATCAGTGCATTCATCCGTCCATCAGTGCATTCATCCATCCATCCATCCATCCATCCATCAGTGCATTCATCCATCCATCAGTGCATTCACTCATCCATCAGTGCATTCACTCATCCATCCATCAGTGCATTCATCCATCCATCATTCAGCCATCCATCCATCAGTGCATTCATCCATCCATCATTCAGCCATCCATCCATCAGTGCATTCATCCATCCATCATTCAGCCATCCATCCATCAGTGCATTCATCCATCCATCAGTGCATTCAGCCATCCATCAGTGCATTCACTCATCCATCAGTGCATTCAGCCATCCATCAGTGCATTCAGCCATCCATCAGTGCATTCACTCATCCATCAGTGCATTCATCCATCCATCAGTGCATTCAGCCATCCATCAGTGCATTCACTCATCCATCAGTGCATTCATCCATCCATCAGTGCATTCACTCATCCATCAGTGCATTCACTCATGCATCAGTGCATTCATCCATCCATCAGTGCATTCATCCATCCATCAGTGCATTCACTCATGCATCAGTGCATTCATCCATCCATCAGTGCATTCACTCATGCATCAGTGCATTCATCCATCCATCAGTGCATTCAGCCATCCATCAGTGCATTCAGCCATCCATCCATCAGTGCATTCATCCATCCATCAGTGCATTCACTCATCCATCAGTGCATTCATCCATCCATCAATGCATTCACCCATCCATCAGTGCATTCACTCATCCATCAGTGCATTCATCCATCCATCATTCAGCCATCCATCCATCAGTGCATTCATCCATCCATCATTCAGCCATCCATCCATCAGTGCATTCATCCATCCATCAGTGCATTCAGCCATCCATCAGTGCATTCACTCATCCATCAGTGCATTCATCCATCCATCAGTGCATTCACTCATGCATCAGTGCATTCATCCATCCATCAGTGCATTCATCCATCCATCAGTGCATTCACTCATGCATCAGTGCATTCATCCATCCATCAGTGCATTCACTCATGCATCAGTGCATTCATCCATCCATCAGTGCATTCATCCATCCATCAGTGCATTCACTCATCCATCAGTGCATTCATCCATCCATCAGTGCATTCACTCATGTATCAGTGCATTCATCCATCCATCAGTGCATTCATCCATCCATCAGTGCATTCACTCATCCATCAGTGCATTCATCCATCCATCATTCAGCCATCCATCCATCAGTGCATTCATCCATCCATCATTCAGCCATCCATCCATCAGTGCATTCATCCATCCATCAGTGCATTCAGCCATCCATCAGTGCATTCACTCATCCATCAGTGCATTCATCCATCCATCAGTGCATTCACTCATGCATCAGTGCATTCATCCATCCATCAGTGCATTCATCCATCCATCAGTGCATTCACTCATGCATCAGTGCATTCATCCATCCATCAGTGCATTCACTCATGCATCAGTGCATTCATCCATCCATCAGTGCATTCATCCATCCATCAGTGCATTCACTCATCCATCAGTGCATTCATCCATCCATCAGTGCATTCACCCATCCATCAGTGGATGGATGAGTGAATGAGGTCATGAATGAGGTCATGGCAGCAGATGTGTAATTATTTAAACAATCCTGTGTTTAACTTTTACGTAACGAGACGACATTGGTTTGATGATTCAGACCTGCAGTCGCTGTTACACCTGTAACAGGTATAACGGCCTGGTTATCGTCCCGCAGCAGCAGTGTGTCGCTGTTAGCTTGACGCAGATATTTTTGATTTATGCTACATATTGAGGCGTGGTCTGCGCTGTTGTTCCACGCCACAACGCTGGAGGGATAATCATGAACTAGCTAGGATTGTGGGCGTCTGTGTGTCATTTTAACAAGCTTGTTCGTCGTCTACAACCCCTCATCCGACACCAGACGACACACAGTTCCCCCGTGAGTGTTCACCAAAGACTGGCCGTGGCGCTGCGTGTTTTGGCTTCGGATGCACACCAACAGACCGTCACACAGAGCTACAAACTAGCGTCCTGCACGGTGTCTGGGATAGAGTCTGAGGTGAGCCAGGCGTTGTGGGCGGAGCTACAGCCAGAGTTTCTGCCATTAGGGACCAAACAGGAAATATAGTGTAGAGCAGATGGAGAACTGACCAATCAGAGGCCTCCTGTCTGCAGTCACCTCCAGTTTTTGGAAGGTGCAGCAGAGGGTCTGCGGAAGTTCCTGGGGGCCATAAAACTCTGTTTCCATGTATGGTTAATACAACTATTCCTTATTTCTGCACATTATTAAGTTTTTGATAAAATCCTTTGGCTAAAATGCCATCAGAACGCTGATAATATTAAGTGTGTCTCAGCCCCCCCCTTCAGTGTCCACCATATTGGATCAGTCCATTTGCTGCACATGTTCAGAAAGGTCCAAACAGACAGCAGCAAACCATTTGAAAACAAACCATGCAAAGAGCAGTGTTGCCAACTTAGCGCTTTAGTCGCTATATTTAGCCACTTTTCAGACCCCTCTAGCACTTTGATTTCTAAAAAGCTCCTAGCGCCAAATCTAGAGACTTTTTTCTGCTACTGGAGACTTTGGAGACAACATCTAAAAGCAGCGAACTCTGCTCTCCAGAGCAAGTAGATTGGTAACCCCGCCTCCTGCTCTCCTCTATCTTGTCTGCTGTCATGATTCATGCAGCTATTATTTCATCCAAATGAAAAATGGAGAACAGATAAGCAGATCATGGCTTGTCTACAGTGAAAAGAAGGACTGGGTTATTTACTTTGGCCTTTTTGGAAACACAGGAAGGAGCAATCAGCTAAGTGAGCTTAGTGCTTGGAAAAAATCTTTCATTCCTTTAGAGACAGCATGAAAAGTCAGCTGAGTACAAAACATAGAGAGGAAAACAAGAAGAAAAGGGACAAGAAGAGAGGGACACAACCTAGAACAGATAATGGATGTCTATTCTATTAACATTTCTACATCTGGAGAATGGGGCTGTTTGATGTGTTTGGGCCCCTTGCCTGTCTTTGCCCAGGGCCCCAGATTTCCTACATTCGTCCCTGACCCGAGGCATGGATGGAGCGGGAATCCAGGGTCTTGTTCAGCCTCATTATTACTCATACAGGTTAATCATCTCGTTATCTGAAGAAATCAATTAGTTGTTTAACCATGATAACCAGAAAAAAAAAGCTAAATAAACTATAAACTAAACAATTTTATGCGTAATATATTGCGTATATCGTTTTTCTCGGTTCCTCAGTGAATCTCTTTGCCTCTGATCCTGGAAGCGACTTGCAGCTCAGCTTGTTTACTGGTGCCTTACAGGTGCGTGTCATTTTGAGGTGTCCCCCCCCCCTCCATCCCTCTGTCCAGCTATTTCCACCCTCACGGCGTGATGTCAGGTGGGGTCTGCCCCGCTGTGATCGGCGGCTCAGGAACAGCGTGTGGGAGCAGATATGTCATTATTTAGCTGCCAGGTGGCTGAACTGAAGCCACTCGGAGCGCATCAGCGCTGTGATGCGGGTCCCTCATCTCCCGCTATAGGTCGGCCTTCATCATAAAGGCGTCCAGGTGTTCAGACCGCCTCTCATTTGTCTAAATACAGGGATTATGTTGGGAGTCAGTCTGTGGTGAAGCAGGAGACGCGTCTCCGTGTGGGAGGCCTTTACAGATCCACACTAATTAAATTTTCTTCCAAAGTGAGCGACTATAAAACCTCAGTGCTGTGAAAACAGCTAAATTTAATGTTTCAGGTTATGAAAGATTTTAATATCAGTCGAAGAAAAACAAGTTTGTTGATGAAGATCCGCTGTTACATCTTTAATTAATCTCTAAATGTAAATCGCTTTGTTGTCCCACAATGGAGAAATATACTCTGCATTTAACCCCTCCCCTTAGGGAGCAGAGGGCGGCCATTGTGCGGCGCCCGGGGAGCAGTGGGCACATTTTTTTTTATTCCAATTTAGACAGAATTGTAAGTGCATTAGGGATTGTTAGTTTCTGGTATTTTCTAATGTAATGATTTAAAGAAGAGGTGAATTAGAGGACGGCGGCCTGCAGAGGCCCAATCAGCTGCTCTGCTTCAGCAGGAGACAGAAGTCAGCGTCAGGATGGCGTCAGGAAGCTGAAGGCCGCCATCGATTCACCCGTCTGACAGCAGCTGACCCGCCGTCCGTCCTCCACGCTCGCCCCTCGTTCTGGCCCCTCCCTCTTTACCCAGCATGCATCAGAGCAGACCAGACCGACAGCTGTCCCAGCATGCACTGCGGCATCTTCCAGGTTAGCGCTCACAGAGCTCAGAGGATTAAGTTAGAAGTTCTCCTTTCCGTTGCTGTTTTTCTATGAACAACCGTTTTTTTCTATAATTGTTTTGCTGCTTTAAACAGCAGAATTTCCCCACTGTGGGACAATAAAGGGATTTTCTATTTTATTCTATTCTATCAAGTGGAGTATAGAGATTGTAAATTGTGTCTTTAGCTAATAGAGCAACTTACTTAGAGCAGGAATTATAGATAAATATGTAAAGATTTTGTGTTTAATATCAAATCAGATAAAATTTTGGGATGAATCTCCTGAACCTGTTTGCGTTTGAAGTGTTGAGTTTGTTTTTTTCGGCCTTTGAAAAGACGGCGTCTTTATTTAGCAGGAAGAGTGGTGAACATCACTCCACCGTGTCACTCTTTGTGTTGCACTTTATCCATATTGTGCCTCTAATTTGGAATTTCACACCTTTTCTCTCAAAGCTACCTCTTTCTTTGTCTGCCCCCCCCCCCACCCCAAAGAGGAGAGGAAACGTGTTAAATCCACCTCTAAGAACCTCTCAGTTCGACATTAGCAGCCATCATCTGTCTGCTGAACAATACTTCTCCATGTTTTCCAGCCGAGCGCTTTGTTTAGCGAGCGGCTAACATTGTTCCATCAATAATGGACTCTGAACACACAACCAGGCTTTGACTTGTAGGTAATCCTCCATGTTTCTCCCGTTTAGCTTTGTTTTATTGTCTGTGGAGCATAATTAGAGCGTTTTCTTCATTTGTTTTAGGTTTTAGGAGGAACATGGGCTCGCTGCCTCATGCATGGAACTCCACATGCTTTATTTGAGGAAGTGCTGCTCGAAATCCTCCAGACAAAGACGGGAGATACGGTGGCTAAATGCTAAACCCAGAAACCAATGAAACAGATTCATTTCCTGTGATATTAAAATGCAAACAAGGTTAAATCCACATTAGAGAAAAGCTCATGTTGCGTTTAGTTTTTCAGTGTTTCCTGCTCCTCAGATCATGGAGCTAAAGACGTTCAGGTGCCAAAACTTGCCTAAACCTGGACCAAAGTGTTCGGCGCGGCGCGGGGCGATAAAGGAGGGAGGAAAGGAAGGGCTTGGAGTATGGGGGGGGGGATTCGGGGCTCTAATGCCAGCCTTATGCGTCTTTTAGTCGTTTCCGCCGCCGGGGTTTGGCAGCGGCGCAGCGTTGTCAGCAAGCCAACAAAAATCTGCAGTGGCTGCCGCATTTCAGTCTGAGCCCGACTCACAGAAAACACGCCGTGACGCCATGTTCGCCGCCAGCCGCCGCGCAGAGCGAGCTCCATTCAGACAAATCAGAATCGCCTTCATTTCTCAGACTTCCTCTGGGGGGGGGGGGGGGTCCGAGGTGTGGCCCCTGTTTGTTGCCTCGTTGTTGTTTGTGTTATTTGTCTGCTGGTGCCATGGGGGAGGGGGGATGGGGGGGGGGGGCAGCTTCACATAATGAAGGTTGTTTGGTTAACCGGGGGGGGGGGGTTTGGGAGCTTCATTTCCATTCAGTGGCGTCCCGACCAGACAAAGAGCTGCTGGCGTCTAACAGGACGTTCCTCCTTAAACTCTTTCTTCTTCTGCAGCTTTTCCTTCATTTCTTCTTCTTCTCCTTATTTGCTTTGATGCAAAGCGACTGAATCCAGTTTGATTTCTGTCTTCAGTGCATCTGCTGTTTTTATTCAGGATAGAATGATGCAGGACTTCCTCTTTCAGCCGGAGGGTTGCCGGTTTGAATCCGGCCTCCCATCATGCCTCCTGTCAGAGCGGCTGAAATAAGGTCCTCCACAAGTTCAGCTCACCTGACGCTTATTTCACAGTTTTCTAGTAGAATCTATCCAGCAAATATCTATGAATCGGTGCGTTAGCTTTGGAAATCAGGCCGACTCACTTCCTGCGTTTAATTCCAGCTTCAATGTTGGATTCTGTTGTTGTAAAGGTGGTAATTATTAATAATGTTCTTATGGTTAATAAAACTTCAGGATTTTAGGTTTTCGGTCGACTCTGTTGGTTCATTAATTACAGATGAAAAGTTTTTTTTATTTTTTTTATTTATGGTTGATAAACTGGACTGAGCTGAAATTGTATAACTTATAAAACATTATTCATGCATAAATATTGAACAGAAAACAGCTAAAAGTAAAACTGCAGCTTTGATTTTTGACCTTTTGGTTTATTTTCATACAGCAGCTCATATTTCTGGATCCTGAAATTAAAACAAAATCTATGTTTTATCTTTTCTACACATTTAAAACAGTTATTCTTCTTCTTTCCAACTGAAAATTAAATTATTTTTTTTTTATTTTTGAATTTGAAGCTGTCATTTCATCCCTTCACTCTTCCACATCCAGCTGTTTCTTTTTGAATGTTTGTTAGCAGAGATCCGTTCGTTTGCTTTAGGATCCGTTTCCACCGTCAGACATCTATCTACAGCCTAATATTTACGTTAATACTATGAGCTCAACTAAAATATGTTTTCTGCATCCACAATAATCCACAATAATCCACCGTTCTTCAGTAAAACATTTAAAAACATATTTGAACCATCTGTAGTTTTTCACGTAGACACTTTGATCTGAAATGTTAAGTCATGGGAGCAAAGGAGAACTGGACCCTTTAAGGTGTAAAAAAAGCAGCACTTAAAGGGCGACTCACCCCTATGGAAGCTAGCTTAGCGTAGCCTAACTGAAGCACGGAGCGTAGAGGGAGTAATGCCACAGATAGATCTTCTTTGTGGAGCCCAGAGGCGTGGCGACGCCTGAAGCTGCTGCTGCAGAGGCGGCGAGCGATGGATAGCACGCCGCTGTCGGAGGGAGAACGATTAGCGGCCGAATGCGAGGCGATGATCAGGAAAGCCTGTAGCAGCGTCGCCTGTTTGAATGATCGGCAAATTTCATATTCAGAAGCCGCTGTTGAACTCGGACTCCGGCATCCTCCTGCAGACCTGGAGGCGATGTTTTAGGACGGCGTACGCCGAGTCTCGCTACACCGCTGGGGGAGAAATACCAGTTTCCAGGAACCAGTTCTTATTTCCAAATGTTTAAAATGTAGCATTGGGAGCTAATAGCCGATAGCGATAGCTGGGAGCTAATAGCCGAGCGATAGCTGGCAGCTAATAGCCGAGCGATAGCTGGGAGCTAATAGCCGAGCGATAGCTGGCAGCTAATAGCCGAGCGATAGCTGGGAGCTAATAGCCGAGCGATAGCTGGCAGCTAATAGCCGAGCGATAGCTGGGAGCTAATAGCCGATAGCGATAGCTGGCAGCGCCACGCGGCTGATGAGGACCTGCAGCGCCTCACGTTGGAGATGAAACGGTGCGGCGTTCCCAACTAGACTTCATCTCTTCTGTTTATTAGAACTCTAAGTCAGACTCATCGGTTAACGCCCTGCTGGCAGCGCGGGAAATTGAGAGGTCCAGTGAAAGGTTGGACTATGGAGGCAGAAATGGCGCATTGGACGCCGCATGACTCCCTAAACGCTGAGGAAGCAGCAGCGGCGCTTTATCGATGATCGCTTCACATCTCACAGGGAAATAAAAAAATGGGGCAGCTTTAAATGTGTTTCAGTTTTCCAGAACTTTCTCGTCTCATCAGAGGCCGTATTTGGGTTGTTCTGTAACCGTGGTTACCGGGAGCGGCTGTAAAAGGCCCGCGGGCCGCCATTTTGGGTTGATTCATGTCGCCATTATTCTGGTTAGTGAGAAGTTATGGAAAATATTTCTAACAGAGATCAAAGGGTAAATAAATAAAGTCTAAAATGTGTTTAGACATATTTCAATTTTCCTTTTTATCATAATTGTTTTAAAATCCTTTATTGCTTCTAACAACATTTGAAGCAGTTCAGACTTTTTTCTGAACGCTGGAATTAACGTCTGAGTTCATAAAGACGCAGCTGCGGGAAAATCAACCCACAGAATAAAGGAGCAGAGATGAAAGGGTTAATATAGGTGAGGAGGCAGACGGCTCTGATTTATTCCCAAAAACTTCCAGAAACTCCAGAATCTTTTGTAAAAAATTAAGTTATTATTATTGAGTTAAAATTAAAGATATGCAGATATTAAAGAATAATAAAAAAAATGTTGGTGATCTGAAACAAACAGCTTCCATTTCCTTTATTTTATATGACATGATTCCACGGACGTCTATAGATATATCACAAAAAATAAAAACAAATTAAAACGTGTTAAAATAAGAACAATGAGCAATGAAGTAAAATCTGTTTGGTTCGTATTCAAACAGGAATTAATCTCCATGTAATGAAAAAGAAAAAGGATTTTAAGGTTTAACAGAATTTATTCCAAATATAACAAATAGAACTAAAGCGATTAGATCCATCATGTATAGCTTCTCTCATTTCCCACATAGTTTATCCGCTTAGGAAAACAATAATTCCTGCAAGTATAAAATATAAATGAAAGAGAAACGTTCAGAGGTTTAATCGAACCTAAAGCTAAAAGTTGGAGCGTCCAGATCTTGGCGCCGTAGATCCAAACAAAGAGCAGCAGCTCGTCATGGAAATTAGCTCCCGCCAGCTGGACTGAGGCTCGCTTCAAAATCTCACATGTTTAAGGTGAAGAAAATAGGAAATAATGACCTCACCTGGAAAACAAAAAAACAACGTAGAGCTAAAGCATTTAGATTCACGTCTGTGATGCAGCTGAATGCAGGACCGACGGCGGCGTGAAAACCAGTTCCCGCCTGCTGCAGAGCGGCCAAAACACGCCGTGGGGAAAATGACCATTTCTAAACATCTAATGCAGATTATTTTTACAGCTGCTGCTTCTTTGTTATTCAGCTCTGTTTATAAAGCTGCAGTTTAAAGTTAATAAAACCGAATAATCTGCTTTTACTAAAGTTGATCAAATGCAGCAGCAGCCTGAACAGACAGCAGCGCCGTGTTCTCCTTAAAATCTTTGTTATCAAACCTGCTTGGGTCGATTGTTCTGCTTCAATGTTCATGAAATAAAAACAGTAGAGACTAAATGAAAGGAGGTTTGAGGAAAGGATGCAGCGGCTCTGCTGGAAGCCGCTTCCTAACGCAGCCGATCAGATCAGGCCGACGGCTGCGAACACAGGAGGCAGTAAAATGCTTTATTAAGCTTTTATTTTAGAAAACATAGAAGGTGTGAAGTTTGTCTCAATAGATCCACATTACAGGCAGTTTAATCCTGATTAATCCAGAATAAATAGGAAGTGAATGATTTCACCGCATTTAAAACCACAGATTAAACACTGACCCCCCCCCAACGGCAGGAAGACGATCGGATCTTAATCAGAAATAAAACTTTCACTTAAAAACATGTCATCAGCTAGATTATATAATAAAGAAATACATTCAGATTAAAGCAAAAGGTTCCTCTGAAAAACAGAAATGTTTTTTTCCAACATTTAAAACTGATGCAGTTTGATTAACATTTATAAAAAAAGAAGCATATTTCCTTTTTAAAAAGGTCAAGAATAAATAAAGGAGAATAAACTGGAAGATAAATAAATTCTTCAACACAATCTGATTTTCAAAAGATTTGATTTGTGTCGATTATGATTTAAAGTGATTTAAATATTAAATCTTGATATTTTTGTTTTAATTTAAAACTGCTTCTGCAGCACGAAGAGACAGAAGTGACTTTATTTAACATTTTATCTTATGGTCTAAATATAAGAAGCAAAATATTAAGAATAAAAATCATAAAAAATGTAACATAAAACAGAGAAATACAGAATCTATTTGAGATTCTTTTTATATATTTTAATTGTGTTTTTAAATGATTTTATAAAGAGTTTATTTAAAATGCAAAACAGTTCAGTGGTTTATTAATCTAGATGCTGATAAAACAAAAGAGAAGTTAAAAGCAAAATGAAATAAAACTGAAGCTGCGCTATGAACGACGGCGTTTGAGTGAAAAACGTCGAGCTTCGGCAAATATTAACGACAGAGATGATAGCAAAAAAAAAGGACATTTTCAGCCGTTTTTAACCACAGAAATAAAATCTCAAAATCTGGAATTTTAACAGCATATAAATATGTTTTTATTTTTCTAATTATATATAGAGAAATGTCATTTCAAAATGATATATACATTTTATATTAGATTTTAATTGATTTATTTTCTGGAAAATGCAAAACATTGCAATTCACTTTTTATTTTTTAATACTGCAGAAAAACAAAATAAAGAGATCTGACTGAAAACAATAGAAAATATAAAAAATATAAGTAGTTGAAATTTAATTTTAAGATATAAAGGAAAGTGGAGCAGAAATGAGCTCGTTAAGAAGCGTGACCTCTGAGGCAGCAGGGTCAGATCATCACAATAAACTGATTATTTTAGGAGGAAACGTTAAACAAAAACTCCTTTTTTTATTTAGAAACCACTGTTAAAACTAAAAGCTTTGTTTTAATCATGAAACCTGTTCATTTAATGAGTAATTCTCAGCATTTAATGCAGATTAAAGGCCTGAAACAGAAACATTTCAGCAAATATTTAATAGAAAAAGCAGGAATGTATTTTTCATGTTGAGCTGAAGGTAGAAGGCGACAGATGTGAGATGGATGCCGCGTCTCTCAGCTGCTTCTCGTCGCTCGTATACGTTCATCTGGCGTTTGATGTATTCAGTCGTTCCGGTGCCAAGGAACCGGTGCCTGCTGGGATTGCGGGGGGAGGCGGCGGCGCTGGCAGCGGCGTGCGTGTCACCAGGAGACGGCGGTTACTCACGGACCGTGTTCTGTTAAACGCTCTGAAAACGTTGGGCTGGCTGCTGAGACGGATCCAGATCGGCGGGGATGCGGCTGGTGCCCGTCGCAGTGCGTGTGCGCCGCCGCGACCTCTCAGACTTTTGTGGAAAGTTCTGGACCCGTGCCCGCTGGTGTCATGGAAACGCTTGAATCGCTCAGAGTGATTCATGTCGGCTCGGTCTAACCCTCCCCCAACACGCTCCCTGCATTCAGGACCAAGTTTAACCATTTTCCCTCTCCTCCCTCTCATCCCTGCCATCCTTGTCAAATCGCACTATTAGTCATATATTTTATTAAAATGGTCTCATTATACGGATGTCAAAGATCATTTCTTCCTCACACTGAGAAGCTTCCATGTTTTATCTAAATCCAGGGGAAAATAGGAGCTTAGACGTCTATGAGCTGAACGACGCTCACTTTGGATTTCTGCTTCTGGCATCAGAAGAATCTGAAAGGAATCCTGGAGCCGATGGCGGCGAATGTGACGGACGCCGTCAATCACTGCAGAGAGAAAGAATATGGCGGCAGAAACACCTGCATGTTTCTCTGCACCCATCAAGAAAACAATGAGAAAAGCAAAACAAGGGAAATTCAAATTAAACCAAATACAACTTTAAGTCAATCCAGCAGATCTGCTCAAAGTTAAGAATATTTTCATTACTCTAGAGAAAAACTAGAAAATAAAACCTTCCATCTGCAAAAAAAACAAGAATAATGTTAGTTTATTCTGACTAATGTGTGGCGTAGAAATACCACTGAACTGTCTGCACTTCTATTATAGAATTTACTCTTTAGAAAAACTGTCAACAATGTATTAATTTTTTCCCTTTTTTAATCCTAACAATAGTTTAAATGTGAGACATTTTTACCGGTTTTGTAAACAATAATATTTAAAGTAATAAAAACATGAAAGCTTCGATCCGATCCGTACCGGAAGATATTCACCCAGGTCGCTATAAATTATGTAATTATGGTACTAAAATACTTATTTCTATCCTTAAATCACTAAATAATGCTGATACACGTCTTTAGAAAAATGTTTTATGACTTTTCTGAGACATTTTGATGTTTTTTCCATTTTCTCCGTTAAACTTCTTCTCTGACGTCATCATGGGTCTCGATCAGAGCAGTAAATCTGATTAAACCGCGTTTATCTGCATTCTAGTTGTTTCTTTCTTTAGATTACGCACTATATAGCATAATGCTAACATGAAAGGAAAACATAAAACTCAGAAAACTAGATTTGTGTTTAAATCCAAAGCTAATAGAGTTAGCTCCAGGAAGTAGCGTAGCTTCCCATTTCCTACAGATCTGGAGCAGAAGATAAAACAAAACGGATTTTAATGCATTTATTTTCTCAGGAAATTAACCTTTTACACATTATATTTTAGTACACTGACATTTTTAGGGAGGGAAAATAAAATTTTTAATTCTTTTTTAAGTAAAAGTGAAGGCGAGCAAAGAGCATTGGAGCAAATCAGATCTGTGTTTTTCCGACTGTAATGAAAAGATCGGATAAAGGTCGCATATAAGCAAAGAAATCGTATTTGGGTGACGTCAGGCTGCGATACGTCTGAAAACTTTCCAAGGAACAGAATGAAGTAAAAAAATCCCATTCACGATGGTTAACCTCCTCGTTTCTCTCCTGCTGTTTCTCCGCTGCTTATTAGCTGCACTGCCCCCTGTATTCTGGGAGGAGAACTGCACCAGCTTCAGGGTTCCTTACAAATGGCTGCAGACTTTGATCAGGATCCTCGCTGTCCGTCCGTCGGCGCCCAGCGCGGCTATAACCCCACCTCTACTACAGTCTTCAGAGCGGCGTAGCGTCGCGTAGCGGGGCGTAGCGTGCTGATACAGGAATATTCTGTTGTCCTCTAAATTTAACCAAACACTGAAATCTGAATTTATTTTATGTTAAGAAATATAACGCTGAACATACAGAAGAAACAAAGAAGCAGTTCCTGTTACAACAATAATAATAAAGGTCAGTTTTATGGATTTTATTTGCCTTATTTTAAGATGAATTTGACATAAAATCTATTTAATCCTTTCAATTAAACTCCAAAGAGGAAAAGAGGATTTTTATTTCAACTTAATGAATTGTATTTTTTATTGAAAATGATAAAATGAAAGATTGTCTTTTTTTTTTTACCTGATGAGAAAAATCAAACGGGAATAAAATGACTTTATAAACCTGTAACCTGTAGGGAGGTTTTTATGATGCTGCTTCGTCAAACAGCATCGTTCTTCACCCAGGTGGTTATTTCCATGTGAAGCCAAAGAAAAACAGTTTTCCTGCTATTTATAGCATCAGATGAGACGCTTGAACAGAACTCAGCCACTGAAAACAGCAAAGACAGAAAAGTTGGAAGACAGGAATGTTGAACCCGTCTGTAAAAATAAAAATAAATAAAAAAATGAAACCCTGTTTTTTACTTTTCAGAGGCCAAAAAAAATCAACTTACAAAATCCTCCAAAGTTGTTCTTATTATTAGGATATATATTCTATTAGGATCTAGCAACTAGTTGTTGGTGGTCAGACGGTTCAGTTCAATTCTATTCAGTTTATTTCTATAGCTCCAATTCACATCATGTCATCTCAGGTCATAGATCCAGTTCACCAGATCATCCAGTCATATAGATTCAAAGGAAAACCAGCTGATTGCATCGACTCATTGACTCTTCAGCAATCCCTCACACTAAGCATGCTTGTAGCGACAGTGGAGAGGAAAAACTCCCTTTGAACAGGAAGAAACCTCCAGCAGAACCAGGCTCAGTGTGAGCGGCCATCTGCTGAGGCCCACTGGGGTTCAAGGAGACAGAAGCAGACATAGAAAAAGAAGCATAGATACAAAAGGCAACTGTCAACCAGCTCCACAGGCGGCCCCGTCCAGGAAACACACAGCCAGGCAGACGAGCTCCGAGCCAGCTCCCATGTCAGAGGATGAAGAGAGCACATCCAGTTAGTCACAGTCAGAGAAACAGGACTACACTGGAAAACAGGCCAAGCTCCAACATCTAGAAACAAAGGTGTTGATGGCAGCAGCACAGCTGATATTTCTCTCCAGGATGGAGTTTGAATTGATCTGACTGGATGATCCGGTTGATCTATAAAGAGCCTTTAGATGACGTGTTGAGGAATGAAGATTGGTCATTAATCCCCAGATAATCTTATCAGGATCTCCAGGTGAGGTTTAGTGTAGAAATGTTTGCAGTAACTGAGTTAATCATCTGATGATGATTCAGCATCTGATGTTTCTAGATGTTGGAAAAGGATCAAACCTTCAGCAGGTCTAGATTATCACGGCGTTTCAGGAAGCGGCGTGGCGGAGCTTCCTGTTAGCTTCCAGCTTGTAACGGAGCTGATTAGTTTCCTCTTCACTGTGGATTAGCAGGGATTTGGTCCTCCTGGCTCCTGACTTCTCTATGGTCTTCATGCAGCAGAGGGGCCTGAAGAAAGGCCCCTCCCCCACCGTCGCCGTGGCTGCAGTCCGCGCCCCGACCCATTCAGCCTCAGGGGGAACGTCTCCTTCAGAGGAGTGAAGCTTAGCAGAGGAAATGTGGCGCTAGAGCATCTTTTTTTTTCTTCCTTCTGGGATTTAAAGGTTTTCCTTAAATTCCCAGAGTGGGCGGGGCCTAACGATCCCACGGACAGAAAGCTGCGAGCTGTTAGCTCTGCAGGACGCGCTGCTCCTCTCCTGCTTTAACATCCAGACGGATTTGGTTTCTTTCTGCTTGTGATTTACTGAATGTTTAAAACATTAAAATAAGCATCAAATCAAAACAATCAGATCGATTTATCTAAACTTTAATATCTGTAACTGCTGGTAAATCTACCTCATTCTTTCATCTTTTTATTGTTTGTGTTTTTATGATTGATAAATTATTTTTCATTGATAATTAATAATTGTCTAAATGTTTTTATAACAATATTTATTTTTCTGGTGCTATAAAATAAACTTGTAAATGAATAAATTCAGATTGTTTTACAATAAATCATTTTAAATCAAATAAACTGATTTAAAGTATAAATTTCAGCGTCTAGTTTTACTCTTCATCAGAATTAGTTTCCATAAACTTCAAAGAGTTCATTAAATAGTTTAACTGCAGTTTAACTTCGTCAGCAGCAGCATATTTATACGATAAAACATTAATCGATTTTAACCAACCTGCTTTTATTCAAATCTGGAAAAAATATTTCAACTGTTTCTAAAATGAATAAAAATATTACAGATTTATAACATTTATTTAGATTCTCTCACATTAAGATTTATTTAGAAGGTGTTTATTGTGGAAATTTTTATCTTTTTGTTTTTAATATTTATCTGTTTAAATAAATACAAACCAGCAAATGTGTTTTTTCTTATAATCGAGGCGACGTTGCCCAGCAACAGGTGGGAGAGGGACCGCAGAAAGCTCTGCTGACTTTGTCACTTTTTGCAGCAGCTGCAGAAATTCAGCCGTTTTTTTTTTTTTGTGTTTCTGGAACTTTGCGCAGGTTGACCTTTGACCTTTGGGTCCAGCTGCTCTACTCTGAATCTAATTTATTTCTGGAAATACTTTCAAAATAAATGCCTCGTTAATCTCCAGCTTGATTTTTTTATATCATTTTTAATTTGAATTAAATGTAATTTTTAAATCAGGTTCCTGTTTTGCTTCCAGGAGAAAAGGAGAATAATTCAGGTTATGTAACATCAATTATTTTCAAAGGCTTTCTGAAAACTAATATTCCTTTTTAAAACTATTCAATCAAGATGAGCTTTTTATTAATTAATTAATTTATTATATTTGGTTTTTTTTGGCCCCCTAACGGCCAAATTAAAATACCGAGCATTTCTGTTCGGCCTCAGCAGAAAACAGGCAGTAAAAAACCAGCAGGAAACATAAATTCCTCCTTTTCATTTGAAAACATGCTGATAAAATTCCTCCTGTTCCACAATCAGCTCTTTGTTAACTGGGAGCACTGGGAGCACTGGGAGAGGCTGAGGGTCATTTGGTCTTGCAACATATTGCAACATGTTGAAAGGCTGCGGCTCAGTGATGAAGATCATTTACGCCAAAAGGGAAACATTTATATAAATGTGTTTAAATTTACAGCTGAAAACAATCATTATTTTGCAAATCCATTAATCTGTTGATTATTTTTTCAATTAATAATCAGATGAATTAAAAATCTTTAGATATATTTTATAATCTTGGTATAATTCCTGCTCTAAGTGTTTCTCTGTCAGCTAAAGGCGGGTTTCAGCGTCTCGATTATTAACGATTATCGATTATTTGAATAATCAATTAAAGGCAGATGAGTTGAGCTGCTGATTTTTCTGATGTGAGCTGAGAGCAGAATCACAGCTGATCCTAAATCATCTATTTTAACTCAGTCTAAATCTCCTGTCTCGTGTATTTTGGGTGTTTTAGCAGAGATCGTCCGTCTGGAAGACAGAAGCTTTGGTTACGATTAGAAACTGAAACTGAACGTAAGATAAAAGCTGCTGTTTGAAGGAACTAAAATGAGACGCTAACCTTCAGCAGAGAGAGAGAAGATCTGTCCAATCAGGGTTGGGGGAATTTTTTTAATCATATAGAAGATATGATGATAAATGTTATAGATGTTATATTCCTGAACCAATTTGATTCAGAGGTGGAGGTTGGATAGATGTTAAAAAAAGGAAAATTAGTTTATTGCTTTTGTTGTTTAATTCATTTTTATTTTGGTTTTTCTGTTGTTTCCTTGATAAACTCAGAAGGGACAGAAAACTGATGTTTTTCTATAATCTTCTTGATTTCAGTTGATTTTTATTTTTCTGCCAGAATCAGAAATACTTTAATAATCCCAGAGGGGAATTACTTTTGTTACGCGCTCCAGTTACAGTTTTATATAATATATACAAACATCCAACTATACTATATAATAAAGATAAAAAATAAGAATAAAAAGAGATAAAATATTTACACATATAGCTCTTCTGTACATAAATCTATGCAGACAAATAAAAAAAAAAGCTGATCTGCGACAGCAGACTTTAATTGCTTCAGAAAATAAAATAAAACGTTTTTGAATAAAGAAAATAAAAAAAGCGACATGCTAACACGCTAATGTGGTTTTATTGTCCTCCAAAGATGGCTGCCGGGGGTGTGGGGGGGGGTTATAAATGAAGGTATAAATGAAGCGCTGCTCGCTGTCTGTCTGTCAGTGACGTGTTTTTATTTAAAGATGGAGCTCCCCCCCCACATCATAATTTTTTCACCTTTTACTTCCCTGTTTTCTTTATTCAGGATGTTTCAATGTTTTAACCTGATGAGGTCATAAACTAAATATCTGGGTTTTATTTCAATAGAACTAAGCAGCTGATTGGCTGCTGCTCTGGGTCGGGTAGAAATATAAATGGTTGCTCATTCTACATGTTTACATGTGTGAGACGGAGAGCACATCTGTGGCAGCAATTTCCTGTACTGTGTGTGTGGGGGGGTGTCTTTGTATGTGTGCCAAACGGGTCCAGCTGGCATCGGTTGGAGCTGAATCTGAGGCCCCCCCCCACACACACACACAGGCGACCACATTCCTGCTCTATACGCCTGTAATTATCAACCTCTTCTGCATCGACTACCATGTTGGCGAGCATTCAACGGCGGTCTATATTCGCCTGATTCCAGCCCTGCAACACGCTTCATCCATTTCATCCGCACCGACAGCACCGCGTAATTGCACGCTAACTGCGCTTTGATATTTGGACTGGCTGCAGATTTTGGTGTTTTATCCAAAAAAGAAGGTCTGTGAGGTAAAAATAGTGATGGCGGCGGCCTGCCGCTCAGAGGAGGGGAAGCTGGAGAGGAAATCAGCCTTTTGACAGAGAGACGCGTTTCAGAAGTATCAGCTCATCAATCCTCCGTTTAAAGCCTCTGGGCGTCTGATGTTTGGGGTCCGTCCCATTCAGGATGGTACCGAGGCGGCCCTGAGAGCATAGATATAGAATATAGAACATTATGCAGCAGATCAATAAATCACCATGCTGTAGCTATACTTTCATTTATAGTACAATATTGGAGGAATTAAAGAGGATTATTGTGTAGCTGAATGAGTTTTTTTTAAATAAAAAGTCAAAAAAGTATTAGTACACAGTATTTGCATATATTTAATATATAGTGAGGTACAAAAAGGGATCAATGAGTAGCAGCTGTTAAAGTGCAGAATGCTACAAAGCATGCTTTTAGCTAGCAATGCGTACGGGCGTTTGTTGTTACTAAAAATGTTAGAAGTCATCCGCCCCTGTTCTTAGGATGTACGGCTTTGGGACGCCATCATTTCCCCCCGGAAACTTTGCTCAAATTTTCTAAAATTCACAAGAAGCAGCTGCTGGAAAAATGTAACTTTAGCTGCTGGACGCGCCTCATCATCCAATGAGAGAAGCTGATCTGGGAGCTGGCAGGGAGTCAGACGCAGCACTGCTGATGCAGAGCGCCATGATCACTCCTCTGAAACAGTTTATTAAAATGTAGAAACCTGTTTGGAAACAATGAATGGATGGAAATGATTAAACTCCTAAACCAGCAGCAGCGCTGCAGGTTTTTCCTCTCCGTGTTCCGTTGCTGTTGTAATTCCAACACCTCTAAAGTCTCAGGTGAAAAGCAGAGAGAATAATCCGTACGACATGAGAAATAATCAGAGTCTCAGCTGCGAGTATTCTTGGAGGGTTGGCTATTTTCCGATTGGGTTTGTGACGAGTGACGGTTGCTTAGCAGGCTGACTAATGAGTCTCTAAAGACAAACACTCGTCCAGTGAGGCTCAGAAAAACCAGCATTAATATTCTAAATAAAACGGATGGGTTTATAGATCTATGTTTTCCCTTCATCAGAGGGTTTCATGTCTGAACACTTTCAATATGGCGTCCGAGTGTTTGAGCTGAAATGTGTTTGTTTTCTGCACTCCAGGCGGATCTTTTGTTTCCTCTGATCAGAGCAGCTTTGACTCAAATACATCAATCCTTCCTCTAAGCTACTGATGAGGAACTATTTTATTTCTGTTCTTCTCTATATTTTCATTTAGTTAAAAGTGAAGAAAATAATCTCTAACTTCTGTGAAACAAGCTGCACATTCCAGAAGATAATCTGTACATTTTTAATAGTACCTGGTTATAAGTTAGATTATAAGGTTGACCAGTCATCGAAGGTTTCCAGTTAGAACCAGTTTATTTGATCCTTTAGGACTGAAACATGTTTAACGGTCAGACTGACGACTCAGAGGTTCAGCATCTATCAGCCTGTTTTCCTGAATGAACTTCAGCTCAGAAGTTCCCGCTCTGTTCGGCAGATGTGATGTCAGAGCGGCCATGTTTAATGCAAACAACTGAAGCGTTGGATTCAAGACGGATTTGGTCAATAACTGGAAGCGACCGATGGAAACCCATTGAAACTTGTGCCGTAGTTCTGTGTTTTGGCCACAGGTGGCAGCATCATTAGAAAACTCCATAATGCCTCTTTATGTTCAAAGAGTTATTTCTGACATTAACCCTTCAGTTTCCACAGAATGAACTTATAAGATTAAAGGACGTTCCTTATAAACTCCTGAAATCATCAGGCTAGTTTTCATTAGCATCGGTCAGAATATCGTCTCCAAGGAAACCAAATCCGTTTCTAAAGCAGAGCCTGTTACTGTTGGACATTAAGCTGTAGGTCAGGACAGCACCTTCAGGCCTCATTAAGGGACCTTCAGCAGAATCAGAGGCTTCCTCAGAGCCGCTGTGAGACAGACCTCTACAGGAGGTCAGACACCAACATCCGGAACAGGAGATGCAGCAACGTTTCATTTCTCTTTAGGATTAATGAAGAAGAAGTACAGATTTATTTATTAATTTACTACATGATTCAAATATGAATTTCATATTAATTTGATTATACTTTCTTAATAATTATACAATTACATTTTAAAATGCACAATTAAATAATAAATGTTTCCATGAATTATTAAAAACCAATAATGTTTATGTATTAGATCATGAAATCTTATTTGAAATAAATATGATTTTTAAAATAAATTGAATGAATTTATAAGTATAGATAATGATAAAGTAATTATTTGTATATTTAGGGGGTCTGTTGTTATTTAATCATCATTCATGTTCTGGAAGAGAAACCAGAGGGTGGGAAAAGTCGTGGATATTTCTGTGTGGAAGAAGCGAATTCATCAGATCTGCAGGAAATCAATAAACTTCCTGGTTTTATTATAACTGCAGCTCCTCCTGCAGATCTGCAAGTCATCAGATAAAGTGAGAAAATGGCTAATTGTGCTTTTTTTTTCCTCGTCTAGGTAAATCGGAGAGGAGTTCGTACTCGTACAGCAGGGAGTCCAACCCACACTGCCATCAGGTCAGTTCCACTTTAAAGGCTCTATGTATTCAGCCCCGCCTGCGGGCGGCTGCCTGGGCTGATAGCCGGGCGGCTACCTGTGCGGCTACCTGGGCTGATAGCCGGGCGGCTAGCTGGACTGATAGCCGGGCGGCTACCTGGGCTGATTGCCAGGCGGCTACCTGTGCGGCTACCTGGGCTAATAGCCGGGCGGCTACCTGGACTGATAGCCGGGCGGCTACCTGGGCTGATTGCCAGGCGGCTACCTGTGCGGCTACCTGGGCTGATAGCCGGGCGGCTACCTGGGCTGATAGCCGGGCGGCTACCTGGGCTGATTGCCAGGCGGCTACCTGTGCGGCTACCTGGGCTGATAGCCGGGCGGCTACCTGTGCGGCTACCTGGGCTGATTGCCAGGCGGCTACCTGGGCTTTATGCTTGTTCGCTGTGTAAAAGTTGGAGCGATCTGTTGCTACTATCTGGGTTTCAGGTAATGGATGTGAAACGGTTTGTTTTTCTGTCAGTATCCTGGATGACGATGATGATGATGATGATTTTCCACGATCGTTTTATCAGTAATTTAATGTGTAACTTGATGGAGATCAAAGAAAACTTTTACTGTAAAACCAAAATGTTTCAGGAAAAGTTTTTATTAAACAAATGTTTTTATTGTTAATTTCAGTCCCAATCAGTTGAGTTTAATTTACTGTAAATCTATGTGTTTATCTTTAATAACTTTTTATTCAGTCAGAATGAGTACGTTAACCCCTTCATGGCCAAACCCTTTGATTGACATACGGGGCCTTCCCTCAGGATCAGGTATTACACAGTTAATGCGGGCCTAGGAACCTTTGATAAGCTCCTGTTTCCATGACAACTGGGTTAGTTAGGCCCCATTAGTCATTGGTCCCGTGTGTCACGGCCCCGTGTGTTGTGTGGCCCCTGTGCCGTGGGCCCCTGTGTTGTGGGGCCCCTGTGCCGTGGGCCCCTGTGTTGTGGGGCCCCTGTGCCGTGGGGCCCCGTGTGTTGTGGGGCCCCGTGTGTTGTGGGGCCCCTGTGCCGTGGGCCCCGTGTGTTGTGGGGCCCCTGTGCCGTGGGCCCCGTGTGTTGTGGGGCCCCTGTGCCGTGGGGCCCCGTGTGTTGTGGGGCCCCGTGTGCCCTGTAGCACTGCTTTGCTTTTGTCTTCATCGCCATTTTTTTACTATATTTTTAAAAACTAATTTTATATTTTTACTACAGTAAACTGAAACCTCCACAGTTGTTCTTAAAGTCTAGAATTCATAGTTCTATATAGAAACACGGCGTTGGATGAAGGATTTCCATCCCAGATCATTTCTGCTTTGCAAACTTCTGAGTTTTTTTTAAAATAGAGAAGAAACGTCTGTGATCCTCATAAACAACATCTGGGAGAAAATTTTAGAACTTTATCGTTTATTTTCAACTTCCTAAACTAAATGTAATTAATTTTAAACATAAAGAGCATTTTTTCCTGATCAGAGCAGCAGGTTTTATTAGCAGTTTCGTAAAAGCTTTGTGTCATTTCTCATGGAAGCTAAAGATCTGCTGATAATTAAGACGTACAGATGCTGGTTACATTCTGGAAGCGTAGCTCTACTTTGATGGCCTCCAATTTAGAAAATGCATCAGATTTATTCCAGCTGTTAGAAATGTGCGCCCTGATGTTTGTGGATTTCTATTGATTTTCTCAGCAGCAGATAATAATTATAGATGTTATGCTAAAAGGTGTTCACTTTATGATGAATAAATGAAATGAATTCATCAGATCTTCTGCAGATCAAAAGGTTTGAGATGAAAGCTGATGGATAATTAGATCTGCTCTCACTAAATACACAGTGGTACTTTTAAAACTCTACAGAAGGTTTGGTGGATAACTAAACCTTTATCTGAGACAATCTAGTTTCAACATCTATAAATCCTTGAGAACATGGTGACTGAAAACGGAAAGTTTTTTTTTAAGGTAAATAAACGTCTGTCTCTTAGAAAGCAGAAACATGTCGACTTTAGAGAAAGTTCTAGAAAGCAATCAGTGAGTTTTAAAAAAGTATTTAGTAAAGTTAGGAAATAAAATCGAATAGTAGCGCTGAACTTAAGAAATTTAAGTTTGGGAAAGTCTTCTAACTGAGACCCAGAATCACTATTACTGCCATACGTACGCTGAGAGTGTAGTAACCTGTCAAAGTGTAGTACTATCAGCAGAGGGGTACTTTATTAGTCCAAAGGGTTACTTTACATTCTGTAGAAGTATCCTGGATTTAACCTCAATGATAAAAAGTATTATAGTACTTCTCAATCAAAGTACGCAGTGAGTCAAAGGCAGTGTTGGGCACGTTACTTTGAAAAAGTAATTAGTTATAGTTACTAGTTACTTCTCCCAAAAAGTAACTGAGTTACTAACTGAGTTACTCCCCAGTAAAAGTAACTAGTTACTAGTAAAAGTAACTATTGCGTTACTTTTGCGTTTCTCGCCCCCGTAACCCTCACCACCCAGCCCCCACCTTCTCGCGGTGTGATTCAAAAGCCAGCTGAATAGAGCGGACGACAAAGACAAGAACCTGCAGAGAGTTTAGCATTTATTGTAACTCAACGTAAATGACATCAGGGGGGAACGCCATGTGAAGTTTTTTAACAGGGCATTCAGATCTGGTGAGTATATGAAATTAATAACTGGGGATGTCTAATTCTGAAATCCTGTGTGTTTGGGTTGTTATAGATACTGCAACATCTATCTATCTATCTATCTATCTATCTATCTATCTATCTATCTATCTATCTATCTATCTATCTATCTATCTATCTAGATGTATACTCTGTGTGTGACATAAAATATGGATCTCCATCCCTGCCACAAAGGCCATCAAATAATGTTTAAAATAAAAAATACAGTAGGTTGAGAAGGCAGAGTATCCATCCATCCATCCATCCATCCATCCATCCATCTGTCCGTCCATCCATCCATCCATCCATCCATCCATCCATCCATCCAGATTTCTCCCTTTCTTCATATAGGCTATCATTTGATTGTTCACGCTCTCCATAGTTCTCCTGTGGCGCGAGCACAGGGCGACTGGTGCGCGCCTTTAGCGAGCATGCGCGTTTCCTGTCGCTTGCGCGGTGACTCGTGCCGCCTGCGCTGTGCGGAGATGCAGAGGAAACCGTTATGTGATGGGGAAACGCAGCTCGACGTAACACCGGTATTTCCATCAGGAAAACGCTGTTTTGCTGCTGGAGTCCTCCTCACTCTCCATCTCTCTGTGTGTGCTGTACGTTAACACCCACCAGCAGAAACACCCACCTACCCAACTGACAGACGGAATCTCACTATACATCAGCCATTCTCATCCTCCCCTCTCTCATGACAAGGCGCGCACCTCTGGATGACCTAAAAAATAATCTTTAATATCTCTTAAACAAAAGTAGCACAAACAATATTTTTTTCTGCACAAATCTGCACTAACGTTGCACTAACCATTCAGTCTATTTGCAGAGTTTTTTGACGTGGGTGGGGTGTCAGCTTCACGCAGCTGCGCACGAGTCCTATCATGAAAAAAGGTTCATTGTGCGACCTGAGTAACGCGCAGTAACGGGGTGTCTGCAATGGTAACTGCGTTATAGTTACAGTCAAAGTAATTAGTTAGATTACTCGTTACTAAAACAAGGTAACGGCGTTACTTTCAACGCCGTTAGTCCCATCACTGGTCAAAGGTTTGAAGTTCTGTCGCAGAAAAGAAGCAGAAAATTCAGCAAACCTGCAGCCTGGAGGTCCGGATGGGATTATGGGAGATTAACGGCTGAAAAGATCAGATTAATCAATAATTGATTATTGGAATAATCCTCAAATTATTAGGAAATTGTTAAAGAATAACCAGAATATCATCCATCCATCCATCCATCATCCATCCATCCATCTATCATCCATCCATCATCCACCATCCATCCATCCATCATCCATCCATCCATCATCCATCCATCATCCATCCATCCACCATCCATCCATCATCCATCCATCCATCTATCATCCATCCATCATCCACCATCCATCCATCCATCATCCATCCATCCATCATCCATCCATCATCCATCCATCCACCATCCATCCATCATCCATCCATCATCCATCCATCCATCCATCATCCATCCATCCATCTATCATCCATCCATCATCCACCATCCATCCATCCATCATCCATCCATCCATCATCCATCCACCATCCATCCATCCACCATCCATCCATCCATCCATCATCCATCCATCCATCATCCATCCATCATCCATCCATCATCCATCCATCCATCATCCATCCATCCATCATCCATCATCCATCCATCCATCCATCATCCACCATCCATCCATCCATCCACCATCCATCCATCCATCATCCACCATCCATCCATCCATCATCCATCCATCCATCATCCATCCATCATCCATCCATCCATCATCCATCCATCATCCATCCATCATCCATCATCCACCATCCATCCATCCATCATCCATCCATCATCCATCATCCATCCATCCATCATCCATCCATCATCCATCCATCATCCATCCATCCATCATCCATCATCCATCCATCATCCATCCATCCATCCATCCATTCATCCATCATCCACCATCCATCCATCCATCCATCATCCATCCATCCATCATCCATCATCCATCCATCATCCATCCATCATCCATCCATCCATCCATCCATCATCCATCCATCATCCATCCATCCATCATCCATCCATCCATCATCCATCATCCATCCATCATCCATCATCCATCCATCCATCATCCATCATCCATCCATCATCCATCATCCATCCATCATCCATCCATCCATCATCCATCCATCATCCATCCATCATCCACCATCCATCCATCCATCCATCCATCCATCATCCATCCATCATCCATCCATCCATCATCCATCCATCATCCATCATCCATCCATCCATCATCCATCCATCATCCATCCATCCATCATCCATCCATCATCCATCCATCATCCATCATCCACCATCCATCCATCCATCATCCATCCATCATCCATCATCCATCCATCCATCATCCATCCATCATCCATCCATCATCCATCCATCATCCATCATCCATCATCCATCATCCATCCATCCATCATCCATCATCCATCCATCCATCACCCATCCATCATCCATCCATCCATCCATCATCCATCCATCCATCATCCATCCATCCACCATCCATCATCCATCCATCATCCATCCATCCATCCATCATCCATCCATCATCCATCATCCATCATCCATCCATCCATCATCCATCATCCATCCATCCATCACCCATCCATCATCCATCCATCCATCCATCATCCATCCATCCATCCATCCATCATCCATCCATCCATCATCCATCCATCATCCATCATCCATCCATCATCCATCCATCATCCATCCATCCATCCATCCATCATCCATCCACCATCCACCCATCCATCCATCATCCATCCATCCATCATCGATCATCCATCCACCATCCATCCATCTATCATCCATCCATCCATCATCCATCCACCATCCATCATCCATCCATCCATCATCCATCCACCATCCATCCATCCATCATCCATCCATCCATCATCCATCCATCCATCCACCCATCCATCCATCATCCATCCATCCATCATCCATCCACCATCCATCCATCCATCCATCCATCCATCCATCCATCCATCCATCCATCCATCATCCATCATCCATCCATCCACCATCCATCCATCCATCCATCCATCCATCATCCATCCATCCATCCATCATCCATCCATCCATCATCCATCCATCCACCATCCATCATCCATCCATCATCCATCCATCCATCCATCATCCATCCATCATCCATCATCCATCATCCATCCATCCATCATCCATCATCCATCCATCCATCACCCATCCATCATCCATCCATCCATCCATCATCCATCCATCCATCCATCCATCATCCATCCATCCATCATCCATCCATCATCCATCCATCATCCATCCATCATCCATCCATCCATCCATCCATCATCCATCCACCATCCACCCATCCATCCATCATCCATCCATCCATCATCGATCATCCATCCACCATCCATCCATCTATCATCCATCCATCCATCATCCATCCACCATCCATCATCCATCCATCCATCATCCATCCACCATCCATCCATCCATCATCCATCCATCCATCATCCATCCATCCATCCATCCACCCATCCATCCATCCATCATCCATCCATCCATCATCCACCATCCATCCATCCATCCATCCATCCATCCATCCATCCATCATCCATCATCCATCCATCCACCATCCATCCATCCATCCATCCATCCATCATCCATCCATCCATCCATCATCCATCCATCATCCATCCATCCATCATCCATCCATCCATCATCTATCCATCCATCCATCCATCCATCCGTCATCCATCCATCATCCATCCATCCATCCATCCATCATCCATCCATCCATCCATCCATCATCCATCCATCCATCATCCATCCATCCATCCATCATCCATCCATCCATCCATCATCCATCCATCCATCATCCATCCATCCACCATCCATCCATCCATCATCTATCCATCCATCCATCCATCCGTCATCCATCCATCATCCATCCATCCGTCCATCCATCATCCATCCATCCATCCATCATCCATCCATCCATCATCCATCCATCATCCATCCATCCATCCATCCATCATCCATCCATCCACCATCCATCCATCCACCATCCATCCATCATCCATCCATCCATCCATCCATCATCCATCCACCCATCCATCATCCATCATCCATCCATCCACCATCCATCCATCCATCATCCATCCATCCATCCATCATCCATCCACCCATCCATCATCCATCATCCATCCATCCACCATCCATCCATCATCCATCCATCCACCATCCATCCATCATCCATCCATCATCCATCCATCCATCATCCATCCACCCACCATCCATCCATCCACCATCCATCCATCATCCATCCATCCATCCATCCATCATCCATCCATCCATCATCCATCCATCATCCATCCATCCATCATCCATCCATCCATCATCCATCCATCATCCATCCATCCATCATCCATCATCCATCCATCCACCATCCATCCATCCATCCATGATCCATCCATCCATCCATCATCCATCCACCCATCCACCCATCCATCATCCATCATCCATCCATCCACCATCCATCCATCCATCCATCCACAATCCATCCATCATCCACCCATCCACCCATCCATCATCCATCATCCATCCATCCATCATCCATCATCCATCCATCCATCATCCATCCATCCACAATCCATCCATCATCCATCCATCATCCATCCATCCATCATCCATCCATCCACCATCCATCCATCATCCATCCATTCATCATCCATCCATCATCCATCCCTCCATCATCCATCCATCCATCCATCCATCATCCATCCATCCATCATCCATCCATCATCCATCATCCATCCATTCATCCATCCATCATCCATCCATCATCCATCCATCCATCCACCATCCATCCATCATCCATCCATCATCCATCCATCCATCCATCCATCCATCCATCATCCATCATCCATCCATCCACCATCCATCCACCATCCATCCATCATCCATCCATCATCCATCTATCCATCATCCATCCATTCATCATCCATCCATCATCCATCCATCCATCATCCATCCATCCATCCATCATCCATCCATCCATCATCCATCCATCCATCATCCATCCATCATCCATCCATCCATCCATCATCCATCCATCATCCATCCATCCATCCATCCATCATCCATCTATTCATCATCCATCCATCATCCATCCATCCATCATCCATCCATCCATCCATCATCCATCCATCCATCATCCATCCATCCATCATCCATCCATCATCCATCCATCCATCCGTCATCCATCCATCATCCATCCATCCATCATCCATCCATCCATCCATCATCCATCCATCATCCATCCATCCATCATCCATCCATCCATCATCTATCCATCCATCCATCCGTCATCCATCCATCCTCCATCCATCCATCCATCATCCATTCATCATCCATCCATCCATCATCCATCCATCCATCCATCATCCATCCATCCATCCATCATCCATCCATCATCCATTCATCATCCATCCATCCATCATCCATCCATCCATCCATCCATCATCCATCCATCCATCCATCATCCATCCATCCATCCATCATCCATTCATCATCCATCCATCCATCATCCATCCATCCATCCATCATCCATCCATCCATCCATCATCCATCCATCATCCATCCATCATCCATCCATCCATCCATCCATCATCCATCCATCCATCATCCATCCATCATCCATCCATCCATCATCCATCCATCCATCATCCATCCATCATCCATCCATCCATCATCCATCATCCATCCATCCACCATCCATCCATCCATCCATGATCCATCCATCCATCCATCATCCATCCACCCATCCACCCATCCATCATCCATCATCCATCCATCCACCATCCATCCATCCATCCATCCACAATCCATCCATCATCCACCCATCCACCCATCCATCATCCATCATCCATCCATCCATCATCCATCATCCATCCATCCATCATCCATCCATCCACAATCCATCCATCATCCATCCATCATCCATCCATCCATCATCCATCCATCCACCATCCATCCATCATCCATCCATTCATCATCCATCCATCATCCATCCCTCCATCATCCATCCATCCATCCATCCATCATCCATCCATCCATCATCCATCCATCATCCATCATCCATCCATTCATCCATCCATCATCCATCCATCATCCATCCATCCATCCACCATCCATCCATCATCCATCCATCATCCATCCATCCATCCATCCATCCATCCATCATCCATCATCCATCCATCCACCATCCATCCACCATCCATCCATCATCCATCCATCATCCATCTATCCATCATCCATCCATTCATCATCCATCCATCATCCATCCATCCATCATCCATCCATCCATCCATCATCCATCCATCCATCATCCATCCATCATCCATCCATCCATCCATCATCCATCCATCATCCATCCATCCATCCATCCATCATCCATCTATTCATCATCCATCCATCATCCATCCATCCATCATCCATCCATCCATCCATCATCCATCCATCCATCATCCATCCATCCATCCATCCATCATCCATCCATCATCCATCCATCCATCCGTCATCCATCCATCATCCATCCATCCATCATCCATCCATCCATCCATCATCCATCCATCATCCATCCATCCATCATCCATCCATCCATCATCTATCCATCCATCCATCCGTCATCCATCCATCCTCCATCCATCCATCCATCATCCATTCATCATCCATCCATCCATCATCCATCCATCCATCCATCATCCATCCATCATCCATTCATCATCCATCCATCCATCATCCATCCATCCATCCATCCATCATCCATCCATCCATCCATCATCCATCCATCCATCCATCATCCATCCATCATCCATCCATCCATCATCCATCCATCATCCATCCATCCATCATCCATCCATCCATCATCTATCCATCCATCATCCATCCATCATCCATCCATCCATCATCCATCCATCATCCATCCATCATCCATCCATCCATCCATCATCCATCCATCCATCCATCATCCATCCATCATCCATCCATCCATCCGTCATCCATCCATCATCCATCATCCATCCATCCATCATCCATCCATCCATCCATCATCCATCCATCATCCATCCATCCATCCGTCATCCATCCATCATCCATCATCCATCCATCCGTCATCCATCCATCCATCCATCATCCATCCATCATCCATCCATCCATCCATCATCCATCCATCATCCATCCATCCATCCGTCATCCATCCATCATCCAGCCATCCGTCATCCATCCATCATCCATCCATCCATCATCCATCCATCCATCATCTATCCATCCATCCATCCATCCGTCATCCATCCATCATCCATCCATCCATCCATCATCCATCCATCCATCCATCCATCCATCCGTCATCCATCCATCATCCATCCATCCATCCATCATCCATCCATCCATCACCCATCCATCATCCATCCATCCATCATCCATCCATCCATCCATCATCCATCCATCATCCATCCATCCATCCATCATCCATCCATCCATCATCCATCCATCCATCCATCATCCATCCACCCATCAATCATCCATCATCCATCATCCATCCACCCATCCATCATCCATCATCCATCATCCATCCATCCACCATCCATCCATCCATCATCCATCATCCATCCATCCATCATCCATCCATCCACCATCCATCCATCATCCATCCATCATCCACCCATCCATCATCCATCCATCCACCATCCATCCATCATCCATCCATCCATCCATCCATCCATCCATCATCCATCCATCCATCCATCATCCATCCATCCATCAATCCATCATCCATCCATCATCCATCCATCCATCATCCATCCATCCATCCATCCATCATTCATCCATCCATCATCCATCCATCATCTATCCATCCATCATCCATCCATCCATCCATCATCCATCCATCCATCCATCATCCATCCATCATCCATCCATCCATCCGTCATCCGTCCATCATCCATCCATCCATCCATCATCCATCCACCCATCATCCATCCATCCATCCATCATCCATCCATCCATCATCTATCCATCCATTCATCCATCCGTCATCCATCCATCATCCATCCATCCATCCATCATCCATCCATCCATCATCCTTCCATCCATCATCCATCATCCATCCATCCATCATCCATCCATCCACCATCCATCCATCATCCATCCATCATCCACCCATCCATCATCCATCCATCCACCATCCATCCATCCATCATCCATCCATCCATCATCCATCCATCCACCATCCATCCATCATCCATCCATCATCCACCCATCCATCATCCATCCATCCACCATCCATCCATCCACCATCCATCATCCATCCATCCATCCATCATCCATCCATCCATCCATCATCCATCCATCCATCAATCCATCATCCATCCATCATCCATCCATCCATCATCCATCCATCCATCCATCATCCATCCATCATTCATCCATCCATCATCCATCCATCATCTATCCATCCATCATCCATCCATCCATCCATCATCCATCCATCCATCCATCATCCATCCATCATCCATCCATCCATCCATCATCCATCCATCCATCCATCCGTCCATCATCCATCCATCCATCCATCAACCATCCACCCATCCATCATCCATCCATCCATCATCCATCCATCCATCCATCATCCATCCATCCATCATCTATCCATCCATTCATCCATCCGTCATCCATCCATCATCCATCCATCCATCCATCATCCATCCATCATCCTTCCATCCATCATCTATCCATCCATCTGTCCATCCATCATCCATCCATCCATCCATCATCCATCCATCATCCATCCATCCATCATCCATCCATCATCCATCCATCCATCCGTCATCCGTCCATCATCCATCCATCCATCCATCATCCATCCACCCATCCATCATCCATCCATCCATCCATCCATCCATCCATCCATCATCCATCCATCCATCAGCCATCCATCCATCATCCATCCATCCATCCATCCATCCATCATCCATCCATCCATCCATCCATCAGCCATCCATCATCCATCCATCCATCATCCATCCATCCATCCATCCATCCATCCATCCATCATCCATTCATCATCCATCCATCCATCATCCATCCATCCATCATCCATCCATCCATCCATCCATCCATCAGCCATCCATCATCCATCCATCCATCATCCATCCATCCATCCATCCATCATCCATTCATCATCCATCCATCATCCATCCATCATCCATCCATCCATCAATCCATCCATCATCCATCCATCCATCCTCCATCCATCATCCATCCATCCATCATCCATCCATCCATCCTCCATCCATCCATCCATCCATCCATCATCCATCCATCCATCCTCCATCCATCCATCCATCCATCCATCATCCATCCATCCATCCATCCATCATCCATCCATCATCCATCCATCCATCATCCATCCATCCATCATCCATCCATCCATCCATCCATCCATCCATGATCCATCCATCCATCCATCCATCCATCAGCCATCCATCATCCATCCATCCATCCATCATCCATCCATCATCCATCCATCCATCCATCCATCATCCATCATCCATCCATCATCCATCCATCCATCATCCATCCATCCATCCATCATCCATCCATCCATCCATCATCCATCCATCATCCATCCATCATCCATCCATCCATCATCCATCCATCCATCCATCATCCATCCATCCATCCATCATCCATCCATCATCCATCCATCCATCATCCATCATCCATCCATCATCCATCCATCCAACCATCCATCCATCATCCATCCAACCATCCATCATCCATCCATCCATCCATTCATCCATCCATCCATCCATCCATCCATCCATCATCCATCCATCCATCCATCCATCCAACCATCCATCCATCATCCATCCATCCATCCATCCATCCATCCACCTGGTCCTTTTGTTTCAGGCAGCATCAAACTAAATGAGGGAAAACATTAAATGAATCAAACCTCTCTGGCTTTCTGGCCATTTTCCGAGTGCGCTGCTGTCAAATTATCCAGCTCCAGAGTCTGAATGGCTCCTGATGGAAATTGTTGGAAATGGCAGATTAATTTACATGCTGGGCTGAGGTCCAACATCCTTGGCTGTTAGTGAAAGATTGAGAGCGAGCAGGGATAAAATAAAGCGTGGAGAGAGCGAGCTGACATGATAACAGCAGAAAGGTTTCCACTCATCCCTGTTTATACCGTCAGTTTGCTTTCCTCCTTTTTGTTTGGGGGCGGATTTTATGGACGCTTTGAACTTTGACCTTTGGCTGTAAAGGTACCTGATTATCCAGGCTAGTGGAGCCACGCTAGCATCAGCTCTAAAACTGATTCAATTCAAACTTTAGTGTTTCTGTCCCAGTTTTTTTACTCTGTTCACCAGTTTGACTCTAGAATCTGTTTATCTTAATCCTCAGTTTGTTTGATTTTGGGGCTTTGTAACATCAGACCAACTGAAAGGAGGATTTCACTTTATTTTAATGTCCAGAATGCGATAATAGTTATGGTTGTCAGTGAGAATCTGAACCACAGGCAAACCTCTATAACGCTTCATTAAATCGCCTTCAGGAATTAAAGTTTCCTGTTTGTTATTATATGTGCTGAATTAGCTTTTATTTAGTTTTTATAACATTTAGTAATCATTTTTTACTGTGAAGGTTTTCTAATTATTTTTTTTAGTCGTACCATTTGTGCCGTTCCCCAGGGTTCAGTACTCGGTCCTTTTTCACTGTGTTTAGTATGTTATTAGACCATTTTATATCCCAGTAGTTTGATCCCAACTAAACATTCAAATCAGTTATTTTTTAGCTGGTTTTCCATTTTTTTGACCAAAGTAAATGATATTGTATGAGTTTGAAACACGTTTGTTGTAGTTCTGACGCAGTAAATCTTTACCTTACATGATTACTCAGCTGTTCCCGCCGTCCGCAGTCAAACTTCTATTTCAAAGTCTCCGGATGGCATGATATCGCTAATATTATAGTACAACTATTAGCTAATAGCACATAAACCTGTGTCCATCTCTGGCCTAAGGTCATTTCCTGTTGCTTACAGGAAAGCATATCAAAAACAAACGGTGACATCACGCTAAGCGTAGCCGTGTTAACTCGCTGCGATGGATGGAAACAGGTCTAACTCACATTTTCTTTGTGTACATTTAAAATGTTTTCCCAAAATGTCCATAATGTTAGGATGGACTCCAAGCTAATGGACTCTGTTTGCGTCTTTTGAACCAAACAATTTATTTATTTATTAACTCTGCTGGACTAAATATTGCGATATTTTTCCCAGCTTTCAATTTAAATATTAATAAAAAAGCAGGTGCTGCATATGTTCATCAGAAGGTTTGACTATTGAGGTATTTTGGTATCCATATTATTTGGGGTTTGAGTCAGTTCACTCAGAAACGGCGCCGCGCCGCACAGCAACAGGACTCCACAGCGCCATCTACCAGAGCGTAGGTGCAGAGGAAACCTATTTCGCTGTTTTAGGAGAAATGTTTTCTAAAGGAGAAGTTTGGTCAGCGAGGAATAATCAGTACGTTCGTTGTGATTTAATGAAATTAGCGTTAATCAGTAAAAATGTCATCTTTTTCGTCGTGATCACTGAGTCTGGGAGCGGCCATTTTTTCCCAAATCTAGTAACCCCTCCCTCCTGCCATCTTCCAGCAGTGACGTCACGGTGCGCTAAGCCTAGCGCCATTCTCCCCGCTTTACAAGCTAAATCAATGGGAACTACTAGACACATCTGCAATCAACAACAATTATTGAAGATTTCCAGAGGACTTCACCATTGAAATTCACCAGAGCTATAGTGAAACTGACAATGCCCACGTGCATGGCAGCTGGATGCTGGAATACATCGGGTAAAAGCGAAAAAAAGAGTTATTCCACCTTTCTGATTCCTGATCCTCCACGGACGGGTTGGTCGTTGGATCGCCAACTTGAAGAGGGAGGATTTGCCATCGAACTTCTGGCCAGAGAAAAAACCCGTAATATGTAGCCAACATTTGGAAGAAGAATGTTTTCAAGATGACTTGGATAATAGCGCGTTGTGACAAACACCAGATACAGCACTGGGACTTGATCAACAGCCGATACCGCACCGTGACAATGTCACTAACCAGTAGGTGGCAGTAGTGTTCTTTGACAAACATGGATGCCTCCAGTAAAGCACATTCACATGAAAATTACTCTGAATTAAAAACACTGATCATTTATTGAACAGGATGGAATCATTTCAGATTTAAAGAACTTTCAGAAGTTTGAATCCTGAATATGAGCGACTTTTCCTTTAAATCAATGTTAGGAACTGAAGGATTGATATCAAAATAGTCGACTGAAAATCCCAAAATATCCCCACATCTATTTTTTCTATCTCCTATTAGATCAGGCATTTCTTTCCTTAAACACTGTGAGGCAGTGAGGACCTGGACTGGACTAGAAGGTCTTCCTGAGTGCTCACAGGTCATGGAGAACCTTGTCCAGTTGAGCTTAGCTTTGGTTGATTTTATTTGTTGAAGTTCAGTTAATTTGTTCTTCCAGTCTTTAGTAGAAACATTCAGTAGCTGAGTATCATCTGGGTTCCTAGAGGCGCGGTGGAGACGTGGTATAAGCTACATATCACGTAGCACGGCCTCCCTATGGCTGCTATCTGAAGGCAGAGTGTGAGCGCGAGCAGAAGGAGAGTAATCACATGGATGAAGGGCTCCAAGTCGCTCCTCTTTGACTCAGCTGCGCTCAGCCACACCAAAGCGTGCGTCTAATGCAGCGATCGCCCTGCAGATCAGCTACAGCTGAGGCAGCAGAGGAGCGGCTCTGAGCTTCTGAAGAAATGCAACATGAAAAACTCATTTAACCCTTCAGATACACATTGAGCTGTTGGAGAAACGCTGAAGGCTAACATCCTCTGAAGCTCCACAGGAGATGCAAACACATAGAGCAGGACGTTCCTTCCATAATATATGCATGAACGCGTTTGTCAAACATAATGCATGTAGCAAATGTATGTAGATGGACTTGAATTATGGGCATAAACAGGCTGGGAAACGCTGCAGCAGGGCAGCTTTCATCACCTGCTCCAACCTCAGCAGGTGCACCATCATCAGGAGCCGCTTCCTCATTCAGTCCTCCATGAGCTGGAATGGCCCTTTAAACACTCCGGGGCCTCTTCAGTCACTCTGACCTCTGACCTCAGAGCTAATCTGTCAGGTCGAGAGACTGCTGAGAGACGCCGTCGTTAGCGCTAAACAGAAGCAGGACACAGGACACTCTCCTGCTCCTCATATGTTTACTGGGGGGGGGCATCAAACCACAACCCGTTTCAGAAAGGAAGCTTGGAGCTCCGCCCATCAGATGACGGCCAACCAGCTCCACCAATCAGCACCCAGAGTCCACTTTGACATCCTGCCCAGTTTGATGCTGCTGCTAAATATTTCCTGATTATTTTCCTGAGTATAACTTCCCATGATGCTCCACATTCCTCACTTCAAGGAAGAAAGGGCTTCTTGGAAGAGTTGATATAAAATACAACTTTATTATTCTAATATTAGGACTTTATTCTCGCATAATTCTCATAATTATTTCAGCCGGGGCTAACATCATTATTCCTCCACTAAATGATAAAAGTCATAATTTATTATAATCTAGAGTCTATTAATAACAGGAGGTGAAATGCAGCTCCAGACGAGCTTTGAATGTGATGATGTCATCAGTACGCTCCCGTTCTCCCCGAGTCCAGACTTTACTGGGTTCTAGTCAAGAACTGACTTGGCGAGAACACGAGTCCGTACTCACGTTCTAGTGAATTGAGAAACAGTCAGTCTGTCCACTGAGCTCCTCCCGATTGGGCGTTCTCTGACCAATCAAACGGAAGCAGGAAGTGTAACCCCAGCAGCCGGTGGGCAGAGAAACGCTAACAGGCCAATCCACAGCGATCAGTAAAGCAGGAATGTTGTGTGAAGGAGGCGGGATCAGAGCTGCTCCTCGCTCAGACGCTCCCTCACAGCTGCTCTCCAGGTCCAAACACGCCACCGACGCCCGTGGATCCAGCTGCTCGCCGCTCTCCAGAGACTCTCAGCCGTCATTTAGTCTCATCTGCCGACCGCACAGATCGACTGGGCCTTATTTTGTTTGTGCCGTCAATCACTAACACACCTTAAGGCAGGCGGCGGCGTGGCGCCGTGCGTGTGACGACTGACAGCCATAGACCACCCAGAGGAGTGTTTACCGTCATGGAGGAAGGAAAGCGCACCCCGCTTCATCTCTACCCTCTGCTCCTCATTTATTCAATAAAAACCAGGAAAGCAAAGCATCCTGTAGATCAACCCTTCCAATCTATGATCTGTAGTTCTAGAGCGGATCCTAACGATGGGCCCTCTGTCCCACATCGGGCCCCTGGTCCCCCGTCCTATCCATATCCCAGACCCACCGCTGCTGATGGGAGACATACGATAACAGATCAGAGTCAAATCATCCAATCATTGATCAGTAGCAGCAGCGAAGACAACATCTACCGGATCTGTTTCTACTTCCAGTCCTTCCTGCTCTGAGGGTCCCAACGCAGAGACTTTGACTAGGCATACCCTGTCTGTTAATGATAGATCTATGTACCCCGTCTGTTATAGATAGATCTATGTAGCCCGTCTGTTAATTGTAGATCTATGTACCCATTCTGTTAATGATAGATCTACGTACCCATTCTGTTAATGACAGATCTACATACCCTGTCTGTTAATGACAGATCTACGTACCCATTCTGTTAATGACAGATCTACATACCCTGTCTGTTAATGACAGATCTACGTACCCATTCTGTTAATCATAGATCTGAGTCTCAGGAGAGCTGATTTATTCAGTAACCTGATGCATTTTATACGTGCAAGAAAAGCTGTTTTTGTTTCTTCAGTAAAGCTGGAACCAATAAATGATTCAATAAATGATGGAATATCTTTTAATTCAGCATATTGATAATTGTAAAACTTCTCTGTCCGAACGCTTTGGCCCCTCCCATCCTGGCCGAGGCCGCTGCTCCCGTCGCTTCTCCACCTTCTGTAGTTCCCAACGTGACATTTGACCTTTTCAGATCTCTTGTTCTGCTTCATGCTGTCAGACTGGTTCTGTTTCAGGGACGTGTTAATCCTGCAGGTCAGGCGGTAATCAGATGTAAACTCTACTAAAACAGAACTGAGGGTTCAGTAGGAGGAACCAGAAGGTCAGCAGATCAAACCGCCTCATGCAGGAGCTAGCAGCTTTTTGAAGAACTTCTTGTCAAGCATCATGAGGCGACGCGGGGAGCTCCTCTGTCAGCGGCTTTAACCCTCTCCTGTCTCTGATGTGTGGAACATCAAACGCTGCGCTGTCACACGGTGTACACACACAAACAGCCAGCCAGCTCCAACAGCTGGTAACAGACACCGAACAGAACTGAGCTGTCACATCCACGCTGCAGAGCTGACACCCACCCCCCCACACGCACACCCAGACGGCCCCGCCTCCATCCAGGAGATACTGAGCTCCCTGCATCACTTCAGAAGAACTTCCAGAATCCCGACCCGCTTCTGGATGCTTCAGGATCATGAGACCACATCTAACTGCCGCATCTCTTCTCTTGACTCACATTAATTCTGCTATAAAACAAAAAAATAATCACACCCTTCAAACTTTTCCACATTGTCTCTTAAAATCATTTATCTGATTTTTATGTGGTGGACCAGAACTTTGAGGCAGAAAACTCTAACTTGAACCTGTCTGATGTTCTCCCTGCTAGTCGTCCCGTTAAACAGGAAGTGGGTTCATTTTGATTCGGCTCATTTCCAGGGCTAACAACCCGCAGTCCTTGATGACATCATATTCCCGTTCTTTAACTGTCTATGGATCTGAAAGCAGACCTGGTCAGGTTGCTATAATACAGTAAGGTTTGTCTTTGACCATTTGTCAATTCTCTAGAACACGAGTACGGACTCGTGTTCTCTCCAAGTCCGTTCTTGACTAGAACCCAGGAAAGTCTGGACTCTGGGAGAACGGGAGCAGAATAAATCTGGGTCAACTGGAACAGCACCGTTCTGATGACATCATCACATTCAAAGCTAGTCTGGAGCTGCATTTCACCTCCTGTTATTAATCGTCTCTAGATAATAATAAATTATGACTTTTTTCATTTAGTGGAGGAATAACAATGAGCAGAGTCATATAAACACAAATCAGATGAACATTTTGCCAAATAAAACAATCAAACCTCCATCAGAGCCAGCGGACCTTCACACACGGCTAACATTAGCCCTGGCCGCTGCAGACGGGCTAACGTTAGCCCTGGCCGCTGCAGACGGGCTAACGTTAGCCCTGGCCGCTGCAGACGGGCTAACGTTAGCCCTGGCCGCTGCAGACGGGCTAACGGCCGTTGCAGACAGGCTAACGTTAGCCCCGGCCGCTGCAGACGGGCTAACGTTAGCCCTGGCCGCTGCAGACGGGCTAACTTTAGCCCTGTCCGCTGCAGACGGGCTAACTTTAGCCCTGGCCACTGCAGACGGGCTAATGTTAGCCGTGGCTGCTGCAGACGGGCTAACGTTAGCCCCGGCCGCTGCAGACGGGCTAACGTTAGCCCCGGCCGCTGCAGACGGGCTAACGTTAGCCCTGTCCACTGCAGACGGGCTAACTTTAGCCCTGTCCGCTGCAGACGGGCTAACTTTAGCCCTGGCCACTGCAGACGGGCAAATGTTAGCCCTGGCTGCTGCAGACGGGCTAACGTTAGCCCTGGCTGCTGCAGATGGGCTTTAGCCCGTTTTATAGAAAAGCTGCTGCTGCCGCAGTGCATGCTGGGACAGCTGTCAGTCTGGAGGATGGACAAGTCTGCTCTGATGCATGCTGGGTAAAGAGGGAGGGGCCAGAACAACATCCGGGGACTTTGCCCGTTCTCAGTCTGCTGTTCTAGTGAACTGGAACAGTACTAGGGCTGAGGATGATGATGTTTCACGAAGACGCACAATTTTACAGATTGAGAAACGGCCATAGTTTCCTGAAAACACGTTGTAGCTTGATTAGCCTATGCTAGCTGACATGTTTCTGTCGCCGGAGCACGTTCACTGTTTGTGTGATGCTGAACCTCCTGGAACGCACTCTGCTAGTGCTTCCCAGAAAAGGAGGGAATCACCATGGCAACCAGGGACTCTGTCCGTCATTCCTCAGCAGCTGCTTCTTTTTTCCTCTGATAATCAATCATGGCTGCCCTCATGGACCATTGCTACATCAAGTCACATTATCTATGATCACAACAGCTTTTCAATCATATACTAAGTAAATAAAACTCACCCTGTAGAATAGTTTATATATATATATATATATATATATATATATATATATATATATATATATATATAATATATATAAATAACAGTTTTAAATTGAATTGAAAAATGAACATAATGTGTTTGTTTCCCCCAGACTAATGGGGCTTATTTTTAAATTTATTTTTGTGGTTTATATTTTAATTAAATCTATTTTATTGTTTCAATCCACTTTGTTTATGTTTATCTATATGTTGATTTCCTTAAAAACATCAAAATGAAGGCAGTTGTTTTATGAAGATAAAACCCCAGAGAAGAATTTAACCTTTAAATCTTGTATCATTGATCGTTTATTAACTTCTCATACATCATCTGATTTTTATCTCTTATTTTTTCTATTTTCCTCCAACTAGACTCTTAGGAGTTTGTCTCTTTGTGGTTTACCTTTGCTTTCATTGTTCTCCTTTATCTCCTGTCAAACATCATAGAGTTTTACTTTTCCATCTCATCGAGCACTTGCCTAATTGTTTCTTCCTCTCCTGCCCCTTCATGTTGTCTCCTCCTTTCCTTCCCCTGCCTCCTCTCTCCAAAGCCTGTCTTTCCCCTTCATCTTTAATTCCCCCACCTCATGCTTTCCATCCTTTTAATTGCGTTTAGAATGCTGCCAGATATTGCGAGGTGTAATGTGCTGTCTGATTCCTCTCTAAGTGTTCTTAAATGATCACTATTTATTTGTCAAGCCAAGCGTTGAACGCTAATTAAGGAGAAATGCTTTGAACTGCTCAGTGTGTGTGATTGGTTGTTAGCGTGTGAAGATGGAGGAAGATGTCTTGGTAAAGTGAGTCCTCTTCTAGAACATGTTGCTGGGTTTTTTGGTTAGCTTGTTTACATTCTGGGATGTTTTTAAGATGGAAAAACCACTTTAATGTTTTAGATGCTCTTGGACATGTCTGAGGCCTGACAGGTCTGTACCAGCAGTTGACATAGTTAGAAACAGCTCCCATTTAGGTTTCCTTTGAAGCCTTTAGTGACCAACTCTAACATCCTGTCCCCCTTAAACCTGGTAACCAGTTTAATTTCTGAGACTGAAGAGAACTTCTATTGGCTCATTCAGTGGCACCACCAGTGGGAGGCCTAGCCTAGGCAATGGCCTGGCCGCCCCACTGGTCGCCCCCCTGACCACCCCACTGGCCGCCCCACTGTTCACCCCACTGGCAACCCCACTGGCCTCCCCACTGTTCACCCCACTGGCCACGCCACTGGCCATCCCACTGGCCACTCCACTGGCCTCCCCACTGTTCACCCCACTGGCCATCCCACTGGTAACCCCACTGGCCACTCCACTTGCCGCCCTACTGACCACCACACTGGCTGCCCTACTGACCACCACACTGGCCGCCCCACTGGCCGCCCCACTGGTCACTCCACTGTCCGCCCCACTGGCCACCCCACTGGCCGCCCTACTGTCCGCCCCACTGGCCACCCCACTGGCCGCCCTACTGTCCGCCCCACTGGCCGCCCCACTGGCCGCCCCACTGGTCACTCCACTGTCCGCCCCACTGGCCGCCCCACTGGCCGCCCCACTGGTCACTCCACTGTCCGCCCCACTGGCCGCCCCACTGGCCACCCCACTGGCCGCCCTACTGACCACCACACTGGCCGCCCCACTGGCCGCCCCACTGGTCACTCCACTGTCCGCCCCACTGGCCGCCCCACTGGCCACCCCACTGGCCGCCCCACTGGTCACTCCACTGTCCGCCCCACTGGCCGCCCCACTGGCCGCCCCACTGGTCACTCCACTGTCCGCCCCACTGGCTGCCCCACTGGCCACCCCACTGGCCGCCCTACTGACCACCACACTGGCCGCCCCACTGGCCGCCCCACTGGTCACTCCACTGTCTGCCCCACTGGCCGCCCCACTGGTCACTCCACTGTCCGCCCCACTGGCTGCCCCACTGGCCACCCCACTGGCCGCCCTACTGACCACCACACTGTCCGCCCCACTGGCCACCCCACTGGCCGCCCCACTGGTCACTCCACTGTCCGCCCCACTGGCCGCCCCACTGGCCGCCCCACTGGTCACTCCACTGTCCGCCCCACTGGCCGCCCCACTGGTCACTCCACTGTCCGCCCCACTGGTCACTCCACTGTCCGCCCCACTGGCCGCCCCACTGGCCGCCCCACTGGTCACTCCACTGTCCGCCCCACTGGCCGCCCCACTGGTCACTCCACTGTCCGCCCCACTGGTCACTCCACTGTCCGCCCCACTGGCCGCCCCACTGGCCACCCCACTGGCCGCCCCACTGGTCACTCCACTGTCCGCCCCACTGGTCACTCCACTGTCCGCCCCACTGGCCGCCCCACTGGCCACCCCACTGGCCGCCCCACTGGTCACTCCACTGTCCGCCCCACTGGCTGCCCCACTGGCCACCCCACTGGCCGCCCTACTGACCACCACACTGGCCGCCCCACTGGCCGCCCCACTGGTCACTCCACTGTCCGCCCCACTGGCCGCCCCACTGGTCACTCCACTGTCCGCCCCACTGGCTGCCCCACTGGCCACCCCACTGGCCGCCCTACTGACCACCACACTGTCCGCCCCACTGGCCGCCCCACTGGCCGCCCCACTGGTCACTCCACTGTCCGCCCCACTGGCCGCCCCACTGGTCACTCCACTGTCCGCCCCACTGGTCACTCCACTGTCCGCCCCACTGGCTGCCCCACTGGCCGCCCTACTGACCACCACACTGGCCGCCCCACTGGTCACTCCACTGTCCGCCCCACTGGTCACTCCACTGTCCGCCCCACTGGCTGCCCCACTGGCCGCCCTACTGACCACCACACTGGCCGCCCCACTGGCCGCCCCACTGGTCACTCCACTGTCCGCCCCACTGGCCGCCCCACTGGTCACTCCACTGTCCGCCCCACTGGTCACTCCACTGTCCGCCCCACTGGCCGCCCCACTGGTCACTCCACTGTCCGCCCCACTGGCTGCCCCACTGGCCACCCCACTGGCCGCCCTACTGACCACCACACTGGCCGCCCCACTGGCCGCCCCACTGGTCACTCCACTGTCCGTCCCACTGGCCGCCCCACTGGCCACCCCACTGGCCGCCCCACTGGTCACTCCATTGTCCGCCCCACTGGCTGCCCCACTGGCCACCCCACTGGCCGCCCTACTGACCACCACACTGGCCGCCCCACTGGCCGCCCCACTGGTCACTCCACTGTCCGCCCCACTGGCCGCCCCACTGGCCACCCCACTGGCCGCCCCACTGGCCACCCCACTGGCCGCCCTACTGACCACCCCACTGGCCACCCCACTGGCCGCCCTACTGACCACCACACTGGCCGCCCCACTGGCCGCCCCACTGGTCACTCCACTGTCCGCCCCATTCTGCGCAGCCAGGGACGTAAGATTAAAAATTTCACAATAAACCAGGATCTGAGGAGATGTTACTGAAGTCTTTCTGATTTCTATTGGCAGATTTACCACTATAGAAGATTAAACCGTGAAATGATGGCTTTTAGTTTCAGTGGCCATCCCAGGATTTAGTTGCCCATCTGAACCCCCTATTAAAAATTTCTGGAGGCGCCACTTGGCTCAGTAGAGAGGTGATGAGACCAGAGTTCAATGTGGTCTGTTGTCGGTTTCTGGTGTCATTACTTGAAATCTAGATTTCATTATCTAGTATAGCCAAGAAATGTCTGCGTTTGGTTCGGATTCACCAACGTTCTCCTTCCCTTTGGAAGGAAAGCAGTTGATCACCAATTCTAGTTTCCAGATCTGGAGTTTTCCACATCCTCTCTGCTTAAACTGAAACTGACTCTAGTAGGTAACAGGTTTAGACGAGGAACCAGAGGTCTTTAATGGCCAGTTTTTCTCGTCTCGTGAATTTCAGGTATTCTGAAGTCCAGAAGAGAGCGTTGAGTTTTCTGGGGCATCACTGAAGTAGTTTTGCCAAAAAAAAAATCAAAGGAAATATGTCAATCATCCAGACTTTATACAGTAGCCCGACAAAGCCTTGTTGATGGTTGGTCCCCCCCTCTGGAATGGGGGTTGTTTAGCTTCTTTGTTAGCCTGCAATGCCCCCTACCTGTCTATGTCTCTGAGAGGGAGGGCGTTAGAGGGAATAGTTGGCCTGGCTGGCCTCGCCTGTTCAGGGCTTGTTGGTCTACTGTATAAAACCTGGAACTAAACACTATTTCTGACATTTTGAATTGAAAAATCTTCCTGGATGGGAAGAGAAACGTCTTCAGAACTGGAAACAAAGTCCAGTGGATTGTTTTTAACCATTTTGGACAGTTGCCTAACCTAAAAGTGTTGTTCATCCATGTATCTGATCCATATACCTCTAAAGGATCCTGATCCATACATAGCAGAGCCCAGAGGAAGCTGGGAAAGGTTGCCTCACAAAGCTAACTGGGTACCCAGCTGCTCATAGAGGCCATATGAACTAAGACAGACTACCAGAGAGAGAGGGAGACGGAAAGGGGGGGTGGATATGATGAAGATGAAGAAGGAAGGAGGAGGGACACTGAGAGGAAGACCACTGGAATCACATGACGCATAAAAATGAATGCATGTAGAGACGAACAGGAAGTCACCTCCAGGATGGATGGATGACGGCGTCAACAAACCCACCTCCTCTGCGTCTCCTCCATCCCTCCCGCTCCACCCTCTGTCCTCGTGCGACCGCAGAAGCTAATGCTCACGTGTCATCAATTTCCAACGTCGCAGCCATGAGAGACGCGAGGAAGGAGGGAGGCAGGAAGGAGTCATTAATTACCAGGAAGTGCTGGCGAGGCAGCGGCACACCTGTACAGCATCTTCGCTCCAGCTGACACACACGCTCCTCAGGGAGTCGGGCCCGGAGGCGGCCTCCTCACCGAGAGAACCAGCCCAGTCTGGGAAGCTGGACCAGGGGATGGAGAGAGAGCACAGGCCCGCTTCATCACTAAACTCCATCAGGTTCAGAACCCTGGACTCCTGGACTGATGAAGAAAAAACTTGGAATCTGTTCAGGTTTTATTCTTGGGGAAAAATGTTAAAACAGAAACATTTAGTGTGGAAGAAAAAATACCAGAAATGTTTTCAACCTGTAAACCTGTTATGGTTGCGCATTGGCGGTCGCTCACTCCGTACTGTTTGCCAGCTGCTGGGCAGGTCTGCTAATGCTAACCTTTGGTTGATTCCTACTTTTGGTGTGCATTAACCATAAAGATGCTAATGCTAATAGATCCTGCATTCCATGTCAGAGGATGAAGAGAGCACATCCAGTTAGTCACAGTCAGAGAAACAGGACTACACTGGAAAACAGGCCAAGCTCCAACATCTAGAAACAAAGGTGTTGATGGCAGCAGCACAGCTGATATTTCTCTCCAGGATGGAGTCACAGCCAAACAGGAACAGACCAGATGAAGCTACTATGAGAAAAAGCAGAGAGAGCAGAACGTTAGAGATTGAACTAACAGATTCTGCAGAGTGGGAGAATAGAGATAGAATGAAGCAGAATGAGGAAAAAGGGGTCCCTATGTCCTCCAGCAGTCTAAGCCTATAGCAGCAGAACTATAGAGATAGCTCAGGATAACCGGAGCCACTCTAACTAGAAGCTTTATCAAAAAGGAAAGTTTTAAGCCTAGCCTTAAAGTAGGAGCCATTGGTTCAGATTCACCTTCTTCCACCTGTTTGCTGTGTTTGTGAAGCAGGACTTTAAACTGAGGCCTCTGAGGCTTGGGTTTAAATCCCACAGGAAGGGCGACTCTCAGGGGCGCTGGTTGTGGATTTTAATCAGGAAATGATGCAGTCATCCTCCCACTGGACGCACTTCTGCTCTTTCACATAAAATGCTTGAAAAAAGTGAGTAAATGTGTTAAAGTGTCCAACAGGCGGGAGCTGCTGGTTCTCATGTTAAACCATGGAGATGTAAAGGTAGCGAGATGCAGATGGACGTCCTCCTATTTCTGCAGCTTGCCTAGTTGCCGTGGAAACCTGGCTGGATGCTTGAGTTCTCTGAGAAAAAAAGAAAGCGAGGCGACCAAAACCAGCGAGACCCTTTTTGTTTTAGTGGGAACCTCCTTTTAGCCCTGATGGCGGGCGCACACTGCAGCCCAGCGGGGCGGCTGGAACCGGGTGCCTTTGTGTCTGACTCCCTCTCAGGGTGCGTGACTGACTTTGCTTAAGACAAGGGCCCCTTTGTTTTAAGGCTGTGGGGCCTCGGCCGGCCCTTTAATTGGTCTACTTAGGCGCTGCTTAGCATGAGAAAAGTCGGCCCGGCCCGCAGAGCCCTGCAAACTTTTGTTTTCAGCAGACAGAACAGGTTCGCTGATGAGAATTCAGATCAGGAGGAAAGAGTAACAGCAAAGCACCCCCCCCCCACACACACACACACACACCCGGAGTCTGAACACGCCTCAATCACGCCACACGCTAATTACTCAACAAGGAGCTGGGAAAATAAACACGTGATCTCAGGGAGGACGGAGACGCAGCTTCTTTTCCTCCAACAAACTTTCTTTGAATAAAAATGATCCGTCTCCCTGAATCGGCCCAGACGCCACCTGTTGCTGCAGGAATCACTGATGGGGGGGTGAGGGCTCTGAGTCGCTGCTTAGCAAACAGAGGAAGGAGATGATCTGAGGTCAGCATCTCCACGCTGAGGAACATGGAGGCGCTCTCATGGAGGTCCATACCGCCGCAGCTGGCAGCGCTCAGGTAGGATCCGCCTGGAATCGATGCTCATCCTTCCTCCAGGTTTCATTCCTGGAGTCGCCTAGAAATGAACCTGCAAACCAGGAATGATGGGAACCATTCACAGAAACTAATATATTTAATAAAAAGCTTTTATTTAAACACGGTCTTCACCATCAAACCGGGCGCCAAATAAACGCCTAAGAATCACAGCATAGATCTTTATCAATGCTGTGAAAAGAAGAGCTGAAGTAGAGGAAAACATGTGAATGTAAAGCAAACCCATTCGTCATTTAATTTCAGCTTCTTCCTTTCAAACGTTTCTCACACTCAGATGATTCTGGATGTTCAAACTTTATTTATAAACTCTGCAGGCGATGAATATTAACCTGTACCAGAGATCAGCTGTTAGGCAGGGTGGGGGCTGTGTCATGCTGTGGGACTGTTCTTTCATATGTTTGATCCTTCACTAAACTTTGTTCTTTGTTCTTTTTTTTATCAGAACTTTTATATTTATGAAATGAGTTAAAATGAGGACGGTTGTAAACCAAGCAGGTGGCTGCATCATGCTGGGGGACCTCTGGTCCACAGGACAACAATAACTGGTTTACCTTAGATAGAAAACTTTGAATCAATCTGACTGGATGATCTGGTGAACTGGAAAGTGACCTGAGATGACATGATGGGAATTGGAGCTATAGAAATAAACTGAATAGAATTTAATTGAATTAACTAGGAGATGATGGACTCATCATTAGTGGGTGGATGATTATATTTGAGAATCCTCTCTGTCCTGGAAAAAGCAAACGTTTCTAATTAATAGAAGCTTGTTCTTGATGAAACAATCTGCAGCTTCAGCATCTAGTGCTTTTAGATCTAGGTTTTGACCCATTTTGTTCTGAAAGATGTTCTGAGGAAGTTCTGGTTCTTCAGGATGACTGAGAAAAGTCTGTCTGGATTAATTAGGTTTCCGTCTGTTTCTCTTCCATGTTCTGCTGGTTCCAGCAGCCGGTTCTGGGCGGTGAGCTGGGTCTGGGGAGCCCCAGCGCCGCGTCGCCCACCAAGCCCCCGGGTCAGTACTACCAGCACTACGGCGCCAACCCGCGGAGGAGAGCGCTGCCCATGGAGCCCATGGGTGAGGAGACGTTTGCTTCTGCTTCCTTCCTGCTGCAGATCGATTTTACTTCATTGATTTCTGATCCAATCAGACGCATCATCGTTTATATAAATACTCATCAGGTTTATCAAACACTGACTTATTTGTTCATTTAGTTGAATTTTAAGATTTCTTTATTAGATTAGCAATAATACTAATAGATGAAAAAAATTCTCTTTTATTAAAGAATAATATTTTTTTTGAGATTAATTTCATAATTTGGTGAATAATCATGATGTTTATGATTAGCTTTAGCATTTAAACCTGTTTTAAAATCTTTTTTCTAGTTTGAATTAAATTTATTGTAGTTAAAGCAATAATATTTCCCTCCTCTGTAGCCAATCAGTGAGCTGCGGTCATGGCGGCGTTTAGCTTCAGCCTTCTTTGTAAACATCGTGACGGCGGCGGGAAAAGAGACGCTAAAATAAAAGCTGTTTCTCTTGTTTTTATTTCTCTTCTCTTCCAGAGGTCCACACAAAAAAGGTGCGGAAGGTCCCTCCCGGCTTGCCGTCCTCGGTAAGTGATGCCGTTGATGTGATTGTTGTTCAGAGCGGTTGAGCAGAAAAAGGTGCTGATGTTGTTTCCCTGCTGGGTTTCCGTAGCGACAAGGTGATGCTCCTTTAAAGACGCGTTTCTCTCTGAGCTGCTTTAATGCTGGAATTTAAGGTGTTTTATAAATTATGACTAAAAATAAAATAACAAAATAAGAGCCAGCTGATGTTTAAGGAGGAGATTTATCATTTATTTATCAGGAACATTTATATTGACCAAGTTTAAAACTACGGGAAGATTTAATGATTTTAGTTCAAATATGCAGAGATAAGCTCGTTATTTCCTTCTTAATTTTTAAACATAATTCCTTTTTTTATTGTTGTTTTTCTTTTTCCTTCGTTTTTTATCCATTATTTCTTTTTTTAAATGATTTTTTCTTTAATTTAAGAGTATTTTATTTTGTACTTCTACACTTTCTTTTTCTATTTTCCGTTTTTTTAATATAGTTTTAGTATTTCACAGTTTTACGATAAATTCAATTAGCTTAAAAACATTTTTAAGTCATTTAAGGGTTTGAATTTTTTTTGTTTTACAGTTTTAAGTATTTTTTAGTGTTTTACACATTTTGTTTGTCACAGTTTTTTTTATTTAATGCAGCCATTTCGTTTTACTCTAATTTCCTGATATCTCTTTTATTATCATTTTTTACAGTCTTTATAGTCAGTAATAGTTTCTATGGTTGATATTTTATTTATTTATTTATTATATTTAATTAGAGGTTAGTCCTTCTGATTTTCTTTGGCAGTTTAGAACAGTTTTCCTGGTGTTTTCCTGGTGTTTTCCTGTTTTTTCCTGGTATTTTATTGGTGTTTTGCTGGTCTTTTCCTGTTATTTCCTGGTATTTTATTGGTGTTTTCCTGTTTTTCTCCTGGTCTTTTCCTGTTTTTTACTGGTATTTTATTGGTGTTTTCCTGTTTTTCTCCTGGTCTTTTCCTGTTTTTTTCCTGGTCTTTTATTGGTGTTTTCCTGGTGTTTTCCTGTTTTTTTTTTCCTGGTCTTTTCCTGTTTTTTCCTGGTATTTTATTGGTGTTTTCCTGGTGTTTTCCTGTTTTTTCCTGGTATTTTATTGGTGTTTTCCTGGTGTTTTCCTGTTTTTTCCTGGTCTTTTATTGGTGTTTTCCTGTTTTTTTTCCTGGTCTTTTCCTGTTTTTTCCTGGTATTTTATTGGTGTTTTCCTGGTGTTTTCCTGTTTTTTCCTGGTATTTTATTGGTGTTTTCCTGGTGTTTTCCTGTTTTTTCCTGGTGTTTTCCTGTTTTTTTTCCTGTTTTTTTCCTGGTCTTTTCCTGTTTTTTCCTGGTATTTTATTGGTGTTTTCCTGGTGTTTTCCTGTTTTTTTCCTGGTCTTTTCCTGGTGTTTTCCTGGTATTTGCTTGGTGTTTTTCTAGGTTTTTTTCTGGTGCTTTCCTGGAGTTTTCCTGTTTTTTCCTGGTATTTTATTGGTGTTTTCCTCGTGTTTCCTGGTCTTTGAATCCAGTAGTTTTTCTGTCAGTGGACGACGGGATCTCCTGATGGTTGCTCTTCAGCTGAGCCATCCTCAGCTGCGGCTCGGAGGCCTGAAGCTCGGCCAACGTTCCGATGTTGCTGCTGCAGCAGCTGCTGCTTCGCTTTTGTTTCGGGGTTTTAGCCTCGATGTTTTCCTGCTCTGCGGCTTTAACTGCAGTTTGGTTTTTTTTTATTCTTAAACGTCAGATTAAACATTTCCTCCTAAAGTTGGTGAATGCTGGTTTTCCCTGTTATTGGATTTTGGGAGCGTTCCTAGTTAACGGCTCGTTAAGGCTGGCTGAATTTGCAGCGTTTCGGGGGGGAGGCCATCATGTCCTCGGCCTCCCTCCCCCCTCCCCGAGAAGGGGGAGGAAGAGGAGGCGGAGAGATGAAGAGTGTGGATCTGCTGTTTAGGAGGCAAACAGAAATCAATGACCTTCAGACATGAAGCTGCAAACTAAAGCTTGATTGGAAGGACGATGGATTTCTCTAAAATGGTGACCAGCATCATTACCGCCGCTGCTCAGCAGACTGAGCATGTGCAGAAAGTCTTCCTCCTCTTCCTCCTCTTCCTCCTCCTCTCTGCTCCGCTGCAGCCTCGGTCGGTTTTGGGTCGTGGTTTGTTCCAGGTTCCAGGTTCTGCTCACGGCTGGAAGGAGCAGCGGGCGTGTGAGGAGCTCTGGTTCTGATCCGCTGCCCGTTGGCGGGAGCCGCCGCCGTGCAGGGGAGCAGAAAATAAAGATGGTTGCTGGGTTCTGTAGAACTGGCGGTTCTGTCCTGCTTGGTTGTTTTTTTTCCTAGAAGCTGTAAACTTTGTAAAGAGCAAGTTTGAGCTCCGGCTGTGTTTTAGTTCTCAGTCTTTTATGGAGGGAAATCATCCAAACTTTCCTTCTGTGATCCGATGATTTGAAACGGTTCTGAAACAGATAATCTCGATTTTATTAATCTGAGATAATCCCAGAGATACAGACTTTTAATCTCTCTGGACAGCTGACCCAGACTGAAACTGCTTGGATCATAAGAAGAAGTCCATCATCAGTGTCAGGCTGTGCAGCATCTGCACAGCATGATGCTGCCATTGCCGTGCCTGCAGTTCTAAACGATCAATCTGATCTTTCACCAAATCTGCGTCTCACATTTCTAAACTGCGACACAGCGTCTCCTCAGCTGGATTTGACTGAATGTTGCATTAAATAAAAAAGATTTAATTGATGTTAGATTTAGTTGATTTGTGCTCTTTGTTTCTTTTTGTTTTTAAACTCACTGCAGGTTTATGTGATAAATGAATTTAACCCTGATGGAAACATAAACCTAACAGCTGTAATCAGCCCATCGGAGACCGGGTCACCATGCGGGTTCATAAGGTCGTTTCATCAATTATCTGCGTGTTTGGGAAACGTTAGACGTCTGATAACGTTCATATCAGCGGCGTCTTCCAGATAAACATAACTTTTTAGTTCCTAACAAAAAACTATTCAGGCCTAAAAAGCATTAAATTTAAAAACATCTGAAACTGATTGTTGGTCCTTACATGTGTTTCAGAATATTAACTCTATCTGCTCTACTTCTAGGTGTAGACTAATTATATTTACTTCATAAACTTTAGCTGTAGAACTGCTTTTTTTGATGTAGTGATGTATTATAAATAGACGACAGTTTGAGGCTATCTTCCTCATTCCCCAAACCGACCCGGAACATGAGGGTGGACGGTCGGTGCAGTCTAGCTAGTTACTGTTAGCATTGCCTATGCTCAATGTACCAGAGTGTTGTTAGCATTTAACATGCTAACTTTTAGTAACATAGCTGTCGCTAGCTGATCCGTACTGTCAGTGTGTTAAATTAAAGCATGCTAACCAACATGGTAACAATGACTTTGCTAAAGTTCTATTCCTCGTCTGATGTCATGTTCATATTGCACCGTGTTTACCTGTATTTGATTGTCTTCTTTAGATTTTCAATTAAATTAAGACATAAAAACAATCATAATTGCAATTATTTACAATCAAAAACAAAAAAAGTGTTGCTGGAAGTAGGTCAGAGGTCGCATTTCTAGGAGACGAGTGATACGACAGAAAGATGTGAACTCATTTATTCTGTCATTATCAACATTTTACACAATCTAGATTAGTTTTTAAAATTAGTGACAGAAATAAGTCATTTAAGCCTTTTTTATAAAGTGCCGGGTAGTGACAGTAGGGTAAGCAGTGGCCATGTTAGCTGTTAGATTTCACTATATTAGCTGTCCACATTGACCATGTTAGCTGTTAGCATTCACTATATTAGCTGTCCACATTGACTATGTTAGCTGTTAGCATTCACTATATTAGCTGTCCACATTGACTATGTTAGCTGTTAGCATTCACTATATTAGCTGTCCACATTGACTATGTTAGCTGTTAGCATTCATTATATTAGCTGTCCACATTGACCATGTTAGCTGTTAGCATTCACTATATTAGCCGTCCACATTGACTATGTTAGCTGTTAGCATTCACTGTATTAGCTGTCCACATTGACTATGTTAGCTGTTAGCATTCACTATATTAGCTGTCCACATTGACTATGTTAGCTGTTAGCATTCACTATATTAGCTGTCCACATTGACCATGTTAGCTGTTAGCATTCACTATATTAGCTGTCCACATTGACTATGTTAGCTGTTAGCATTCACTATATTAGCTGTCCACATTGACTATGTTAGCTGTTAGCATTCACTATATTAGCTGTCCACATTGACCATGTTAGCTGTTAGCATTCACTACATTAGCTGTCCACATTGACTATGTTAGCTGTTAGCATTCACTATATTAGCTGTCATCATTGACTATGTTAGCTGTTAGCAGTCACTATATTAGCTGTCCACATTGACTATGTTAGCTGTTAGCATTCACTATATTAACTTTCCACATTGACTATGTTAGCGTTTAGCATTCTCTATATATTAGCTGTCCACATTGACTATGTTAGCTGTTAGCATTCACTATATTAGCTGTCATCATTGACTATGTTAGCTGTTAGCAGTCACTATATTAGCTGTCATCATTGACTATGTTAGCTGTTAGTATTCTCTATATTAGCTGTCCACATTGACTATGTTAGCTGTTAGCATTTACTATATTAGCTGTCCACATTGACTATGCTAGCTGTTAGCATTCTCTATATTAGCTGTCCACATTGACTATGTTAGCTGTTAGCATTCACTATATTAGCTGTCCACATTGACCATGTTAGCTGTTAGCATTCACTATATTAGCTGTCCACATTGACTATGTTAGCTGTTAGCATTCACTATATTAGCTGTCATCATTGACCATGTTAGCTTCTATGCATTGGCTACATTAGGTTTTAGCATTGTTAATGTTCACTGTCAGCATTGGCTGTTAGCTGTTTCCATTTAATATATTAGCTTTTAGCATTGGCTGTTAGCTGTTAGTATTGGCTATGTTAGCTATTTTAACTGTTAGTGATGCTAATCATTTAGGCAATGTAGATTTAATGGTTTTCTACCATCTTGAAGTTTTTTAGTCCAGCTCATCTTCCTTCCTTCCTGTATTGTGACTATTTGTCACAATGCTATTTGTGACTTTTTTGGCCTAAATATTCATGTTAATGAAAACAGAGTTTTAGTTTGTGAGAAAAAAACAAAACACTTCTTTAGCAGATGTTCTATTTTACGCTTCATTTAATAACTAGAATCTTTGGTCGTGTTAGTTTGGGTATAAATGTTTTGCATTCAGAGGATGGTGCCTTTATGTTCGCCCTGAAGGTATTTATTGGACATTTATTCTCCTCAGATTAGATTTTATTTTGAACTTCTGACTCTGCTCTCGTCGTCCTCTTCAGCCTCTCAGCGGTTTTCAACACGCCTCTTTGCTGCAGAACTTTACGGCCTCCTGTTTCTATTGTTTATCTGTTAGGTAACCCCCCCCCCATCACCACTCTGTTATTTAGTCACATTAAGAGAAAAAGCACAAACATTTTTTTTCTGCACATCTTTTCCATTTGCATGATTACACACAAGTGTTATTAAAGTTGTTTTCCTCATTGTTGTGTTGCCCTCCCATATGCTCCATTTAAGGGGAAAACTCTTGTCTATTTTCTCTCATCTCTGTTTCACATCAACCGCAGACAAAATGGCTCTTTTTCTTTTAATTAATTCATTTCTGTCTCTTTTTTCTCCTCTCCCTATGCTGCAAGTTTGTTATTGTTGTTTCTCAAATTTAGTTTGCTGAGCTGATGATTTACTTTGAGAAACAATTAAACGTCACTTGAGAGGAGAGCGTGGGACGTCTTTGTAATCAAAAGAAAATTAGGCATCAGTTGCTAACATTAGCAGGTTGCGGCGTGCCGCCTTACTGTTGTTTCGTTGCTTTTTTTCCCTTCAGATATCATTGTTTCGGTTAATTTGTGGTCTGCGCTGCTAAAGTCTGCAGCTCATCCTCAGAGCTTTGCAAACGTCGACTGAATGATGGAGGAAACACAGACATATATGTCAGCATTAGTACCAAAAATAAGCCCTAATGAAAGCATAGAAATGAGCCATTAAAGAGAACCCAGATAATCGGATTAATTGCATCAGGTGGCGTCGAACTGTGATGATCATTTTCATTCATTTGTTGCTTTTGCATAAAATCAAACACACATAATTACACAGTAAAGACTTCGGACCTGCGCAGGTTTGATATAATGAACTAGAGTTTAATTCTTAAAATATAAAAAAATGTTTTGTAGGCATTTACAGTCAGACTTTTATTTCTTTTAGTCATTTAGCTTTTAGACAGTAAATTCAAACCATTTGTAAACTAAACAAAAAGGAATTTTGACCAATTGTTAAATTCTTTTGCTTTGACAAAATTCAAAGTAGTTGAAATAAATTAGCATTCATAGTTTTGGTAGATGAAAACTAAAATAATCATAAAATGATCCATTTTGTCTCTTTGTCATCGCTGTGTGGTTTCAAACTAAACTCCCCCCGTTTTCAGCCTCTGCTCCAGAGTCTCTGTAGAAAAGCAACATGTCTGAGATCCAGAGCGGCCCTCGGGTCTGCGGATCCTCCCTGCCCTCCCTCTCTCTCTCTCTCCCTCCCTGCCCTCCCTCTCTCCCTCTCTTCCTCTCTCTCCCTCTCCCTCCCTGCCCTCCCTCTCTCTCTCTCCCTCCCTCCCTCTCTCCCTCTCTCCCTGCCCTCCCTCTCTCCCTCTCTTCCTCTCTCTCCCTCTCTCTCCCTGCCCTCCCTCTCTCCCTCTCTCCCTGCCCTCCCTCTCTCCCTCTCTTCCTCTCTCTCCCTCTCTCTCCCTGCCCTCCCTCTCTCCCTCTCTCCCTCTCTCCCTCTCTCCCTGCCCTCCCTCTCTCTCTCTCCCTCCCTCCCTCTCTCCCTCTCTCCCTGCCCTCCCTCTCTCCCTCTCTTCCTCTCTCTCCCTCTCTCTCCCTGCCCTCCCTCTCTCCCTCCCTCCCTCTCTCCCTCTCTCCCTCCCTGCCCTCCCTCTCTCTCTCTCCCTCCCGCCCTCTCTCCCTCTCTCCCTGCCCTCCCTCTCTCCCTCTCTTCCTCTCTCTCCCTCTCTCTCCCTGCCCTCCCTCTCTCCCTCTCTCCCTGCCCTCCCTCTCTCTCTCTCCCTCTCTCCCTGCCCTCCCTCTCTCTCCCTCTCTCTCCCTGCCCTCCCTCTCTCCCTGCCCTCCCTCTCTCTCCCTCTCTCTCTCCCTCTCTCCGCCTCAGATGTGGTTTTGTTTAAAGTCGACAGCGTTAATTAAATTAAGCCAGGTCTTGCAGAAGGCACAGTAGGAGAGCCAGCGGTCCCCGGCGGCCGTGGGTGGAGGGAGGGATCAGGGCCTGGGGGGGCGCTGGGTGCAGAGATGTGGTTTGGTGAACCATATCGCCTCCTACAGGTAACCTCTGGGACTGCGTGTTGTGCGTTGATGGTTTTCTCAGCCCAGCTGCAGGCCGGACGCCACGCTGTGGAGATGCATGCTGGGAGTTTTCCTCCCATTCAGCCTCCTGACCCGCAGCCAGGTCCGCTACTGATGCTGGGCGATAAGACCCGATTCTTCCTCTACGCCTGGCAGAGGAAACAGGAAAAGCTTTTCAGCTCACCTTAATGTGGCTTCCTGTTATTGGAAGGTTCCACTCAGCCTGACGGCTGGAAGCTTCTGCACGTTTATTATTAATAAAAATAAACACATCATTAATCGTTTATATTCATTTTAGGTGACAAATTCACCTTTTAAGTCATTACAGGTTCAGAAATTTATTCTTTCTTTACTTAATATTGATTCTATACTAAATGTATTTATAACATTTTGAGAAAGTGATACAATAAATACTTTTGACTACAATCATAAAAATAAAATATTTATCATTTATTTTTGATAAATTCCCAAAACGAATTAATTTGAACAAAAACTAAAAACTACAAATTCAATAATTGTAACTTTAAATGTGTACATTTTTAATTTTTTTTTTAATTTTGACTGAAGATAGAAATAAGTTTAAATTCTAAAAATAATATATAGCAATAATTATAGAGAAGTAAAGAAAATTATAGTAGTGCTTATAAAAAAAATACAATATATGAATAGATGTTAAAATAGTTATATTTGTTAAAGTTAAGATGTTAGAAATCCTTAGAATTAAAGGAAAAATATAATTTTTTCCCCATAAAAATAAAAAAAATCTGAATGTATCCAACAGCAATAATATAGGAGTTAAAAATTGCACACATTTGACATTTTTAAAATTATGTTTTTTGGATATTCTTTATATTAAATATGACTCTTTTTAAATAGATAGAATTAAAAAGACAAAGAAGTAGATTTGTAATCTGGCTGTGGGGTGAGGCGGTGCAACGGCGCTGATGGTTGTGCGTTAGCGTGCAGCTGAAACGAGCCGGCCTTGGCAAAGGATGAACTGAGAGCGCAGAGCGTCCGGCTGCAGCATAGAGCGTCCGGCTGCAGCGCAGAGCTTCCGACTGCAGCGCAGAGCGTCCGCCTGCAGCAAAGAGTGTCTGCCTGCAGCGCAGACCGTCCGGCTGCAGCATAGAGCGTCTGCCTGCAGCGCAGAGCGTCTGGCTGCAGCATAGAGCGTCCGGCTGCAGCGCAGAGCGTCTGCCTGCAGCATAGAGTGTCTGCCTGCAGCGCAGAGCGTCTGCCTGCAGCGCAGAGCGTCCGGCTGCAGCATAGAGCGTCCGGCTGCAGCATAGAGCGTCCGGCTGCAGCGCAGAGCGTCCGGCTGCAGCGCAGAGCTTCCGACTGCAGCGCAGAGCGTCCGCCTGCAGCAAAGAGCGTCTGCCTGCAGCGCAGAGCGTCCGGCTGCAGCATAGAGCGTCTGCCTGCAGCGCAGAGCGTCCGGCTGCAGCATAGAGCGTCCGGCTGCAGCGCAGAGCGTCTGCCTGCAGCATAGAGTGTCTGCCTGCAGCGCAGAGCGTCTGCCTGCAGCGCAGAGCGTCCGGCTGCAGCATAGAGCGTCCGGCTGCAGCATAGAGCGTCTGCCTGCAGCATAGAGTGTCTGCCTGCAGCGCAGAGCGTCTGGCTGCAGCATAGAGCGTCAGCATAGAGCGTCCAGCTGCAGCATAGAGCGTCTGCCTGCAGCATAGAGTGTCTGCCTGCAGCGCAGAGCGTCCGGCTGCAGCATAGAGCACCTGCCTGCAGCGCAGAGCGTCCGGCTGCAGCGCAGAGCTTCCGACTGCAGCGCAGAGCGTCCGGCTGCAGCATAGAGCGTCCGGCTGCAGCATAGAGCGTCAGCATAGAGCGTCCGCCTGCAGCGCAGAGCGTCCGGCTGCAGAAAAGACCTCCAGAGTTTGAACATTGCAGCTAATTTATAGCAGAGCTAAAGCTGAGCTCCTCTCCTCTGATGACATCAACACATTTAAACATTTAAAGCAGGAAGTGGACAGCGTAGATGCTAACAAAGCTGGATTGGGGGTGAAGCTGCGTTAATGTTTATACAGAGGAACGGTGAAAACGGTTCAGCCAGGAATGACCTCATGCTTCACACACAGGCGGACGGACAGCTGCGTCTGCAGCCTCTGACTCATTTATCATGAAAACCCTCCTCAGATGATGGGAAACATGGAAAACTTCCCTCTGAGCTGCCTTAAAGAAACGGCAGGAATAACGAAACGCTGGAACACGTTGCTGTGTTGCTTTCTAATGTTAGCCTCTCAGCAGTTTTCTTGGCTTCGTCCCCAAAACGTCCCACACTGCTTCGCCGCAGCCGCCATTTTGTGTCAGATGGGAAGCTGGCTAATTGCATTACAAGGCATGGCTTTGTGAGCGTTGGGGTGAATCATTTGCACCACAGCTCTGTGCAGAAGCTCAATGTTTAAAAGGTTATTTTTATTACAAAGTTAAACACAAATTCACTCTAAAGATTTTAAAGTCTGTCAAAAACAAACATTTTAACTATAAACTCTACAGTTTCCGTTTCCTGACACCTGTTTTCCTATAAACGCCTAATCAGGCTACTGTTAGCTTTGCTAAACCATCACTGCTGATTTATTTTAGCGCTGCTCTGATCCTCACTGCCTCTGTGCGCCATGTTTCTATCATGTCAACATTTTGCTGCACTTTATGAATCAAAATGTTCTCTTTAACTGCTAAGCTGCTCGTTCTCTGCATAAATGAAATTACACAGAGAGTTTATACAAAACAACAATAAAATCTGCCTAAGTTTGGCTAACCTTTTAGCCATTGCTAATGACTTGAGTCATATAGCTATAGAAATAAACTGAATTATTTAAAGTGGGACAGAATATCCAACAAATTTACTTTTTTTTAGAGTAGCTGTTTAAAATCACAATAAAATGGGAAAAACTAAAAGTAATTTGGAGGAAACGCCGTTAAGGCTTCAGGTCGTCCGTCCATCCTTCATGGTTATTGGATTAATTTAATTTTTTTTCTTTTGCTAATTTACCATTCACTAATTTATTTATTTTCTGTTTGTATTTATTTATAGTATGCATGTATTTATTGAGGCTCAGGACTCCTGTGTTTCTCGTTCCTTCTGCTCTTCCAGCTGAACGGTTTCGTCCTTCTCCAGCCGTTCTCCATCCTTTATATTCTCCCAGTTTTCATCCCAGTTGATCCCAACGCTCGACCTTCGCTACAGAAAATAAAAAACGCCGCCGCTCTTCCCGTGCCTCGGTTCTGCAGATGGCTTCCCTTTGAATGAAACCAGCCTCTCTCTGCCTTCCTGTCCTTGTGAGGACCTTTGGATTCACCAGGACGCCGCTCCACACACACTCGGGTCCTGCTGCAGATGTGAACGCTCCCGGATGCATTCCTGAGCTGAAATATTTGGCTGCAGCGAACAGACGGCTTTGAGCGGCGCTCCGAGTCGCTCCAAGGCTGTGATGGAAATCACATGTTGTCAAACACACATTCACTGAGGCGCGCTCTCCATGCTGGACTGGATCTGACAGAAACTGCTCTAAGCTGTTAATGTGTTGCTGGAAAATTCTGTCGTCCTTCTCAGCTGCAACAAAATGACTCATTCAGTCCAGTTTTCAGGTATTTGTTCATTTATAGTTTCTTGGTGTGAAGGAAAGTAGCTCTGTAGTATCACTAATCTGTCGCTGTGTGACAGGAAGGTGAAGCTGCTGCTCAGTCTGAGCTGTTTTATGCTTAAACAGCAGAATGAGGCGTTTAAAGATTTAAAATGTTAGGAAGTATATTGAGAAATAAAACCCGGGACCCAGGATGCTGTCGGGTTCTTTTACTCGGTCTGGCCGCCATGTTTTCTGTACGGCCTAAGACTGAAGGGAGGGTGAGTCCCTCACCGCTGCAGACGCTGCTGAGCAGGATGAGAAGCGCCCAGACTGCAAGAAAACCAGGAGTGGATGAGATCTGCTGTGCTTGGTGGTCTGGTGGAGGGGTGACCAGGGTGGGGCTGACTGGTTTAAAGGAAAAGTCCAGTCAGCCAGGACTAATCAATGGATCAATATTTATACCTAAAACTAATACGTTTGCAGTGATTTCATGAATTTAGCTTTAATCAGTAAAAAAAAATATGAGTCAGAACTGTTCTGCCGCTGTTCTGTCAGACCAGCATACCTATAGTTAATACGCATGAGCGAGACGTCAGATTCACGTTTATCGCTTTAGTTTTGTAAGAAAAATAGACTTTAAACTACCTCAACGGGTGTAAATCCCTTTGGTCACGTACAAAAAAAAAAATTCAATGTCAGTTCAACATACGCTTCAAAAAACACCAAAAAATACGTAATTAATTAGTTTTTTTGTACATGGTTAAGGTCATACGTGCCCATTTAGGTTCTTTAAAGTTCATTTTTCTTACAAAACGAAAGGGATATACAGGTATTAACTCTGGGTATGCTGGTCTGATGGGTATGCTGGTCTGATGGGTATGCTGGTCTGATGGGTATGCTAGTCTGATCGGGTATGCTAGTCTGATGGGTATGCTGGTCTGATGGGTATGCTAGTCTGATCGGGTATGCTGGTCTGATGGGTATGCTGGTCTGATGGGTATGCTAGTCTGATCGGGTATGCTGGTCTGATGGGTATGCTAGTCTGATGGGTATGCTGGTCTGATGGGTATGCTAGTCTGATGGGTATGCTGGTCTGATGGGTATGCTAGTCTGATCGGGTATGCTGGTCTGATGGGTATGCTGGTCTGATGGGTATGCTAGTCTGATCGGGTATGCTAGTCTGATGGGTACGCTGGTCTGATGGGTATGCTAGTCTGATCGGGTATGCTGGTCTGACCGGGTATGCTAGTCTGATCGGGTATGCTAGTCTGATGGGTATGCTGGTCTGATGGGTATGCTGGTCTGATGGGTATGCTAGTCTGATCGGGTATGCTGGTCTGTTGGGTATGCTGGTCTGATGGGTATGTTGGTCTGATGGGTATGCTGGTCTGATGGGTATGCTAGTCTGATCGGGTATGCTGGTCTGATGGGTATGCTAGTCTGATGGGTATGCTGGTCTGATGGGTATGCTGGTCTGATGGGTATGCTAGTCTGATGGGTATGCTGGTCTGACCGGGTATGCTAGTCTGATGGGTATACTAGTCTGATGGGGTATGCTGGTCTGATGGGTATGCTAGTCTGATCGGGTATGCTGGTCTGACCGGGTATGCTGGTCTGAGGGGTATGCTAGTCTGATCGGGTATGCTAGTCTGATGGGTATGCTAGTCTGATGGGGTATGCTGGTCTGATCGGGTATGCTGGTCTGATGGGTATGCTAGTCTGATCGGGTATGCTGGTCTGATGGGTATGCTGGTCTGACCGGGTATGCTGGTCTGATGGGTATGCTAGTCTGATCGGGTATGCTGGTCTGATGGGTATGCTGGTCTGACCGGGTATGCTGGTCTGATGGGTATGCTAGTCTGATCGGGTATACTGGTCTGATGGGTATGCTAGTCTGATCGGGTATGCTAGTCTGATGGGTATGCTGGTCTGATGGGTATGCTAGTCTGATCGGGTATACTGGTCTGATGGGTATGCTAGTCTGATGGGTATGCTAGTCTGATGGGGTATGCTGGTCTGATCGGGTATGCTGGTCTGATGGGTATGCTAGTCTGATCGGGTATGCTGGTCTGATGGGTATGCTGGTCTGACCGGGTATGCTGGTCTGATGGGTATGCTAGTCTGATCGGGTATGCTGGTCTGATGGGTATGCTGGTCTGACCGGGTATGCTGGTCTGATGGGTATACTAGTCTGATCGGGTATACTGGTCTGATGGGTATGCTAGTCTGATCGGGTATACTGGTCTGATGGGTATGCTAGTCTGATCGGGTATGCTAGTCTGATGGGTATGCTGGTCTGACCGGGTATGCTGGTCTGATGGGTATGCTAGTCTGATCGGGTATACTGGTCTGATGGGTATGCTAGTCTGATGGGTATGCTAGTCTGATCGGGTATACTGGTCTGATGGGTATACTGGTCTGATGGGTATGCTGGTCTGACAGAACAGCGGCTGTTAGAATCCACTTGGTTGAACTTGGAAGGACTTGGCTAAGCTAAATAAAACCTCTTTAGTTCAGTAAATAAAAACGTCCACAAACTTCACAGCTTAGATGTTGAAGTTGAAGCCAGATGAAATGTCTGGCTTTGGTAGACTGAGCTTTCCTCCTGTTAAAACTTTATTATACCCACCGCTGCCAAGTTCCACTTCCTAACAGGGAAGCTGTTGTTTTTTTCCTGTGTTTTATAGGTGCAGGATCAGAGTAATGATCTTATAACCAATAACTAGAACAGAGAAGAAGTTACTGACTGGAGCTGAAACTGGGAGGACGGTGACTGAGGAGCGTTTCCTTCCCTTTAGAGGCATCTTATAAGGATGGCTGGACGTTAATGACGCTGTGTTTATGTATAAAGACTGGAAATAGGTTCTGACCCAAATCCTAAACGGTGAATTCAAGGGATTCTGTAACTGGGCTGAGTCTATGGAATTTGGGATTTTTCTGCCAAAATATAATTTACAAATTATATTTTCTGTGCAATGTTATAGTCTGGTTCGTAAAGCTAATTTTTGTGTGTGCAACATTTAAGAACAGTTCGAAAAACAAGTTTTATTTGTGTGTGACATTAGAGGAGAGTTTATAACACAAGTTTTATTTGTGAACAATAAGATTTATTTGAGTGCAACATGTTTATTTGTGAGTGATACGATTTGTTTGTGTGAAACATGCTTTATTTGGCAGAAAAATCCCTCCATAAGAGTCACTGCAGTAGAACATTACAGCTCCCATTAGGAATCTGAAAGAATCTCTGTTTATAGAAATGTCTTCATGCTACAGAAAGCTAAGCTAAAGCTAGCTAGTCATTGAGATGAACAGCAGTTAACTTGCTACCCTGCCTTTCAGCTGGTAGAGTCGGACATTTGTCCCAATAATCCATCTATACTCCATCAGCTCTGATCAGATCTTTTAAAAATCGCCTTTTCTCAACACAACATTAACAAGAACAGCTACGATTCTATAAAACACTGTTACTAGATCTACACAGCTGAACCGGGTCTAGATTCTCTCTCATCTCTGGCGATCAAAAGAAAACCAAAAGACTTGATCTTAAGGACTCTGCCGTTAATAAGTTAATAAGGCTCCGACGATTTGCTCCAGAATTAATTCAAATTAATCAATTTCTTCCAAATTCAACAGTGAAGAAATTAATTTAGTAAAAAGTAAAGAAAATTCAATCAGATTAAAGGTTCAAAGTTTTTATCTACGAATTCTGACTGCATCCAATCACTGACTTTAAAGGATGAGCAGGCAGATATTGACTCTTCAGCAATCCCTCACACTAAGCATGCTTGTAGCGACAGTGGAGAGGAAAAACTCCCTTTGAACAGGAAGAAACCTCCAGCAGAACCAGGCTCAGTGTGAGCGGCCATCTGCTGAGGCCCACTGGGGTTCAAGGAGACAGAAGCAGACATAGAAAAGTAACATAGAATCTCTGATGTATAAATACGTTCTATGATAGAAAAGCTAAAAGTAAGCTAGGTCCACAGGATGCTCTGTCAGGGAAAGAAAGAGTTAAAAAGATGAACTCTGATCCAGTTTTCATGTCAAAGGATGAATGAGAGAAGATCCACGTAGTCCCAGCAGAAGCTGAGACCGTAGCTACAGGAGAGAAACAGGAATAAACCCTGAAAAACAGGCCGAGCTCCAACATCTAGAAACAAAGGTGTTGATGGCAGCAGCACAGCTGATATTTCTCTCCAGGATGGAGTCACAGCCAAACAGGAACAGACCAGATGAAGCTACTATGAGAAAAAGCAGAGAGAGCAGAACGTTAGAGATTGAACTAACAGATTCTGCAGAGTGGGAGAATAGAGAGAGAATGAAGCAGAATGATGAAAAAGGGGTCCCTATGTCCTCCAGCAGTCTAAGCCTATAGCAGCACAAATCTGTTTGTTCAAATGAGAACAGACCAACTGAAACAGCTGAAGGATGGATTAATGCCCCGCCCACTTTATTCACTGTGATCACTATTATAAAGTTACTCTAATCTACAAAGTGGTCTCTCTCTTATGTTTCTTACAAACTGAGATACTGTAGTTTTCTATTCTGTAATAATTGAGAACAGATTGTGACCTGAGCGCAGACCAACAGTTGGATCCTCCTCTCAGAGGAGCACGTTATGCTAAGTCTGCATCGCAGCGAACGGGAACACCTCCTCCTCCGCTTCTCCTCGCTCTGGAAGGTTCTGAACTTTTTAGCTTTTCGCTAGCCCCCCGCCGAAGAGTTTCCCTCCAATTTGTTTCCTTCCTGGAAATGTTCCGTTTGTTAGGTTGAACAGAAAATCACAGAAAAATCACCATAAGGGCTGCTTTGCATTTTTAATTAAGAAACTAACATATGAATATATTTGCATATTATTGAGTTGCAGATTAAATCACGCATACATAATTAGCGTGCAGCAGCGCTCTTCTCATCTTTGCCTGCACAGTGCTTACTGGCTTTTTGTTTTTTTTAAAATATTTTTTGGCAAGCTGCGGTTCTGATGGATGCCAGACACACAATAACAGGCAGACACACCTTCTGACACTCGCATGAGAAACACTCCAGCAGAACCTCTTCAAACACTTGCCAGGATCTCTGTCAGCTACTCTCTAACTGTCAGTTTGGAAAATTAGCGTCTGATTTCAGGATGGAGGCCTCGTCAGGGTTCTGATTATAGGAGAAAGAACCCACCGAGCAACGATTGACTGAAAGACGACAAGATTTACATCCAAACCACGTCTGTTTTTGGTTGAAAAGTGGAAAGACGTCTAAAACATTCATAGAAATATATTGGTGTGATAAATTAGTGTACGTTTGACAGGTTTTTGGTATACGTCTCTTTGGAATTTATAGCGCCGCCCCCTCAGGAGAAATCTCCACCAGCCGCCACTGGTTTGATTTCTAAATTTCTGTTAGAAGTTTGCATGTTCTCCCGGGGGATGTGTGAGTTCTCTCCAGGTACTCCAGGTTCCTCCCACAGTCCAAACCATGGCTGTTAGGGTCACCTTTACACTGTTAGCGTCACCTTTACACTGTTAGCGTCACCTTTACACTGTTAGGGTCACCTTTACACTGTTAGCGTCACCTTTACACTGTTAGGGTCACCTTTACACTGTTAGCTTCACCTTTACACTGTTAGCGTCACCTTTACACTGTTAGCGTCAGCTTTACACTGTTAGGGTCACCTTTACACTGTTAGCGTCACCTTTACACTGTTAGCGTCACCTTTACACTGTTAGGGTCACCTTTACACTGTTAGCGTCACCTTTACACTGTTAGGGTCACCTTTACACTGTTAGCGTCACCTTTACACTGTTAGCTTCACCTTTACACTGTTAGCGTCACCTTTACACTGTTAGGGTCACCTTTACACTGTTAGCGTCACCTTTACACTGTTGGCGTCACCTTTACACTGTTAGGGTCACCTTTACACTGTTAGCGTCACCTTTACACTGTTAGCGTCACCTTTACACTTTTAGGGTCACCTTTACACTGTTAGGGTCACCTTTACACTGTTAGCGTCACCTTTACACTTTTAGGGTCACCTTTACACTGTTAGGGTCACCTTTACACTGTTAGCGTCACCTTTACACTGTTGGCGTCACCTTTACACTGTTAGGGTCACCTTTACACTGTTAGGGTCACCTTTACACTGTTAGCGTCACCTTTACACTGTTAGGGTCACCTTTACACTGTTAGCGTCACCTTTACACTGTTAGCGTCACCTTTACACTGTTAGGGTCACCTTTACACTGTTGGCGTCACCTTTACACTGTTAGGGTCACCTTTACACTGTTAGGGTCACCTTTACACTGTTAGCGTCACCTTTACACTGTTAGGCTCACCTTTACACTGTTAGGGTCACCTTTACACTGTTAGCGTCACCTTTACACTGTTAGGCTCACCTTTACACTGTTAGGGTCACCTTTACACTGTTAGCGTCACCTTTACACTGTTGGCGTCACCTTTACACTGTTAGGGTCACCTTTACACTGTTAGCGTCACCTTTACACTGTTGGCGTCACCTTTACACTGTTAGGGTCACCTTTACACTGTTAGTGTCACCTTTACACTGTTAGGGTCACCTTTACACTGTTAGCGTCACCTTTACACTGTTAGGGTCACATTTACACTGTTAGGGTCACCTTTACACTGTTAGCGTCACCTTTACACTGTTAGCGTCACCTTTACACTGTTAGGGTCACCTTTACTCTGTTAGCGTCACCTTTACACTGTTAGGGTCACCTTTACACTGTTAGGGTCACCTTTACACTGTTAGCGTCACCTTTACACTGTTAGGGTAACCTTTACACTGTTAGGGTCACCTTTACACTGTTAGCGTCAGGTTTACACTGTTAGGCTCACCTTTACACTGTTAGGGTCACCTTTACACTGTTAGCGTCACCTTTACACTGTTAGCGTCACCTTTACACTGTTAGGGTCACCTTTACACTGTTGGCGTCACCTTTACACTGTTGGCGTCACCTTTACACTGTTAGGGTCACCTTTACACTGTTAGGGTCACCTTTACACTGTTAGCGTCACCTTTACACTGTTAGGCTCACCTTTACACTGTTAGGGTCACTTTTACACTGTTAGCGTCACCTTTACACTGTTAGGGTCACCTTTACACTGTTAGGGTCACCTTTACACTGTTAGCGTCACCTTTACACTGTTAGCGTCACCTTTACACTGTTAGGGTCACCTTTACACTGTTAGCGTCACCTTTACACTGTTAGGGTAACCTTTACACTGTTGGGTCACCTTTACACTGTTAGGGTCACCTTTACACTGTTAGGGTCACATTTACACTGTAAGGGTCACCTTTACACTGTTAGCGTCACCTTTACACTGTTAGGGTCACCTTTACACTGTTAGCGTCACCTTTACACTGTTAGGGTCACCTTTACACTGTTAGCGTCACCTTTACACTGTTAGGGTAACCTTTACACTGTTGGGTTACCTTTACACTGTTAGGGTCACCTTTACACTGTTAGCGTCACCTTTACACTGTTAGGGTAACCTTTACACTGTAAGGGTCACCTTTACACTGTTAGCGTCACCTTTACACTGTTAGGGTAACCTTTACACTGTAAGGGTCACCTTTACACTGTTAGGGTCACCTTTACACTGTTAGCGTCACCTGTACACTGTTAGCGTCACCTTTACACTGTTAGCGTCACCTTTACACTGTTAGGGTAACCTTTACACTGTTAGGGTAACCTTTACACTGTAAGGGTCACCTTTACACTGTTAGGGTCACCTTTACACTGTTAGCGTCACCTTTACACTGTTAGGGTCACCTTTACACTGTTAGGGTCACCTTTACACTGCGTTCACACTGAAGGCTTAGCGGGAGTCAAAAACTTGCAAACGCAGCAATTTGGATCAAAACCGCGGTTCGGCTGCTTTGCTGCTCTGGTTGTTTATCTGTTCTGTAGCTTCCAGCTAGACAGCAGCTTGATTTAGTCCAGCTCCAAAAATTCTCCGTTCATCAGTTCATCAGGATTATGATCCCTCTAAAATATAGCAGACCTCCAGCATACTGCCGCTGTTCTGTCAGACCAGCATACCAATAGTCAACGCAAGACATCAGATTTGCATTTATCCCTTTAGTTTTGCACGAAAAACAGACTTTAAACTGCCTCAAGGGGCGTGTATCGCTTTAGTAATGTACAAAAAAAATATTTAAGGTCAGATGGCCATACGCTTCATAAAACAGCAAAAACTAGTAACTAATAGTTTTTTTGAACATTAATAAAGGGAGACACGCCCCTAGAGGCAGTTTAAAGTCTGTTTTTCGTGCAAAACTGAAGTGATAAACAGGTTTTGACTATGGGTATGCTGGTCTGACAGGGTATGCTGGTGTGACGGGGTATGCTGGTGTGACGGGGTATGCTGGTCTGACAGGGTATTGGTCTGACAGGGTATGCTGGTCTGATGGGGTATGCTGGTCTGACAGGGTATGCTGGTGTGATGGGTATGCTGGTCTGATGGGGTATGCTGGTCTGACAGGGTATGCTGGTCTGATTGGGTATGCTTGTCTGACAGGGTATGCTGGTGTGACGGGGTATGCTGGTCTGACAGGGTATTGGTCTGACAGGGTATGCTGGTCTGATGGGGTATGCTGGTCTGATTGGGTATGCTGGTCTGATGGGGTATGCTGGTCTGACAGGGTATGCTGGTGTGACGGGGTATGCTGGTCTGACAGGGTATTGGTCTGATGGGGTATGCTGGTGTGATGGGGTATGCTGGTCTGATGGGGGTATGCTGGTCTGACGGGGTATGCTGTTCTGATGGGGTATGCTGGTCTGACGGGGTATGCTGGTCTGACAGAGCAGGCTGCACTGGAAATCCCAGCTGAAGGCTCTCTGCTGTGTCCATCCTTTGGGGGATTTCCTTCTGCTGTTCGCAGTGACTGGAAGGCTTGGATGTTCCGAAGGCAGAAGGCTCAAAATGTGCCGCTCCCGATGCTCCGCTGGACCTCTCAGCGCCATTCCCCATAGACTTGCATGTACATCAGACGCTTTGGCGCCCAGTGTGACCGCAGCATTTTAACCCATTGACCCCCTGGAACACTGAGGTTTGATTCATGCTTGAGGCATTGGTGAGGTCAGCGCAGCCAAATGACATTTAGCATCTATACTGCATGGGGGAGGGTTCATAAACTTCTAGAAACATCTTGTGATTCAGCTCATTAACATCAATCAACAGACTGAAAAACAACTCGGCAGGAGGAGTCTTAGAAACAGTAGAAAAACTCTTTTCTACCTCATGTACTGTGGTGTTGTACACTAATGGTTTGTGCTGCACTTAATTCAATTCTATTCAGTGTATTTCTATAGCTCCAATTCACATCATGTCATCTCAGGTCACTTTCCAGTTCACCAGATCATCCAGTCAGATTGATTCAAAGTTTTCTATCTGAGGAAAACCAGCTGATTGCATCGACTCATTGACTCTTCAGCAATCCCTCACACTAAGCATGCTTGTAGCGACAGTGGAGAGGAAAAACTCCCTTTGAACAGGAAGAAACCTCCAGCAGAACCAGGCTCAGTGTGAGCGGCCATCTGCTGAGGCCCACTGGGGTTCAAGGAGACAGAAGCAGACATAGAAAACTAACATAGAATCTCTGATGTATAAATACGTTCTATGATAGAAAAGCTAAAAGTAAGCTAGGTCCACAGGATGCTCTGTCAGGGAAAGAAAGAGTTAAAAAGATGAACTCTGATCCAGTTTTCATGTCAAAGGATGAATGAGAGAAGATCCACGTAGTCCCAGCAGAAGCTGAGACCGTAGCTACAGGAGAGAAACAGGAATAAACCCTGAAAAACAGGCCGAGCTCCAACATCTAGAAACAAAGGTGTTGATGGCAGCAGCACAGCTGATATTTCTCTCCAGGATGGAGTCACAGCCAAACAGGAACAGACCAGATGAAGCTACTATGAGAAAAAGCAGAGAGCAGAACGTTAGAGATTGAACTAACAGATTCTGCAGAGTGGGAGAATAGAGATAGAATGAAGCAGAATGATGAAAAAGGGGTCCCTATGTCCTCCAGCAGTCTAAGCCTATAGCAACAGAACTATGTGATCCCTTACATTGGGTCAGTAGAGCAAAGTGAAATGGTGAGAGGCGTGGTGGATGTGCAGATTAGGGGTAATTTATTATCTCCTGGAAGCGTTTCATCGAGATGAAAAAGGAACCAAAACTTTTAAGTGAGAAAAGTTCAGATAGTTTAACTTCAGCTTGGTCAGAATTCCAGGAAATCTCTGCCAGATACAAACAATGTGAGTCTTTAGCGACCCGTCTGCGTTTCCCTTCACACGCCCCATTTATTGATGTTTTACGAGCTGCTTGATGTGACAGAAGTGGAGAGGAATAAAGAGCGTTGTGAGTCAGACAAAACGGAGACTAACAGAGATATTTGCAGAGGGGAGAGAATGACACAAAGCAGGCAGACAGAGAGAAGCAGAGATTGACAACTGGGCGTAGTGATTTGAAGGGAAATCCTGCTGCCGTGAAATCAGGATGAAATGTGAGATTATAATTCAACCAGGGATTAACTGTGAACCCAGAAGCAAAGGCGGGGGGGTGGGGGGGATAAATGGAAGAAAGAATGGAAAGCTCAGGATGAAGGAGAGGCAGGCATCAGGAGGAGGAGATAAAGCTGAGGAAGATGAAGAGGCAGGATGAAGGTTTTTAGAGGCAGGAAACTGGGAGAAGGTGAGCTGATGAGCGCCGAGGAAGTCTGCTGGGGACATCATTTCATCCCGCCAGCGTCAGCACGCGGCTCCAGGTGGTGATGCTCCTGCTTCGGACCGACAGTGATGAACAGACACCAAGATGCTGAACTGCTGGAAACACGGCGGACGTTCAGCGCAGCCATTACTCACCGGAGGCAGAAACCTCCGCACATGTTTCTGCAACAATCAAATAATTAATTTTAATGAAACAAACCCAGATAAGATCAGAGCTCCGCCAGAAAGGGAGCAGACCCGCTGGATCTTTATTATTTAGGTTCATCTCACGGCTAATTCAGAAGGTTCAAGCCTAAAATTTGCTCCAATAATTAAAATGTTTAAAATAAATAAGCATCGTTGGAAAAAAATAGAAAATAATGCTCAAAAGAATCCTAATCATATTTAAAAAGAAAAAAACTTCATAAAAATAAATAGTAAAAGAATCCAAAACCTGCAGTGATTGAAAAGTTAAAATCTTTTCTTTTTTTTCAAAAATGTGAAAAACTTAAATCAGTCTTTTTTTATCTGATTAACTTCTATAAAGCCTATAAAGTTAGTCTGACTTATATTAGCTGTTTTATCTGTAAAGTATCACAAAGATTTTTTATTCTGTTACTTTTTTGCGTTGTCGTTCACATTATATGCAAATATATGCGACTTGTATGTGATTGTCTGTATGAACTGCATTCATACAGCTTTAGCGTCCCGCATGCGCAGTAGAGGACGCCATGACATCATTTATCACGTCTGGATACGCTGATACGATCTTTCCCAACCTTAAAAACTCATTTTTTCAATATAACTACCGCTCTCTGCATCATCATCCGCCATGGTTGATGTTTTTCTTGCTGCTACTGCAAGACCCAGAATAGTGACCTTTGTCGGGTATTAATGGCGTTCAGGTCGGATGAATGCGAAAAGATCGGATTCGTATCGGATTCAGGACCACAGAGCCAGGTGGTCTGGGTCGGATTGGGAAAAATCGGATCTGAGTCGTTCAGACTGCCATGAAAAGATCAGATCCAGGTCGCAGATGGGCAGAAAAATGGGATTTGGGTCACTGCAGGCTGCTGGATGGTAGCCTGGTGAGACCATCCTGATCTTGCGAGCTTTCAAGGTTTCACTCGCAGATCAGTCTGGAGACTCTCCGTTAAAGAAAATTTGGAGCCGTTCACCAAACGAACGTCCAATCAGCGTTGGCTTTGAGGCGGGTTGAGGTGTGACGCAACGAGAAGCGCGACAGTTCAGTCTAAAGAACATGGCGGCTTCAGCCGATGAAACTAGCGTTAGCGTGGCTATCGAGCAAGTTTTATCGGAATTACAGAGTATTTCTTCACTGAAAGAAGAGCAAAACACTGCTCTGGAGGCTTTATCAGAGGAAAAGATGTTTTTGCTCTTCTCCCGACTGGTTTCGGCAAGAGTTTGATCTATCAATTGGCTCCTCATCGTCGTCGCTCTGGTAGTACGTCATATTCTTCGTTGATCTGATTGGTTTATTTGGCCCGTCTATCACCAACATAGGCCAATCAGCTAACCAGTATTTTCGCCCCTTCCCAAAATTACTTCAACAGAAGGTTTCCAGATGGATATGCGGAGCAAATCCATCTGGTGGAGTCAGGTTAACTGGATGAACGCGGCCAAAGAGAACATCACCTCTGCAGTTCCCCCGCCCACCACTATTTGGAGGTATGTCAGAAATGAGTGATCACTTCCTGCTCAGAAAATAATTTTGTAGTTGGAGGACCGTCATTTAGGGAACTTCATCAAAAAAGGTTTTGAAATTAAGGTTGCTGTTTTTCTCATTATTTATTCATTTTTCTTCACATTTCTATGAGTTTTATATAAATATTAACTGTAAAATTCATATATATATATATATATATATATATATATATATATATATATATATATATATATATATATATATATATTTCTCTTTTTCAGATTGTGTTTTATTGATCAGATTGTCTTGTTTTCCAGCCCAATCCAAACGCTCAGACTGACCAATGAAACGTTTTCGCTAGCGTCCAGCAGACCAATAGAAATGCGTCATATTTCTCACTTAAAAGGGAAAGCCCCGCCCCCAACACCATCTGGAAAACAGAACCTTGAAAAAAAAGTTTGGGAAAAAAAAAAAAATATATATATATATATGTGTGTGTGTGTGTGTGTGTGTGTGTGTGTATATATATATATAAAATCACACATCAGGCTTTCATTTCTGGTGATTCCACTTCTAGATAAATATGTCTACAGTGTTTCCTCCTGAACGTTCAGGAAGTGTCTGAATGACGCCACGAACTGAACGTATATTAAAAGTTTTAATGAGGGTGGGAACACATTTGGACATTTTCATTCCTTCTAATCTGACTCTCTGACTCTTTCCCTTCCCTCCTGTTAATCCTTTCATCTTTGACTCCTTCTATCCTCCTTTTCTACTCTCATCCCTCATCTCCTCCGCTCTTCCTTCCTCAGACTTTCAGTCCAACATCAGCTGAGTTTAACCCCCCCCACCATGCAGCCGGGTCGGGTACAATGCTGGGAGCCAGCCAGCGCCGCAGACAGATGGTCCACTTATTAGATGTGCATCAGCCCTCCCTCCCCTTCCTGCAATTCGCTTTTTAATCAAATTAAAGTGGAGAGAGAAGGAGGGAACGAGGGCGAGAGACATAGAGCGAGAGTAGCTGAACCAAAGAGAGAGAGACGTTTAGGAGTCTATTATTGTCTGAATGGGATGAATGATGAGGCTATGAAAGGCTGAACCACTGTCTGCTTACTGTGCCTGTTCCCCATCCGGTCCCCGTTCCCCAGCCTGTCCTTTCTAAAGTGGACTCCTCCGGTTCTCCAGGTGGAAACCAGTTCTTCTACTCTGGAGAGCACCAGCTGTGAAAACATTACATCAGCAGCATCTCAAGCTCAGAGATTCGTTTGCTTTCAGGAAATGAATGATGATGTTATCGTGATGTCATCAGCATCACCTCAGGTTAGGCTGAATGTTTAAAAAGAAGGTCTGAGAGCATGTGATGACATCACTCAAGATTTAAACAGGAGATGGAGAACATGAACAAAGATCTAGATGTTCTGGATGGATGATGGATGGATGGATGATGAATGGATGATGGAGGATGGATGGATGGATGATGGATGGATGGATGGATGGATGATGGATGGATGGATGGTGGATGATGAATGGATGGATGGATGATGGAGGATGGATGGATGGATGATGGATGGATGGATGGATAGATGGTGGATGGATGGATGGATGGATGGATGGATGGATGGATAGATGATGAATGGATGGATGGATGATGAATGATGGATGATGGATGGATGGATGGATGGATGATGGACGGATGGATGGATGATGGATGATGGATGGATGATGGATGATGGATGGATGGATGATGAATGGATGGATGATGGATGGAGGATGGAAGGATGGATGGATGATGGACGGATGGATGGATGATGGATGATGGATGGATGATGGATGATGAATGGATGGATGATGAATGGATGGCTGGATGATGGAGGATGGATGGATGATGGATGATGGATGGATGATGGATGATGGATGGATGGATGATGAATGGATGGATGATGGATGGAGGATGGAAGGATGGATGGATGGATGGATGGATGATGGATGATGGAATGATGGATGATGAATGGATGGATGGATGATGGAGGATGGATGGATGGATGATGAATGGATGATGGAGGATGGATGGATGATAGATGGATGGATGATGGAGGATGGATGGATGGATGATGGATGGATGTTGAATGGATGGATGGATGGATGGATGATGGAAGGATGGATGATGGAGGATGGATGATGGAGGATGGAAGGATGGATGATGGATGGATGGATGATGAATGGATGGATGATGGATGGATGGATGATGGAGGATGGATGGATGGATGATGGATGGATGGATGATGGAGGATGGAAGGATGGATGATGGATGGATGGATGATGAATTGATGGATGATGGATGGATGGATGATGGAGGATGGATGGATGGATGATGGATGGATGGATGGATGATGGAGGATGGAAGGATGGATGGATGGATGATGGATGATGAATGGATGGATGATGGATGGATGGATGGATGGATGGTGGATGATGGATGGATGGATGGATGATGAATGGATGGATGGTGGATGATGGATGGATGGATGGGTGGATGATGGATGGATGATGAATGGATGGATGGATGATGGATGGATGGATGGATGATGGATGGATGGTGGATGGATGGATGATGAATGGATGGAGGATGGAAGGATGGATGATGGATGGATGGATGGATGATGGATGGATGGATGATGGATGGATGGATGGATGGATGGATGATGGATGGATGGATGATGAATCAATGGAGGATGGAAGGATGGATGGATGGATGGATGGATGATGGATGGATGGATGATGGATGGATGGATGGATGGATGGATGATGGATTGATGGATGGATGGATGGATGATGGATGGATGGATGATGGATGGATGATGAATGGATGGATGGATGGATGGATGATGGATGGATGGATGATGGATGGATGGATGATGGAGGATGGAAGGATGGATGATGGATGGATGATGAATGGATGGATGATGGAGGATGGAAGGATGGATGATGGATGGATGGATGGATGGATGATGGATGGATGGATTGATGGATGGATGATTGATGGATGGATGGATGGATGGATGGATGAAAGATGGATGGATGGATGGTGGATGGATGATGGATGGATGGATGATGGATGGATGGATGATGGATGGTGGATGGATGATGGATGGATGGATGGATGGTGGATGGATGGTGGATGGATGATGGATGGATGATGGATGGATGGATGATGGATGGATGGATGGTGGATGGATGATGGATGGATGGATGATGGATGGATGGATGGTGGATGGATGGTGGATGGATGATGGATGGATGGATGGATGATGGATGGATGGATGATGGATGGATGGATGGTGGATGGATGATGGATGGATGGATGGTGGATGGATGATGGATGGATGGTGGATGGATGATGGATGATGGATGGATGGATGATGGATGGATGATGGATGGTGGATGGATGATGGATGATGGATGGATGGATGGTGGATGGATGATGGATGATGGATGATGGATGGATGGATGGTGGATGGATGATGGATGATGGATGATGGATGATGGATGGTGGATGGTGGATGGATGATGGATGATGGATGGTGGATGGTGGATGGATGATGGATGGATGGATGGATGATGGATGATGGATGGTGGATGGATGATGGATGATGGATGGATGGATGATGGATGATGGATGATGGATGGATGATGGATGGATGGATGATGGATGGATGGATGATGGATGATGGATGGATGGATGGTGGATGGATGATGGATGATGGATGATGGATGGTGGATGGATGATGGATGATGGATGATGGATGATGGATGATGGATGGTGGATGGATGATGGATGATGGATGGTGGATGGATGATGGATGATGGATGATGGATGATGGATGGTGGATGGTGGATGGATGATGGATGGATGGATGGATGATGGATGGTGGATGGATGATGGATGATGGATGGATGATGGATGATGGATGATGGATGGATGGATGATGGATGGTGGATGGATGATGGATGATGGATTGATGGATGATGGATGGATGATGGATGGATGATGGATGATGGATGGATGGATGATGGATGATGGATGATGGATGGATGATGGATGGATGGATGATGGATGGATGGATGATGGATGATGGATGGATGGATGATGGATGGTGGATGGATGGATGATGGATGATGGATGGATGGATGATGGATGGTGGATGGATGGATGGATGGATGATGGATGATGGATGATGGATGGATGATGGATGGATGGATGATGGATGGATGGATGATGGATGGATGGATGATGGATGATGGATGGATGATGGATGATGGATGATGGATGGTGGATGGATGGATGATGGATGGTGGATGGTGGATGGATGATGGATGGATGATGGATGGTGGATGGATGGATGATGGATGATGGATGATGGATGGATGATGGATGGTGGATGGATGGATGGATGGATGGATGATGGATGGATGGATGGTGGATGGATGATGGATGATGGATGATGGATGGTGGATGGATGATGGATGATGGATGATGGATGGGTGGATGGTGGATGGATGATGGATGATGGATGGTGGATGGTGGATGGATGGATGGTGGATGGATGATGGATGGTGGATGGATGATGGATGGATGGATGGTGGATGGATGATGGATGGATGGATGGATGATGGATGGATGGATGATGGATGGATGGATGGATGATGGATGGATGGTGGATGGATGATGGATGATGGATGATGGATGGTGGATGGTGGATGGATGATGGACGGATGGATGGATGATGGATGATGGATGGATGATGGATGATGGATGGATGGATGATGAATGGATGGATGATGGATGGAGGATGGAAGGATGGATGGATGATGGACGGATGGATGGATGATGGATGATGGATGGATGATGGATGATGAATGGATGGATGATGAATGGATGGCTGGATGATGGAGGATGGATGGATGATGGATGATGGATGGATGATGGATGATGGATGGATGGATGATGAATGGATGGATGATGGATGGAGGATGGAAGGATGGATGGATGGATGGATGGATGATGGATGATGGAATGATGGATGATGAATGGATGGATGGATGATGGAGGATGGATGGATGGATGATGAATGGATGATGGAGGATGGATGGATGATAGATGGATGGATGATGGAGGATGGATGGATGGATGATGGATGGATGTTGAATGGATGGATGGATGGATGGATGATGGAAGGATGGATGATGGAGGATGGATGATGGAGGATGGAAGGATGGATGATGGATGGATGGATGATGAATGGATGGATGATGGATGGATGGATGATGGAGGATGGATGGATGGATGATGGATGGATGGATGATGGAGGATGGAAGGATGGATGATGGATGGATGGATGATGAATTGATGGATGATGGATGGATGGATGATGGAGGATGGATGGATGGATGATGGATGGATGGATGGATGATGGAGGATGGATGATGGATGATGAATGGATGGATGATGGATGGATGGATGGATGGATGGTGGATGATGGATGGATGGATGGATGATGAATGGATGGATGGTGGATGATGGATGGATGGATGGGTGGATGATGGATGGATGATGAATGGATGGATGGATGATGGATGGATGGATGGATGATGGATGGATGGTGGATGGATGGATGATGAATGGATGGAGGATGGAAGGATGGATGATGGATGGATGGATGGATGATGGATGGATGGATGATGGATGGATGGATGGATGGATGGATGATGGATGGATGGATGATGAATCAATGGAGGATGGAAGGATGGATGGATGGATGGATGGATGATGGATGGATGGATGATGGATGGATGGATGGATGGATGGATGATGGATTGATGGATGGATGGATGATGGATGGATGGATGATGGATGGATGATGAATGGATGGATGGATGGATGATGGATGGATGGATGATGGATGGATGGATGATGGAGGATGGAAGGATGGATGATGGATGGATGATGAATGGATGGATGATGGAGGATGGAAGGATGGATGATGGATGGATGGATGGATGGATGATGGATGGATGGATTGATGGATGGATGATTGATGGATGGATGGATGGATGGATGGATGAAAGATGGATGGATGGATGATGGATGGTGGATGGATGATGGATGATGGATGGATGATGGATGATGGATGGATGGATGAAGGATGGATGTATGATGGATGATGGATGGATGATGGATTGATGGATGATGGATGGATGGATGATGGATGGATGATGGATGGATGGATGGATGATGGATGGATGATGGATGGATGGATGATGGATGATGGATGATGGATGATGGATGGATGGATGGATGGATGGATGATGGATGGATGGATGGATGATGGATGGATGATGGATGGATGGATGGATGGATGATGGATGATGGATGGATGATGGATGGATGGATGATGGATGGATGATGGATGGATGGATGATGGATGATGGATGGATGGATGGTGGATGGATGGATGGTGGATAGTTGATGGATGGATGGATGGATGGATGGATGATGGATGGATGATGGATGGATGATGGATGGTGGATGGATGGTGGATGGATGATGGATGGATGGATGATGGATGGATGGATGATGGATGGATGATGGATGGATGGATGATGGATGGATGGATGGTGGATGGATGGATCGTGGATGGATGGATGGTGGCTGGATGGATGGTGGATGGATGATGGATGGATGGATGATGGATGATGGATGGATGATGGATGGATGGATGATGGATGGATGGATGGTGGATGGATGGATGGTGGATGGATGATGGATGGATGGATGGATGATGGATGGATGGATGGTGGATGGATGGATGATGGATGGTGGATGGATGGATGGTGGATGGATGATGGATGGATGGATGGATGATGGATGGATGATGGATGGATGATGGATGATGGATGGATGGATGATTGATGGATGGATGGATGATGGATGGATGATGGATGGATGATGGATGGATGGATGGTGGATGGATGGTGGATGGATGATGGATGATGGATGGATGGATGATGGATGGATGGATGATGGATGATGGATGATGGATGGATGGATGATGGATGGATGGATGGATGGTGGATGGATGGATGATGGATGGATGGATGGATGGATGGATGGATGGATGGATGATGGATGGATGGATGATGGATGGATGATGGATGGATGGATGATGGATGATGGATGGATGAATGATGGATGGATGGATGGATGATGGATGATGGATGGATGGATGATGGATGGATGATGGATGGATGATGGATGGATGATGGATGATGGATGGATGGATGATGGATGGATGGATGATGGATGATGGATGGATGGATGATGGATGATGGATGGATGGATGGATGATGGATGGATGGATGATGGATGGATGATGGATGGATGATGGATGATGAATGATGGATGGATGATGGATGGATGGATGATGGATGATGGATGGATGAATGATGGATGGATGGATGGATGATGGATGATGGATGATGAATGATGGATGGATGATGGATGGATGATGGATGGATGATGGATGATGGATGGATGGATGATGGATGGATGGATGATGGATGATGGATGGATGGATGATGGATGATGGATGGATGGATGGATGATGGATGGATGGATGATGGATGGATGATGGATGGATGATGGATGATGAATGATGGATGGATGATGGATGGATGATGGATGGATGATGGATGATGGATGGATGATGGATGATGGATGATGGATGGATGGATGATGGATGGATGGATGATGGATGGATGGATGATGGATGATGGATTGATGGATGATGGATGATGAATGATGGATGGATGATGGATGGATGATGGATGGATGATGGATGGATGGATGATGGATGGATGGATGATGGATGATGGATGATGGATGGATGGATGATGGATGGATGGATGATGGATGATGGATGGATGGATGGATGATGGATGGATGGATGATGGATGGATGATGGATGGATGATGGATGATGAATGATGGATGGATGATGGATGGATGGATGATGGATGGATGGATGATGGATGGTGGATGGATGATGGATGGATGATGGATGATGGATGGATGATGGATGGTGGATGATGGATGATGGATGGATGGATGATGGATGATGGATGGATGGATGGATGATGGATGGATGATGGATGATGGATGATGGATGATGGATGGATGGATGGATGATGGATGGATGGATGATGGATGGATGATGGATGATGGATGGATGGATGATGGATGGTGGATGGATGATGGATGATGGATGATGGATGGATGGATGATGGATGGTGGATGGATGGATGGATGGATGATGGATGGTGGATGGATGATGGATGATGGATGGATGATGGATGGATGGATGATGGATGGATGGATGGTGGATGGATGATGGATGGATGGATGATGGATGGATGGATGATGGATGGTGGATGGATGATGGATGGATGGATGGATGGTGGATGGATGGTGGATGGATGATGGATGGATGATGGATGGATGGATGATGGATGGATGGATGGTGGATGGATGATGGATGGATGGATGATGGATGGATGGATGGTGGATGGATGGTGGATGGATGATGGATGGATGGATGGATGATGGATGGATGGATGATGGATGGATGGATGGATGGTGGATGGATGATGGATGGATGGATGGTGGATGGATGATGGATGGATGGTGGATGGATGATGGATGATGGATGGATGGATGATGGATGGATGATGGATGGTGGATGGATGATGGATGATGGATGGATGGATGGTGGATGGATGATGGATGATGGATGATGGATGGATGGATGGTGGATGGATGATGGATGATGGATGGATGATGGATGATGGATGATGGATGGTGGATGGTGGATGGATGATGGATGATGGATGGTGGATGGATGATGGATGGATGGATGGATGATGGATGATGGATGGTGGATGGATGATGGATGATGGATGGATGGATGATGGATGATGGATGATGGATGGATGATGGATGGATGGATGATGGATGGATGGATGATGGATGATGGATGGATGGATGGTGGATGGATGATGGATGATGGATGATGGATGGTGGATGGATGATGGATGATGGATGATGGATGATGGATGATGGATGGTGGATGGATGATGGATGATGGATGGTGGATGGTGGATGGATGATGGATGATGGATGATGGATGGTGGATGGTGGATGGATGATGGATGGATGGATGGATGATGGATGGTGGATGGATGATGGATGATGGATGGATGATGGATGATGGATGATGGATGGATGGATGATGGATGATGGATGGATGGATGATGGATGGTGGATGGATGATGGATGATGGATTGATGGATGATGGATGGATGATGGATGGATGATGGATGATGGATGGATGGATGATGGATGATGGATGATGGATGGATGATGGATGGATGGATGATGGATGGATGGATGATGGATGATGGATGGATGGATGATGGATGGTGGATGGATGGATGATGGATGATGGATGGATGGATGATGGATGGTGGATGGATGGATGGATGGATGATGGATGATGGATGATGGATGGATGATGGATGGATGGATGATGGATGGATGGATGATGGATGGATGGATGATGGATGATGGATGGATGATGGATGATGGATGATGGATGGTGGATGGATGGATGATGGATGGTGGATGGTGGATGGATGATGGATGGATGATGGATGGATGGATGATGGATGATGGATGGATGATGGATGGTGGATGGATGGATGGATGGATGGATGATGGATGGATGGATGGTGGATGGATGATGGATGATGGATGATGGATGGTGGATGGATGATGGATGATGGATGATGGATGGGTGGATGGTGGATGGATGATGGATGATGGATGGTGGATGGTGGATGGATGGATGGTGGATGGATGATGGATGGTGGATGGATGATGGATGGATGGATGGTGGATGGATGATGGATGGATGGATGGATGATGGATGGATGGATGATGGATGGATGGATGGATGATGGATGGATGGTGGATGGATGATGGATGATGGATGATGGATGGTGGATGGTGGATGGATGATGGATGGATGGATGGTGGATGGATGGTGGATGGTGGATGGATGATGGATGGTGGATGGATGATGGATGGATGGATGGTGGATGGATGATGGATGGTGGATGGATGATGGATGATGGATGATGGATGATGGATGGTGGATGGATGATGGATGATGGATGATGGATGGATGGATGGATGATGGATGATGGTTGATGGATGATGGATGGTGGATGGATGATAGATGATGGATGATGGATGATGGATGATGGATGATGGATGGTGGATGGATGATAGATGATGGATGATGGATGATGGATGATGGATGGATGGATGGATGATGGATGATGGATGATGGATGGATGATGGATGATGGATGGATGGATGGATGATGGATGATGGATGGATGGATGGATGATGGATGATGGATGGATGATGGATGGATGGATGATGGATGATGGATGGATGGATGGATGATGGATGGATGGATGATGGATGGATGGATGGTGGATGGATGATGGATGGATGATGGATGGATGATGGATGATGGATAGATGATGGATGATGGATGGATGGATAGATGGATGATGGATGGATGGATGGAAGATGGATGGATGCATGATGGATAGGTGGATGGTGGATGGATGGATGGATGATGGAAGGATGGATGATGGAGGATGGAAGGATGGATGATGGATGGATGGATGATGAATGGATGGATGATGGATGGATGGATGATGGAGGATGGATGGATGGATGATGGATGGATGGATGATGGAGGATGGAAGGATGGATGATGGATGGATGGATGATGAATTGATGGATGATGGATGGATGGATGATGGAGGATGGATGGATGGATGATGGATGGATGGATGGATGATGGAGGATGGAAGGATGGATGGATGGATGATGGATGATGAATGGATGGATGATGGATGGATGGATGGATGGATGGTGGATGATGGATGGATGGATGGATGATGAATGGATGGATGGTGGATGATGGATGGATGGATGGGTGGATGATGGATGGATGATGAATGGATGGATGGATGATGGATGGATGGATGGATGATGGATGGATGGTGGATGGATGGATGATGAATGGATGGAGGATGGAAGGATGGATGATGGATGGATGGATGGATGATGGATGGATGGATGATGGATGGATGGATGGATGGATGGATGATGGATGGATGGATGATGAATCAATGGAGGATGGAAGGATGGATGGATGGATGGATGGATGATGGATGGATGGATGATGGATGGATGGATGGATGGATGGATGATGGATTGATGGATGGATGGATGGATGATGGATGGATGGATGATGGATGGATGATGAATGGATGGATGGATGGATGGATGATGGATGGATGGATGATGGATGGATGGATGATGGAGGATGGAAGGATGGATGATGGATGGATGATGAATGGATGGATGATGGAGGATGGAAGGATGGATGATGGATGGATGGATGGATGGATGATGGATGGATGGATTGATGGATGGATGATTGATGGATGGATGGATGGATGGATGGATGAAAGATGGATGGATGGATGGTGGATGGATGATGGATGGATGGATGATGGATGGATGGATGATGGATGGTGGATGGATGATGGATGGATGGATGGATGGTGGATGGATGGTGGATGGATGATGGATGGATGATGGATGGATGGATGATGGATGGATGGATGGTGGATGGATGATGGATGGATGGATGATGGATGGATGGATGGTGGATGGATGGTGGATGGATGATGGATGGATGGATGGATGATGGATGGATGGATGATGGATGGATGGATGGTGGATGGATGATGGATGGATGGATGGTGGATGGATGATGGATGGATGGTGGATGGATGATGGATGATGGATGGATGGATGATGGATGGATGATGGATGGTGGATGGATGATGGATGGATGGATGGTGGATGGATGATGGATGATGGATGATGGATGGATGGATGGTGGATGGATGATGGATGATGGATGGATGATGGATGATGGATGATGGATGGTGGATGGTGGATGGATGATGGATGATGGATGGTGGATGGTGGATGGATGATGGATGGATGGATGGATGATGGATGATGGATGGTGGATGGATGATGGATGATGGATGGATGGATGATGGATGATGGATGATGGATGGATGATGGATGGATGGATGATGGATGGATGGATGATGGATGATGGATGGATGGATGGTGGATGGATGATGGATGATGGATGGTGGATGGATGATGGATGATGGATGATGGATGATGGATGGTGGATGGATGATGGATGATGGATGGTGGATGGTGGATGGATGATGGATGATGGATGATGGATGGTGGATGGTGGATGGATGATGGATGGATGGATGGATGATGGATGGTGGATGGATGATGGATGATGGATGGATGATGGATGATGGATGATGGATGGATGGATGATGGATGATGGATGGATGGATGATGGATGGTGGATGGATGATGGATGATGGATTGATGGATGATGGATGGATGATGGATGGATGATGGATGATGGATGGATGGATGATGGATGATGGATGATGGATGGATGATGGATGGATGGATGATGGATGGATGGATGATGGATGATGGATGGATGGATGATGGATGGTGGATGGATGGATGATGGATGATGGATGGATGGATGATGGATGGTGGATGGATGGATGGATGGATGATGGATGATGGATGATGGATGGATGATGGATGGATGGATGATGGATGGATGGATGATGGATGATGGATGGATGATGGATGATGGATGATGGATGGTGGATGGATGGATGATGGATGGTGGATGGTGGATGGATGATGGATGGATGATGGATGGTGGATGGATGGATGATGGATGATGGATGATGGATGGATGATGGATGGTGGATGGATGGATGGATGGATGGATGATGGATGGATGGATGGTGGATGGATGATGGATGATGGATGATGGATGGTGGATGGATGATGGATGATGGATGATGGATGGGTGGATGGTGGATGGATGATGGATGATGGATGGTGGATGGTGGATGGATGGATGGTGGATGGATGATGGATGGTGGATGGATGATGGATGGATGGATGGTGGATGGATGATGGATGGATGGATGGATGATGGATGGATGGATGATGGATGGATGGATGGATGATGGATGGATGGTGGATGGATGATGGATGATGGATGATGGATGGTGGATGGTGGATGGATGATGGACGGATGGATGGATGATGGATGATGGATGGATGATGGATGATGGATGGATGGATGATGAATGGATGGATGATGGATGGAGGATGGAAGGATGGATGGATGATGGACGGATGGATGGATGATGGATGATGGATGGATGATGGATGATGAATGGATGGATGATGAATGGATGGCTGGATGATGGAGGATGGATGGATGATGGATGATGGATGGATGATGGATGATGGATGGATGGATGATGAATGGATGGATGATGGATGGAGGATGGAAGGATGGATGGATGGATGGATGGATGATGGATGATGGAATGATGGATGATGAATGGATGGATGGATGATGGAGGATGGATGGATGGATGATGAATGGATGATGGAGGATGGATGGATGATAGATGGATGGATGATGGAGGATGGATGGATGGATGATGGATGGATGTTGAATGGATGGATGGATGGATGGATGATGGAAGGATGGATGATGGAGGATGGATGATGGAGGATGGAAGGATGGATGATGGATGGATGGATGATGAATGGATGGATGATGGATGGATGGATGATGGAGGATGGATGGATGGATGATGGATGGATGGATGATGGAGGATGGAAGGATGGATGATGGATGGATGGATGATGAATTGATGGATGATGGATGGATGGATGATGGAGGATGGATGGATGGATGATGGATGGATGGATGGATGATGGAGGATGGAAGGATGGATGGATGGATGATGGATGATGAATGGATGGATGATGGATGGATGGATGGATGGATGGTGGATGATGGATGGATGGATGGATGATGAATGGATGGATGGTGGATGATGGATGGATGGATGGGTGGATGATGGATGGATGATGAATGGATGGATGGATGATGGATGGATGGATGGATGATGGATGGATGGTGGATGGATGGATGATGAATGGATGGAGGATGGAAGGATGGATGATGGATGGATGGATGGATGATGGATGGATGGATGATGGATGGATGGATGGATGGATGGATGATGGATGGATGGATGATGAATCAATGGAGGATGGAAGGATGGATGGATGGATGGATGGATGATGGATGGATGGATGATGGATGGATGGATGGATGGATGGATGATGGATTGATGGATGGATGGATGGATGATGGATGGATGGATGATGGATGGATGATGAATGGATGGATGGATGGATGGATGATGGATGGATGGATGATGGATGGATGGATGATGGAGGATGGAAGGATGGATGATGGATGGATGATGAATGGATGGATGATGGAGGATGGAAGGATGGATGATGGATGGATGGATGGATGGATGATGGATGGATGGATTGATGGATGGATGATTGATGGATGGATGGATGGATGGATGGATGAAAGATGGATGGATGGATGATGGATGGTGGATGGATGATGGATGATGGATGGATGATGGATGATGGATGGATGGATGATGGATGGATGGATGATGGATGATGGATGGATGATGGATTGATGGATGATGGATGGATGGATGATGGATGGATGATGGATGGATGGATGGATGATGGATGGATGATGGATGGATGGATGATGGATGATGGATGATGGATGATGGATGGATGGATGGATGGATGGATGATGGATGGATGGATGGATGATGGATGGATGATGGATGGATGGATGGATGGATGATGGATGATGGATGGATGATGGATGGATGGATGATGGATGGATGATGGATGGATGGATGATGGATGATGGATGGATGGATGGTGGATGGATGGATGGTGGATAGTTGATGGATGGATGGATGGATGGATGGATGATGGATGGATGATGGATGGATGATGGATGGTGGATGGATGGTGGATGGATGATGGATGGATGGATGATGGATGGATGGATGATGGATGGATGATGGATGGATGGATGATGGATGGATGGATGGTGGATGGATGGATCGTGGATGGATGGATGGTGGCTGGATGGATGGTGGATGGATGATGGATGGATGGATGATGGATGATGGATGGATGATGGATGGATGGATGATGGATGGATGGATGGTGGATGGATGGATGGTGGATGGATGATGGATGGATGGATGGATGATGGATGGATGGATGGTGGATGGATGGATGATGGATGGTGGATGGATGGATGGTGGATGGATGATGGATGGATGGATGGATGATGGATGGATGATGGATGGATGATGGATGATGGATGGATGGATGATTGATGGATGGATGGATGATGGATGGATGATGGATGGATGATGGATGGATGGATGGTGGATGGATGGTGGATGGATGATGGATGATGGATGGATGGATGATGGATGGATGGATGATGGATGATGGATGATGGATGGATGGATGATGGATGGATGGATGGATGGTGGATGGATGGATGATGGATGGATGGATGGATGGATGGATGGATGGATGATGGATGGATGGATGATGGATGGATGATGGATGGATGGATGATGGATGATGGATGGATGAATGATGGATGGATGGATGGATGATGGATGATGGATGGATGGATGATGGATGGATGATGGATGGATGATGGATGGATGATGGATGATGGATGGATGGATGATGGATGGATGGATGATGGATGATGGATGGATGGATGATGGATGATGGATGGATGGATGGATGATGGATGGATGGATGATGGATGGATGATGGATGGATGATGGATGATGAATGATGGATGGATGATGGATGGATGGATGATGGATGATGGATGGATGAATGATGGATGGATGGATGGATGATGGATGATGGATGATGAATGATGGATGGATGATGGATGGATGATGGATGGATGATGGATGATGGATGGATGGATGATGGATGGATGGATGATGGATGATGGATGGATGGATGATGGATGGATGGATGGATGATGGATGGATGGATGATGGATGGATGATGGATGGATGATGGATGATGAATGATGGATGGATGATGGATGGATGATGGATGGATGATGGATGATGGATGGATGATGGATGATGGATGATGGATGGATGGATGATGGATGGATGGATGATGGATGGATGGATGATGGATGATGGATTGATGGATGATGGATGATGAATGATGGATGGATGATGGATGGATGATGGATGGATGATGGATGGATGGATGATGGATGGATGGATGATGGATGATGGATGGATGGATGATGGATGGATGGATGATGGATGATGGATGGATGGATGGATGATGGATGGATGGATGATGGATGGATGATGGATGGATGATGGATGATGAATGATGGATGGATGATGGATGGATGATGGATGATGGATGGATGATGGATGGATGGATGATGGATGGATGGATGATGGATGGTGGATGGATGATGGATGGATGATGGATGATGGATGGATGATGGATGGTGGATGATGGATGATGGATGGATGGATGATGGATGATGGATGGATGGATGGATGATGGATGGATGATGGATGATGGATGATGGATGATGGATGGATGGATGGATGATGGATGGATGGATGATGGATGGATGATGGATGATGGATGGATGGATGATGGATGGTGGATGGATGATGGATGATGGATGATGGATGGATGGATGATGGATGGTGGATGGATGGATGGATGGATGATGGATGGTGGATGGATGATGGATGATGGATGGATGATGGATGGATGGATGATGGATGGATGGATGGTGGATGGATGATGGATGGATGGATGATGGATGGATGGATGATGGATGGTGGATGGATGATGGATGGATGGATGGATGGTGGATGGATGGTGGATGGATGATGGATGGATGATGGATGGATGGATGATGGATGGATGGATGGTGGATGGATGATGGATGGATGGATGATGGATGGATGGATGGTGGATGGATGGTGGATGGATGATGGATGGATGGATGGATGATGGATGGATGGATGATGGATGGATGGATGGTGGATGGATGATGGATGGATGGATGGTGGATGGATGATGGATGGATGGTGGATGGATGATGGATGATGGATGGATGGATGATGGATGGATGATTGATGGTGGATGGATGATGGATGATGGATGGATGGATGGTGGATGGATGATGGATGATGGATGATGGATGGATGGATGGTGGATGGATGATGGATGATGGATGGATGATGGATGATGGATGATGGATGGTGGATGGTGGATGGATGATGGATGATGGATGGTGGATGGTGGATGGATGATGGATGGATGGATGGATGATGGATGATGGATGGTGGATGGATGATGGATGATGGATGGATGGATGATGGATGATGGATGATGGATGGATGATGGATGGATGGATGATGGATGGATGGATGATGGATGATGGATGGATGGATGGTGGATGGATGATGGATGATGGATGATGGATGGTGGATGGATGATGGATGATGGATGATGGATGATGGATGATGGATGGTGGATGGATGATGGATGATGGATGGTGGATGGTGGATGGATGATGGATGATGGATGATGGATGGTGGATGGTGGATGGATGATGGATGGATGGATGGATGATGGATGGTGGATGGATGATGGATGATGGATGGATGATGGATGATGGATGATGGATGGATGGATGATGGATGATGGATGGATGGATGATGGATGGTGGATGGATGATGGATGATGGATTGATGGATGATGGATGGATGATGGATGGATGATGGATGATGGATGGATGGATGATGGATGATGGATGATGGATGGATGATGGATGGATGGATGATGGATGGATGGATGATGGATGATGGATGGATGGATGATGGATGGTGGATGGATGGATGATGGATGATGGATGGATGGATGATGGATGGTGGATGGATGGATGGATGGATGATGGATGATGGATGATGGATGGATGATGGATGGATGGATGATGGATGGATGGATGATGGATGATGGATGGATGATGGATGATGGATGATGGATGGTGGATGGATGGATGATGGATGGTGGATGGTGGATGGATGATGGATGGATGATGGATGGTGGATGGATGGATGATGGATGATGGATGATGGATGGATGATGGATGGTGGATTGATGGATGGATGGATGGATGATGGATGGATGGATGGTGGATGGATGATGGATGATGGATGATGGATGGTGGATGGATGATGGATGATGGATGATGGATGGGTGGATGGTGGATGGATGATGGATGATGGATGGTGGATGGTGGATGGATGGATGGTGGATGGATGATGGATGGTGGATGGATGATGGATGGATGGATGGTGGATGGATGATGGATGGATGGATGGATGATGGATGGATGGATGATGGATGGATGGATGGATGATGGATGGATGGTGGATGGATGATGGATGATGGATGATGGATGGTGGATGGTGGATGGATGATGGATGGATGGATGGTGGATGGATGGTGGATGGTGGATGGATGATGGATGGTGGATGGATGATGGATGGATGGATGGTGGATGGATGATGGATGGTGGATGGATGATGGATGATGGATGATGGATGATGGATGGTGGATGGATGATGGATGATGGATGATGGATGGATGGATGGATGATGGATGATGGTTGATGGATGATGGATGATGGATGATGGATGATGGATGGTGGATGGATGATAGATGATGGATGATGGATGATGGATGATGGATGGATGGATGGATGATGGATGATGGATGATGGATGGATGATGGATGATGGATGGATGGATGGATGATGGATGGATGGTGGATGGATGATGGATGATGGATGATGGATGGTGGATGGTGGATGGATGATGGATGGATGGATGGTGGATGGATGGTGGATGGTGGATGGATGATGGATGGTGGATGGATGATGGATGGATGGATGGTGGATGGATGATGGATGGTGGATGGATGATGGATGATGGATGATGGATGATGGATGGTGGATGGATGATGGATGATGGATGATGGATGGATGGATGGATGATGGATGATGGTTGATGGATGATGGATGGTGGATGGATGATAGATGATGGATGATGGATGATGGATGATGGATGATGGATGATGGATGGTGGATGGATGATAGATGATGGATGATGGATGATGGATGATGGATGGATGGATGGATGATGGATGATGGATGATGGATGGATGATGGATGATGGATGGATGGATGGATGATGGATGATGGATGGATGGATGGATGATGGATGACTGCTATAAAAGCTGAAAGTTAAGGCTGCTGGAATGTTCACCATGAAAGGATTATTTTGTTAAAAAAACATCTAGAATTTTATTATTACCATATTGTAAATATCTATTTATTTATTAGTCTGTCTCCTTTTAACCAGGAGGTCTGACTGAGGTTCAAATTTCTTCCATAAAGGAGAACTGTCCATAAAAATAACCAAACAATATATAAAACAATTATTATAAACAATAAAATGACACAATAACTGGAATAACAACCGAATAACACAAACAAACAAACAAAGTTGACTGAACTCTAAACTTTGACCTTTGGGAAACAGAATTATCTTTATTGGCCCAGCTGGTTTGAAAAAAATAAGTCAGTTTCTATCATATCAACATCTATAACTGGAATATGTATATTTTTATTATTATTATGTTAGGATTATTATTGTAATTCCTGCTCTCCTGCCATTATTGCATTTCCTCTATAAATACAAGATTAAATTAAATAAATAAAGAGAGGAAGCAGAATTTCTCCTGGACCAGAACTCTACCTGAGATCCTCATAAAGGTTGAGGGTTCGATTCCTCAGTTAAAGGTTAGAACCTCCTGCTAGAGCAGAGGGCCCCATGCTGCCCGGAGCACCAGTGGCGCTGACTCCGCCCCTGGATGGAGGCTGCTTCAAAGGCGCGGGGCGAACTGATGAAGGAGAGCCCGCGCGCCGCTTTGATGTGGAAACTTGGAAAAGGGCCGCGAGCGGCTGAGCGTGCGTGAACCTTTTCCACGTGCGTTTTTTTCTGTTTTATATGGGAGAGAAGAGGGGGGAGGGGAGGGGCAGCTTCACCTCCTCCCTCCCTCCTTCGTCTCTCTCTCTCTCTCTCCCTCTCTCTCTACTTTGCATATTCCGCGTGCCTCGCGCGGCCATATGGGAAAATGCAACTGAAGGAATTAGCCGCGCGCAGGAAGGAGCACGCGACGGAGCGCTGAGAGTTTGAGACCAAAACAAACCCCGAAAAGTTTTATTAAAAAAAAAAAAAACAAACGAGGAGCGACGAGAGGAGGACACGAGGCCGGGAGGGGGGGAGAGAGAGACGGCTGCGGAGACCCGAAGCGACCCGGGAGAAATATTAGACCCGGTCCGAGGAGCGGAGAGGAGCCATGTACTGCGCCTACACCATCCCAGGGATGACCGGCAGCTCCCTGATGTACTACTATAACGGCAAGGCGGTAAGGAGGAGAGAGGAGGAGGAGGAGGAGGAGAGGAAAGGAGGAGAGGAGGTTCCTCCTTTGATTTTTAGTTAAATTAACGGAAACAGAAAAAATGTAATTAATTTATCTCAGTTCCTCTGTCTAAACTTTATTCTGCCGTTCATTAAAAATATGTTTTAAAATATTTCTGAAATATATTTTAAATATATTTAAAGGGCATAAATACAGAAAAATAATAGCTTTTATCTCAGCTAAAATGTCTGCTTCTGTTTTTTATTTATTAATGAGGAAATGTTTTATCTTTAGCATCACAACATTTTATAATTACATTTACAGTCATTTATGTTTAAATAAAATAAAAACACAAATAAAATAACCTAAATAAAATACATTTTCGAATAAGTTTAAATTTGAAAGCTAAATAATGAAGAAGAGCAGCTTTTACTGCATTTTGTTTACATATTGAAATGTGTGTGTGTGTGTGGGGGGGCTAATTTAAATCCTAATTTTAAGACCAGTTTTTACTGATAATACTGAATAATTTCTATTAATTTAAAACTAAACCCGTTTTAGGAAAATCTGCTTTTCTTTGGTTTGCTTTTTGTTTTTCTGCTGAGTGAATTATTTTTATTTTGTCCAACCGGCTCTCCGTAGAAACACAGGTGAGAAAATCTCCCTGCAGGTCCGAGGTGCAGGCTGACCTCCCGTGACCCCGTCTGTCTCTCAGTGACCCGCACCTGTAAAACCAGTAACAGGGGGGGGGCACGATGCCTTCAGGTCCCAGCAGCAGACGCTGGGATTTCCTACAGATTCACCTGTCAGCGAAGCGTCGTGGATTCCTCCTGGATGCAAATATTTATTCCATAAAAATATTTCGTTTGAAAATGTTACCTTGAAGTTTTATTCTGAATTAAAACAGATATTTTATTTTTGGTTCCTGATTTTTTAAAGCATTTTATTGATTTTTATCACACAGTTTGAATTGATTTTTATTGTGATAATTCCAGATGGAAATTGATCTTTTGGATTAAAGGAGGATTTTCCTCCGTCTTTGTTTCCGGGCGTCTCGGATCGGCCGGTGCCACGGGGCCCCTGCGTGGCACCGGCGCTTTGTTCGGCTGCTGGATGACACATTGTGCCGCCGGTTTTGATCCGGTGCCAACCTGCCCCCCCCCCCCCGGCCTATTTGTGCCCGCTGTTTGCTGGCAGACAGACAGAACCCCACGGAACACCAGAACCGCCCCGTTTGGGCGTTCCAGAGGTTCCTGGGAGCCTCCTGGATGAGAGGCGGCTCTGGTCGGGCTGCGGGGCCGAGGAGGGAGACCGGAGCAGAGGCGTCTGGGTTCATTTCTGCAGCGAGGAGCGGCGAGCCTCGGCATGCAGGCTGAGCCGGGAGAGAGGAGCAGAGGGTGGGAGGCAGAGGAGGAGGAGGGAAGCCGAGGCCGCGGCTCCGAGCGGCGGCTGTCGGCTCACTGACTTAAGCTGCGGCGGCTTAATGAGGCAGCAGAGAGCCGGGCTAAAAACAAAAGGCCTCATTTGGACGGACAGCCGGTTATTCTTATGCTAACGCCGCGTCTGAATATTCAGCCGCTTTCAATGAGGAGAAGCTCGGCTGCCAAAGTCCTGCAACTTATTTATAGCGCAGGAAAAAACACCCTAAAGAGGGAGAAACCGCCCCAATAAATCTGATAACAAGATTAGTTCCTCAGTTTTTATTACAATTCATTTTAATTCTTATTTTTTTAAGGGAAAAAAAAAGAAAACGAAGGAAATATTTTGGTTTAATTTTCTTCCTTTTAATTAGATTATTTATATTTCACCCAAACGACTTTCAATAAAACACATTTTTATCAGATTCATTTAAAACTATTTTTTTAATAAACTAGTAAACAGATCATTATAGGAATGTTAGTAAAAATATAAATAATGTGGTTGGAAATCCTCTTTCCGCGCCTTCAGGCTGCGTCGGGCTCGTGGTTCTGATCCAGGTCGCCTGCAGACGTGTTTACGTGTTAATTTGACGCCCTGCTGTAGGGAGACGGCGTCTGAATGGCGAGGACTCGCCGGACGGCCGAGTGCGGCGTGAGCGGAAACATCCTGAGCGCTGAATGGCGTTTCTAAGCTGGATTTCTCTGCTTCTTTAATCTGATATTTCCTGACATGCTTTTATTTTGAAGGGTCTGAACAGCGGCCTGTTGGCAGTGAGAACAGATTCGCTCATGAGAATCTGAGCGTCCGGGTCAGCCGGGTCTTCTGGGGCTGTGTGTGTGTGTGTGGTCGTATATGTTACGTATTTAGGATGTTTTTGGAATATTTACTGACCTTCTGAGGACCAACAAGCCTTATGGGGACCAAAGGCGGCTCCTAATGCAGCAGATCCTCGTTTTATTAGGAATATAGAGACAATAGTCAGGCTTTAATGCAGTCACTAAAATGAATGGAAGTCTCAGTATGGATAGAAATACAAACTTGTGTGTGTGTGTGAGTGTGTGTGTGGTCCATCTGGTCCAGTTAAAGCCTGACGCATCATTCAGGCTTAAACTTAATCCCACTGCATCAGATTATGTGACAGTGATGCTGCTGATGCACTCAGGGCCATCAGCAGCAGGTAGGGGCCTTCTAACATGGGCTGCAGATGGAAGCAGGAAGGTTCCAGAATAAAAGCAGGACGCTGGTTCCTCTGAGGAGCTTCAGCTTCAGGGATTAAACCAGCCTGACATCACAGCTTAGATCCAGAATCATCGGACGATGGTGAAGACTGTCCTCTGGGACTCTGCTGCTGTGAAGCCATGAAGGTTTTTCCTTTCAAGGAAACTAGAAGTGTGGCTGGCCTGACCTTTGACCCCACATCTGCAGGCTGTGGATGGTGGCGGCTGACGACCAGAAACTGAGGATCCTGCTCTGGATTTCCACCATTGTTGTTTTGGAACGCATTTTCTAGGCCTTCAACTAACGATCATTAACGAATCGATTAATCTGTAGATTATTAATGAATCGATTAATCTGACGATAATTAACGAATCGATTAATCTGTAGATAATTAACGAATCGATTAATCTGACAATTATTAATGAATCGATTAATCTGACGATTATTAACAAATCGATTAATCTGTAGATTATTAACAAATCGATTGATCTGTAGATTATTAACTAATCGATTAATCTGTAGATTATTAATGAATCGATTAATCTGTAGATTATTAACGAATCGATTAATCTGACGATAATTAACGAATCGATTAATCTGTAGATAATTAACGAATCGATTAATCTGTAGATTATTAACGAATCGATTAATCTGACGATAATTAACGAATCGATTAATCTGTAGATAATTAACGAATCGATTAATCTGTAGATTATTAACGAATCGATTAATCTGACGATAATTAACGAATTGATTAATATGTAGATAATTAACGAATCGATTAATCTGACGATTATTAACAAATCGATTGATCTGTAGATTATTAACTAATCGATTAATCTGACGATTATTAACTAATCGATTAATATGTAGATTATTAACGGTTCAATTAATCTAGATTATTAACGAATCGATTAATCTGTAGATTATTAATGAATCGATTAATCTGACAATAATTAACGAATCGATTAATCTGTAGATAATTAACGAATCGATTAATCTGACGATTATTAACAAATCGATTGATCTGTAGATTATTAACTAATCGATTAATCTGACGATTATTAACTAATCGATTAATATGTAGATTATTAACGGTTCAATTAATCTAGATTATTAACGAATCGATTAATCTGTAGATTATTAACTAATCGATTAATCTGTAGATTATTAACTAATCGATTAATCTGACGATTATTAACTAATCGATTAATATGTAGATTATTAACGATTCAATTAATCTAGATTATTAACGAATCGATTAATTTTACGTTTATTAACAAATCGATTAATCTGTAGATTATTTGATCAAATAGCCAAAGGTTCTTTAAAGAATAACTTTATGAAATTAAAAAGGGTGAAACTAAAACTTTTCCACTGGAGGAGTTCTGGATTATAGAGCAGATTGATGTTTTTTTTATCTTAAATGTGAAATGTTTATATTTTTTATAATCTTGGTCTAATTCCTGCTGTCAGCTAAAGGAACAGTTTACAGTCTATATACTGCAGTTAATTATTAAAAAATTACTGAATTAGTTAACGATTATTTCAGTAATCGATCAATCGGATGAATTGTTTCAGCTCTGATATTTTCCCTCTAAAGCTAAGAGCCTCCATCAGAGATCTAGAAAGAAATTTCTATTTGATTTATTGAATAAATAAAAGAAAATTATTTTTATTCTGTCTTAAGGATTTATGAGACTCCGTTTTACTGTAAATGTATTTTCTCTTGTTTTAGGAACGTAAAACAATTTACTGATATAATAAGATGATTTATGTGTAAAATAATAAACAGTTTGTTCATTTTAGACACAGAAGTTCTAATGATTTTATTTTAAGGGCAGAAATCTTCAATCCTTTGATAGATCATCTTATTTAAGGCCTTTTTACATTTTCATACTTTTTAAATCAGGTTTGCAGATTAAAGAGAATTATCAATCACAAATATAAAATTCTTCATCTTGGAAATTAGAATCTTTTCAGATTTTATGCAAATCTATTTTCTTTTTTTAGGGTATTTCTATTTATTTTTGTTGCGTTTATCTTCCTTATTTCTACCGAGTTAAACCATCGTTCTAAGGGTTCTATACCTGCTGGTTGGCTTTCTGCTTCCACAGGTGAGTCTATGTGTCATAGCTCTAGGATGAGTTGGACTCGGGGAGCAGGAAGTGGCTGAGGTCCAAAAGGCGTCGCGTCTGTGAACTTCTCTAGTTTGGAGAACAGACCTTTAGAAGATCCGTTACGGATTGAATCGTTGGCTGGGACTGATCTACATATCTAGATCTACCTAGAGAAAGTCATCTCTATAAATCTAAATAATCTGCTGAATCTTTACAGACATTTTCCTGGTTGCAGGCGGTGATTGGCTCGATCCGTTGCCTTGGACACATAGATGTAGAATAGGTAGAATGTGGTGGTTCAGATCTGAAGGTCATGGAGACGACTGAGGAACCTGTGAGCTGATTGAACTTTAGATCCACAGGAAGTTAAAGATCAAAGGTTGGTGAACCTCCAGGAAAATATTCTGTTTGTTTTATTTCTATGTTTCCAACTCATCAGAGGACGTTTCGTTCTAGAGACGCTTTAAGCAGAACGTCCGACAGACGCATTCAAACCCGCTGCTGGCGTCCATGTCTGACTGGTCTTAATCTGAGCCGGACTGAGACCAATAATCCTGATTAATCCAAAACCGGTAATTAAATCCTCATCATCTCAGCCTCTGACCCACAAATAACACAATATTTTACCTATTATAATTACAAAATATCAGATTTTATTATAAATATGAGATGAAGTAATCATTTTATTAAAAATATATTCTTGAAAATTACACTGAATAAATTTATTTCATTAATAAATTTAGATATATGTATATATTTAATTTTCAAAAAGGTTCATTTTGAAACTTATTCTAATATTAATTATTTGTATTCAATATTATAGAAAAAGAAACAATAAATAAATTTATTTCATGGGATGTTTCTGTATTTATCATCTATTGTGGCCCTCAGGGGTCACAGCTATAGGACTGTGAAACCATCCTGTGACCCCCGCCTCCCGGGGCCCCTGCCCCCCCACTTTAGGAACCCCTGACCTAGAGCTATGCTACACAGACTGTAAAATGAGTCGTTTGCTGTAATTTTGACAAACTGTAAAAATATAACATATATGCTAACATGCTGCTAACGTTCACTGAACCAGGATCAGCTTTCGATTCATTTCACCTCCCAGAGAGCAGGAGGGAAATAACCGCTGGATTTGAAAATCAGTGATTTTTATTTACTTATTTAATTTTTTTTATTATTGTGAAACCTTTAGAATGACCTTCATCATCATCTTCATCATTAAATGTCTGATCTTCATCATCTCCTGGAAATGAAACTTTTTCATGTTTAAATGTTTGCGTCGCTTTTCAGCTTCAAAGAAAAAACTGCTGGAAAAAAGCAGCTTGTTTTTAATCTGGAACCGACCGGAACCAGACTTTGATCATCAGTGGAAGGATGCTAACACTAGCGCTCATTGTTATTACCATGCTAACATTAGCCCACCCGGCTATCTTCATGCTAACACTAGCTCATCTCGCTACCTCCATGCTAACATTAGCCCACCCGGCTATCTTCATGCTAACATTAACTCAGCTCGCTACATCCATGCTAACATTAGCCCACTTTGCTATCTTCATGCTAACATTAGCTCATCTCACTACCTCCATGCTAACATTAGCCCACCCAGCTATCTTCATGCTAACATTAGCTCATCTCGCTACCTCCATGCTAACATTAACTCATCTTGCTACCTCCATGCTAAGATTAGCCCACTTTGCTACCTTCATGCTAACATTAGCCCGTCTTGCTATCACCAGTCAGGCGATCATTAGTGTTGTTGCTTGGTAACAGTGGTAAACCATGGAATATATATATACAGTATATCGCTTTTCGGCTTCAAAGAAAAACCTGCTGGAAAAAAGCAGCTTGTTTTTAATCTGGAACCGACCGGAACCAGACTTTGGTCATCAGTGGAAGGATGCTAACACTAGCGCTATTAGCGCTATTACCATGCTAACATTAGCCCACCCGGCAAATGTTTAAATCAAGTTTTTAAACATTTATATTTTTGCTTTATGTATATAATGTTTAAAAACTTGATTTAAACATTTGCCTTTTTCAGTTCATATAAAACCTATTTTTTTTTTCTGTAAAGTGCAGCCATTTGTTTGTATAGAAATGAAGGGATGTGATTCAGACTGATGGCTGCAGTCTGGATCTGCTCCATGTTTCCAGCATAGACTCGGGTTAAATAGAGCGGCTCTCTGGTGGGATCCAGGTTTGGAACGGACGTCTCCTCCTGGTTGAAGCCTCTGCTTCAGCCTCTCAGAGCGCTCCGTGTTTCAGCCCAGCATTCCTCACATTTCTGGGAATTTCCATCCCAGGGAAGAGCAGGTCTCCGGCCTTCGAGGTTGCAGGTTTGATTCTGGGTTTGAACATCAGAACCCAGAAACAGCAGAGCTGCTCTGGCTGGCAGCCATGTTGGAAATGTGTGGCCTCTGACCTGCCGTCGTCTCCCTGAAGAAAGGTTTACAGCTTTGGGTTCTGATGGTTTCGGTTCTGATTCTGGGAGAAAAGTCTCACAATTTATGGCAGAAATAATCCTGAAAGCTTCAGTTTTTCACTAAATTCTGATTAAAATGCTGATAATTCTCCCAGCAGCCGGGATTATCGTCGCTGGTTTGGGTTTTGGACTCGCTGGGCTTCACTGCAGAAACACAAGCTTAAGGTTTTTGGCCGGAGATGAAAGCGGCGTGCCGCGCGTCTCTGTGTGACACGCCGGTCCGCTGCGCCATGCGGCCCCAGAACCGATGGTTCTGATCCGGCTCCTGCTTCATTTTCATCATAGTTGGTTTAAATTTCAACATTTGGCGTAAAATCTCCCCGTTAGACGGAATTTAAAGGTTTAGATCTAGATGACTCAGAAGTCGTTACCAGGACGACGGCACACCGACTGTAAAACACTCACAGCAGTAACACATTTATAAACGTGGAATGGATGTTTACTTTTATCCATTAAAGATCAAACAGTTTCGCGTTTATATGGTTAAATGTTTTAACATTTTGCATTTCATTTCCAATTTGCAATTAAAATGTTTCTATTATAAATGTTTGTTTATTTAGAACGTTTATTTTATTACAAATATCTCCTTTTAGATTAATTAAAGAAATGATGGATTGATTCATGGAAGGTGCAAATTTATATTTAGATAAATGGAAACGTTCAGCAGAGGGAAAAATATGGAACTTCCACCAAAAACATCAACATTTTAACAGATTTATAAAAAAAAAGAGAAAAGTTTTCCCTGATGCAAAAAGGAAGAAAACACAAAGAAACTGATAAATTTCCTCAATTAACGGCTTAAATAGAAAGAGAATAAAAGAATGAAGAAGTAAACTGTGATGTAGTGAAAGCGGGAAGCACGGCTTGGAATGACGCTCTTCCAGAAACGGGAGTTTATGATCCGTAAATCTGATCCATAGAAGTAGAAATCATTTCCTAGTTTCAGTTTTTCTCATAAACTTTCCATTCAGAGCAACCGAACCCAACCTGGTGACAGTATGCAACTGGGTGACCTTTGACCCCACATCTTAGCATGAAAATTACTCTGAATTAAAAACACTTATTCAACAGTATGTAATAATTTCATATTTAAATTTCTTTAAGAAGTTTGAATTCTGAATATGAGCGGACTTTTCCTTTTAAAAAACTAAGAACTTTGAGAGGAAATCCTCCATTTCTTCTTCTGCTGTGATCAACGATGATCATCGTCTGATGTTCCGTCAAACGTTTTGTTGGCGACTGCAGTCTGTTTAGCTAAGCCCCGCCCTCTTCTGCCTCTAATGCTGGCTTATGCATATTTCACACAAACTGCAGGTGCTCTGCTGCCATCTAGTCATCTAATATTCAACATTTTTCAGACTTAATTAAATTGAATCGGTTCTTTGCACTGCTTTAAACTGAATTGTTTAATTTCCTCACGTCTTTGCATATAATGATAGAACTTTATTGATCTCACACTGGAGAAATTCCCTCCCCTTGGGGAGCAGTGGGGTGAAGGGTCTTGCTCAGGGACCCAGAGTGGCAGTCTGTGGGGATCGAACCAGGTACTGGCTACCCTCTCAGAGCACAGAGCGCTGCTCTAACCACTAGACCAGCAGTCCTCAAAGCTTAGCGCCCATCATGGAGCACAAACCCACGACCCTGAGATTCAGAGTGTCACGCTCTACCCACTGATCTAAAGCTGGGGAATCTGCTCACAGCAATAATTCATTTGTTAAAATCGTAGGGAAGTCATATTATATATAAGTATTATCATCATCATATTATATAAATGTATATAAATGTCTTTATCAGACCAGATTGTCCCAAAAGTTAGTTAAAATAAATCCTGTCTTAAAATCTGTTTTTTCCGTTATCTTCTGCAGGCCAGTTAGTTCTACGTCAGCCTGAACACCTAAATTCGGCCAATCATGTATCAACACTCATCTGTCAATCAAATGTTTTCGGTCATAGCATCTTGATTCATATGTCGCAGCTAATATACGCAACGGCTGAAACCAGAATCCTTTCCTTTCCCATTGAGTTGCGTCCCAGTGTCCACGGGGATGGACGTCTGTGTCTTCGGCAGGCGTAGAGCTAACAGAACTGGCAGCGTTGCGAGGCAAGGGCTCAAACATGTACGGCTGGAAGCCTTCTACACCAAACCAAGCTTCTGCCGCCCTGGCGTCCTCTTCCACAACATCTTCGTCCCCGCTTTCCTCCTCTAAATAAAAAATGGATGACGGAGGAGACTCATCCACGACCTCCGACACTAAACTCTCCTCCTCTTGCATGTTTCCGCTGTCCATAGCGTTCCTTGACAGCGTCGTTTCTAAGTCACCAATTTAGTGCTACTTGGTCCCAATGGAATTTCCCATTGGGAACCTGCTAGCACTAAGGTGCTAACTGGTTAGCAACTTAGTGCTACTTGGTCCCAATGGAATTTCCCATTGGGAACCTACTAGCACTAAGATGCTAACTGGTTAGCAAGATGCTTCCGACAAACCGGTCACAACCAAACTTGCTTGCAAACCTTCCGCCACAACAATCCCGCCCCCTTGATAATCGACCAATCACATTCACTTTATTCAGTCATATAAAGTCGGGCACCACTGGGAGAATTCGGAAATGCAAAGGTACGACTTTAACTAATAGGATTTAGTATAAATCACCAAACCGCTAAGCGGATCATGCATAATCAGAACCATTCAGATCGGCCCATAGTTAGGGGAATCAGGATTCTGGTTCTGGTTCTATCAAACTGGGTCAGAATCAAACCGTCTTTGCCTCTCTTCCCGTCTAATGAAACCAAAGCGAGCGGCTGAGCAGGAAGCCTGGGCGTCCTGCAGGGCTGCATTGATGTTCTGCTGATGGATGGCTCCATATGGTCCACGTTAGAGCGGCACCTGATCGCAGAGGCGCAGCAGCGGCTGCAGAATCAAAGACAACAAAGAGAAAAGAAGAGAGCAACCAGAGGAGGATCCTGCAGAGCTCTTTGATCGGCCTCCTTTATTGTTCCGCCGCGGCCAAATAATGGCATCCTGATTGGATCGCTGGCAGCCAGCGGGCCACCATATGTCGGCCATTAGAGGCTCCTTCCGCTTCTCCTGCGACGCCTCGTTTGGTCACAAACATTCAGGCTCCTTTCTCTGCAGTTTATTGGAAACAAGGAGTCGTTTAAACGTTCTGAGCCACCAAGCAAATCTGGAGCCCTGATTGGTTACCATGATGGTCAGGCTCTGGGTGAAAGGAATCACATCCCAGTAAAACCAGTTACCCTCCACTGATTGCTGACAGAACTACCGCCTGATCAGACTGGTTTAATGTTCAGACCAGAAACTCTGTGTAGAACCTCCCAGTAAAGGATCCATTCATGAATGAATCAGTCAGCATTAGGATCTGGAACTGTGGCCCCGCCATGACCTCTGACCTTTTGAAGCTGTTCGATCGCCCCCTGGTTCTCTGTCTCCTCTCCATCAGGGTTCTGCCTGTGGTTCCGCAGAGTCCAGCAGCAGAACCTTCAGAGTTACAGAAGGTTCTAGATCCTCCTGGATGTGATGATCCGGTCAGAATAAAACGGCTTGTTCTGGAAAAAACACCTAAAAAGCCTCCAGAGAAGAGCATCAGATGGTGATGATGATGATGATGATGATGGTGGTGGTGATGATGATGGTGATGATGATGATGATGATGATGGTGGTGATGATGATGGTGATGATGGTGGTGATGATGATGATGATGATGATGGTGATGATGGTGATTATGATGGTGATGATGATGATGGTGGTGATGATGATGGTGATGATGGTGATTATGATGGTGGTGGTGATGATGGTGGTGATGATGATGGTGATGATGGTGATTATGATGATGGTGATGGTGATGATGGTGATTATGATGGTGATGATGGTGATTATGATGATGGTGATGATGGTGATTATGATGGTGATGATGGTGATTATGATGGTGATGATGATGATGGTGATGATGGTGATTATGATGATGGTGATGGTGATGATGGTGATTATGATGGTGATGATGATGATGGTGGTGATGATGATGGTGATGATGGTGGTGATGATGATGATGATGGTGATTAAAATGATGGTGATGGTGATGATGGTGATGATGGTGATGATGGTGATTATGATGATGGTGATGGTGATGATGGTGATTATGATGGTGGTGATGATGATGGTGGTGATGATGATGGTGATGATGGTGGTGATGATGATGGTGATGATGGTGATTATGATGGTGATGATGGTGATTATGATGATGGTGATTATGATGGTGATGATGATGATGGTGATGATGGTGATTATGATGATGGTGATGGTGATGATGGTGATTATGATGGTGGTGATGATGATGGTGGTGATGATGATGGTGATGATGGTGGTGATGATGATGATGATTATGATGGTGATTATGATGGTGGTGGTGATGATGGTGGTGATGATGATGGTGATGATGGTGATTATGATGATGGTGATGGTGATGATGGTGATTATGATGGTGATGATGATGATGGTGATGATGGTGATGATGGTGGTGATGATGATGATGATTATGATGGTGATTATGATGATGGTGATGGTGATGATGGTGATGATGATGATGATGATGGTGATGATGGTGATTATGATGGTGGTGATGATGATGGTGGTGATGATGATGGTGATGATGGTGGTGATGATGATGATGATTATGATGGTGATTATGATGGTGGTGGTGATGATGGTGGTGATGATGATGGTGATGATGGTGATTATGATGATGGTGATGGTGATGATGGTGATTATGATGGTGATGATGATGATGGTGATGATGGTGATGATGGTGGTGATGATGATGATGATTATGATGGTGATTATGATGATGGTGATGGTGATGATGGTGATGATGATGATGATGATGGTGATGATGGTGATTATGATGGTGGTGATGATGATGGTGGCTTCCTTCCGTCCTTCCTTCCTAGTCAAAGACTGGGGCTGAATCTGACTGAGAATCTGAAAGCTGAAGATCTATTAGATCTAGATCTTCGTCGTAGTTTCAGTGTTTTTATCACTGAGGAACTGTGGGCCGAATGCGCTCAGTGTAAGAAACCTGCTGTTGCCATGGTGATATTTAGCGGTCAGAGGCAGAGCCCAGTAAGGCCGGACCAACATGTAGGGTTCTGTGATACAGGGCATTCCTAATCCCAGAGATTACTAATCTGAGATGATCTGGGAGGAGGACGTTCAGAGAAGGAGGTTCTGATTCAGGAGGGATTAGTGTAAAAGCATGCCACACTTTTCAGATTCTTACTTCTATTGTGCTGAACTGTGAGTCATTAAAATCCATCTATATTTTAATCTGACAGGAGGGTCATTTAATCTGATCAATAATCTGATTAAACTAGTTTGATCGTTAAAGTTGGGTCGTTTCCTCTGATGCTCATCAGACGGACCTTTGACCTGCAGCACAGCTCGCTCTGCGAGTCGTCCTCCGGTGGCGGCCATCTTAGCGCTCGGATCGGAGTTGAGTGATTCGACTCTTCCCGCCCGTCTGCAGCGGGCTTCAATAATTAACATGCAGCAGCAGCCATCTTAGCTTTTTTGGCATGGTTCTGGTGCCAGCTGGTGCGTTGCCTCAGCAACAGAGTCCCAGGGACCTGCGGCGGCTCTTGGCGACACGTTGTAGCGTGCCCAAACTTTGTGAAATCTGAATGTGAAGCAGCCATCTTAGAGGAGGAGGAGGAGCGATGAAGGCTGAATTTAAATATTTCTGTAGGCTCTTATCTGCAGTCGGTCGTTTCCCTGGAAGTCGTTCCTGTTTCCAGGGCGATGCACATGTGCTGGGCGTATGGCGTCCAGAGGAGCGAACGTGTCGCTGGTTATTTATTTACGCTGATTGTTTATTTATGAGGCTTTATTTTGGGTCCTTGGAAGGAGAGCCAACAGCAAACTGCTGCCGCTCTCAGAGCTGTTCTCCTGTTATGGGTTGATGGGAGTTCTCAGACGGCGCTTTCTGATTGGCTGGTGGGGTTGTAACGGACGTTTTGATTGGCCGCATGTTTGCCTTTCTTCTATCTTCCCCCTTTTTTCTTCCTCTGTTCTTTCATCCAGATGTAGGAGATGTTTGGATCTGAGCAGCAGCCTGTTGGCTGGAAGGACAGACAGGATCAGAGCTGAACTACCTGATAAAACAGGTTTGATGTTTGATCTTAGGAAAATAAACCCGACTGAAACTCCTCAACGTCACTTTGAGTTAAAAATGGTGGAGGAAAAGGCCTGATGAGGAATCAGAAGGATTTCTGTTCAAAACCACAGATGAAGATTTTTAGATCAAACAGGAATCTGTGATGTCAGCAGCTGATGGATGGATGGATGGATGGATGAATGGATGATGGATGGATGGATGAATGGATGATGAATGGATGATGGATGGATGGATGGATGATGGATGGATGATGGATGGATGGATGGATGATGGATGGATGATGGATGAATGATGGATGGATGATGGATGGATGGATGGATGGATGATGAATGGATGATGGATGGATTGATGGATGATGGATGGATGGATGGATGATGGATGGATGGATGATGGATGGATGATGGATGGATGGATGGATGATAAATGGATGATGAATGGATGATGGATGGATGATGGATGGATGAATGGATGATGAATGGATGATGAATGGATGATGGATGGATGATGGATGGATGGATGATGGATGGATGATGGATGAATGGATGGATGATGAATGGATGGATGATGGATGGATGGATGATGGATGGATGATGGATGAATGATGGATGGATGGATGGATGATGGATGAATGGATGGATGATGGATGGATGGATGGATGATGGATGGATGATGGATGAATGATGGATGGATGATGGGTGGATGGATGGATGGATGGATGGATGGATGATGGATGAATGGATGGATAATGGATGGATGGATGGATGATGGATGGATGATGGATGAATGATGGATGGATGATGGATGGATGGATGGATGGATGGATGGATGGATGATGGATTAATGGATGGATGATGGATGGATGGATGATGAATGGATGGATGATGGATGGATGGATGGATGATGGATGAATGATGGATGGATGATGGATGAATGGATGGATGATGGATGGATGGATGGATGGATGGATGGATGGATGGATGGATGATGGATGGATGGGTGATGGATGGATGGATAATGGATGGATGATGGATGGATGATGGATGGATGATGGATGGATGATGAATGGATGATGGATAGATGGATGAATGGATGATGAATGGATGATGGATGGATGATGAATGGATGATGGATAGATGGATGAATGGATGATGGATGGATGATGAATGGATGATGGATAGATGGATGAATGGATGATGAATGGATGGATGATGGATGATGAATGGATGATGGATAGATGGATGGATGATGGATGGATGATGGATGGATGATGGATGAATGATGGATGGATGATGGATGGATGATGAATGGATGATGGATAGATGGATGGATGATGGATGGATGATGTATGGATGATGGATAGATGGATGAATGGATGATGAATGGATGATGGATGGATCTTCCTGTTCTCTTTCTGTTTTAATCTTCTGGGTCAGAGGTTCTGTTGGATCCTCAGATGTTTGTTCCTCTGATCTCCAGCAGCTCTAAAAACCCTTCAATGGTTCCACATCCAAACTGGGAACCAGTTTAAACAGGTTTAAACCAGCTTCCTGTGGAACAGCAGCTGTGAGAAACTTTCAGCTTCTTGTTAATTAGTCCGTCATTGATTATTTATAAACAGCCTGATGTCTCCATGGCAACAAGCTGTCATTTACAACCTGGAAGCTAGGAGACCATGGACATTCCTTCCTTCCTTCCTTCCTTCCTTTGCAGCGTCATTCCTCCCTCCCTCCCTCTGCAGCGTCCTTCCTGTCTCTCGTCTCTCTCTGCGTTGGTCGAGGCCGTCCTCTCGCTAACCATGCCTGGCAGTCTGCGTCATGTGGCAGTAATTAAATCAAAGGAAGCCGCTGAAAGAGGGGCGGTGGGGAGAAGAAGAAGAAGAAACGCGTGGTTGAAGGCTTTGCCAGAAAAAAACACACAAATCTTGGCAGCTGAAAGAATAATGGCCGTCTAATAAAAAACAACGTGGAGGAGACTCATAAAGAGCCGTCACCTGTGGAGAAATGTTTTTGTTCTCCGGCGTGGAAAACGTGCGTGCTCACAGAAACGCTGGCAGAGATTCGCCGCCGCAGGTGCTGGAAACCAGTAGAAACGCTGCAACTGGTTGGAGCTGCGGGGAAGAATCAGTGACCAGGAAATGAAGCGCATCACTCCAGTTGAGTTTGTGAATTATCCTGCTGAGGGACAATAAAACTGTTTCTAAAACTTTATTTCAGCTTCATTCACTCTGACCCTCAGAATAGAACAGAATAGAACAGAGCTTTATTTCAGAGGTGGTGAAGGCAACAGAGCTGTGAGGCCCTTTGTGTCAACCTTCTCCCTGAGGGGGGGGGGGGGGGGGGGGGGCGTCGCTGTGGAGATATGAAGGAGTGATGGAGCTTTGGAAAACTCTCTCCACATCTGGCTGTCAGCCTCAGATGGATTCATCATGAGGTTTAAGAAGAGGCGGGGTTCGGTGGAGCACACCGTGGTAGATGGCGTTCACCACGTAGTGAACAGTTCAGCACGGCAGCCATTGCTGCGGCTCACTGCCTTCGGACTGAAAGTGAACCTTGGTTTTCTAGTCTTACCACAGTAGCGGGCTTTAACTAGGCCATTCCCACAGGAAGCCATCCCTGTTATCGCTTCAGCTAATCACCTGTTAGCCGCCACATGAGCAAACGCAACAACACTGAGTTTAACTTATGGCACCTAAAGAGCATAAATAATGTTATTAATGCTGATGTATCATATAGAGATGTTCTGATTGGCTCTTTAAGATCAATAATCTTAATGATTGATATCAGTCTATCTGATCTCTGATTGGTGCTCCTTCCGGTGCCAGGGGTTTATTTAGGGGTAGCAGAGTGAGTGGAAAAGGCACCGTGTTTTATTAATGTATTAAATAGAAACATTCTGAGAATATCTTTACTTATTCTACTATTTTAATTTCGGTGGGGGGGGGGGTCCTCTGGGGGTGCAAAGATGGGGGTGCAAAGATGCGTTTCTATTGGTCTGCTGGACTTTAGCAGCATTTTGATTGGTCAGTGTTGAGGCTGGAAGTGAAGAGGATCTGATCTGAAAATGCAATTTGAAAAGAAGGAAATTTGAAGAAATTAAATCTCTAAGAAAATTAAAATAAAAAAGTTTGAAAAACATAATTTGAAGAAATTAAAGCTCTAAAAAAATAAAAAATAAAAAAGTGTGAAAAAAAATATATAATTTGAAGAAATTAAATCTCTAAGAAAACAAAAATAAAAAAGCTTGAAAAATATAATTTGAAGAAATTAAATCTCTAAGAAAATTAAAATAAAAAAGTAAAAAAGAAATATAATTTAAGTTCCTCTCAAAACCTTTTTTGATTAGAAAGTTTTAAAAATGTTTCATATCTTTCATTTCTTTGTGTCTGAAAGGTTTTGTTAGTAAATCGGTGGATTTTATTTTCTATCCACATGGTGCTTCTTTTAAAGTGATCTGGTAGCTCTAGTTCTATTCAGACTCTTACTGCGGTGCTTCAGCTCAGACTAATTAGTGGTCAATTAAATGGTTGTGACATCACTGGCTGTCTGATGCTTTGATCTCGTGGCTCCTGGCAGGACCAGACGCCATCTTGAATTCATTTAAAGGCGAATGATCTTCTCTTCGTTGTTTCTGGACTTTCCTTCGCCTGTTTTGTTCCTGATCTTCTAACGTCTTTAATCCGTTTTCTCCTGGCGTCTTCCATCAAGCTGTTCTACTGGCCCTTTCCCAGTTTGGACCATAATGGGAAGCTTTAGTTCCTGGTTTAAGAAAATCTACATGCAGTCTAATGTGACCTTTGACCTATTTCTACCAGCAGAAGGTTCGTTGTTCATTGCAGTGGTTTCCATTGGACTGGGTCTCCTAATATTTAATTTATCAGGAATTTAACCGAACTGGGATCAGAACCAGAAGCTATGATGCAACTTTTTCTATGATTAAATAAGAACGGGCGAGTTTATTTCTTGTATCACTATTCAGCACAGTAGTATAATATATAATAATAATATAATAGTAGACATTCCAAATGCCTCCACTTTCCCTGGTTGGTCCCCTTCACTTCCTTTTAAACATCTAAAATATTCTTTCTGTCCTGATTTGTGGACATTAAGATCTAAAGAGAAGCGCCATCTGCTGGTCAGACCCTGTAATTCAGTGAAAGGATAAAGTCACAATATGTTGGGTTGATGGAGGGGATTCTGCTGGGAGTTGCAGGGAAGGTGGCTGCCTTTGGGCTGCTGTTTGACTGGGAAGGGCAATTTTAATGGCTGCTGCTGTACATGGACAATTCAAAGGGCTTTTCATGGTTAATAAGATATAAGAAAATAAAAGCAAGTAAAAAAATACACAATAAAGAACAAAAGTCAGTTAAACCACAAACTTAAACTAATAATCCCTCAGTTAGCAGTTTACCTCCATCAGTCAAAGGCGGCTCTAAACTAACGGGATTTTAACTCTAACTTCAAAGATCTCAGGCTTTCAGTCTGCTGGGAGTTTGTTCCAGATCCGTGGAGCATAGATGCTGCTTCTCCATGATTGGTTCTAGTTCTGGGTGGAACTAGAAGACCTGAGTGGTGTGGGAGGTAGATCCACTGACAGCAGATCTGTTATGGATTGAGGTGCTGATCTATTCAGTCATTTCTAGACTAAGAATTTTAAAGTCTGAGCTACAAGGAGCCAGAGAAAGGACTTAAGAAACGGGCTGAAGTGCTCTACTTTCTATAGCTCTAGTGAGGACGCAGGCAGCAGCGTCTGGATCAGCTGTCTGATCTACTTTCTATAGCTCTAGTGAGGACGCAGGCAGCAGCGTCTGGATCAGCTGTCTGATCTACTTTCTATAGTTCTAGTGAGGACGCAGGCAGCAGCGTCTGGATCGGCTGTATGATCTACTTTCTATAGTTCTAGTGAGGACGCAGGCGGCAGCGTCTGGAGCAGCTGTCTGATCTACTTTCTATAGTTCTAGTGAGGACGCAGGCAGCAGCGTCTGGATCAGCTGTCTGATCTACTTTCTATAGTTCTAGTGAGGACGCAGGCAGCAGCGTCTGGATCAGCCGTCTGATCTACTTTCTATAGTTCTAGTGAGGACGCAGGCAGCAGCGTCTGGATCAGCCGTCTGATCTACTTTCTATAGTTCTAGTGAGGACGCAGGCAGCAGCTTCTGGATCGGCTGTCTGATCTACTTTCTATAGTTCTAGTGAGGACGCAGGCAGCAGAGTCTGGATCGGCTGTCTGATCTACTTTCTATAGTTCTAGTGAGGACGCAGGCAGCAGCGTCTGGATCAGCTGTCTGATCTACTTTCTATAGTTCTAATGAGGACGCAGGCAGCAGCGTCTGGATCAGCTGTCTGATCTACTTTCTATAGTTCTAGTGAGGACGCAGGCAGCAGCGTCTGGATCAGCTGTCTGATCTACTTTCTATAGCTCTAGTGAGGACGCAGGCAGCAGCGTCTGGATCAGCTGTCTGATCTACTTTCTATAGTTCTAGTGAGGACGCAGGCGGCAGCGTCTGAATCAGCTGTCTGATCTACTTTCTATAGCTCTAGTGATAACGCAGGCAGCAGCGTCTGGATCAGCTGTCTGATCTACTTTCTATAGCTCTAGTGAGGACGCAGGCAGCAGCGTCTGGATCAGCTGTCTGATCTACTTTCTATAGCTCTAGTGAGGACGCAGGCGGCAGCGTCTGGAGCAGCTGTCTGATCTACTTTCTATAGTTCTAGTGAGGACGCAGGCAGCAGAGTCTGGATCGGCTGTCTGATCTACTTTCTATAGTTCTAGTGAGGACGCAGGCAGCAGCTTCTGGATCAGCTGTCTGATCTACTTTCTATAGTTCTAGTGAGGACGCAGGCAGCAGAGTCTGGATCGGCTGTCTGATCTACTTTCTATAGTTCTAGTGAGGACGCAGGCAGCAGCGTCTGGATCAGCTGTCTGATCTACTTTCTATAGTTCTAGTGAGGATGCAGGCAGCAGCGTCTGGATCAGCTGTCTGATCTACTTTCTATAGTTCTAGTGAGGACGCAGGCAGCAGCGTCTGGATCAGCTGTCTGATCTACTTTCTATAGCTCTAGTGAGGACGCAGGCAGCAGCGTCTGGATCAGCTGTCTGATCTACTTTCTATAGCTCTAGTGAGGACGCAGGCAGCAGCGTCTGGATCAGCTGTCTGATCTACTTTCTATAGCTCTAGTGAGGACGCAGGCAGCAGCGTCTGGATCAGCTGTCTGATCTACTTTCTATAGTTCTAGTGAGGACGCAGGCAGCAGCGTCTGGATCAGCTGTCTGATCTACTTTCTATAGTTCTAGTGAGGACGCAGGCAGCAGCGTCTGGATCAGCTGTCTGATCTACTTTCTATAGTTCTAGTGAGGACGCAGGCAGCAGCGTCTGGATCAGCTGTCTGATCTACTTTCTATAGTTCTAGTGAGGACGCAGGCAGCAGCGTCTGGATCAGCTGTCTGATCTACTTTCTAGTCGCCGCTGAGGCGCCTCATGGGCCACCATCCTGCGGTGTGAGGGCTGCCCGATCAAGGCGTCTGTTAGGGGAAGCATAGTCTCCCTACTGGTCAACAGAACCAGGTCATGGGGTCCATCTATTGGTCCCTGCTTGCTCTGGTTCTTGAATCCAGACTCCTGCTCTCACCGTGTCACCCCCTGTCTGAGCCCCCCCCACAGTCACAGGTGCACACACATGCTGAGTCCACTTGTCTTCACGTGGGGGGCTCTAATCAAGCGTCAGGAAGCCGTCGCTCCGCGGGGAGCAGAGAGAGAGAGAGAGCTGAGGAATGCGTCGGTCCATGAAGCTGCTGCATGTTTTCAATTACAGACGAGTATTTCTGCAGATGTGAGAGTTTCTGCTCCTCGTCTGTCTGCCTTTTTCATCTTTCCGCTCTCTCCTTCTCACTCTGCTCCTTCTTTCAATCTCTAGTTAGATTTCTCTCTCCTGCAGCTTTACGCTTAGGAGCAGCTCAGCTTCCTAAGAAGGTCGGAGGTTTTTATGGAGGTTAAATTCAGTTATTGATAAAAGGAAAACGTTCTGAGCAAAGATGAGGGTCTAAGGTTTGAAACAAGCCTTCAGCCTGTTCTCATCTTCATCAACATGCTGGCTGTTTGTACAGAAATGCTTCCCTGATCACAAAGGGAAATGCAACATCTCTGCCTTCGCTGTATTCGCTGCCTTCGCTGTAGTCGCTGCCTTCGCTGTAGTCGCTGCCTTCACTGTATTCGCTGCCTTCGCTGTAGTCGCTGCCTTCGCTGTAGTCGCTGCCTTCGCTGTAGTCGCTGCCTTTGTTGCCTTTGCTTTATTCGCGGTACTCGCTGCCTTTGTTGTCCTCGCTGTATTCGCTGTAGTCGCTGCCTTCGCTGTAGTCGCTTTATTCGCTGCCTTCGCTGTATTCGCTGCCTTTGCTGTATTTGCTGCCTTCACTGTATTCGCTGCCTTCGCTGTATTCGCTGCCTTCACTGTATTCGCTGCCTTCGCTGTATTCGCTGCCTTCGCTGTATTCGCTGCCTTCGCTGCCTTCGCTGTAGTCGCTGCCTTCACTGTAGTCGCTGCCTTCGCTGTAGTCGCTGCCTTTGTTGCCCTCGCTGTATTCGCTGTAGTCGCTGCCTTCACTGTATTCGCTGCCTTCGCTGTAGTTGCTGCCTTCGCTGTAGTCGCTGCCTGCGCTGTAGTCGCTGCCTTTGTTGCCTTTGCTTTATTCGCGGTACTCGCTGCCTTTGTTGTCCTCGCTGTAGTCGCTGCCTTCGCTGTAGTCGCTTTATTCGCTGCCTTCGCTGTATTCGCTGCCTTTGCTGTATTTGCTGCCTTCACTGTATTCGCTGCCTTCGCTGTATTCGCTGCCTTCACTGTATTCGCTGCCTTCGCTGTATTCGCTGCCTTCGCTGTATTCGCTGCCTTCGCTGTAGTCGCTGCCTTCACTGTAGTCGCTGCCTTCGCTGTAGTCGCTGCCTTTGTTGCCCTCGCTGTATTCGCTGTAGTCGCTGCCTTCGCTGTATTCGCTGCCTTCACTGTATTCGCTGCCTTCACTGTATTCGCTGCCTTCACTCTATTCGCTGCCTTCACTGTAGTCGCTGCCTTCGCTGTAGTCGCTGCCTTTGTTGCCCTCGCTGTATTCGCTGTAGTCGCTGCCTTCACTGTATTCGCTGCCTTCGCTGTAGTCGCTGCCTTCGCTGTAGTCGCTGCCTTCGCTGTAGTCGCTGCCTTTGTTGCCTTTGCTTTATTCGCGGTACTCGCTGCCTTTGTTGTCCTCGCTGTAGTCGCTGCCTTCGCTGTAGTCGCTTTATTCGCTGCCTTCGCTGTATTCGCTGCCTTTGCTGTATTTGCTGCCTTCACTGTATTCGCTGCCTTCGCTGTATTCGCTGCCTTCACTGTATTCGCTGCCTTCGCTGTATTCGCTGCCTTCGCTGTATTCGCTGCCTTCGCTGTAGTCGCTGCCTTCACTGTAGTCGCTGCCTTCGCTGTAGTCGCTGCCTTTGTTGCCCTCGCTGTATTCGCTGTAGTCGCTGCCTTCGCTGTATTCGCTGCCTTCACTGTATTTGCTGCCTTCACTGTATTCGCTGCCTTCACTCTATTCGCTGCCTTCACTGTATTCGCTGTATTCGCTGTAGTCGCTGCCTTCGCTGTATTCGCTGTAGTCGCTGCCTTCGCTTTATTCGCTGCCTTCGCTGTAGTCGCTGCCTTCGCTGTATTTGCTGCCTTCACCGTATTCGCCGTATACACAGTGTGCAGCAGCAGGCCCTTTTCAGAGGCAGGGAAGTTTCTGCGGCTTAGAAACGCGGATGGCCGACGCTGCGGCCAAAAGAAAACCTTCAGGTTTCTCTCAGTGTGGGAGAAAAGGTGACTTTATTTCTGAGGGTCGATTAGATGCATCAGAGAAATGATTAATTCTTTATTCTGCTGAAGGAAATAAAACTTTAGCTTTAGCCTCTTTGTTAGAAATAACGGCCCATAAATGACATTTCTCACCTTTAAATAGTTGTAATGTAATAAATGAGGAGGAGTATTTGTGTTTTGGTTGTTTTTCTGATCAGCTGATCAGGTTTGGTTCTGAGACGCTGCCGATTAATGGAGGAACGTTGGTTCTTCTCCCGTTGAGCAGAGCCTTTCTTTAGTCTCGACCTTTTGGTTTTTTTCTCTGTGTTTCTGTGTTCGCTCATATGGACTCAATCAGGCGTCGCCGCTTGGCGCTCTCTGCACATCTGGGTCACATTAGAGCGATTGCAGGTTGGTAGAATAAAGGGTTCTGCTCGGAGGTGGTGGGTGGGATTTCCTTCTGCTTCTACTCGCACACACACCTCCATGTGTTTTGAATCAGGAACATAATTAACCTTCAGAGGATTGGGAGGCCGCGGCTCAGATGTCCGCCATAAACCCCCCCCCCCCGAGCCGTCTGCGGCTCGTTTCAGCCGTTTTCCCACATCGGGTTCCGGTCCGACTCAGCGAGGGATTAAGATGGGAGGATTTCCATTTAACAGGATGGTTTCAGGTCCAGAACATCAGTGGTTGTGAGGTCATTCTAACCGGATCTGGTTCTGACTTCATGGATCCACCAGCGCCGCCGCCTTCAGCTCACAACGCTGCATTCACTTCACATCACTGAAGAACGTTTAGAAACATTCTCTACACAAGCAGGAAGATCTGTTTGACCCGGTTCTACCAGAAGGACCGGTGCTCTATCAGACCAGCATACCCGTCAGACCAGCATACCCGTCAGACCAGCATACCCGTCAGACCAGCATACCCGTTTATCCCTTTAGTTTTGTACTAAAGTAAACTTCAAACTACCTCATCGGGCGTTTATCCCTTTGGTCATGTACAAAAAAACTATTTTATTACTTCCTTGTTGGTGTTTTTTTTCAGCGTATGGAAATCTGACCTTAAATAGTTTATTTTTTTTTTATGACTTAAGGGATAAATGCAAATGACTTGTTAATTTGATCCAATATGGCTCCCTGAGCAGTTTAGGTTCAACCCCTGATAAAGATCTAAGAATGGAGTCCATGATGTGAACCACCACTCGGTCCTGGTGTTTGCTCAGACCAGCATACCTAGAGTCAATATGTATAGATTTCAGTTCTATTCAGTGTATTTCTATAGCTCCAATTCACATCATGTCATCTCAGGTCACTTTATAGAGACAATTCAACCAGATCATCCAGTCAGATTGATTCAAAGTTTTCTATGTAAGGAAAACCAGCTGATTGCATCGACTCATTGACTCTTCAGCAATCCCTCACACTAAGCATGCTTGTAGCGACAGTGGAGAGGAAAAACTCAGCAGAACCAGGCTCAGTGTGAGCGGCCATCTGCTGAGGCCCGGTCAGCCTCATGAGCACGATGTGCATGATTAATGTAGACGGCATAGATGTAGAAATCTATGTGTAGATTTGCAGGTATTCCAGGCTCTCTGTAGCGTATAGATATTTGATTTGATCAGCTGAGGAACAGCTTTGTTGGTTGCATTGATTTGCCTTTTCTCCTCCCTCGGTTCGCTGAGTTTTCAGTTCCTAGATGATGAAGCAGGTCCGGGCTGTTCTACATCTACTTCATAGATTTCTACATTATAATGGGATCAAATGGATCTTTGGTTCTTCCTTTTAAAGCAGCTTCTACTAATAATTTGGCTTTTAGCACAAAGTGCTTCTACAAACCAGGTTAGCGTGTTTGCTCTGTGGTGAATTAAGACCAGATGAAAGTGAAACCAGGCTGCTGGAAATAAGAAACATAGGAGGAGGAGGAGGAGAGGAGGAGGGGAGAGGAGGAGGGGGAGGGGAGGAGGGGGAGGGGAGAGGAGGCACAGGTGCAGCCCAGTGTTTGTCTGAGCAGAGCTTTCGTGACTGCTCCTTTGAGTGTTCACATTCCTCCACATCTGCTTGGGAGGAGGCGCCGTGAGGGAGGAGGCGCTGTGAGGGAGGAGGTGCCGTGAGGGAGGAGGCGCCGTGAGGGAGGAGGCGCTGTGAGGGAGGAGGTGCCGTGAGGGAGGAGGCGCCTTAAGGGAGGAGGCGCCGGGAGGGAGGAGGCGCTGTGAGGGAGGAGGCGCTGTGAGGGAGGAGGCGCTGTGAGGGAGGAGGTGCTGTGAGGGAGGAGGCACGAGGTGCTGTGAGGGAGGAGGCGCAGTGAGGGAGGAGGCGCCGTGAGGGAGGAGGCGCTGTGAGGGAGGAGGCGCCGTGAGGGAGGAGGCGCTGTGAGGGAGGAGGCGCCGTGAGGGAGGAGGCGCTGTGAGGGAGGAGGCGCCGTAAGGGAGAAGGCGCCGTAAGGGAGGAGGTGCCGTGAGGGAGGAGGTGCTGTGAGGGAGGAGGCGCCGTGAGGGAGGAGGGGGAGGAGAAAAACTTCAGGGTTTCTATTTTCTGCAGTTTTCTCCTCCATAGAGACGCAGAAACGAGGAGGTTGATGCTTTATTGCTCCTCAAACATTCAATCCTAACGAGTTTTGTTAGTAGGTCACAGACAGTGATAAGGTTGGCTACTTATTTTACTTTTCATTTCATTTGAATTAGCTTAAGCAGCGTTTATATTTTCTTAATAAATAAATTAACTTGCAAATTATGAGGGCAAGGCTTTTAAAGTTTAAATCTTCTGGCAAAAATAAAGTAAAGATCCTGCAATTTATGGAAGTAAAGCAGAATAAAATCCAGCAAGATCAGTAATATGTCAATTAATTATCTGCCACATTCCCATGTAAATATCTGTCTTTGGAGGATGTGTTTTTTAGCACCCCTAGTTCTCTCATTTTTATTCCAAATACAATTTATAATTTGAATCACAGGCTATTTTTATCTCTATGGTTCAGTATTTTCTCCAGTAGCAACTTTAACTGCTATACTTTCCTGTCTTAAAAGGCAGAACTCTTCTAGTCTAAAAAACCTCATTTGTTTAAATGGGGGGGCCTATTGTTTGAACCCCTTAGGGGCTTTTAAAAACAAAAACGTCTTTTTTTGCGCTTTATGAAACAAAGTAGCCTATATTTTGTGGATGTACAGCTACATTTCTCATGTAAGTTTGCGTAGTTTTAACACAAACATTTATTTTTCATATTGCACCAGGACAGTTAATGAGCAACCTGTACTTGTGTGCTTGTTTGTTCTGTCTAAAATGTTTATTTTGGAATAAAGAGGTTAATATAAAAAATATTTTTTGTCCGATTCATCGATTAATCGGAAAAATAATCGGCCGATTCATCGATTTTTAAAATAATCGTTAGTTGCAGCCCTACTTTAAACAGAATTTAACACTGAAATAAAATGAGGTGTTTATGCATTTATGTTATACATTGAATCAAAAAAGTACTCCAGAGTGTTGTTCAGCATGGGGGTGAGTAGAAAATGAAGCTAATCATGTTTTGGGTGTACTATTCCTTTAAGAGACAGGAGCAATACAGTGGAGTTGCCATATAATGATGTCATAAGAAGGGGCGGGGCCCCGGGCAGGTCTGGTACCTACAGCGGCAGGGATCCATGGATTCAGGTTCTGAGAAATCGGTTCCTGGTTGGTTTAACCCTTTAAACCCTGATTGGTGCCATAATGGTGGAAACGTTTGTTTTTGATTGGAAGTTTCTCATCAATCCAAACATTCCCTTCTTTCCTTCTTCTTCTTCTGGTGTCATCATTTATACGCTGGGCCTTCATGGTTTCTCACATTCTCCCAATCATTTTTCATCTCCAATAAGATCTGTGATCTCAGAAGCCATGATTTGTCCTTCCATGGGGGGGGTTGAGGGCTGGAACCGGCTCTATTTAGGTTTATTTTAATCAGAGATAACGAGGAGGCCTTTCTCCTGCAGGGTGGAGGTGCAGACAGGGAGGTGGATCAGATTCTCTTCACATTCACAGGCAACAGGTTGGATTAGTTTGTCCTGGTTTGTTTCTGTTAATGTCCGTCCAGCTCGCGGCGTTGGGTTCTGTTGTTGGTTACAGACCCGGAGCGTCAGCAGACTCCCAAATGTTCATCAGGGCTTTCATGGGTTCTGAGGTCGGAGCTGTGGGATCCATGAGGAACCGGTTTGAGCAGGAGTGCTGCGGCGTTTCTTTGGCCCAGGGAGGAAGTTAGAGCCCAGCTTTGATGAAGTCGGGGATGTTTTCCTCCCCGTGATCCTGCAGCCCCCCCAGCTCTACGTCAGCGACCTGCTCTCTACACATCTGAGCCAGAACCAGAGCCCATATTCAGGATGCTTTGGTTTAGGCTGATCCTCCTTTTTAGGTTAAAATTTAGTGAAATGTTTGTGAAACAATAGATGAAAATAAAAAGCTTCTCTGATCAGATCCCAGTGCTTCATTACAGCAGAACCAGATTTTAGATTCTGGTGGAGTAGAACTGGTTCTGCCTTTTCTCTCTGGTCCAGTAGAACCCTGCTTTGGACTGATGGATCGTAGCATCAGGCTCACCTCACTGTTAATTGAGCTTCATTTTAAAGTTTGTTTGTACAGTTTTAGGTCTTTAAATGTAGTTGAGCCGCCATCATCTTTAGGCGCCGCTCCCCTCCCTCCGGTCAGCTGATCGGCAGGAACAGACAGAATGTTGCTTTATATAGATGAAGTTGTGCTGGATTGGGTTTAAGGTTCTGTTCTGTTCTTCCAGCTCCCGTCTCCAGCGCTGGTTTAGTTTCACAGCCAGGTGTTGCTGCTCTCTGATGATGTTCTGTCTGCTTGTTAAGGTAGAAGTTTGCTCTGCTGGGTTTAGGGGACTCATTGGACGGCGTTAGTGGAACGATCTGCTGCTTTATTAACTCTCTGAAAACAGAAATAGTGCATAGCTGTTAAGCACGAGGCTGGAAGTGTGATGATGCGGCTTGCTGAGCAGCTTTAGGCCAGAGGGGATGGTTTGTGTTGTGGAATGAGCCGCCATGTCTGTGTCTTTCCGCGGGAGCCTCAGCTCGGCTGTATTCAGGGGTTGGTTTGGGATAAATACGTTTTCTCTTAATCCTTTCTCCCGTTTTAGTAAAACTCTTCAGGTGTTCATGCAGTAGAAAGTCGTTGTTCTGGCCTTAGAAACGCATAAAGAAGCAGCAGAGGTAGCGGTTTTCCTCACATGGTCATTTCTCTGTGCAAACAAAGTGGGATTGGCTCAGAGGATGACGATCTGCGGCTGACTGTGGGAATGTCTGAGAGCAGGAAGTCAGGTTGGTATTGTGTCTCCCTGCATTCCTTCAGCTCTCACACACTCTGCACCTGTTCATGTCTGTCTGCAGCGCGCACACTCACCGTGCACGATGGCGCAAATCACACCCTTCCCTCTCCTCTCTGACAACACGTTCAGTGGGAAAGTATGTCAGCAACGCTTGGGACGCAGCTCTAAATCCTTTCTGCAGGACGGGCCGCGCCGCCCGGCTTGTTTTTGTGTTCCTCCGCGGGCTGCGGGTCAGTCAATGTGGTTTTATGATCACAGTTTGGTTCTCCGGGGAGGGGGAGGGGGAGGGGGAGGAGCAGGGAGCTAAAGTTCATCCTTAATGAAATCTGCAGGCCCTGCCTGCGTGCATGTGTGGAAACGGAGGGATTTGGACATGAACACTCCTGCAAGGTGCATTTCAGGACGGAAGCAGCTTCTCCCAGCTGGTCTCAGCAAACATCTGTGGGTTTGATGTCTGAGCAGAGTGAGAACCAGAAACTGACCCTCTGAGCAGGGGGTTGAAAACCCAAGTTTCAATGTCTGCCAGGATGTTTCTAACAGGAACCAGGAACACATGTTTGAATCTGATTTGATTATCTGGTCATAATTATACATATAAACACACATTTAGTGAAACTCCCAGTGTGGATCACTGAAGGATTCGTTCAAATGAACCAAACTGTTGGTTTGAATGAATTAAACTATCGTTAAATTAAGTAATTACTAGCCCATTTAGATGGAACCGCTACGTTCCATGACTCACACAATGGCAACCGTTGCTCAAAGCTAATGGCTAAAGCTAGCCTGGGATAACTCCAAGCTAATGGCCATAGTTAACCTGGAATAACTCCAAGCTAATGGCTAAAGCTAGCTTGGAATATCTCCATGCTAATGGCTAAAGCTAGCCTGGAATAACGTCATGCTAATAGCTAAAGTCAGCCTGGAATAACTCCATGCTAATAGCTAAAGTTAGCCTGGAATAACTCAGAGCTAATGGCTAAAGTTAGCCTGAAATAACTCCATGCTAATAGCTAAAGTCAGCATGAAATAACTCCATGCTAATAGCTAAAGTTATCCTGGAATAACTCTATGCTAGTAGCTAAAGTTATCCTGGAATAACTCCATGCTAGTAGCTAAAGTTAGCCTGGAATAACTCCATGCTAATAGCTAAAGTGAGCCTGGAATAACTCCCTGCTAATAGCTAAAGTTAGCCTGGAATAACCCCATACTAATAGCTATAGTTAGCCTGGAATAACTCCATGCAAATAGCTAAAGTTAGCCTGGAATAACTCCAAGCTAAAAGTTGAAGTTAGCCTGGAATAACTCCAAGCTAAAAGTTAAAGTTAGCCTGGAATAATTCCATGCTAATAGCTAAGGTTAGCCTGGAATAACTCCAAGCTAATAGCTAAAGTTAGCCTGGAATAACTCCCTGCTAATAGTTAAAGTTAGCCTGGAATAACGTCATTCTAATAGCTAAAGTCAGCCTGGAATAACTCAGAGCTAATGGCTAAAGTTAGCCTGAAATAACTCCATGCTAATAGCTAAAATCAGCATGGAATAACTCCATGCTAATAGCTAAAGTTATCCTGGAATAACTCCATGCTAGTAGCTAAAGTTATCGTGGAATAACTCCATGCTAGTAGCTAAAGTTAGCCTGGAATAACTCCATGCTAATAGCTAAAGTGAGCCTGGAATAACTCCCTGCTAATAGCTAAAGTGAGCCTGGAAAAACTCCCTGCTAATAGCTAAAGTTAGCCTGGAATAACCCCATACTAATAGCTATAGTTAGCATGGAATAACTCCATGCAAATAGCTAAAGTTAGCCTGGAATAACTCCAAGCTAAAAGTTAAAGTTAGCCTGGAATAACTCCAACCTAATAGCTAAAGTTAGCCTGGAATAACTCCCTGCTAATAGTTAAAGTTAGCCTGGAATAATTCCATGCTAATAGCTAAAGTTAGCCTGGAATAACTCCAAGCTAGTAGCTAAAGTTAGCCTGGAATAACTCCAAGCTAATAGCTAAAGTTAGCCTGGAATAACTCCCTGCTAATAGCTAAAGTTAGCCTGGAATAACTCCAAGCTAATAGCTAAAGTTAGCCTGGAATAACTCCCTGCTAATAGCTAAAGTTAGCCTGGAATAACTCCAAGCTAATAGCTAAAGTTAGCCTGGAATAACTCCCTGCTAATAGCTAAAGTTAGCCTGGAATAACTCCAAGCTAATAGCTAAAGTTAGCCTGGAATAACTCCATGCTAATAGCTAAAGTTAGCCTGGAATAACTCCATGCTAATAGCTAAAGTTAGCCTGCTAAACAGAGGAATGCTGCAGAGGAAAGCAGTGGTTCTGGTTCTCCTCACTGGTTCCAGTCAGTGGTGTTCCGTAGCGGGCCGTGATCCTCCTCTGATTCCCTCCCTCTCCCAGTGGGAGAGGGAGGGAATCATGAGGAGCTGATTGGTTGATAGTACCTGCATCATACCGAAGGTGGCGCTGTTTTAGTTGTACAGGGACATCTTTGCAGAGCCTCAGCTGCATGTTCTGCAGGCTACAGCCTATAAACTGCAGGCTTTGATTCTGATGCTCATTCTGAACAGAAAGTTGCATGAAGTCAGTTATTATGTGAACAAAAGTTTAGAAGGAATCATTTTAATCCACGATTCTAGTGATTCGTAAAAGTTCACCTAAAAGAACTGTTCCCATCCATAGCAGTGGATCAGCAGTGGTCCATCCCAGTGAGGGTAGAACATGCTGACTGCATGCAGATCTGCAACTGAGAGGTCGTCTTCAGGACGGATCCCAGGAGGACGCTGCTGCTGCTCTAAGTTACTGCAAACTTTTTTTTTTCTTCTGTTGTTGTTTAAGATGAACTAAAAAAGCAGCCATGAGGTTTTAGTTTGACCAAAAAGACTCCAAAGATGTTTTCTGCTTTTAATACTTCCTCCCGGTGACAGTGGGAAGGACGTGTTGTTTCATCTCTGTCCTCCACTCTGAACACATCTGTCTTCCATTCAGGGACAGATTTTAAAAACAGCAGCAGATTATTTCTTTAGTGGAAAAGAGGGAGGATCAGTGGGAGCTTTCTTCATCTCAACAGGAAGTAGGAGTGAGGAGAGCTCTTTCAGCAGCTGTTTCAGGGTTTACGTCATGGAGGGCGAGCCGGCGTCCCGGCTCAGCGTTCGCACGCTATGCACCGGCACACAGAGGGCGGGGCTGCGGGGACCCCCTGCAGGAAGCGTGACCGAGCTCAGGCTGCGTTCAGCAGAGGGGAATCATCACCTCGTCTGAGTGATAGCGAGCTGCTGGGTGGGCTTTTAGTCACGCATGCTGCTGCATGACTCCACGTCTGAGAGGAGCTGATGGTTCAGAGGGGCTCTGCTGCATCCTCTGCTCCAGCTGCTTCACGTCTCCTTCTGTCTTTAAGGGACCAGAGAAGTTCAGCTAGAAAGGCTCCTGATCTCCCAATCAGGACTTTAAAGGAACTGTGCCATGTCTGATTGTATCTTTGGGCTGTTTATTGTTTAACTTTCCAGAGGAATTTTAACAGAAGACGGTTGTTTTTAATCCAGCTGGCAGGTTACTGTCCAAATTAATCTGTAAATCTTGCATTGTTGCTCTCTGGAAACGATGCTTTCATCACAGACACCCACAGAGGAATCACTTCAAAATAAAAGGTTGTTTTAGCAAAACCTAAAGGTTCTTTTTCTGATCTTACATTTAACTTTACAGTGAAATCTACCATTAGTCAATCTGTGGGTGATGCTCATTTACTCCTGCTTTAAGAAAGCTCTACGCTTCTTATTATGAGAACGTTTCCTTCCTCGGAGCCTAAATGATGCTTCCTTAAACTCACAGATTTCACCCTGAACTTAAAAACCTTGTTCTAGGTCAGGCTTTTAGCTAGGAATATCCACATCTGGAGGTAAAATGCAGCTAACTTTGTGTCTTTGTTCCTACCCTACTTTTGTCCTGATTATGGGAACTATGTGTCCTTGACTAGAGGTGGAAATTTCATCAGGAAGACATGAGATCATTTCTAGCTACAATATTTTTCATAGGTCAATTTAAAAATTGGAAAGTTTTGACTTAACCATATTGCTAAAGGTGAAACTTGATTATTACATTTACAACAAGTTGAACAATGACTGAAGAACAGTCTATAAAAACTGAAACACCATCTGTAAACCACCAGAGGAGAAGGCGGAGCCAGGACTGCTTGGATTTCCATCAACTCTGTTAAGAATCCAGCTGACACTGAAACCAGTCTGAAACCCGATGGTCATAGAAACTGATCTGAAACCTGATGGTCATAGAAACCAGTCTGAAACCGGATGGTCATAGAAACCGATCTGAAACCTGATGGTCATAGAAACCAGTCTGAAACCTGATGGTCATAGAAACTAATCTGAAACCTGATGGTCATAGAAAATGATCTGAAACCTGATGGTCATAGAAACTAATCTGAAACCTGATGGTCATAGAAAATGATCTGAAACCTGATGGTCATAGAAACTAATCTGAAACCTGATGGTCATAGAAAATGATCTGAAACCTGATGGTCATAGAAAATGATCTGAAACCTGATGGTCATACATAGAAAATGATCTGAAACCTGATGGTCATAGAAACCAATCTGAAACCTGATGGTCATAGAAACCGATCTGAAACCTGATGGTCATAGAAACCGATCTGAAACCTAATGGTCATAGAAACCGATCTGAAACCTGATGGTCATAGAAACCAGTCTGAAACCTGATGGTCATAGAAACCGGTCTGAAACCTGGTGGTCATAGAAACCAATCTGAAACCTGATGGTCATAGAAACCAGTCTGAAACCTGATGGTCATAGAAACCAATCTGAAACCCGATGGTCATAGAAACTAATCTAAAACCTGATGGTCATACATAGAAACCAATCTTAAACCTGATGGTCATAGAGCCTAATCTGAAACCTGATGGTCATAGAAACCAGTCTGAAACCTGATGGTCATAGAAACCAATCTGAAACCTGATGGTCATAGAGCCTAATCTGAAACCTGATTGTCATAGAAACCAGTCTGGAACCTGATGGTCATAGAAACTAATCTAAACCTGATGGTCATAGAAACCGATCTGAAACCCGATGGTCATAGAAACTGATCTGAAACCTGATGGTCATAGAAACCGATCAGAAACCTGATGGTCATAGAAACTAATCTGAAACCTGATGGTCATAGAAACTAATCTGAAACCTGATGGTCATAGAAACCAGTCTGAAACCTGATGGTCATAGAAACCGATCTGAAACCCGATGGTCATAGAAACTGATCTGAAACCTGATGGTCATAGAAACCGATCAGAAACCTGATGGTCATAGAAACTAATCTGAAACCTGATGGTCATAGAAACTAATCTGAAACCTGATGGTCATAGAAACCAGTCTGAAACCTGATGGTCATAGAAACCGATCTGAAACCTGATGGTCATAGAAACCGATCTGAAACCTGATGGTCATAGAAACCGATCAGAAACCTGATGGTCATAGAAACTAATCTGAAACCTGATGGTCATAGAAACTAATCTGAAACCTGATGGTCATAGAAACCAGTCTGAAACCTGATGGTCATAGAAACCGATCTGAAACCTGATGGTCATAGAAACCGATCTGAAACCCGATGGTCATAGAAACTGATCTGAAACCTGATGGTCATACATAGAAAATGATCTGAAACCTGATGATCATAGAAACCAATCTGAAACCTGATGGTCATAGAAAATGATCTGAAACCTGATGGTCATAGAAAATGATCTGAAACCTGATGATCATAGAAACCAATCTGAAACCTGATGGTCATAGAAAATGATCTGAAACCTGATGGTCATAGAAACTAATCTAAAACCTGATGGTCATACATAGAAACCAATCTTAAACCTGATGGTCATAGAGCCTAATCTGAAACCTGATGGTCATAGAAACCAGTCTGAAACCTGATGGTCATAGAAACCAATCTGAAACCTGATGGTCATAGAGCCTAATCTGAAACCTGATGGTCATAGAAACCAGTCTGAAACCTGATGGTCATAGAAACCAATCTGAAACCTGATGGTCATAGAAACCAGTCTGAAACCGGATGGTCATAGAAACTGATCTAAAAGCTGATGGTCATAGAAACCAATCTGAAACCTGATTGTCATAGAAACCAGTCTGAAACCTGATTGTCATAGAAACCAGTCTGGAACCTGATGGTCATAGAAACTAATCTAAACCTGATGGTCATAGAAACCGATCTGAAACCCGATGGTCATAGAAACTGATCTGAAACCTGATGGTCATAGAAACCGATCTGAAACCTGATGGTCATAGAAACTAATCTGAAACCTGATGGTCATAGAAACTAATCTGAAACCTGATGGTCATAGAAACCAGTCTGAAACCTGATGGTCATAGAAACCGATCTGAAACCTGATGGTCATAGAAACCGATCTGAAACCTGATGGTCATAGAAACTGATCTGAAACCCGATGGTCATAGAAACCGATCTGAAACCTGATGGTCATAGAAACTGATCTGAAACCTGATGATAGAAACTAATCTGAAACCGGATGGTCATAGAAACCAATCTGAAACCTGATTGCCATAGAAACCAGTCTGAAACCTGATGGTCATAGAAACCGATCTGAAACCTGATGGTCATAGAAACTGATCTGAAACCTGATGGTCATAGAAACCGATCTAAACCTGATGGTCATAGAAACCAGTCTAAACCTGATGGTCATAGAAACTGATCTGAAACCTGATGGTCATAGAAACCAATCTAAACCTGATGGTCATAGAAACCAATCTAAACCTGATGGTCATAGAAACCGATCTGAAACGTGATTGTCATAGAAACCGATCTGAAACCGGATGGTCATAGAAACCGATCTGAAACCTGATGGTCATAGAAACCGATCTGAAACCTGATGGTCATAGAAACCGATCTGAAACCGGATGGTCATAGAAACCGATCTGAAACCTGATGGTCATAGAAACCGATCTGAAACCTGATGGTCATAGAAACTGATCTGAAACCTGATGGTCATAGAAACCAATCTGAAACCTGATGGTCATAGAAACCGATCTGAAACCTGATGGGAATAGAAACTGATCTGAAACCTGATGGTCATAGAAACTGATCTGAAACCTGATGGTCATAGAAACCGATCTGAAACCTGATGGTCATAGAAACCAATCTGAAACCTGATGGTAATATTTTCATGTATCTCGGTACATTTACTAAATGTAAGCTGATGAGGTTTTCTGAGGTTTTCTTTTCTGGGTGGATTATGGCTAAAAGGTTGTTTTAGTTTAAGCTTTATTATTTTCTGGGGTTTAAAATGTGAAGCGTTTTCTCTGTTTCTGTTATAAAGTTAGCTGGTGTTTAAAACCTGATGGTAGGAGGTTTTGCTGATGCTGGTCATATTCATGTTTTCCTGACGGGGTGTTTCTGTGTCGTAGGTCTACGCTCCGTCTGCCAGCACAGCCGACTACAACAGGGACTCGCCCGGCTATCCCTCCTCCAAACCTCCCAGCGCGGGCTTCCCCAGCTCCTTCTTCATGCCAGGTAAGAGCTGGATCCACCCATCAGGTGGGCTGATATACCTGAAGCTGGGAACTGTTCTGGAGATAAGAAATACCTTTACATTCCCCCCTTTGACGCCTCTGCTGTGTTTCAACTGAAAATAGAATTCTATTCAGTTTATTTCTATAGCCCCAATTCACATCATGTCATCTCAGGTCACTTTCCAGTTCACCAGATCATCCAGTCAGATTGATTCAAAGTTTTCTATCTGAGGAAAACCAGCTGATGCATCGACTCATTGACTCTTCAGCAATCCCTCACACTAAGCATGCTTGTAGCGACAGTGGAGAGGAAAAACTCCCTTTGAACAGGAAGAAACCTCTAGCAGAACCAGGCTCAGTGTGAGCGGCCATCTGCTGAGGCCATCTACAATCACACAGCATGAAACTGCTCTAGATGCTCTCCTTTCTATTTGAACTTTAAATATTGGATTTTTCTTTTTCTGCTCATAAATCTTTAGTTATCAGGTTGAAACTACTACAGCTGGTGACCCTGAAGACTACTAGGAAGGTTAACCTTGGTTAAAGTCAGGAAGGCAGCTGACCGGGTTAAGCTAGCGGCTATTAGCTAGTCAGCTAAACCAAAAATGGCTATTAATCTTTGCTTATAGGAGCCTACATTTTGTCAAACCGTTCAACACTAAACTAAAGAAGTCATAGTTTAGTATTTTACCGTCAACTGACTAGATTAATGGTTACTGAGTTTACATTGTGTAATACTAGTTTGAGTTTAGCCACCATTAGCGTGCTATCTAGCTACCAATTAGCCCAGTAGGAAGGTTATCTCTGACCTCTAACCTGCTGGAAGTTAGAAATAACAACAAAAGCCAATATAATTATTTATGACTGTTGTGTTTATTAGCCTAACAGAGTAATTAGCACTTCCACCAGCTTTAGCTTAGTTGGCTAAGTTAGCTACCTAAAATCTGTGCTAGGTAGGCTAGCACCTGCTTCTTTGCCTTGTAGTGTTTAGGGGTTGAGGCAAAGCGAGTGCAGGTGACCAGAGATGCTATAGATAACTGTAAAATAAGCTAATTTCACCACTAGCTTCTCTTCTGGTTCTGATGAAGGTCAGCATTCAGGTTAATCGGGTTTATAACGTTTATTGTTGTTCTGTGTAGAAATCCTAAAGTGAGAATAGAGTCAATCTGTGAACGTAGATGTTTCTCATCAACCATAAATCCTTATTTTAGCACCATTTAGGAGAATCACCTGGTAAACATGAATTTACAGCTGATTAAATGTTCAGGTGGCTTCATTTCTAGGGGAGTGGCGGCCTAGTGGTCAGAGCATAGAGGTTCTGAGCCCCACTGCCACTGACTGCCTCTCTGTGTCCCTGAGCCAGACCCTTAATCCCACACTGCACCCCGGGCGCTACACATTGGCAGCCCACTGCTCCCCCAGGGGAGGGGTTAAATGCAGAAAGAGAATTTCGCCAATGTGAGATGAATAAAGTTCAATTATTTTTATTATTAGTCAAAGTTATTGTGGTCGTTCAGCTGGATGAAGTCACCTACAGGTTTTATAAACCTCCATGTCTTCCTCTCTGTGCCTCCAGCAGATGGTCACCACAGCGGAGACCCCTGGAGCAGCAGCGGCAGCACTATGAGCCAGCAGGGTTACCACAGCAGCATGCTGGGGGGCGGGAACTCAGCACACGGCCCCGCCCAAGGCTCCTCCTACTGTGGGATCCATCCTCATGACAGACTGGTGAGCTGGAGGGTCACTACTGTCGTTCAGGAGAAAAGAACCAGGCTCTGCAGCGGGGCTAACCTTTTCCTTTCTGCAGAGCTACCCTTCACACTCATCAGCAGACCTCAGTTCCAGCCTCCCCCCCATGTCCAGCTTCCATAGAGGGGGGGGCGGCGGAGGCGGAGCCAATCACTACAGCACTGCCTCCTGTACCGCCGCGACCAACGGCACAGACAGCGTCATGGGTAAGAAATGGGCGGGATCGTCCCCGGTGGATTTGTAGAGATATAAGCAAGCATCACCTCTGACCGCATTAAATGTTCAACTGTTTAGGGTAACGTATCAGAGGCTGAATATCAAGGCATAGAACACCTAAAAACATCTAGGGCTAAAACAATTGGAGAAATTCTATTCAGTTTATTTCTATAGCTCCAATTCACATCACGTCATCTCAGGTCACTTTCCAGTTCACCAGATCGTCTCAGTGTGAGCGGCCATCTGCTGAGGCCCACTGGGGTTCAAGGAGACAGAAGCAGACATAGAAAATGAAGCATAGATACAAAAGGCAACTGTCAACCAGCTCCACAGGCGGCCCCGTCCAGGAAACACACAGCCAGGCAGACGAGCTCCGAGCCAGCTCCCATGTCAGAGGATGAAGAGAGCACATCCAGTTAGTCACAGTCAGAGAAACAGGACTACACTGGAAAACAGGCCAAGCTCCAGCATCTAGAAACAAAGGTGTTGATGGCAGCAGCACAGCTGATATTTCTCTCCAGGATGGAGTCACAGCCAAACAGGAACAGACCAGATGAAGCTACTATGAGAAAAAGCAGAGAGAGCAGAACGTTAGAGATTGAACTAACAGATTCTGCAGAGTGGGAGAATAGAGATAGAATGAAGCAGAATGATGAAAAAGGGGTCCCTATGTCCTCCAGCAGTCTAAGCCTATAGCAGCAGAACTATAGAGATAGATCAGGATAACCTGAGCCACTCTAACTAGAAGCTTTATCAAAAAGGAAAGTTTTAAGCCTAGCCTTAAAAGTAGACAGGGTGTCTGCCTCACGGACTAAAACTGGTAGTTGGTTCCACAGGAGAGGAGCCTGAGAACTAAAAGATCTGCCTCCCATTCTACTTTTAGAAATTCTAGGAACCACTAGTAAACCTGCAGATTGAGAGCGAAGTGCTCTGTTAGGAACATCAGGAACAATCAGATCTCTGATATCAGATGGAGCTTGGCCATTTAAGGCTTTATATGTGAGAAGGAGGATTTTAAATTCTATTCTATTTAAATTCACTTTTCACATCAGCTGAATAGTCAGAAAGGCACCAGGATATATGCATATTTGACAGGATTATTGAACAAGTTATTGTTATTTTAGCTTCATCTGGTTCAAACTCTGGAAGTTAATCTCTTATTAAGCATTTTCTGCTGCCTGATTTAAATTAAACTGAAAAAATGATCTAGAAATAAGTAAAATTTAGCCTTAATTTAAGCAGGTAAATAAAATGATCTGCCAATGGAGTGAGCATTTTTACTCTTAAAATAAGGTAATTGGATTCTATGTTCTTGAAATAAGAGAATGTGAATTGTTCTTTTGGCAAAGTGTTTAACTTACCTCCTCAATTCAAGAAATAATGACTAAATTAGATAAAAAAAAATTTCCAGAGTGATTATTCAAAATAATCCCTGCCAGATTAATGGATTATTAAAATAGTCATCAGCTGCAGCTCAGCTTCTCCACCTTCTTCCAGTGGCTGCAAACTCAGGGCTGCTGAGAAAACTTTTCTTCCTGGTTGGACATCCAGAGTGAGGCTGTGATTTCCTCTGCTAATGAACATGTTTTTGCAGCTCCGATCGGACGAGCTGAATAATTAAACATGTAGTCGACAACATCCTTATTTACCAGAAGGCTTCCCGCCCTGCGCTCCCCTGAGTGTTTGTGTCTCTGTGTGTCACAGCTAACCGAGCGCAGAGCGGCGCCGCCAGCAGCTCCCAAACAGGAGACGCCTTAGGGAAAGCACTCGCCTCGGTGAGTAGCGCGCTCACGCTTTCTGCAGCAGCAGCTCCGTTCTGCTGCGTCCTGGAAGGAATAATCCGGGTATAATCTTGCTCCATGTTCTCCGCTCAGATCTACTCTCCAGATCACACGAACAACAGCTTCTCCTCCAACCCCTCCACCCCCGTGGGATCACCGCCCTCGCTCACAGGTAAACACTCACATTTACACCAACCAACCAGAGGGGAGTCAGAACCTGGATGGACCTGAGGACAGTCTGCCTGCATGTCCAGGTTCTCAGTCATTCAGAGACCACAAGTCAGGCTGTAATCTCGGCCAACTGGACGTTAGAATAATGGAGCCAGGCGCCAGCTGGCTGCGATTTAAACTGGTTTTCTGGGAGAATTTCTGTCGTTAAATACCTTAGAAATAAATGTTTTTAAATGATTTATAGACGCAGTATAGTTGGGCTTTAAAGATGTTGGATTTATCCCAGGTTATCCGGTCCACTCCTCCACATGTCTGACCCATGTTCAGAATCAAGGTTATTGCCAAATAAGTTTGCACTTACAAGGAACTTGACTTGGTGTTGATGGTGCAGACTGCTTATAAATATATATATACAGGATACAGGACTACTATGAGAAAAAGCAGAGAGAGCAGAACGTTAGAGATTGAACTAACAGATTCTGCAGAGTGGGAGAATAGAGATAGAATGAAGCAGAATGATGAAAAAGGGGTCCCTATGTCCTCCAGCAGTCTAAGCCTATAGCAGCAGAACTATAGAGATAGATCAGGATAACCTGAGCCACTCTATCTATAAATCTCAGCATAGAAATCTGAATGCCTCTTAGACCTGACCCTAACCTAACCATAGCATAGCCAGGATATAGCTTTGAAGGTGTTTGCTGTGCGATGAGGCGTCATCAGGATCCAGTGGTCGGCACCTCCTGCCTGGAACATGGACTCCCTCTCAGAATCCTTCCTTCTATTCATTTCTTAAACTTTGACCTTTCACCTGTAAAATGTGTTTTATTATCGCCTGTTAGTTTGGGATACTTCTGCCTGGTTGAAGTTTTTAGATTGTTTTGCTGTGATAAATGGAAGTCCTTCCTGTGTCCGCTCCAGACGCCCCCCCTCCACCTTCCCTCCTCCCTCCCCTCTCCAGATGCCATAAACCGGAGCCGCCCCTTAAAGTGAAAAATTACTTTTCTAATAATAATTGTGTCAAATTTGTCTGTAATTGTCGGCGCTGCACACACCGTTTGCTGTTCCTCCGCCTCGCCGTGTGACTGATAGCTTTAATTACGAGCACCACTTCCACAAAACGTTCACAAACCTGCCGGCTCTGCAAACACCAGCCCTCTCCCCTCTTCCTCCTCCTCGTCATCATCATCATTATAGCTGACTAGGATATTGCCTGTGAAACCATAATTGGTGTTTATCATTGTGTCAGACTTACTCCACTTTTAACAAATTAGAAATGAAGCCTATTAGAGCAAAATACATGCAAATTGATAACCGAGGCGAACGCCGTGAGGGCGTTTTACGCCGTCGGACCCGGAATAATTTAGCCGCCGTTTAATACATATATTTGTATTTGCACATGAATGTACCCAGGTGATTATACATTAATTAGCATATGTAAATGAGTGTGTAATATGAATAAAGGAGAGGGGAGAAAAACCAGGACCAAGGAGAGAAACACGAGCTAACGAGAAGGAATCAGGGATACAGGGTGGAGATGACAGGTCCGTCAGGTCCTAATCCGTCAGGTCCTGGTCCGTCAGGTCCTGATCATTCAGGTCCTGGTCCGTCAGGTCCTGATCCTTCAGGTCCTGGTCCGTCAGGTCCTGGTCCATCAGGTCCTGCTCCGTCAGGTCCTGATCCTTCAGGTCCTGGTCCGTCAGGTCCTGGTCCGTCAGGTCCTGATCCGTCAGGTCCTGGTCCGTCAGGTCCTGATCCTTCAGGTCCTGGTCCGTCAGGTCCTGACCTGTCAGGTCCTAATCCTTCAGGTCCTAATCCTTCAGGTCCTGGTCCGTCAGGTCCTGGTCCGTCAGGTCCTGATCCGTCAGGTCCTGATCCATCAGGTCCTGATACTTCAGGTCCTGGTCCGTCAGGTCCTAATCCTTCAGGTCCTGGTCCGTCAGTTCATGGTCCGTCAGGTCCTGATCCGTCAGGTCCTGATCCGTCAGGTCCTGGTCCGTCAGGTCCTGATCCTTCAGGTCCTGGTCCGTCAGGTCCTGATCTGTCAGGTCCTAATCCGTCAGGTCCTGGTCCGTCAGGTCCTGATCCGTCAGGTCCTGATCCGTCAGGTCCTAATCCTTCAGGTCCTGATCCTTCAGGTCCTGGTCCGTCAGGTCCTAATCCGTCAGGTCCTGGTCCGTCAGGTCCTGATCCGTCAGGTCCTGGTCCGTCAGGTCCTGATCCGTCAGGTCCTAATCCTTCAGGTCCTGGTCCGTCAGGTCCTAATCCTTCAGGTCCTGGTCCATCAGGTCCTGATCCTTCAGGTCCTGATCCGTCAGGTCCTAATCTTTCAGGTCCTGGTCCGTCAGGTCCTGGTCCGTCAGGTCCTGATACTTCAGGTCCTGGTCCATCAGGTCCTGATCCTTCAGGTCCTGGTCCGTCAGGTCCTAATCCTTCAGGTCCTGGTCCGTCAGGTCCTGATCCATCCTGGTCCTGATCTGTCAGGTCCTGGTCTGTCAGGTCCTGGTCCGTCAGGTCCTGATCAGTCAGGTCCTGGTCCATCAGGTCCTGGTCCGTCAGGTCCTGGTCCGTCAGGTCCTGATCCGTCAGGTCCTGGTCCGTCAGGTCCTGGTCCGTCAGGTCTCATCATTTCCTTGTCTGTTATAAAGTCCCAGTCAATCAGGTCCTGGTCTTTAGGGTCTCATCAGGTTCCGGTGCATTTTTTTTAAGTTGAAGAATGAAAAGTCATCAACAGTGAAAAACAAAAGATCAAAAAATCTTAAATATTTTTTAAATTCTAAAACGACCATCTTAAACATCAGCGGCCACGCCCCCCCTAGCACCCACGCCCCCTCTTTGGGAACCTCTGGGTGAGGCTGATGTTGAAATAATTGAAATGGGCCTAGAAAACGGTTCATCTCCTCCTGCTTGTGCTTTTAGCTCTCCTTGTTCTCCACTTCCTGTCCTGATGATGTCATTTCCTGTGCTCTCCTTCCAGCTGCCAGTTCAGCCGTCTGGTCGAGGAACGGAGGACAGGGAGCATCATCGCCAAACTATGAGGCTCCTCTGCATTCGCTGGTGAGCAGAAACACGCCAGGCCTTCCTCAGCGGTTCGATGTTCCTCAGCGGTTCTTTAGATCCAGTCAGAGGAAGCTTCCAGGAGGACCGTCTCCATGTCCCTTCCCTCCATCCTGAGCTCTGCTGATTGGTCGATCAGGTCTTCTGTCCAGGAAGATGTCAGCAGAGAATCAGGAGCCAAACGACAGCTTCCTGTCTGTAGCCATCATGGCCGCTCTCTGTAACCTCAGGGTCTATGTCCTCTACTTCCTGTTTCAGCAAAGTCGCATTGAGGACCGCCTGGAGCGTCTGGACGATGCCATCCACGTGCTGCGTAGCCACGCCGTAGGGCCGTCCACGGGGATGACAGGCGGTCACGGCGACATGCACGGTCTGATCGGAGCCGCACACACGCACAACGGCGCCATGGGTGGACTGGCGAGCGGCTACGGGACGGGACTGCTGTCCAACAGACACTCACTGATGGTAGGCGCTGTTTGATGATGTCGCTGCTGGGTCAGAAGGATCAGTTCAGCTCCGGTTCCTCTGCTGATGGCACTTTATTAAGAAAGAGTTTCTACATCCATCATGCTTCATCCATCCATCCATCATCCATCATCCATCCATCCATCCATCATCCATCCATCCATCCATCATCCATCCATCATCCATCCATCATCCATCCATCCATCCATCCATCCATCATCCATCATCCATCATCCATCATCCAACCATCCGTCCTTCATCCATCCATCATCCATTTATCCTTCATCCATCTTGTGACCCCATGATGTTTTTAACCAACATTTTATCAAACTGGTTTCATATAATAAAACACGACTTCAGCTCCAGAGAAGCTAAATAAACATTATTTGAGTTCTTCTTTTCTTTCAGGTAGACATGAATTAATTTATCTGGTATGAAGTGAAACGTTTTGAGGCGCTGGAGTTCACTAGTGAATATTTTCCACATTCAGGCCATAGAACAATAAACAGCTGCAGGCTGTGAGGAGACATGGAGGCAGGCTGGACCACGGGCATGTCGGCACGCCTCAGGGCGCCGCTCCGCTTCAGCTTAGAGGGTTTGACCTTTTAGAGAAGTGCTGAAAGATTTAAGGAACTGCAGAACAAGTCCATCATCATCATCGTGTCATTGATGGCTGCACCAGAAACCAGACTGGTTTAAATTGGATTAATCTCAGGATTTGTCAGGGCGGCAGGGAGGCAGAGGTGAGTTTCTTGAGGATTTAATGAACTGTTAACAGACAGCTGAGGCAGGAATCCAAAAATCAAATGTGAAAAAAAGTCAAACAAACCAGAAACCATGGAGACATCAGAGGAAAAACAATCACGACGAGGTAGACTCAGTGAGACGGAGATGGAGGAAGTTAGACGAGGAACCAGCACTGAGGAACGGCACAGAGAGAGTATTTATGTGAGACAGAAGAAAAAGAGAGGACTAACGAGCAGATTGGGAGCAGGTGTGAACAGAGCAGACAGGAAAGGAGCTAGGGAAAGAGGAGAACACAAGAGGGCAGCAGAGGGCAACAAATAAAGACCTGAAAACTGAAAAATAACCAGAAAACACAACAAAATAAGAATTAAACAACTAAAACTAGAAAACATGTAGCAAAGGAAAACTGAAAACTCAAAAGAAAACAGAACAGAACCAAGACTGACAGGATGAGAAGCAGAAAGCGGATCAGAGGATGGACAGTGAGGATATGATGACATCACTGTGATCACAATATATCGATAATGATGATCTCTTATCCTCGTTTCTGGAACTATGGAACTGAAAAAGACCTGGATAATAAATCCATGAATCATTTTGGTCTGAACTGAACATAACCGTCCCAGGAGAGGCTGACCCAGGGTTTCCACAGGTCTTTAAAAGTCAACCAACGAGTCATTTTTAAATTAGATTAAGGCCTTAATTGGTATTAAAATTAATTAAATGTGAAGATTGTGTCATTTAAAATGCTTTATTTAAAAAAAAAAAAAAATGTTTATAAAAAAACATTCCAGTGAGATATAATATATTGCAATATTATTGCGCAGCACTGCTTCCGTATGGAGGATAAAAAGTGCCAAAATTAAATAAATAAATACAGAATTAAATAAATAATTAAATGTGTCAATAATTAATTAAATGTGGAATTAAATAAATAAATGTCATTCATTAATTAAAACCACGTCACTAATATAAAGTGCCACAATTAAATCAATAAATACAGCGATAAACAATTAACTAAATGTGTAATTCATAAAATAAATAAGGAATTAAATATATAAATGTGTCATTAATTTAATAAAATACGTCTTCATTTTATTAAAAATATATATATACAATAAATTTCAGTGTGCATTTAATTATTTCATGGTCCTGTGTCACAGTGCATCAATCTGTCAAACTCACCCATCAAAGTTAGGGGGCGGTTATCTAACACCTGATTGGTCACCCTGCACATTAAGGCGAAGCAAAGCGATTACAGAGACTGTGATCCACAGGTTGTGAACATACTCTGATACAGTAGGTGGCGACTCGATTCGCGTTAACCCCGCCCCCTAACTTTGATGACCAAGGTTTTTGCTGTGTTTTATATATATATATATATATGTATATATATATATATATATATATATATATACATATATATATATATACATACTTTCAGAGCTCTGCAGTCCTCGGTTAAGGTCAGAGGTCATGATTGAATGAGACTGGCCAGAGGTTGAAGGTCAGAACCACTGCTGACCCAGAAGAACTCTGAGGTCTGTCAGACAGCCAGGCATGGTGGCGGTAGTATGATGGTGTGGAGCGGCTGTATCAGAGCCCTGAATGTTGGTAAAGAGTGAAGGTGACCCTGACCTGCTGGCGAATCGGAGCGAAGGCGTCTGACGGGGAATACCTCACTGCTGAGTAGAATGTTTTCATTTCATTGGTTTAAAGGACCACTGAGGCCATGTAAACGGCACTGATTATCCTCATTTTGTTATTTTAAGTTTGATGAATCCTAAGATCTTTTTGTCAGTGTGTCCACGCCAGTAATAGTAATATTTCTGTCCAGTATTTGTTTCCATGGCAACACCTCCAAAAGTCGTTTCAATAAATAAAGCAATTTATGAATTCAGTTGCTTTCAGTTATGAATCAATTGAAGACACGATCCAGATCACACCCAGCCAGTCAGCCACTGGTAAGGGCTGCATCTTTTTCTTAGTGTTCAGTGAAAATATCGCAATGCATCGCAATATTTCAAGTACCGTGATGCATCGTGATAGAATCGCATCGTGGCATGTGAATCGTGATTCGAATCGAATCATGACTTCTTTGCCAATACCCACCCCTACTGCTGAGGAGGTCGTGTATATTTTCAGCGTAAACAGGAACTGTGGGAGGAGGACGGATGTTTAAAAAAAGTGACGCCATTGTGTTTTCTGTTTTCCCCTTCTCCTCTTGCTGGTGTTTTGATCTGGTTTTTAACTCTTTCCCTGCCTGCTGTTTTACAGGCTGCCTCTCACTTTTCCCTCCACGTGTTTACATCTTTGCTCTGATTCCTGTTTTGATCTTCCTTCTCCATCGGCTTTTAGATTTAGACAAACTTTTATTGTAGTTTTGTACACAGCGTAAACAAAAGGAAACTTCATTTACTAACAGCTTTCATGACATTTCCATTCCATAACGTGATCAGATGTAAAACACTGTGGGAGAAAAAAGGCATTGATATGGAAGTTCAGAGCGTTAGATTTTCACACACACACACACACGGCCGTCTGCAGTTTGGCAGCGTTCGGGCCGAGACGCTTGCAGGCTGAGATCATAACTCTGGGAAAACAGGTGGTGGGCCGATGTGGGGCTGAGTTCACAACTCTGAGTGCATCACAAACACAGAAGCAGATGCATGTGTCTGAACAATCAGCAGCGTTTCAGTTCCAGGTTCCTGCTGGACCCTGAGAGCTAAGAGGATGTGGTGACCTAACATGTTGGGATCCAGCTCTGTTTTCTGCCTCAGTCGGGTCTTAAAATCTTCATGAAAACCCAGAGATCCAAACTAGAACATTTAACAGCAGGCTTTCTGCTAATTAACCCCTAAAAATTAAACAGAGTTCACCAACTTCCTGTTTCTCCTGTTTCTCAATTCACTAGAACACGAGTACGGACTCGTTTCCTCACCAAGTCAGTTCTTGACTAGACCCCAGGAAAGTCTGGACTCAGGGAGAACGGGAGCAGAATAAATCTGGGTCAACTGGAACAGAAGCGTACTGATGACATCACCACATTCAAAGCTAGGAGCTGCATTTCACCTGCTGGTATTAATAGTCTCTAGATGATAATAAATTATGACTTTTTTCATTTACTGGGGGAATAATAATGAACACAGTCAGATAAACACAAATCTAATGAACATTTTACTAAATAAAACAAAAAATACCTCCATCAGAGCCAGCGGACCTTCACACACGGCTATGCAGAGAGAGGGCTGCTGCAGACGGACTAACGTTAGCCCTGGATGCCGCAGACGGGCTAACGTTAGCCCTGGCCGCCGCAGACGGGTTAACGTTAGCCCTGGCCGCCGCAGACGGGCTAACGTTAGCCCAGGCCGCCGCAGACGGACTAACGTTAGCCCTGGCTGCCAAAGACGGGCTAACGTTAGCCCTGGCCGCTGCAGACGGGCTAACGTTAGCCCTGGCTGCGGTTAGCCTCGGAGGTCCACAGGTTGCAACGGTCCTCTCAACATCACAACTTTTTTTAAATTCCGCACTAAACCAGTAAATGTTCCATATAGTGAAGCTTAAAGTATAATCTTCTCGCCTCAAATGATCTTAAAATGTACTTTTATTGAACAACAGCAACAGAAATAAGAACTTTTAACTTAATCCTCTGAGCTCTGTGAGCGCTAACCTGGAAGCTGCTGCTGCCGCAGTGCATGCTGGGACAGCCGTCAGTCTGGAGGATGGACAAGTCTGCTCTGATGCATGCTGGGTAAAGAGGGAGGGGCCAGAACAACATCCGGGGACTTTGTCCGTTCTTGATCTAATGCTGATGACATACTGAGAAGCGGCCGATGCCGGTACATTTTCTATAATGAGGTCAAGATGTTTTAGCATCATAGCATCATCTGTTATAAACCAATCAGTCGTTACTAATTGCAGAGTAGTTCTGCCATCCATAGCAGTTAGCATGCTAACAGTTAGCTTTACAGCACAGTAACGTTGCTAGAAGAATAAACGGCCGATCTTCAGAGATTCAGCTGATGTTTGCAGGAAGGGTCGATTTCAAACGATGCTAAAAAAAAAGCATTTTACTGAGGCAGCAGATTTTTCTGGTTTTTTTAATTACTAACCAAATAATAGCAAAGATGAACCCACTTTATGGCGTGCAGTAGAATGTGTTTTTTATCAAGTGGGAAGCGTGTGACCGTTGGAGGCCGAGGCGGCTTAAAACCAGGTCAGAATGGCTGTTTGGGTCTAAAGTCCTGCTGCTTGCTTTACTGTTTAAAAGGAAACTCTGAGAAAGATGGGAAAGGTTAAATGAAGGCTCTCTCTTTCCACTAAGCTGTGTCACAGTAACAGAGATGCCTCATAATCTGCATTAACCCCCCCTTTACTAAATGCATCCTATAAGCTGATAAAAGTTGGATTTACTCCAGTGTCGGTGGTTGGACTGGTGAACGATACGCAGACATGTCAGGTTGGAACTAATCCCGGATGAGTAACATCTTATGGAAGCTTCCAGAGAGGGGGGGGCTCTGACCGCTCCCCGCGTTACGATGGGAGCGTCTGAACGTCCAGCAGTTAAAGGAAACAGTCTGGGAGGTTTTCTGTGTTCTTCGTATTTTAATTTAGATTTCCGACTAAATTAGTTTGATTCTCAGAAGGATTTAATCCAGAAATATTTCATAGGGTGTCCATCTTGGTTTGTCACATCTTTAGGCTTTGTGAGGCGTAGGGGGGATCCTCCCCTGGAAAAGGTTGAAATTTAGACTCTGAAACGCTATTTCCTGCAGAAGCAGCCGCTTTAGACGCAAAGCTTATTGTTGATAACAGCTAATGTAGCAAAGCTGCTCTGTGGCATCGAACACAGGAGCAGCAGAAGCACCTGGACTCACTTTACTGGACGTCTGACCTTAATGAGGATCAGTGCTAGCGGTCTGAACGTAGCATTATTCATTAAAATAAAGCAAGCCATTAGCTGCCATTGTTCCAGGCAGAGAAAGGATAGGGTAGCTCCGCCCACCGCGCATCAGAACCACTTTACCACCGCGCAGCTAGATCAGCAAAGATGCTTCAGCCGCATCAGAACTAAACTGGTACAATGGCAGAAAACTGTACAAGTTAATAAACTGTTTGAGAGGAGTGATCACAGCGCTCTGCATCAGCAGCGCTGTGTCTGACTCCCTGCCAGCTCCCAGATCAGCTTCTCTCATTGGTTGATGAGGCGCGTCCAGCAGCTGCTGCTTCTAAAGCGCGTCACGCGCCTCAGATGCTCAGAAGGTCATGAGGCGCTGCGGCAGCCGCTGTGGACGATGCAGGACCGTCTGATGCGGCTTGATGCACGCCAACCATCGACTTTGCATGGAAACCTGCTGCTTCTGCAGCGTGCCGTCTGAACCTAGCATAAGACTTTTATTAGTTTTATAACTAATGGTAACAGTGTCAAATTTAACTTTGTTTAATCTTAAAAAACAGTTTATTTTGGTATGTGGTGAGTAACAAGTTGGGGCAGCACCGAGACCAAACACAAAAAGAATAATTGTCTGGATGAAACTTAATTTTTTTTTTTAAATACCAACAGGCCATAATAAAAATGAGCTTACATGAAACAAAACTAATGAGTTTATTTTTAAAATGTAGGAAGTAGAGGAAAAAGTTGAAACGTTTTTTATTCAGGCGAGAAATGTTAATTCATTAACAGGTCCCCTTTTTGTTGATTAAAATGATCTGATTAATTAAAACATCTATCTGTAATAAAATCTATGATTTATTTTAATAGAAGTAGGTCTGGGAAGTTTATTGCATTTGTAATATCGCAATTTTCAAATCGCAGAGGCATCATTTAGCAAGAGTAAGACACTGCAGTTCTTCTTCCAGCCCTTTAGGGGGCGGTAATACGCCTAAAGACGGGAAGAGAGAGACGCAGCTAGCTCAGAGATTCATGCCTGCAGATAGAAGTTAGCACTTTGAGCAAAGGTTACGTTAAAGTCCTGCAAAATTCTGGAAACGCTTCCGAGATCCGGAAAAATCCCGAATCCTCTAAAAAAACATTTTATAGGATTTTATTTTTCCTGCGTTTTATCGTCATTCCACTGCAACAAGTACGGAGCAACGAAATGCGCTCTGCATTTAACACATCCCATCGGGGAGCAGTTAAGGGTCTGGCTCAGGGGCCCAGAGTGGCAGGCTGTGGGAGTGGGATTCAAACTCAGAACCGCTCTAACCACTAGCCCCCCCCCCCCCACCCCCCACCCCACCCCACCCCCCATATGATTGTGGTTAATCAAGGAATATTAATATACATTCAGATATTGTTTTAAAATAATCACCATTTTAGTTTTTAACCCTAAATGTTAATATTTAACTCCTGATGTTTCCAGATGTTTCTAACTTCCACCTTTACTTCCCGTCTATGTGGAATAAATCAAACTGCTGTGAATTTAAAGACAGTTGAATCTTTGTCGGCGGCTGCAGGTTCTGGTTCCACCGGCTGCTAGAAGCTTCCTAAGAACGCCGTCATTTTCCATGTTGCTCCTTTTTCCTCCTCCTCCTTTAGAAGAAATTAAATTTTTGATGAGGAGCAGCAGAGTCTGCCGGCTGTCTGTCCTCTCAGAGCGACGCAGTGGAAAATGTTGCGGCGTTTTTCCTCCAGTGGGCGTCCCGCCTCAGTCTGCTGTGTTTTAACAGGTGCTTTCTGTCAGAGGTTCAGCACAGAGGAGCGGCTTTATGGCCGTGTTTGGATACAGGCAGGCTGCTGCTGACCGCATTATTTATACGCTCAACCCCTCATGTGTGTCTCTGCTCAAAGAATGCATGAAAAACTGGATTCTGCCTCGTCTGCTCTGGCTTTTTTCACACTAAGACGTTTCAGCTTCAATTCAATTTTAAAGGAAAAGTTCGGTGATCAAGGAATAATCAATGGATCATTATTTATACCTAAAACTAATACGTTTGCTGTGATGTAATGAAATTTAGCGTTAATCAGTAAAAAAATAAAAATATTTTTCACCGTGATCACTGAGTCTGGGAGCGGCCATTTTTGCCCAAATATAGTAGCCCCTCCCTCCTGCCATCTTCCAGCAGTGAGGTCACGGTACGGTAAGCCTAGCGCCATTCTCCCCGCTTTACAAGCTAAATCAATGGGAACTACTAGACACATCTGCAATCAACAACAATTATTGAAGATTTCCAGAGGACTTCACCATTGAAATTCACCAGAGCTATAGTGAAACTGGGAGGCACAAGGATCCTTTCAGTGAAAAGAGTCTGCTGTCAGCGTCCTGTTTTCTTTTATCAATACGAGTGGCCATATTCTGCTATAAAGTGAAGAATAAAATACCAATACTCATCTGTCATCAATATAACATCAAACGTTTCACTTTAAAAAGGTTGGCATTGAGGTTTGAGTGAAGTCGATCAGCTCTTCCTACTCGGCGAGGGGAGAATAATCCAGTCAGGAATAACTACCTCTGCAGGCAGCGCTGAAAGCTCCCAGCCTGTGGGGGATTTCCTGCGGCTGGAAGTTAATAGAAAGTGTTTTTAAAGGTATAGTGGAGGATGTTGTTTTTCCAGGTGGATCATCTCAATAAATGGTCCTCCTAACTGTCAATCATTCTGGTCATATGTTTCCGTAAGGCCGTCCTACGCGCTCGTCCACATTTTCACTGACCGCTGGTGAGTCTGACATAGTGGAAAAAATGGAAATCTTCTTTTGGAAATTCCAATTAAGTAAAACATCAATCTACTGGACTTTGTTTCCCAGTTTGAAGACGTTTCTCTTCCATCCAGGAAGATTTTTCATTCCAAATGTCAGAAATAGCGTTTAGTTCCAGGTTTTATCCAGCAGCCCAACAAAGCCTGGTTTTAGTTTAGAAAACATGCAAATAGAAACGGATGAACGGGTCCCCCCCTTTGGAATGGGGGTCGTTTGGCTTCATTGTTAGCCTGCAATGCCCCATACCTGTCTATGTCTCTGAAAGGGGGGTCGTTAGAGGGAATAGTTGGCCTGGATGAACAGGTGAGGTCTCCTGTTCTCCTGTAAAGGGGTTGGAGCTGCGATGATAGCGGGAAGGAATCAACTCTATCGCTGCATTGAAGGTTTTTGAAAAGCTGGAGACCCCCCCCCCCCCCCCCCCCCGTTTAAGGTTGTTTTTTCTTTCTTAACATAGATGGCTTCCTTCACGCCCCTCTATAACCAGCTGTCTTCTTTATCCAAAATGTGGACATTCTGGTCCTCCAAAGAATGTCTTTTGTCCATCAGGTGTAGATGTAGAGATGTAGCGCAGAGTCTTGTCCAGAGGAGGGCGCTCTCCTGTGTTGGGCCATGCTTCTGTGGAGAGGATTGGTTTCTCCAATATAAAGATCAGAGCGTTCCTCCCTGCATTGACCTGCAGACACTCTGCTCAGATTAGGTCTTTAGGATGAACTAGTCTCTGTTTCAGGGTCAGTTTGGTTTGAAACGTTCTGGGATTTTATGTTTGGAGAAAATCCTCTGGAGTTTTTCAGACTCCAGCATCATCTGGGATGGAGATGTTTTAGCGTTTAATTTTCTCACCGTTATTTTCTTCTGCGTGTCTTTCGGATTTGCTGATTTGACAAACTGATTCTTTTGGAAAGTAAGCTTGTATGAACAAGACAAGACCATTTCTCCTGGTGCACGCTCTCGCACGTGTTTAATAGGCGTTCCCTGTCAGGAGCGGCTACAGGGTTGTGCATCTTTTAAAGCTACAGTGTGTAATTTTCAGCGACATCTAGCGGTCAGACTGCAGACCGCAGCAACATGAACATCTCCCCCCCAACAGTACGGCGAGCGTTACGGGACAAAATGTCTTCCACGACGTCCGCATCACCTACCTTCTCAAGTGATGAGGTTTGTTTACATAGATAATTTTACAGATAGTATTTCATTAGTCTGTGTGTTCAGTACCGTCTCAGTTCATCTCTCTCAACTTGCTGTAGTTACTTTCGAGCGTAATGGGTGATCTCGCAATCGCTAGTGTGTTGGCTCTGCGCTGCCGTAGCGCAAAGATGTCTGCCTCCATGGCTGCGAGACCCGCTCCTATGTAATTATAAATAACCAATTCTAAGGCAACGCAAATATTGAGGTTAAGAGGCTGAGCTCGTAGATGATGATAAATAACATAGTTATGTATAATATATTACATTTCTGACTGTATATCCCTGTAATTATTACACACTGTAGCTTTAAAGCATGTTTTAAAAAATATGCAAAAATCCTCCATTATATCTTTAATGTTTGTGGTAAAAACTGCCAGAACCAGAATATACAATGCAATATCTTTCATCAGCAGGTTTTCTAGTTAATTTGGGTTTTTCTAAACTGTTCCTCCATAGTTCATAAAAATGTTTTAGTGCAGCGATCAGAGCTGCTCTCTGTTCCTTCTACATAATCATCCATTCTACCAGTTTTTTGATATTTATTTATCTTTCATGTGCAGAAGCGATGACAGCTTAGAGGTAGAGTCTGTCTCCCCACAAAAAACTGCTGGATCAGCTTTTCTGATTGGTTGACGCTCCGGCGTCCAGCGGGAAAAGTTACGTTTGCTAAAGTCCAGCGATGGAATCTCTGAAGGTGCCGCTGGACGCGTGATGCCGTCCCTTATAGAATCTGCCTGTAAACCAGAACCATGGCGCCCAGAAGGTGTGAAAGCAGCATGAAAGCTTTACTGGTGTCACAGAATAAACCGTCCCCCAGAAACGATTGCTGGTCTTGTTTCTCTCCTTTGGGTTATTTTAGGTCAGCAGCCTCCCGTTCCTTTGGTTGACCTCTGACCTTTAGATGTTCTGACTGAGCTCTCTGGGTGATTCTGCTAGATCTGCTGCTGGGGGGGGGGTCGGCCTACTTCGTGCTGTCAGATGTCTCCTATTTTGGGCCCTTATAGTGAAACCTGTGGATAATCGCTGGCAGCTCTCCTGGCTCTTCTTTCCTAATAAGCTCCTGGATGTCAGAGACGGCGTTCCCAGATGGGAAGGATTGGATTTAGGGAATTCTCAGGGTTTAGGATCGATTCCCTTTGGAACTCAAACTGGTATTAAAACCTTTTCTAGGCCGTTATTGGAGTTAAAGACGGAACAGTTAAAAACTGGTTTCATGGTGGCGTTAATGAAACAAAAAGGCTGTTCTTTAGGAATCCTTTGGATTCATGGATCCATTCAGATATTTTCAGAGATCAGCGGTTCTTCCTGTTCTGGGAAAAAATGATGGCCGATCAACGTTTCTCTGTTTTCTCCTCCATTGATTCGACTCATGGCTGAAAGAAACATCTGGAAAAGCCTGGTTGGTGTTTGAGGTCGGCGAGCGACGCTCAGAGCAACTTTCCCAGCTTGATCCGGCGGATGGGAGCGGCTGAGGAAGCAGGAAGGGTTAATAACCTTCGTTTACCTCGGATCGCCTCTGATCTGCTCTGCTGCTCTTTCCTTTTGTCTGTTCATGGAAGATAATCAGAAGCGACCGTCAGCGATATGCGGCTAATATGAGCTGAAATATTCCAATCTACAGAGTTGGCGGAAGGTTGGCGTTCTGAGCGGCGTCCCGCAGCAGACGTGTCCGTTACCGTTTACAGCCGCCTGATGAATCTGTCTGAGGAGGCGTGTCGTCCTCCGACTCTCCTTCGTCTTCCTCCGTTCTCCTTCCTCTCAGACACGTGCCCCTCCCACCCATCAGCAGGATCACACATGACAGCCGCCGCCGCTCCCCCAAATTTATCATCCTCAGTTTCTCCTGCAGATGAACTTCATTAGATCAGAAAAAACTGTAAAAAACACAGAAAAATCCAACATTTAGTTAGAGATTATTGATTGAGAGGGAATATAATCCCAGATGCTGACCAGGTGTTCATCAGAATAACCAGTAAATTTAACTTATAACAGATTAATGAGAGAAAATACACTCACCGGCCACTTTATTAGGTACCCCATGCTAGTAACGGGTTGGACCCCCTTTTGCCTTCAGAACTGCCTCAATTCTTGGTGGCATAGATTCAACAAGGTGCTGGAAGCATTCCTCAGGGAGTTTGGTCCATATTGACATGATGGCATCACACAGCTGCCGCAGATTTGTCGGCTGCACATCCATGATGCGAATCTCCCGTTCCACCACATCCCAAAGATGCTCTATTGGATTGAGATCTGGTGACTGTGGAGGCCATTTGAGTACAGTGAACTCATTGTCATGTTCAAGAAACCAGTCTGAGATGATTCCAGCTTTATGACATGGCGCATTATCCTGCTGAAAGTAGCCATCAGAAGTTGGGTACATTGTGGTCATAAAGGGATGGACATGGTCAGCAACAATACTCAGGTAGGCTGTGGCGTTGCAACGATGCTCAATTGGTACCAAGGGGCCCAAAGAGTGCCAAGAAAATATTCCCCACACCATGACACCACCACCACCAGCCTGAACCGTTGATACAAGGCAGGATGGATCCATGCTTTCATGTTGTAGACGCCAAATTCTGACCCTACCATCCGAATGTCGCAGCAGAAATCGAGACTCATCAGACCAGGCAACGTTTTTCCAATCTTCTATTGTCCAATTTCCATGAGCTTGTGCAAATTGTAGCCTCAGTTTCCTGTTCTTAGCTGAAAGGAGTGGCACCCGGTGTGGTCTTCTGCTGCTGTAGCCCATCTGCCTCAAAGTTCCACGTACTGTGCGTTCAGAGATGCTCTTCTGCCCACCTTGGTTGTAACGGGTGGTTATTTGAGTCACTGTTGCCCTTCTATCAGCTCCAACCAGTCTGGCCATTCTCCTCTGACCTCTGGCATCAACAAGGCATTTCCACCCACAGAACTGCCGCTCACTGGATGTTTTTTCTTTTTCGGACCATTCTCTGTAAACCCTAGAGATGGTTGTGCGTGAAAATCCCAGTAGATCAGCAGTTTCTGAAATACTCAGACCAGCCCTTCTGGCACCAACAATCATGCCACGTTCAAAGTCACTCAAATCACCTTTCTTCCCCATACTGATGCTCGCTTTGAACTGCAGGAGGTTGTCTTGACCATGTCTACATGCCTAAATGCACTGAGTTGCCGCCATGTGATTGGCTGCTTAGAAATTAAGTGGTAACGAGCAGTTGGACAGGTGTACCTAATAAAGTGGCCGGTGAGTGTAGATTCAAGATTATGAAAGCTTTATTGAAACAGGAAAGAATTCACCACTGAGATTAAATAATCTAACCCCCCCCCCCCCCCCCCCCCTTTTCGGTTGATCCGTTTCCAGGAGCTCTGATGATTTTCTCTGAGGTGTAAAACTTGATGCCAAACAGTTTAGGAGCTGATTAATTATTATTGATATTCAGACTGAGATTATTCTTCAACTGATGTTTTCTCAATGATATAAAACTATAAGTTCTTTAAACTTTACTTCCTGTGAGCTAAATGTTTAAAAATAATCTCAGAAAAAAGAAAAAAAACTCAATTAAATTTCCCTTTCTTCTCATCGGAGGATTTTCACTGATTCAGGCTTCAGTTTGAAGCAGAAATGAAGCAAAGCAACTCAGTTCCATTAGCAGCAGAAAAAAGAGACATTTCAGTAGATATCAGCAACTTATAGCCCGGTGTGGCTTTTATATATATGTATGTATATATATATATATATATGTTTCCTTTTTTTTTTATGTAGTGGGCGTGGCTTAAAGTGAGGCTCACTCTATAGTCCAGAAAATACGGTATGTTGCAAATGCAATTAATCGCCAAGCCCTAGTTTGTAGAATAGAAAATGATTTTAATGCTCAATAACTTGTAAATGTTGGGATTAACAACAGCAGGAAAATGATTTAATACATTAAAAATTAGATAATTTACACAAAAATGCAATTTTAAAGCATATAAAAACAATAAAATACTGCAATTTAAGGTTTTAACATAAAAAATGTGCAGTTATTAAAAATGTACCAAATGTTCTGCTGGTGAAGACTAAATTAAAAAAAACTATTTCACCATAAGTGAGCAAAAAAGGTTTTAATAATAATGAATTCATTACTCTTGATTTCATTTTAGATTTTTATTCGTTAACTTTCAGACGACAGATTCAAAAAGGCTTCAGGAATCTGTTCATTAAATCGCACATTAAAGCGATAAAAACTGAAGACGAGAGAAAATGTTTCCCATCGGTTTATTAATCATTATTTTTAAATCATCATTTATAATTTTACTTTTAGTTAGTTTGATAAACAGATAATACAGAATCAGTTTTAGGTTTTTTTTTTTTTTTATGACAGTTTTTATTTGTTTCATTGAACAAAATATTTTTTCTGTCAGTTTTTTTGGGACCTTTAATAACTTTAATATTCCTAAATGCTTTATTATCGTCACTTTTAATGATGTTAGATCTGTTTATCGTTCCTTCATTTAAAGAAACCCTCGATTAAAAAAGACACTTTTTCTTCCTATTCTTTCTTTAAATGATGGAGAAAATGGAAAACAGGAAAAAATCTTCTCATTTCTTTCAATGTGAAGAAAACCTTTTTATGAACATGAAGACATTTAATTTGTTAAATAATTAGAACCGTGTGTAAAATCAGTTATTAATGAATAAGAACGATTAGAAACAGATTCTTAGCGGCATTCCTGGCGCTCCGTAAAACATCTTTTCCTGGTTGAACTTAACGGCTTGTTCATAAAAGCAGAGCGCCCTGTCTGTCCGCCTGCTGCCATTTTGCATTTTGGAATCTGGGTGGGAGGAGGAGGAGCCCGGCCGCTTTAAAGCTGCGCCGACATTCAGTGATATTTGCAGGAAGCGAGACGAGAGTTTGGCATCAGCCGGCGGGATTAACCGGCAGGCTGGGATTCCTGCCTGGAATCACTTTGTTTTTCTTACGGCGCGTCTGCAAACCCAGGTTGGCGGAGCTGCTGAAAACAGAACCAAACTAATATCAGCTCATATGAAGATTAGTCGTTTATACAAAAAAAACATTTTTAACCAATTTAATTCAAATAAAAACTCAGCAGGAGAAATAGAGACGATTCTATTAATTTTTCTGTTTTAAATCAAATAAAATTCCATAGTGTTAAATATGTCAAAGTACATCGACTCTGTTAGAGTTATTATAACAATCGGATGTAGATAAACACTATGTAGAGAGTTAATTCAGATTGGGACCAAATTCACTCAGATTGGTGTTAAATTTAACTCTTGACGTGTTAAAATTAACTGGGTAGAATTAAAATTAGATTTTTTATTTCTCTGTGTCTGAAATTTAATAAAAAATTCTTCCCATGAATTTAAGTAAAATCGGATTAAAATCTGGAGTTTTGATTTAATGGAAACCAGTGAAGCTGAATCGGACTCGGAGGTTTAGGAAGGAGAGTCCGAGTCCAAACAGAACCTCAGACGTTCAGAGACCTGAAGGTCCAAACCGCCTCGGAGCCGTTTATTTCACCTCAACTGCAAAATAATCCAGATTAAATCTAAAGTTCAATAAAAATGGAAAAGTTTAATCCAAAGAAAAGGTGAAAAATTAGAAACGCAGTTTAGAAGTTTTATCCACTGAAGGTAAATAAACCTCCAAAGCCAACCATGTGGAAAAGTAATCACACCCTCGTTAATTCACTAAAGACTAACTGAGATCAACCAGAAGGATTCCAGACTGGATTACAGGATAATCCATAGTATCGATAAATCAGCTGCACAGAACCGGTCTGGCAGCAGGAAGTAGACTGAGAAACCTGAAACAATCAGTGAGAGAAAAGCAAAGATGGTGGAGCAGAGATGGTCCAGATCTGAGCAGCAGTTCAAGGTTAGGAAGCGGCCTAGTCCAAGTCTGGAGTCCTTCAACGGGCTCCTCATGATGGTTCTCATCACATCCAGGCTCCCTGCTGCTTCCTCGTCTCTCCGGGCTCAGATCCGTCAGCCCAGCCGCTCACATTAGAACAAAGCCCAGGGAAACCAGGGAGCGGCCATTTTGAAGCGCTTCCCAATCACATCCTGTGCCAAAACAGTGAGTCCCTGCTGGAAGCTGCATGAGCTTTGGGAATTAGAAATCCCACAATTAAACATATGGGCATTCAGATAATTGTCAGTTGTGCTGCGGCGTGTTTCTGTGTGGCAGACAGATGGACGGGATCCAGCAAACTACGCTCACCCAGGAAACGGCAAAACAAAAGATGGTCAGACCTCCAGAGCTAAAGGAAAAGCTAATCTCTGACGTCTGGATTTACATTTGGACTAAAAGTGACAGACGCTGATGGACGCGAGGAAGAGGAGGAGGAGGGAGAGTCCAGGGGAGCCGCAAACTCTCAACAGAAACTTCTTTCATTAGGAGGAGGGACGGTGCCCTCTGCTGGCTAAAGATGGAACCGCAGCATCTCTGCAGGCAGAAAATCTAGAAACAGAATAAAAAGAATTTTACACACAGATTATTAATATTTACACAACTACAGAGAATTATACTTTTATTTCAATAAAAAACATTTTTAAAAATGGAGATAAAAAATAAAGATAACATAAAAATGATTTAATGTGAATTTATTCAGAATAAAGTGAAGCATCTGTCCTGCTGTCATAAAGCAGATGGTTGTCCGACTTTCAGGATTATTTTCATTCGCATCGGCTTTGTTTCCTCCTATTTAAACACCGGGATTCATTTGAAACTGAAGGCCAATTTAATCCCGTTTAATCCAGGATTTCTTCCCTTGATAAATCTAAATGAATCTGAATTGGATCCATTCTGTTCTAATTAAATACTGTCCAAAATATCTGATTTTATCCACTGTAGCCCAACTTTATTGGGTCTGAACGTCAGCCGGTTAATTTAAAACAAATATTCACAATAATTTACAGAACAATAAAGTTCTTTATGTACGATAATTCTACTATAATCTGATCAGCTCAATCAAAGATATTTATAAATGAGATTTAATTTATTTACCATTAAACTCTCAGGTTTGATAGGATTATATCCATGCATCTCAGTTTAATCTGGATCATTGGTTTCTCTCCAATTTAAATGAATTCCAATATAATCCAGATTATTCCAAATTAAATCCAGCTACATTTTTTCTCACTCTTTAATTTAATTTAGTTCAATTTAATTGGAATTAACAAATCTATTAAAAAAAAATGAAAACAAACTAATTGTGACCAAATCCAGCCACTTTAATCCCAGTTAGTATTAATCACCAGATTAGATTCTTAATAATCACTTTTAATAATTGTTAATTTAGCAAATGACTGTTAGATATTCAATTAAACGTTCAAACATTAATTTTTTCTCTAGATATAAAGTCCAATTATTTACCAAATATTTTCTCTGTATCCATTAGAAAAAAATGAATTCTTTCTAAATCTATCCAATTATCGGCGTAATTTAATCTGACTTGTTAAATCAGATTAAATTAATAAACTGGTTTCAAACTGCAGTTTATATAAGATTAGGTCGCAGTTTAATTTTAATCCTGATTTAAGCCTGATCAGTTTCCAGGGAGCTGCAGGTCATCTTAAGCTCAGCTTAAATCTGATTTTAGGTTCATTAAGTTTAAATATTTATTTTTCTGTAATTTAATCCCAGCAGTTAGTGAATGTTGGCTAATGATGGAGGCGTCGGTGCAGCTTCTCTCCAGTGAGGCGTCATTGATCAGTTCTGGGCTCAGAAATCTTATTTTTTCACTTGGACACTGTTTACTGCCTGCAGGTTTCACCACAGCGCCCCCTGCTGACGGCTCTGACGGTTGGGTCTCCTTTGTTTTCCAGGTGGGCTCTCACAGAGAAGATGGCGGCAGTTTGCGAGGAGGTCACTCCATGGCGGGTCAGGTGTCGGTGCCTCAGCTGCCGGTTCAGTCGGCCACCTCGCCGGACCTCAGCCAGCCTGACCCCTACCGCGGTAAGATCTGTCACACACACACACACACACACACACCCAGCGGGCTTTAATCTGGGCGGTTGGGGGAAAAGTGCCGCCGATGCAGCATCTGCTGCCAGGAGCTCCTCTGGGATCCCAGCGACCCCCCCGACAAACACAGCATGGAAAATAAAACCTACCTGGAGATGTTCTCACCTGTTAGCGTTTAGTCCAACATGAGATCCTCACCCAGCATCAGTCAGTGCTGACCCGTCAGAATAAAATAGGACATGAATCTGGATTCTCCACCAGGGGGCATGAAACATTCACCTCATTACTTTAAAACATCTGTTGGTTCAAATCATCAATAACCTTAACTTTTAATGTGGAAGGCTTTCATGTTTAACCATTGGTGAACTTTATTTTGAAGGTCCAACACATTCTTTTTGTTAGGTGAGAACACTTTAAAACACGCTGGTTATGAGAAGCTAAAAGTAAGACTTTGATTCTAAGCTTTATTTTGAAAGTCCAGGGTGTGTTTCCATCAGTGGTTAAAGTCTTCATGGCAACGCTTTGCAGTAACCAGGTTGTGGGTTTGACTCCTTTACTTTCAGTTTGTGCTCTAACCTCTCTGGATGATCCTGTTTCCTCCCAAAGACCAAAAACTTTCTAAATTACCCTGAGGTGTGCCAGTCGTCTTGATTAAAATATGATATGATAACCGCTCCAATTAGCTTTTCCCATTTAAAATCACCGTCTGGTTTAGAACGATGATTTAGAATATGGTATCAGGGGTCCTTGGTCTATAGCAGTGGAGTCATGAGGTCCAAACACTCTAACCTCAGTTTTCTTCTCGTTAAAATGTAAAAAGTTCAGGGCCCTCCAGGCTTTAATGTCTAAACAGTTCAATAAAGATCGTCTCCCTGTTTTAGGGCCAAATAGATTTGGTCATCAGCATAAAAATGGAAATCAATCCCACGTCTTCTCAGTATGGAACCCAGAGGCAGGGGCCCTAAAACTGAGCCCTGTGGGACCCCGTAGGATAAGGAAGCACCAGACGAAAGTGAAATATTGAGGCTTTTACTTTAAAAATCTAACTTAGGCCTTCTTTTAAAACTGATTTAGGACATAAGCCTGAGAACGAATTAGTTTTATTGTGAAAGTCCAAAATAATCCCTTTTAGACTATTGATTTAAAACCATCAGGAGATTAGATGCAATAATCCAGCATCTAGAAAATCTAGTCTCTTATTTTGAAAAGAAAATGAAATTCCATTTTTTCTTTCTTCAGCTTAATCTTTGGGTTTTACTTTGAAAGTCCAGTCTAACCCTTTTCCTGTCCGGGCCTGGCCCTGAGCATCCACCCGCCCCGTCGCCATGGTGAACGCCGCTTTCTATTACGCTGGGTTTGGTTTTTAGTTGTATGATGTCCGTTCAGGCATCCTGTCAGAAGTTTTGTTTGTTTTTAGGCTGTCGCCATGGTAACCCCAAACATAAACAAAAGGGGGATCCTGCGGGGTGCTGGCGAGCCGCATCGATGGAGGGATAGAGAGTAAAAATGAACTGAACTCTGTGCTGGAAACCAGTCAGAATAAATAATAAAAAACCGTTTGGTGAATAAATTAGTGGAACTCTGAGCATTAAGACCTAAATGAGAAGGTGAATAAATCTGCCGTCTGGGAGGAGGAAGAGGAGGAAGAGCGTCAGTGTGCAGCAAATGATCCCAGAGCTGTTTTTCTATTTTCTGAAACTGAAAATGACTCAAAGTTGATCCAGCGGCGACATCAGCCCAGAGAGGAGGTGAGAGGAGAAGGAGGTGCAGGCTGGCAGCACCTCCACAAGCTGCTCTGCTCTCTCTGGATCTGCTCACAAGCCCAGGATGAAGCCTCCATGGGTGGATGGTCAGCAGGACATCTGAGCTTCTTCCTGCTGGGAGTTTCACCAAAGGACAAAGAAATGGAACAAACCTGGAAAAAAACACGAGAATTTATAATTATAGATTATATTAATGTTCATTTATCTGTGATGTAGAAGGAACAATAATTCAGAGTAAAAATCCCCTAAAATAGTGATTTCTTTCAGCTCCTCATTACTCTGAAACCCTTCAATAAAACAGCAGATTTCTGCTTCTTCCTGTTTGGTTCTGATCCAGCAGACCTGAGAGGTCTGGCTGTTGATGCCCTCCCATGGATGGATGATGGATGGATGGATGATGGATGGATGATGGATGATGGATGGATGGATGATGGATGGATGGATGATGGATGGATGATGGATGGATGATGGATGGATGATGGATGGATGGATGATGGATGGATGGATGATGGATGGATGATGGATGGATGATGGATGGATGGATGATGGATGGATGGATGATGGATGGATGATGGATGGATGGATGATGGATGGATGGATGATGGATGGATGGATGGATGGATGATGGATGATGGATGGATGGATGGATGATGGATGGATGATGGATGGATGGATGATGGATGGATGGATGATGGATGGATGATGGATGGATGATGGATGGATGATGGATGATGGATGGATGGATGATGGATGGATGATGGATGGATGATGGATGGATGGATGATGGATGGATGGATGATGGATGGATGATGGATGGATGGATGATGGATGATGGATGGATGGATGGATGATGGATGGATGGATGGATGGATGGATGGATGGATGGATGGATGGATGGATGGAGGATGGATGGATGATGGATGGATGATGGATGGAGGATGGATGGATGATGGATGGATGATGGATGGATGATGGATGGATGGATGGATGATGGATGGATGGATGATGGATGGATGATGGATGGATGATGGATGGATGGATGGATGATGGATGGATGGATGATGGATGGATGATGGATGGATGGATGGTGGATGGATGATGGATGGATGATGGATGGATGGATGATGGATGGATGGATGGATGGATGGATGGATGGAGGATGGATGGATGATGGATGGATGATGGATGGATGGATGATGGATGGATGATGGATGGATGATGGATGGATGGATGATGGATGGATGATGGATGGATGATGGATGATGGATGGATGGATGGATGATGGATGGATGATGGATGGATGATGGATGGATGGATGATGGATGGATGGATGGATGGATGGATGGATGGATGGAGGATGGATGGATGATGGATGGATGATGGATGGATGATGGATGGAGGATGGATGGATGATGGATGGATGATGGATGGATGATGGATGGATGGATGGATGATGGATGGATGGATGATGGATGGATGATGGATGGATGATGGATGGATGGATGGATGATGGATGGATGGATGATGGATGGATGATGGATGGATGATGGATGGATGGATGATGGATGGATGGATGGTGGATGGATGATGGATGGATGATGGATGGATGGATGATGGATGGATGGATGGATGGATGGATGGATGATGGATGGATGATGGATGGATGATGGATGGATGGATGATGGATGGATGATGGATGGATGGATGGATGATGGATGGATGGATGATGGATGGATGGATGATGGATGGATGGATGGATGATGGATGGATGGATGATGGATGGATGATGGATGGATGGATGATGGATGGATGATGGATGGATGATGGATGGATGGATGGATGGATGGATGATGGATGGATGGATGGATGATGGATGGATGGATGATGGATGGATGATGGATGGATGATGGATGGATGGATGATGGATGGATGGATGATGGATGGATGATGGATGGATGATGGATGGATGGATGGATGATGGATGGATGATGGATGGAAGATGGATGGATGGATGATGGATGGATGGATGGATGGATGATGGATGGATGGATGATGGATGGATGATGGATGGATGGATGATGGATGGATGATGGATGGATGGATGATGGATGGATGGATGGATGGAGGATGGATGGATGATGGATGGATGATGGATGGATGATGGATGGAGGATGGATGGATGATGGATGGATGGATGGATGATGGATGGATGGATGATGGATGGATGGATGGATGATGGATGGATGGATGATGGATGGATGATGGATGGATGATGGATGGATGGATGATGGATGGATGATGGATGGATGGATGATGGATGGATGGATGGATGGATGGATGGATGGATGGATGGAAGATGGATGGATGATGGATGGATGATGGATGGATGGATGATGGATGGATGATGGATGGATGGATGATGGATGGATGATGGATGGATGATGGATGGATGGATGATGGATGGATGATGGATGGATGGATGGATGATGGATGGATGATGGATGGATGATGGATGGATGGATGGATGATGGATGGATGGATGGATGGATGATGGATGGATGGATGATGGATGGATGATGGATGGATGATGGATGGATGGATGATGGATGGATGGATGGATGGAGGATGGATGGATGATGGATGGATGATGGATGGATGGATGATGGATGGATGGATGGATGGATGATGGATGGATGGATGATGGATGGATGGATGGATGGATGGAAGGATGGATGATGGATGGATGATGGATGGATGATGGATGGATGGATGATGGATGGATGGATGATGGATGGATGATGGATGGATGGATGATGGATGGATGGATGGATGATGGATGGATGGATGGATGGATGGATGATGGATGGATGATGGATGGATGGATGGATGGATGATGGATGGATGGATGGATGGATGATGGATGGATGATTGATGGATGGATGGATGATGGATGGATGATGGATGGATGGATGGATGGATGATGGATGGATGATGGATGGATGATGGATGATGGATGGATGGATGATGGATGGATGATGGATGGATGGATGGATGGATGATGGATGGATGGATGGATGGATGGATGATGGATGGATGATGGATGGATGGATGATGGATGGATGATGGATGGATGGATGGATGGATGGATGATGGATGGATGATGGATGGATGGATGATGGATGGATGGATGATGGATGGATGGATGGATGGATGGATGGATGGATGGATGGATGGATGATGGATGGATGATGGATAGAGGATGGATGGATGGATGGATGATGGATAGAGGATGGATGGATGATGGATGGATGGATGGATGGATGGATGATGGATGGATGATGGATAGAGGATGGATGGATGGATGGATGATGGATGGATGGATGGATGATGGATGGATGATGGATAGAGGATGGATGGATGGATGGATGATGGATAGAGGATGGATGGATGGATGGATGATGGATGGATGGATGGATGATGGATAGAGGATGGATGGATGGATGGATGATGGATAGAGGATGGATGGATGGATGATGGATGGATGGATGGATGGATGATGGATGGATGGATGGATGATAGATGGATGATGGATGGATGATGGATGGATGGATGATGGATGAGTTAAGGTTATGGGGGTCATTGATGATGTCATGTTATGGGGGTCATTGATGATGTCATGTTATTGGGGTCATTGATGATGTCATGTTATGGGGGTCATTGATGATGTCATGTTATTGGGGTCATTGATGATGTCATGTTATGGGGGTCATTGATGATGTCATGTTATGGGGGTCATTGACGATGTCATGTTATTGGGGTCATTGATGATGTCATGTTATGGGGGTCATTGATGATGTCATGTTATGGGGGTCATTGACGATGTCATGTTATTGGGGTCATTGATGATGTCATGTTATGGGGGTCATTGATGATGTCATGTTATGGGGGTCATTGATGATGTCATGTTATGGGGGTCATTGATGATGTCATGTTATTGGGGTCATTGATGATGTCATGTGTCGTCCATCCCTGACCTCCTTTTCTTCATCCAGGTTTTTCCTCAGTATTCCTAAATCCTGTGGAACCTTCCGGATCTTCCTGGTTCTCCTAGTAAAGGTCAGATGATGTCTAACCGCTGGTCTCCTCTGTCCTCCTGCAGCTCTGTCTGGAGGTCTTCAGGGCCAGAGCGCGTCCTCAGTCAGCTCAGAGATCAAGTCTGAGGACGAGGGAGACGAGAACCTCCTGCAGGACAGCAAACCCCTGGACTCCAAGAAGGAGGACTTGGACAAGGAGCTCAAGGCTATAGAGAGGTCAAGATCTAGGTAACCTGTCCACCTCCCAGACGTTCGCTTCCATCAAAACCCTCAGCTGGACGTCTTCCCCACACCCCCCCAGGCTGCGTCCTGCGTGTCCCTTTGGACGCCGAGCGGGACGGTGAGCTGGGAGCGTTTGAGGAACCAGCCTCTGAACTTTGATGAAGTGATCAATGTGATGAGAAGCAGCTGAATACTTCAGACTTCTGGCCTCCACCAGCCGTCTCCTTCTCTTTCCTAGCTCCGCCCCTTCTGGAGGACAGCTTGGAGCCGGGGCGGCGGGGCTGAGGAAGGGTGGAGGCTGCAGGTGGAGCAGCTCCTGGTTGCTCCTGCGTGTCCCTCCAGGTCTTGAGCCTGGATTCAGCTGCTTCTCACGCAGCAGAGTAGAGCCCTCCATCAATATGGTCAACGAAGCTCCGCCTCACTGCGCCCAGGGTGGGAAACCAGCAGCAGTGCGATCCCAACCTGTTTCTGCAGCGGCTCAGCTTCCTCAGTCCTTCGTCATGATGATGATGGAAACTTTCTTCCCACCCTGGATGCAGTCGGAACGGCTTCCCTCCTCCTCTGTTTCCCTGGAGGATAATCTGGAACATTCGGATCCTGAACCCCAGAGTTTGGCCTTGTTGGTGGCGGCCATGTTTACCATGATGATGATGATGATGATGTTTTAACGGTGAAACATGTCTCTTCTAAGCTTTTTTTCCCCCCCATAGTTTAGAAAAAAGGGTGAACACTGATGATTTTGTATTTTAAGATATATTTATGTTTTCATAGATTTAATTTTCATTTATTTTAGCTTTTTCCCAGATATACATATTTATTTTATAGTAAAATGGTTCAGGGTCAGAGGCTACAGGAGCCATTGATAATTAGCATTAGCTAAAATGCTACATGAGGCTAAGGAACAAGATTTGGTTTTGAATGTTTTCTCTTCCAGAGTACCGATACTTTTCCAGAGTATTGATTCTTTTCCAGAGTATTGATACTTTCCAGAGTACCGATACTTTTCCAGAGTATTGATTCTTTTCCAGAGTATCGATACTTTTCCAGAGTACTGATACTTTTCCAGAGTACTGATTCTTTTCCAGAGTATTGATACTTTTCCAGAGTATTCATACTTTCCAGAGTATCGATACTTTTCCAGAGTACTGATACTTTTCCAGAGTATTCATACTTTCCAGAGTATCGATACTTTTCCAGAGTATTGATTCTTTTCCAGAGTATCGATACTTTTCCAGAGCACTTTCCAGAGTACTGATACTTTTCCAGAGTACTGATACTTTTCCAGAGTACCGATACTTTTCCAGAGTATTGATACTTTTCCAGAGTATTGATACTTTTCAGAGTACTGATACTTTTCCAGAGTACCGATACTTTTCCAGAGTATTGATACTTTTCAGAGTATCGATACTTTTCCAGAGTATCAATACTTTTCAGAGTATCAATACTTTTCCACAGTATTGAACTGAGTATCGCTTTCGATAACTGCCCTTTTAGGCAGGCAGAAGGCAGCAGTTCAAAAATAACTCCATAACATCCTGGATTGCTAATCTACACCAATTTAATCCAGGCCAATCAGATTAGGACTTGTTCTCTCTTTCATTTGGCTTCATTAAAACGGCTATTAGCATGCGGCTAACTGCTCCTTCATGGAACTCAGGAAAAAATCAGAAACTAAAGGTTTTGCAGTTTTATGTGGTCTTCTAACCAGTGTTGCCAACTCAGCGACTTTGTCGCTATATTTAGCGACTTTTCAGACCCCTCCAGCGACTCTTTTTCAAAAAAGCGACTGGTGACAAATCTAGCGACTTTTCTGGTGTCTGCCGTGGGGCGCCTCCCCCCCGTCCCAAGTTTTCCCGCTTCCGCATATGTCCCTCTCAGCGCTACAGTCAGAGACACAGATGTGTTCCCTCAGCGTCCAGACAGCAAATGAACCGCGCGCATGCGCCGGGTTTGACGACACAGGTTGATCACTCTGGAGTCAGCTCCTTCAGTTGCTGAACCTGCCATAGAGCCTTGACCAACATGACCATGATCCAGGCAGGCACAGCCTGTGTGTGTGCAGGGAATTATAATTAGTTAAAGAAAAAAAACAACAATAATTACCATTTGCTCACATTGTCATTGATTCTTTATAGTCTTTTTTTTCCATTTAGATTGTTAATGTAATGTAAAAAAAAAAATGTTATGGTTCAAAATGTTCATGTTTTAGCATGATTTTTAAGGTCCTTAATGGACCACAAGGGAAAAAAGAAAAGATTAAATAAAAAAAAAGTTGAAAAAATATATATATATTATGCAAATTAGGCAATGACGTCATTCAGCGACTTCTAGCACAGCCAATAGCTACTTTCCTTTCTGAGGACTTGCAACACTGCTTCTAACCTGACCACAGCCAGATGCATGTCTCGCTCCGCCTAGCTCCACTCACATACATCTGGGAACCCGCCATAGGAGTTGCCTTTACTGAAGGCTGGGCCTTATCAAAACTCCCTGCATATGATTGGATAAGCCACTTGTCTGTCATCTTTATTGTCGTGCTATTTCAGCCACTCACACCGAAGCTAACCCGTGACGCTGTGAGAGGAGGAGCCATTTGGTAGATCAAGCTCTTGCCAAATCCGGTCGGGAGAAGGGCGAAAACATCGTTTCCACCAACAAAAGCCTTCAAAGCTGTTCTCTGATGTTCTTTTAATGAAACAATATCAGATAGATTGGACAACACAGAAGAAATAGCAGCATCAATGCTAACGCTTGCTTCCTCGATGCGAGCCGCCATTGTTGTTGGAATCTCACGGTCGCTTCTCCACTCCAGGACACACCCACCCTGCGTCCTGATTGGACAGACCATAAATTCGGTTGGGGAAATCACTTTCAATGAGCGGGTTCCCAGGTGTATGTGAGTGGAGCTAGGCGGAGCGAGACATGCATCTGGCTGTTGTCAGGTTAGTGGTCTTCATCACCATGGAGAATCTATGCTCAGATTCTATAATCTGGGATTAAGATCAGATGGATGGAAAGGTCCATGAATCCTTTCAGCGTCTGCCTCTCCAATGCGCTGATGTGTTAGCTCCCCGTGTGACGTCAGCGCTGCAGTGAATGCTGGGAGGTGTAGTTTGATCTCAGCGACCAACGGTCCTTTTTTATTTCCTTTTGTTTGCATAAAATGTTGACTTAACTCCTAAACTTCTGTGTGTGATAAACTAAACCCTCTTCCTTTGAAACGTCTTGGCTCCTCCCATCATCCTCATCTTCCTCCTGGCTTATCATCTCAGCAACAACGACGATGAGGACCTGAGCCCCGAGCAGAAGATGGAGAGGGAGCGAGAGCGGCGGATGGCCAACAACGCTCGGGAGCGGCTGCGCGTCCGCGACATCAACGAGGCGTTCAAGGAACTGGGCAGGATGGTGCAGCTGCATCTGAAGAGCGACAAGCCGCAGACCAAGTTACTGATCCTGCACCAGGCGGTCGCCGTCATCCTCAGCCTGGAGCAGCAAGTCCGAGGTCAGCCTCCAGTCAACCTGTTCACCGTCTGGGATTCCTGCTGAGTCATCATGATTTTACATCCATAGACTAGATGAGTTAGAAAGGCCTGAATGTCAGCAGCAAAAACAGCATAAAACTTCAGCTAAAAATATAAAAAACTGCTTTAAATTGATAAAATATTTTCTTTGATGTTTTTGTCAAACTGGACTCTGGTTGAGCTCCAGCAGGGGGCAGCAGATCTCCTGTTGATTGTTCTGCTTTCTTTCTTTGCAGAGAGGAACCTGAACCCCAAGGCAGCCTGCCTGAAGCGCCGCGAAGAGGAGAAGGTCACATCAGATGGGACCCCCCTCTCGCTGGCTGCCGCCCACCACGCCGCCGCCGCCGCCATGGGCGATGGACCAAACCCCATGGGACAAATGTAAACCGCAGCAAACTCTCCTCCCCCCTGAATGGTCAGAAGATTTCACTTCTGCACTAACCTGCTGCTGTCGTACGTTTGACTCAGATCAGGCCCACAACCAATCGGCTTCCAGAAACCATCCTCTGTGTTCAGGATGGGAAGGAAGGTCACATGACCAAAAAAAACCATGTTCCTTTACGGAGAAACTGTTTTTTGATTGAGTGTTAATTACTACTTTCCTTTAAAATCCCATTTTACAGATTTCACCGTCTATATCAGCATTTTTATGGTTCCCATACAGAAAGCAGACGGTGAAATCTGCAAAGATAAGCAATTCATAAAATTATCTTTCAAAGTAAATTTAAAAAACTATAAAAAATAAATAGCTAAATAAAATCTGAAAAAGAATTTAACTAAAAGTGGAACACATAATAATTTTTTACTCTTGAATTCTTGAAACATTTTCTTTTCTTCCAGTAATATTAGAACCAGTTTCTAAATGTGGAAATTTTAACTTTTTTAAATGAGTAATTATTAAGTCCACACGTAAACCTAGAGGCCAAAAGCTGAAGATGCCGTTAATTTATTTTATTTCCAGCTAAAAACATAACCCTGTTTTCATTTGATAGAAAACCTTTGACCAATTTGAAATGTTAAATTGAACCTGAATTAAATTTAAAATTATTTTACCAGTAAAAATGTTTTAACAAAACTAAACTGGGATGAAAAATGTAATATCTTTGTAATTAACCTTTGATAAGGTTCAGAAATGTTGAAGAAAGTGTTTCTGTTTGTGATGTTGATGATGATGAAGATGATGCTGATGATGATGATGATGATGATGACAGCAGGACCGTGGAGCGTCGCCATAGCCGTGGAAATGTTGCTTCACTGGATTTAAATCTGTTCTACCATACGGCAAAACCTTTGCTCATTTTATTACTGCGCTGTAACGCTGCTGGTTATGTCTTATTGCCCAGCTGACCCAGCAGTCACGGTCCGAACCGAAGGCTTAATGGCCGCTCTGACCCGGTTTCCATCTGTTCTCCAGGTCCAAGGTGCCGGAGTTCATCAGGATGATGAGTGACCACTTCCTCTGACGGCGTTTTCCACCCAAACCCGCCAAACAATCACAGTCGCTGTCACTCCAGCCCGACCAAGTAGTTCCTGTGGAAGTCAGAACCGCCGTCACCTCCGACACTCCTCATCGCCATCGTTGTCCTCTTCCTCTCCTCCTTCAGTCCAGAAAACGTGGAACTCAGAGTCGCATTTTGTGGCTTTTTGGTGTCTTTTTATCTCCAACTGAAGCGAACTGGATGTTTCTGATGGGAGACGTTGGACCGGCTGCTGCAGAGACGGCAGCGGACTCGCTTCTCTGGAAACGCTTCATGTTTCCAGAGAACACATATATATTATATGTGTTTAAGAAAAGAGAAAATGTATAAAAAGTTGGATTTGACGCAGGCAGCGAGGACGGTTGGGGTTAAGGAGGTCAGAACGGAGCAAAACATATCACACGCCGCGTTTAAATGCAGCGACTGAACGCAGAGATCGAATACCTTCGAACGCAGTTTTTAAACGCAGCGGTTGATTGCAGCGTTTAAACACAGCGACTGAACGCAGCGTTTAAACCCAGCAATCAAATGCAGCCTTTGAACACAGCGACTAAACGCAAAGTTTGAACGCAGCGTTTGATCGCAGCGAGCAAACACAGCGACTGAATGCAATGTTTGATCGCAGTGATCAAAAGCAGCGGTTGAACGCAGGGCTAGTTCGCACCTTTTAAATGCAGCGATCAAAGGCGGCCTTTGAACGCAGAGTTTTAACGCAGCTTTAAAACGCAGCAACTGAACGCAGTGTTTTATCGCAGCTTTAAAACGCAGCGATCGAAGGCGGCCTTTGAACGCAGAGTTTGATCACAGCTTTAAAACGCAGCAAATGAACACAGTGTTTTATCGCAGCTTTAAAACGCAGCGACTGAACACAGTGTTTTATCGCAGCTTTAAAGCGCAGTGACTGAACGCAGTGTTTTATCGCAGCCTTCGAAAACAGTGGTTGAACACAGCGACTGAACGCAATGTTTCAACGCAGCGATCGAAAGCAGCGGTTGAACGCAGCGACTGAACGCAATGTTTGATCGCAGCGATCGAAAGCAGCAGTGACTGAACGCAATGTTTGATTGCAGCGCTCGAAAGCAGCGGTTGATCGCAGTGACTGAACGCAATGTTTGATCGCAGCAATCGAAAGCAGCGGTTGATCGCAGCGACTTAACGCAATGTTTGATCGCAGCGATCGAAAGCAGCGGTTGATCGCAGTGACTGAACGCAATGTTTCAACGCAGCAATCGAAAGCAGCGGTTGAACGCAGCGACTGAACGCAATGTTTGATCGCAGCGATCGAAAGCAGCAGTTGATCGCAGCGACTGAACGCAATGTTTGATTGCAGCGCTCGAAAGCAGCGGTTGATCGCAGCGACTGAACGCAATGTTTGATCGCAGCAATCGAAAGCAGCGGTTGATCGCAGCGACTTAACGCAATGTTTGATCGCAGCGATCGAAAGCAGCGGTTGATCGCAGCGATTGAACGCAATGTTATATCGCAGCGATCGAAAGCAGCGGTTGATCGCAGTGACTGAACGCAATGTTTGATTGCAGCGATCGAAAGCAGCGATTGATCGCAGCGACTTAACGCAATGTTTGATCGCAGCGATCGAAAGCAGCGGTTGATCGCAGCGACTTAACGCAATGTTGGATCGCAGCGATCGAAAGCAGCGGTTGATCGCAGCGACTTAACGCAGTGTTATATCGCAGCGATCGAAAGCAGCGGTTGATTGCAGCGACTTAATGCAATGTTTGATCGCAGCGATCGAAAGCGGCGGTTGATCGCAGCGACTGAACGCAATGTTTGATCGCAGCGATCGAAAGCAGCGGTTGATCGCAGCGACTGAACGCAATGTTTGATCGCAGCGATCGAAAGCAGCGTTTGAACGCAGAGCTAGTTTGCAGCTTTTAAATGCAGCGATTGAACGCGGCCTTTGAACGCAGTGATTGATCGCAGCTTATCACCCCACTGTGGACAAAGTGGTGCCTGACCTCTGGGAGTAACGCACACTGAGGGGATTTGGAGAAACAAAACCTCCTGCTGAGGAGGAGAAGCAACCAGCTGCAGCCGACGAGGCGTTTGGTTTTTATCGTTGCTTCAGCTGGAATCCACACAGACTTCAATCACCCTGAAAACTGATGTCTTTGTTGACAAAACCTGGAAATTAGCGACCAAACGGCCCGACAGGATAGTGACGGTCAGAGAGGAACTGAACCAGAACCAACTCTGACATGGAGGTGAAACCAGAACCAGAGAAGCAGCTAGGAAAGGGGGTGGAGCTTATGACGACGCATCGCTGACAGACGAGCGATTCATCGACGGTCGGAGCCGGACTGAACCACAACAGGAATCACATTCCTTGAGCCGCTACTTGAATCAAGTGCTTGAACGTCTGGTCGGCCCAGAACCGCAACGGGCCGCAGAACCACAGAGATGATGGAGAACCCTTCGCCATGGCGGCACTGCAGAGGAAGCGAGGGAACAATCATCGGGGCGAGGGGTCTGCCATCACTCCGAGGGGCAAACATTCCCGTGTCACGCTGCTGTGATCCCCCCCCCTCCCGGTTCTGATCCGAATCCGCCCACCTGCCGAAGAAAGGGGGCTTCCAGACGGGGAGTTCCAGAACAGAGTGAGAACTTCTCAGCGGCGGGCTAATATGACCTGTCGTCCCGACACGAGTTAAACCGATTGAAGGAAGGGTTAGGGTCCGCCCCTACAGGGGCCCACCTGCTCTTTATTTCCTGCAGTAGAGCTGCTGCTCCTCCACATGGAGGGGGTCACAGAGCCTGGTTAGCATTGTGGAGCTGAGCCTCCTGAGGCCGATACGTCCGTCTGGATCTCAGCTTCTCGCTCCAGGAGCGGCGATCAGATCGCTGCCCGTCTGGAAGCACGGAGCCGCTGAGATGGTCCAACTGGAGCCACGGCCGGCGGTTCCTGGGCCCAGTAGAACTAACCTGATGGTTCTGTGTTTCACCGTATGGGAACCGTCTGGTTCTTTCACTCTTCGGTCCGTAATACACCCAGTCGCCGTCTGAACTGGTCGTTAGGAACCAGAACCACGAGTTCTGACCATCAGAATTTCTGTTGGGAAAAAAGACAAAATCTGTGTTTGGAGAAGCAGAGATCCCAGTCTGGAAGCCTCCTTTCAGCCCAGTTGGACCGACCCGTCCCAGTTTGGACTGATACCAGACCCCCCCCCATCCCTCCCTCCCTCCCACAGATGCAATCTGAACATTCTCGATTCTACCGACGTGCCTTTCTTAGAGTCCATATCACAGAGGACTTTGATCCGGTCTTTTCATAGGATGCAAGCTTGGAGGTTCGGTTCTATGCAGTCAGGTTTTTTACCAGACCTGGGAATTTAAAAAAAGAGAAAAAAAAAAGGACAAAAAAGTATTTTTTGGATAAAAAAGTATCCTGTATTTAATGTACTGTACGCTAACATGTAATTAGACGGTGTGTTCTGGGATAGACGCCCCCCCCCCCCCCCCCCCCCCCCCCTTAACCCCAACCCCCCCGGTTCCCGTTCTGGTCCCTCCTCTCTGTCCAAGATGGACGACGCGTCTCTTCTTGTATTATAGCTTTTATCAATATTTGATCGGCTTGTCTGTGAGCCAATGTAGTCTTCAGTACAGTGTGTGGTTGTATGTCGTAAAACTTTGTTTTTCCTCCCCACTTTCGCCCTTTCCTTTTTTTTAAACATTTTGTTTCTGATGCTTTTTGTTTCGGTTTCCATGTCTGATAGAAAAACTGTAAAAAAAAAAAAGTAAAACTAAAGAACAGAAATTGCCATGGAAGCAGCGGCGTTCTCCGTCGGCGGATCGACGTCGACCAATCGAATCCCTGCGACTGGAAACTGGAAAATAATCTATTTGAATAAATCAGTCTATATAGAAATGTACAAAAGTATATAGGATATATAAGGAGGGCGCCGTTCCTGGTTTCTATTGATATTATCAGTGTTTGATTCAGCGGAGGAGTTTTTGTTTTTTTAACTGGCAGAGATGGGCGACGCCCCTCAGTGTTAGAAATGTTCGTATTGTTTGTTGTTGAAGCGACAGCAGCTACGGCTCCCTGCACAGGACAAAAACACGGGACCTCCATCTACATGTCCAAGGCCACAACTGACTTTTGTAAATTGTATGCAAGAAAAATTGCAAACTTTACCATTATTTTGAAACTGTGTATGTAAAAGTTATATTTTTACATGTAGACGGTCTTTTATTTTGTGTTTTAGAAATATGTTGTATGGTTTTGTTCCTTTTTTTGTTAAAAGATGATAAAGTACAATTAATTCAGTGTGTGTTAAAATGTGTCACATTGAAAATGTTCTGAGATCAAAAATAGAAAATCATTTGGATTTTTAATGTTTCTAATCTTTGCGGAGTCAGAGCTCCAAACATTAATTTTCTTTATGTCTAGTTGCGAACATGCGTGTAAATATTCATCGCCGGATTCTGGGGGGAGGAGGTCAGCCGTGAGACGCCACCGTCATTGAGCTCAGACTCCTCGCCAGGCGCCAACGTTGAGTTTCGGTCCCAGCTGTGTTTTTGGTTCCGTCGTCTTTGAGCTCAACGAGCTTCTCTTCAATCAGGCCTCTAGATTCTCGCCAAAAAATCATATCTGAATATTTTTTAAATTGTCAGATCTTTCCTGATTGCTTAAAGGTTGGTAGCCAAAGAGTGTAAATCTGCTTGGCGCCCCCTGGTGGCTGCTGGTCGACCATGGATCGTTATTTTTGGAAGAAGGCGCATAAATGTGGAATGAATGGAAACCCCTAATTGGAGATTAATATATGATCGCAAAGATTGGAGTGTTGCTAAGATAAACCCGCAGCTCATCTGCGAACAATCGAATCAGCTACTTCCCCAAAAACTGATCTGATCGCGTGTGCAGCACTTTTAGTCGCAGTTTTTCAGTGTTTGCTGCTCTGACTCGGAGCTGCTCTGACTCTCAGCTGCTCTGACTAAGGGCTGCTCTGACTCGGTGCTCCTCTGACTCGGAGCAGCTCTGACTCGCAGCTGCTCTGACTCAGGGCTGCTATGATTCAGGGCTGCTCTGACTCGGAGCTGCTCTGACTCAGAGCTCCTTTGACTCTCAGCTGCTCTGACTCGGAGCTGCTCTGACTTGGACCTACAGGTCAAAGACAAGGATTGACTCTGTGCTACATGTGCTATGATTAATGTTCATTTTGAAATCCTTTGGTTTTGTATTTTCTTTGTAAACTCGTCTCCCAAATAACAGAATCCTCATTTTTACGCCCCCCCCCCCCCCCCCCCTCCAGTCCTATTGGCTGTTGAATTATTTTCTTCTTGTACATAAACGCCTCATTTCTCTTTTTCAGTGACTGTGCCATGAGCTTTGTAATCTGTTACTCTGTACCAGTTTAACTGCAATAATGAGTTGAATTTGAAAATGTGTTTTTCTGTCCTTATTTCATTCAGATTATTTTACAATGTTTTAGTTAAATACGATAAAACTGTTTCAGTGATAAGTTTTAATTTATTTGATCTGGTTCTTGTGATGAACGGCAGGAAAACGATGCTCATTTTTAGGATTATTAAACCTAAAAACACTCTTATCACTAAAATGTTTGTTAAATTCTGCTCTTTATGGTTTGATAATTATGATCATCCTGTTAGAGCTGAATCTTTGTCAACATTTACACTCTGGAAAAGATCCAAATCTTCATAAGTCGTTTTTTTCTTGGATTCAGGAGATAAAAGACATTTTGCCGATGAAACGAGACAATTTACACTTAAAATAAGAAAACACATTTGCATTGTCTTATTTCATGTGCATATTATCCAATTATCTTATTTTAAGAGTAAAAATACTCGTTCCATCGGCAAACTACCTCATTTACTGCTCAGATTAAGGATAAATACACTTCATTTAAGACATTTTTACTTATTTCTAGATTGTTTTTCTAGTGCAGTTTTAATTTCCTATTTGGATTTAATAGAGCTGCTGTATGTCACACCATTAGCCCCGCCTCCTCCGTCACTGTTAAAACCAATCAGCCAACAGGTGAAGTTCTAGGATTGGCTGAGCGTTCACAAACTGGGACCGGTGGATTTCTGCCCACTGGGAGGATCCAGAGGAGCCGGATTATCTTTCATAGATCATGTGCCTCATATTCAGATTAAAGATGTAAAAACTGCAGCTTTGAGGCCACAGACCGACCTTCAGCTTCTGACCCATGAATTTTCCCAGAGTCAAAACATTTCTACCAAAATAATGAGCTGCAGGTGGATCAAGATAACGGACAGTATCGGCAGAGTTCAATTCTATTCAGTTTATTTCTATAGCTTCAATGTCACTTTATAGATCCAGATCAGTCAGATTGATTCAAAGTTTTCTATCTAATGAAAACCAGCTGATTGCATCGACTCATTGACTCTTCAGCAATCCCTCACACTAAGCATGCTTGTAGCGACAGTGGAGAGGAAAAACTCCCTTTGAACAGGAAGAAACCTCCAGCAGAACCAGGCTCAGTGTGAGCGGCCATCTGCTGAGGCAAATAAAGGGAAATAAATTAATTTGAGAGCAGAACAAACTGGTTTGGTGTAAAATCATTAAACTAAAAGTGAAACATCTTTAAATCTGCTGTAGGAAGGAAAGATTTTACCTTATATCTGCAGCGATCCATCAACCTAAACATGGAAAACTAAAGCAGAGAGAAGGTCACATGAGGCGGGTCACAGGAAACATGTCATCCATCAATCCGCTCTGCTGAGATGTTTGTTCCTGCTGATCTTCTGAACAACAGAAGGAGAGAAATGTTGGCGTCACCATCTGGAAGAATAAAGAACATCAGAGCAGCAGGAACCCCTGGATGCTGCAGATGGGCTAACGTTAGCCCGTCTGCAGCATCCAGGGCTAACGTTAGCCCTACCGCGGTGGCCAGGACTAACATTAGCCCGTATGATGCTGCCAGGGCTAACGTTAGCCCGTATGACGCTGCCAGGGCTAACGTTAGCCCATATGCCGCGGCCAGGGCTAGCGTTGACCCGTCTGCAGCGGCCAGGGCCAGCTTCATACAGGCTAACGTTAGCCCTGGCTGCTGCAGACAAGCTAATGTTAACCCGTCTGCAGCAGCCGGGGCTAACGTTAGCCCTACCGCGGTGGCCAGGACTAACATTAGCCCGTATGATGCTGCCAGGGCTAACGTTAGCCCGTATGACGCTGCCAGGGCTAACGTTAGCCCGTATGACGCTGCCAGGGCTAACGTTAGCCCATATGCCGCGGCCAGGGCTAGCGTTGACCCGTCTGCAGCGGCCAGGGCCAGCTTCATACAGGCTAACATTAGCCCTGGCTGCTGCAGACAAGCTAATGTTAACCCGTCTGCAGCAGCCAGGGCTAACGTTAGCCCTTCCGCGGTGGCCAGGGCTAACGTTAGCCCGTATGACGCTGCCAGGGCTAACGTTAGCCCGTCTGCAGCGGCCGGGTCTAACGTTAGCCCGTCTGCAGCAGCCAGGGCTAACGTTAGCCCTTCCGCGGTGGCCAGGGCTAACTTTAGCCCGTCTGCAGCGGCCGGGTCTAACGTTAGCCCGTCTGCAGCAGCCAGGGCTAACGTTAGCCCTTCCGCGGTGGCCAGGGCTAACTTTAGCCCGTCTGCAGCGGCCGGGTCTAACCTTAGCCCGTCTGCAGCAGCCTTTGATTCCAGCTTGACTCCACCAGAAAAAGCTGGAAGAACAAACATAAAGAAGTGTTTCTGCTGGAACGTCCCACTGGGTCTAAGTTTCTTCAGAACACTGGTACCTTCGGTGGTACAAGACCCCACAGCATGTTGCTGCAACCGCCTTACCATAAAAGGTTACCCCGTCAGACATGTGGGGTCGTTCAAGCCCAGAAGTTCTGGTTCTGTTCCAGCTTGAAGGTGCGGACTGAGGAGCACGAACCGGATGAGGACGGTACCACCTGATGGTTCCTGGGTTTGCTTCTGCAGCGTCTGGTTGATTTTGTTTTCCCCTGAGGAGGAACTGATTGGACCTTTCAGAACTTAACTGCCTGCACTTGTTTTCAAGGATTCTCTTGATCCAAGGATCTCCATCTAAGATCTCAAACCTGCGTCTGTCTGAAGTCTAACAGATCTGGTTCTGCTTATTAGCGACCCTCAAATCTAAAAGACCTTCAGCGGCTGAATGCTGAGATCCGGGTCGGTCTGTAGAGATTGAACCGTGGGGATGAACTCATCCATCCAGTTGTTGATTCAAACCTGGTCACTAAGGTCCAGTGGTTCCATCCGGAGAAAGAAATGAATCATTTTAGGATGAGTTGCTGTAAACTTCAGAACCACAGGTTGAATCTGATCTGCTGGTTCTGTTCGGGCCGCCAGAAGCTCATTTCTTTCTGCTGGTTGAACCCGACCCAGTTCAGGGCAGAACCTAAAGAGCGTAGCGTGAGTCTTTGCCCTCACTGACCCGCCAGCATCACTAAAACATGAACTCTGGAAGCTTCTGCTCAGTTTTAACTCCCAGAGCTTGATGATGATGATGGCCGTCCATCTTCATCTCAACTGGTCCTGTTTGGACTGATTTTATCTGCATGAAGCCTTCATCCTGCTCATCATCAGTGTCTCTGTAGACGTGGACCCATCAATAACTGTCTGTGTTCAGCAGACAGAAGAACCATCGGTGTCCCGAGTTCGACCCGTCTGCCGGTTCATCAGTTCATTCCTGATGACGAACACGCTGGAGGTCATCAGAGTCGTTAGTCTGTGAGGCAGACACCCTGTCTACTTTTAAGGCTAGGCTTAAAACTTTCCTTTTTGATAAAGCTTCTAGTTAGAGTGGCTCAGGTTATCCTGATCTATCTCTATAGTTCTGCTGCTATAGGCTTAGACTGCTGGAGGACATAGGGACCCCTTTTTCATCATTCTGCTTCATTCTATCTCTATTCTCCCACTCTGCAGAATCTGTTAGTTCAATCTCTAACGTTCTGCTCTCTCTGCTTTTTCTCATTGTAGCTTCATCTGGTCTGTTCCTGTTTGGCTGTGACTCCATCCTGGAGAGAAATATCAGCTGTGCTGCTGCCATCAACACCTTTGTTTCTAGATGTTGGAGCTTGGCCTGTTTTCCAGTGTAGTCCTGTTTCTCTGACTGTGACTAACTGGAGGTTTCTTCCTGTTCAAAGGGAGTTTTTCCTCTCCACTATCACTACAAGCATGCTTAGTGAGTTCCTTTCTGATTTGGTATTAAATACTGACAGGGTCATCATAGTGGGAGATTTTAACATCCATGCTGACATTGAAGGCGATAGCTTAAGAGCAGCCTTTAATGCTATCTTAGACACTATTGGCTTTGTTCAAAATGTGAATAGTCCCACACATTCTCTTCTTCATACTTTGGATCTTGTGCTGACATACGGCATAGAATGTGAAGAAATAACAGTATTTCCTCACAACCCTGTCCTCTCTGACCACTTTCTAATAACCTTCAGGATTACTTTAACAGAGTTCTCCTCCCCCAAAAGAAGGTTACATTTTAGTAGATCTTTATCAGATGGTGCAGTTATAAATTTTAAAGAATCTGCTTCACTTTCTCTCTCCTCTGTGTCGCTGAGCAGTGCTGCAGAGTGCAAAAGCATAGCTTATTCCCCTTCACAGGTTGATGATTTTGTTGATGGGGTTGCTAGTTCTCTGCGTACTGCCTTAGACAACGCAGCTCCCTTGAAAATGAAAACCGTTGAAAATAGAAAGCTTGCTCCTTGGTTTAATGCAGAGCTGCGTACTTTGAAGCAAAATGCTAGGAAACTGGAGAGAAAATATCGCTCCACAGGCCTGCGGGAGTCCTTCCTAGTCTGGAAAAATGGTTTACTGCTGTATAAGAGGACCCTTTGTAAAGCAAGAGCAGCATACTTCTCCTCATTAATAGAGGAGAATAAGAATAATCCTAGATTTCTTTTTAATACAGTTGCCAAACTCACCCAGAGCCATAGCTCTGTTGAACCGTCCATTCCACCTGCTCTTAGCAGCAATGATTTTATGGGATTCTTTATAAATAAGATTGATCTTATTAAAAATAAGATCATAAGCACTCCTCTATCCGCGATTGTACCTGAGGTAGTCATGGAATCTGAACCGGGTTTAGACTGCTTTGATCCAGTTGAACTTTCTGAATTAGCAAAATTATTGTCTTCATCTAAGCCTTCAACTTGTATGTTAGATCCAGTTCCAACCAGGTTATTTAAGGAGGTATTCCCTTTGATCTCCTCCTCCATTTTAGATGTGATTAATCTATCTCTGTTACAGGGATATGTACGTAAAGCTTTTAAGGTTGCTGTAATTAAACCTCTGCTTAAGAAACCGTCTCTTGACCCAGATGACTTGGTTAATTATAGACCTATATCCAATCTTCCTTTCTTATCCAAAATTCTTGAGAAAGTAGTTGCCAAACAAGTTTGCGATCACTTCCACCATAATGAACTTTTTGAAGAGTTTCAGTCTGGCTTTAGAGCTCATCATAGCACTGAAACAGCTCTGGTGAAAGTCACTAATGATATTCTCATGGCCTCAGATAATGGACTTGTATCTGTGCTCGTCCTGTTGGATCTTAGTGCTGCATTTGATACAGTTGACCATAATATTCTTTTAGAAAGACTTGAATATTTTGTTGGAATTAAAGGAACAGCACTAGACTGGTTTAAATCTTATCTATCTGATCGAATTCAGTTTGTTTATGTTAATGATAGATCTTCAACACACTCAAAGGTTACCTGTGGAGTACCACAGGGATCAGTGCTAGGACCAATTCTCTTTACTTTATACATGCTCCCAATTGGTAGAGTTATTAGACAGCATGGGATTAATTTCCACTGTTATGCTGATGATACCCAGCTATATCTGTCTATAATCCAGATGAAGCTAACCCATTACATAGATTACAGGCATGTCTGAAGACATAAAAACCTGGATGACTCTTAACTTTCTGCTTCTGAATGCAGACAAAACAGAAGTTATAGTCTTTGGACCAGAGTCTCTGAAAAAGAAGCTGATTAGCCAGTCACTTCATTTGGATGGGATTAAACTGATTTCAGATAATAAAGTAAAAAATCTTGGTGTTATTTTTGATCAGGACCTGTCATTTAAATCCCAGATCAAAGAGGTTTCTAGACTTTCCTTCTTTCATCTGAGGAACATTGCAAAAATGAGAAATCTCCTGTCCAGGGGTGATGCTGAGAAACTAGTCCATGCATTTGTTACTTCAAGGCTGGACTATTGTAATTCTTTACTATCAGGAAGTCCACAAACTGTAGTTAAAAGCCTTCAGCTGATCCAAAATGCTGCAGCCAGAGTTCTGATGAAAATGAAAAAGAGAGATCATATCTCTCCTATCCTGGCTTCTCTTCATTGGCTTCCTGTCAAGAATTGAATTTAAAATCCTCCTTCTCACATATAAAGCCTTAAATGGCCAAGCTCCATCTGATATCAGAGATCTGATTGTTCCTTATGTTCCTAACAGAGCACTTCGCTCTCAATCTGCAGGTTTACTAGTGGTTCCTAGAATTTCTAAAAGTAGAATGGGAGGCAGATCTTTTAGTTCTCAGGCTCCTCTCCTGTGGAACCAACTACCAGTTTTAGTCCGTGAGGCAGACACCCTGTCTACTTTTAAGGCTAGGCTTAAAACTTTCCTTTTTGATAAAGCTTATAGTTAGAGTGGCTCAGGTTATCCTGAGCTGTCTTTAAAGTTATGCTGCTATAGGCTTAGACTTTTGGAGGACATAGGGACCCCCATTTCATCATTCTGCTTCATTCTCTCTCTGTTCTCCTATTCTGCAGAATCTGTTAGTTCAATCTCTAACCTTCTGCTCTCTCTGCTTTTCCTCAGAGTAGCTTTGCCTCGTCTGTTCCTGTTTGGCTGTGACGTCATCCAGGAAAGAAACATCAGCTGTGCTGCTTCCATCAACACCCTTGTTTGTAGATGTTGGAGATCGGCCTGTTTTCCAGTGTAGTCCTGTTTCTCTGACTGTGACTAAGTGGATGTGCTCTCTTCATCCTCTGACATGGGAGCTGGCTCGGAGCTCGTCTGCCTGGCTGTGTGTTTCCTGGACGGGGCCGCCTGTGGAGCTGGTTGCCTTTTGTATCTATGCTTCTTTTTCTATGTCTCCTTCTGTCTCCTTGAACCCCAGTCGGCCTTGGCAGATGGCCGCTCACACTGAGCCTGGTTCTGCTGGAGGTTTCTTCCTGTTAAAAGGGAGTTTTTCCTCTCCACTGTCGCTGCAAGCATGCTTAGTGTGAGGGATTGTATTTGAGTCAATGAGTCAATGCAATCAACTGGTTTTCCTTAGATAGAAAACTTTGTATCAATCTGACTGGATGATCTGGTTGAACTGTAAAGTGCCTTGAGATGACATGTGTTGTGAATTTGGCGCTATATAAATAAACTGAATTGAATTGAATTGAATTTCAGGAGTTAATGTAGGGAAAGCCTCAGGCTGGGCAGATTCAGGAGATTCAGACCTAAAACTTAAAGGTATACTATGCAACCGGTGTTGATTTTCCAGCGAGGCTCCCCCCAGAGGACGAAAGTAAAAGTGCACTGTCGTAAATATGCACAGCTGTTCTCCTGGTTTCTCCGTCAAGCCAGGCGAGGTTGTTTTGAGCTTAGCAGACAGGCGAACGCAACGAATGACTAATGCTGCGTTCACACTGGACGCAGCAGACGCGACAGAAGCAGCGAGTTTACATGCAAAGTCAATGGTTGACGCGCGTCAAGGCGCAGCAAAAGGTCCCGCGGCGCGTTTTGAGCAGCAGGCGCAGCGCGTCTGAGCAGCTGAAGCAGCGCGTCGGGCGCGTTTAAGCATCTGCGGGCAAACGCGCTGCTGCTCGAGATGGAAAAATTGAATTTTTGCTGCTCGACGCACCGCGTCAACCAATCAGAGAAGCTGATCTGGGAGCTGGCTGGGAGAGAGACACAGCGCTGATGATCAGAGCGCTATGATCACTCCTCTGAAACAGTTTATTGACGCCTAAATTAACTTAAAATGCAGAAATCTGCCGGCAGAATATGTTGGCTTTTATTATCCTGCTGCCTGCAGTTTGGATTATTTAGATGAAAAACACCTACCAGCTGCCACGATGAACCGCGAGGAGGCGACCCGGCCAGAGGCTGCTGATGAAGGGATTCCTACTGACAGCACACCGCTGGTATGTGGGGGTCTGAGCGGCTCCGACAGAAAAAATATTGGAAGGCAGGATGATAATCTGGATGAACTGACTGCACTGATTAAGTTTTCAGGTGGATTTTCTCACTTAAAAACATATTAAAACTACTTTATTCCCACTGATCACAGCAAATATAGCTGCAAGGCAGAGAAAGGATAGTGAAGCTCCGCCCAACGCGCGTCAGACACACTTTTGCAGCAAAGCTGCTTCAGCCGCATGTCAGAACTAACTGGTACAAATGAAGCAGCAGACGCGATTTTGCTGCTTTTGCTGCGTTTGGTGTGAAAGCAGTACTGCACAAAGATCGCCACTGTGCTAGCAAAGAGCATGCTTTTAACTGGGGGGTGTAGCAGTTTTCGCCGTAAAGCAAGACCGACTCTCGCGAGACTTCTTAGCCTGTGGGTGCGGGTCGGTGCTCCTGCAATTGCAAGTGCGGTATTTCCCCCACAGACCACCAGGGCGGCCGAGAATACCTTTGTTTAACCTGAAATGACTCATTTAATCATCCAAAACGTTATGGAACACATTAATTACCTGAAAAATGTTGCATAGTGTGCCTTTAAGCAGAATCTTTACATCAATTATTTATTATCTGAAGAATAATATTTTATTTGAAGATTTGGATAAACGAGTAACAATTAATGAATGGTAAAGACATAAAGGGACAGCCAGGGAGAAAGGCTTAGCCTGCACTGGTTGATGTAATGTCCTCTGATGTCCACTAATGTGCTCTTATGTCAATGTCCTGTGATGTCCTTTAATTTCCTCTGATGTCCTTTAATGTCCTCTGATGTCCTTTAATGTCCACTAATGTCCTCTTATGTCAATGTCCTATAATTTCCTCTGATGTCCTATAATGTCCTCTGATGTCATTTAATGTCCTCTGATGTCCTATAATGTCCTCTGATGTCCTTTAATGTCCTCTGATGTCCTATAATGTCCTCTGGTGTCCTTTAATGTCCTCTGATGTCCTATAATGTCCTCTGATGTCCTTTAATGTCCTCTGATGTCCTTTAATGTCCTCTGATGTCCTTGTCCATGAACCTGATCAACTGTCCCAGGCCATCATGTCTCGTCGGGTTCAGTTTAATGAATCTTCCTCTTCTTTCCTTCATGAGGCAGATTTCTAGTGAGATAATCCAACTTTTGACTGAACACAAATATTCTAGATTAACAGGATTATAGAGATTTTGGATGAGATTATATTGAACAGTGTGATTGTGGAAAAAATGAGGTCTTTAGAAAATGTTGAATCCTGGAGAAAATACAGAAATAAGACATTATTAATAATATAACATAAATAATATAACATAGAAAAGTTCTGGCAGCACCAAAAACAAATTATCTGTTTTTTAGTTTTTTAATTATTGTTATTCCTAATTTTCTGTGAGCATAAAACCATGGCAGAGAGCGTCTCAGAAATCCTGGAGAGATTCTTGCTTTTTTATTTTCTATTAAAGGTTTTCTTTCTCCTCTGGATCCAAACCAAACTGGAAGCTGCAGGTTTCATTCCTCCCTACCAGTAGGTGGCGCACTCTGCTGTCAGTAACCAGGCCTGCTGATGACCAACCACTGACTGACCTTTCTAGAAGCAAAGCTTCTGTGGTCCTTCTGTCTCCTTAAGTCTCTAAAGTCAGACCGAACTTTTGTTTATTTGTATTTTTATTTGTTTTAATCTGATGAACGGAAATCAGAGAAGAAACAGATGTTTCTATTGGAGCAGAATCCTGTCCTGTCCATGTTGCCATGGTAACCAAAAGTAACTATTTAAATAAAGTGGACCAGTAAACATCTAAAGAAGCAATTTTTTTATTACTATTTTTTTACTAAACTAAAACCTCTCATACATTCTGTGGATCTGTTGCTTTAAAAACAAGAAATTTTCAGATTTAAAAAAAAGTTGTAGATCTCAGACTTTTAGTCCCTCCCCTCTCCTTCCTCCCTCCCTCCCTCCCTACAGGTGTGCGTCAGCAGGTGCAGGTGAGTTGGACCCGCCCCCCCAGCCCCTCCTGTCCGCCTGGCAGTGCAGCCTGTCAGTCAGCAGCAGAGCAGCTGAGAGGCCAGACTAGCAGCAGGTAAGTGGCTGATGTTCCACCTGGGGGGTGAAGTTCACTCTGCTGGGGTGGGGTGGGGCTGCTGGAGCGGTTTAGAAGGACAGCAGCCAATCAGAAAGCCCCCCGGCTCACCTGCAGCAGGTGAATCCACCTCAGGCTCTCAGATGTTTGGTTGAATCTGATCCTGGTTTTCAGTCCAATCAGCTGATCTTTATAATCAGCTACTGAGGGGAAAACAATCATTAGGTTTAATCTGAGGTTTAATCTGAGGATTATTCACCAATAAAAGTGAATGACACGTAAACTGTGTGGTGCAGAACCTTCCGGCTTGGTGGCTGATGCCTCCAGTAAATATCAGCTTTTCCAGGACTGAGGAACATCTGATGGTCTGAGGAGGAATCAGTGAAGGGATCAGAGCAGGATCCCAACTTTACGGAAAAACAAACGGTTAGGAGGGGCTGACGGGGGCCAACAGATATGATGACAGAGGAGATTTATAGCTGCTGGTGTAGAGAGCAGAACAGCCGCTTAGAAAGTTTATTTCCTCATCGATTGATTGATTGGTTTTATTGATCTCGCATTGGAACAGAAAGATCCTTTTTCTCATTTGCAGTCATGTTCTCTGTATTTCCTGAAGCTGCTGTTGTGATATTGAGTCTGTTTGAGCTGAAAATGTTAAGTTTTACCAAAGCAAAAATCAGGGTAAATACTTTTTCAATTTACTGTAATTAATTAGTTATTAGTCCCGTCATTTAATGAGATTCTTGTTTTTATTTTGCTGTAACCTGCAGCGTGTTTCCAGTGTTTATTCATTCATGACAGCAGAGTCACATTCCTGCTTTGTTGCCTAGCTGATGAGGCGGCCTGTTTCTAGCAGGGGTGGAGCTAGGTGGGGGGCTAGGGGTGGCCATGGCCACCCTTAGCCAATTATTGGCCACCTCTACCAGTTTTTCCCTCTAATACAGACGGTGGCAGCAGTAATACTGCTACAAGCGAAATGTCCTAAGTTATTTAACATTTAAATTTTTCATATATTAACAATCACTTGACAACAAAAACACTGCAGTTAATTATGCTAATCAATATACTAACATTAAAGAGGATAAATACAGAATTCCTGCTCTTTTCAGAACTAGATTCTGTCTTATATGGGGCAAGTCATGTATGAGTGGTCAGTGAAGTTGGATAAATATCTACTTTGATAATAAGTAAGACTATGAGGTGCACAATAGTTTATTATATAAACTAAATAATAATCATAATTATTTTTCTCCTTCTTTCATAATTAGCTCCAACTACATGGCTTAGAACCTCATCTTTCTTTAACAGCCAGTCGAACTCGTAATCTGATTATTTTAATGAGCAGAACCTAACCAGTTTGCTCATTTTAATATTTGTGCAGAATATTTGTAGATCACCCGCAACATGCAAATTTATTGCACATACAAAAAACAAATGCATGTAATGAATAAGATGTTCGCCTCAGAACTCAAACCTGAAAGAATTTTGTTCACTACACCTTTAATTTAGGATGTTTAGATATATGCATGTATTTGTTAGCAAAGACTGTAGGAAAGTATATTTAGTCTTTATTTAGAGAATATTGATGTTGTTTTATTTTCCTTTTGGATCTCTGTAGATTGACCCTGAGGCACCTATCCCCCCCCCCCGTGTACATTGGTTATTGTCTGGATACAATTATTAATATATTCTGGCTACGCCTCTGTTCTGTAGTACTACCACAGTACTACTACAGCAGAGCCATTTTCAGTGGGAGTTGCGTAACATCGGAGCTGTTGGAAAGTCTTGCCATTGTTTCCACATGTCGCTGCGTTCGCATTATGTCTGGCTCAGAGTAAATCCGTACAAGAACAGACGTGTTGCTGACCCTGGCGGTGAAACGGCGTCCTCTGAGACGCAATGTTCGCAGCGAGCAATCAGTCACAGGGCGAGTCTGGCTGTACTCTGGACTTTGGTTAGGAGAACTGCTTAGATGTTATCTGAGTTTCACCTGGAAGGTAAAGGTGAGACCTTCAGCCGCTCCACATGGAGGCCCAGAGCCTCAGAACAAAGAGATCATCGTCTAGACGAGCTTTCCATGGCTGGCAGGATGACAGCCTGCATGTAACTGCAAGACCTTCAAGATGCGAAATGATGATTAGTTTTTATTTATTTGCTTTTAATGCTTTTTCTCTTTTGCAATTTGGCCGCAGAGAAAAGGATCTCTGGAATCTCTGCTTGGTTGAAAGATGATATCACTATTTACACTTTCTGTAAAATCTTTAAAGATGCCAGGGCGTTAACTGCTGTCAGCTGTAATTAATCTGGGAACGTTAACATCTTACCTCTATTTTAATAGGAAAACTAATCTGTTAATCAGGGATAACCAATTAAAAATCAGCAGGATTTGAATAAAAAACAACAACAACCAGTAAAGATCAGGAGACATTTTTATTTATAATCTGTTACTTTAAACAGAATTTAAAACTAAAATAAAATGCAGGGGTTTATGAGTTTTTTTTAAATAAAGGTATAAAAAAGGAAGGGTTTTCCATTTTAAAATCTAAATTGTTTTTCAAGTAGGGAACAAGTTTGGTTTATAGAAAATTTCCTGATTCACTTTTTTAATAAAACGCCTGAACTGACCGTTTTTTATTCTGTCTTATACCCAGACCTGGTCTGCTAATCTGTGCCCTCTGCTCTATATGATCGATTTTAAGGAAAAACTCCAACATTTAATTAATTACTCCCATAGTTACCTCAGGGTAAAACCTTCTGAACCAACATTTTCCTCCAAATTCAGTGAAACGTGTTTTTTAAAACAGTTTTCCATTCAGCTATAGCTGCAGAAGCTAGCTACATTAGCATGATGCTGGCAGGGTTGAAGCACTGTAGTGTTTTAGTTTCTTCATTATATGTTTTTACTCTACTTGTTTTTGATATTTTGGTTAAAAGATTAATGTTTTTTTTAAAACAGTTAAGGAAGTTTTGAGGTTCCATTAGTTTTACAAAACAGCTAAATCTGGCAAATCATCAAAATAAAGGACATTATTATTTAGCAGACAAAAGACAGCAAATAAAACATTCAATATCAACAGATAAAGATAATTGTACTTCACATGCTACACTACGTTATAATCATATTTGCAGTTTTAAGCTTTATTTTCTTAAAGCTTCAGACAATCAAACAAAACCAAAATAAATTTGCCAGTTAGCGTAAGTTCCTTCATTGCTAGTTTTACTGCTCTTAACAGAAGGAGGCTTACATTTATCACTATTAAATGAGCTATCAATAGAATAATCTGAAACACTACTGCTAGGGCTATAGCTAATGCTACGGCTAGTGCTACAGCCAGTGCTATAGCTAGTGCTATAGCTCTTGCTACGGCTAGAGCTATAGCTAGCGCTACGGCTAGTGCTACGGCTATTGCTACAGCTAGTGCTATAACTAGTGCTATGACTATTGCTACAGCTAGTGCTACAGCTAGTTGTACCCCAGCTGCTAATGGGGTTAGAATGTGAGGTAATGGTGTGAAGCTGTTTTCCTGACTTGTGAAAATGATAGTCATGAACTAACTTTTTAAACAGGAGTCTTTTATATTAAAATACATTTTAATTATTTATTTAGAATGGTTTAGTGGCCTAAAAATGGCGTGCTGAGCAGCAGAGAACCAAACGAGGTTCCTCCTCTTTATGAGCAGCTTGAGAAACTCAGCGAGGAGGGAAGGATGAAACAGATGTGCTGACAGTGTTCTTAAACATGTTTAAATTAAAAAAAAGGAATCAAATAAATCTAAATCTAATCTGAGCAAATAATGAGGGTCAGGATGTCAAAATGGTTCCAGAAAGGACTGTGTGGCTGCTGGTTTACTTTCCAACCAAGCAGTAGGACACCAGACTCCAGTCAGTGTTCTACTTGCTTGGGTGGAAAGAAAACCAGCAGCCAGTTTGACACCAGTGGGTTAGAGGAATCTTACTGGTTGTAAATAAACCAGTTTTGTATATTAGGTTTTGCTTTTCTGAGTTATTATTTTGATTACAGTAGTAGCCATTCAAAGTTTCCCCACTTTTCTGTTTGGCTGGTCCTTGGCTGGTCCTTAGCTCTTCCTTGGCTGGTCCTTAGCTCTTCCTTGGCTGGTCCTTGGCTGGTCCTTGGTTGGTCCTTGGTTGGTCCTTGGCTGGTCCTTGGCTGGTCTATAGCTGGTCCTTGACTGGCCCTTGACTGTTCCTTGGTTGGCCCTTGGCTGGTCCTTGACTGTTCCTTGGCTGTTCCTTGGCTGGCACTTGGTTGGCCCTTGGCTGGTCCTTGGTTGGTCTATAGCTGGTCCTTGACTGGCCCTTGACTGTTCCTTGGTTGGCCCTTGGCTGGTCCTTGACTGTTCCTTGGCTGGCCCTTGGCTGGCACTTGGTTGGCCCTTGGCTGGTCCCCATCACTTCCTTTTTAAACATCTAAAATATTGTTTCTGTTATAATTTGTGGACATTAAAATCTAAAGAGAAGCGCCATCTCCTGGTCAGACCTGTAATTCAGTGAAGAGATAAAGTCAGAGTAAAAACAATATGTTGGGTTAATGGAGGGGATTCTGCTGGGAGTTGCAGGGAAGGTGGCTGCCATTGGGCTGCTGTTTGACTGGGAAGGGCCATTTTTAATGGCTGCTGCTGTAAATATAAATAGAATTGAAATGCTAACCTTTTTATCAGATTAGAATCTGGCAAATTTAAAAAGTATTTTGAATGGCTGCTTCTGTACATTTTCCTTCATTTTTTTTTCTTCTTTATTGGGTTTCAGCAGATTGAGTCCATTTCCTCCATTTGTCTCCTGGTCTTTGGACATGTCTCTCATTCTTCTTCTGTCCTCTTTGTAAAAAGTCATTAGATTTTCTCTCAGTCAGTCAGCAGCCATTAGCAGTGTTTTCCTGTTTCTGCATGGAGCCTAATGGGCCTCTGCATTCTCTCCCTTCTCTTCGTCCTGGAAACTAAACCAACCAGACCAACTGGAAAACACAACTGTTCAGTCTCACACCCGCCAACGAGTCGCTCCTTTTTCTCTCCTTTTCTCTTAACGTTTTAACCAGCAGAGGTTTAAAAGTGTGTCCCACGGACCTCTTATTGCAGATGTCATCATTATAAGATCAGTGACCTTCAGCTTCCAGTCTCAGGTTGTTTAGTGATCTAAATGGCTGCTAACTCCAAGCTAAGCTAATTCACTGCTTTTATCCTCTGTTGGGCTTTTGATGGATGCCGTGAGCAGATCTCTGGGTATCCTGTGGTTGTGTCGTGCGTATCGTCCAGCAGACATGAACAGAGACGTTATTGAGCCTTTGTTTGGACCGGCTTTATTTGTTTGGCTGCTCTTTACAAACCCAGTGGCCTGTTTCCAGCCTCGGTGCTGGTTTCAACATCAACACTGGTCTCCTTCAATGAGAAACACATTTTTAAGATTTTTATTAAGCAAAATTGAACAAAGACTTTGTGGTCTGACTGGGATGTTTGAGATGTTCTGAATATTTGGAAGCAACAAAACATAACTTTTCATAAGAATCAGAATCAAGTTTATTGCCTTGTTGGTGCAGACAAAAAACGACATATAAGATAGAATATATATAAAAAAAAAAAAAAAAATATATATATATATATATATATATATATATAAAGGGGTTAATTAGGGATCTGGAATCAGGGTTTCTTCCTCTTTTCCTTCTAATGTCTCAGACATGTTTTTTAAACCAAGAAATTTTTTTTTTCAAAACTTATTTTCTTAAAAATTGGAAAAAAAAGATATACTATACTATAATGGATCAATGATTAAGTTTGAACCGACATGGCGTCCATTTATTACCCATGCAGAACAAATATTTCTTCATTTTAACTGAATAAGTTGTTTTTCTTAAGGTCGTTTTGACGATCACTTTAAAAAAAAAATTTTATATTTTAGTTTTATTTTCTTCTGTGTTAAAGGTATACTATGCAACCGGTGTTGATATTTCAGCGAGGCTCCCCCCAGAGGGCGAAAGTAAAAGTGCACGGTCGTAAATATGCACAGCTGTTCTCCTGGTTTCTCCGTCAAGCCAGGCGCGGTTGTTTTGAGCTTAGCAGACAGGCGAACGCAACGAATCACCATGTCTACTGCGGTATGTGACTAGCCATCGCTTATAACTCCAACAAAGAGAAATAAATGTTCATATACAAAGTCATAATACAAACAATGAAACTTTTTTGGTCGGGGACTTATTTAGATAAAGGAAGAGGGACCATGCATTCCGTGGTTGACAATAAATCACAGTCAGACAAAAAACGCTTCTAGGATCGTCAGTAAACGCTAGTTTATACATAACGTTACTAGCTTCGTGAGGTTAATGGCTAACAAACGCGACTACATTTTGTACTGGTTTCAGATTTATGCAGCTCATTGCAAAACGCGATTCAAACCCAATCTGCGCAAAATAAGGAATTTAGTAAAGTAAATACGCAGTCTTGAGATACTTCACATGTGAAGCAAGTTTGCCAAATAGCAAGCGATGCAGTTATCACCTAGCAAAACAACAATGTTTAGGCAGCAAGCTAACTAACTTGCTAAACATCCCGCTAGCTACTTAGCTACTCAGCAACAGACCACGATCATACAAAAGTCGAAAAAAAGGCAGTACAAACAATGACTAACACAGTGAAAGTATGAACATGCACACAGAGAGAGAGAAACCATTCCAAAGTTACTTACAATCGCGTCAGCAGAAACGCGAGGTTGGCGTCACACTTACAGCCCTCTTTTTCTTTTAGCTCTCGCCATTCAGAAAAAGCTTGCCGGAGGTTCACCCGTGTACAACTCCTCTCTCTGTCCAGAGCCCTTTTCCTCTTTCTTAACTGCTCCGACATGGGCTTTCGCTGTTTCCTCGCTGGTTCCGCCATTATAACTGCACAAATATCGCCACTGTGCTAGCAACGAGCATGCCTTTCACTGGGGGCGTGTAGCACCTCTCGCCGTAAAGCAAGACTGACTCTCGCGAGACTTCTAAGCCTGTGGGTGCGGGCCGATGCTCCTGCAATTGCAAGTGCGGTATTTCCCCCACAGACCACCAGGGCGGCCAAGAATAACTTGGTTCAACCTGAAATGACTCATTTAATCATCCAAAACGTTATGGGACAAATTAATTAACTGAAAAATGTTGCATAGTGTGCCTTTAAGGGTTGGCTGTCTTGTTTTTGTGTGAAAAAAATAAAAAGCTCCATAAATATACTTTGAAAAAAAACAAAAAAAAACTATATATATTAAAATATTTTTTTTGCTATGAATTTTTTGCTTAACATCCTTTGCAGAAGGATCCCATGGTGAGGGATCCTCACCCTGAACAGAGCGTTTGGTTTATGCTGCTGGTTGTGGGTGTAAATCGACTCTCGGTCTGGATTATTTTAATCTCATCTGTGAGAAATGCTCGAACAGGATGATGTCAGAGTTTTTACGAGGCTTTCCTTCCCTCCCTGCTCATACCTGCCTTCAGTGTTTGTGTCTGTTCACACAAACCTCCCTGCTTTAGCCTTTGGTTATGATCTCATAGCATTTCTGCGTGGTGTGGTAACCTCTCACCACAGCGGTAATATTATCATGCTAATGAGGAGCTGCTTAAAATGTTAAATACATCAGGTCCCTCCCTGACCTTAGATAAGGCAAAGCTGCTTCTGCAGGAACTATGGGAGCATCAGATGCATCAATGAACTGATGCTTAGCTTGGGGAGAAGAAGCAGAAACTTCATTTTACAGATAATGTTTCAGCTTCTAATCTATCCAGGGGCACTGCCAGGAATTTGGGGCCCAATGAAAGACATTGATAACAGTCCATGAATCCATCCTGCAGTGATGAAGTTCCCACTGAAGCTGCAGAGATGTTCCTGCATAGAGCTGATCTGCAAACTGCTGGATAATCCTGATATCTTTTAGATTTGATGTTGGGTTAGATTTGTAGATTTCTGCTGGTCTGATGGTTAAAAACATAAAAAGTTGTGGATTCCAGGCTGTGTGTTTAGTCCTCATTCAGGGTGGAGTCTCTCTGTCAGCCGTCAGGATGTTTTTTAAAGGAGGAAAGTATGTCTGTGTTTGCTGCTGTCGGATCAGGCTTCCAGTCTCCGTTTCATGTCTGCAGACTAGTTTCATAGCTAAGCGCTTTGCAGACCAGTAATGCAGCCTTAATATCAGCAGCTCTGCAGCACAATCTGAGTTAGTTTTGGTTTTTGTTCTCCTACAATGAGGCTTAAATTCTCATCATTTTTTCTTTAACAACAGAATTTGTTTATTTTGTTTGGTGATTTAAAAAAAAAATAATAGAAATTAAAACCCTTCATAAACCTTTCAAATTGAGGATATTTATGTTTTTTCTGTATAAATCTTGATCTTTATCACCTTGTCAGAGGTACTCAGCCCATCTGTTTGCTCTGGATGTTTTTTTTCTTTTAGACAGCAATGTCTCATTCATTAGTTAAAGTATTCAGCCTCCTCTCCCTCTGGCTTTAGAGTAATCTGTTCTTTGTCTTCCTCGTTTATCTCGGTTCCCATAATAAGTAGAACCGTCTGGTATGAGCAACACCTTAAGCAGGAATCTGATGGCCTTTTCTCATCCAGCCTAGATTAGGACTCGTCCCACTAGGGTGGCCAGATGTCCGGCTTTAGGGCGGACAGTCCGGATTTTCATTGCACTGTCCGGCGTCCGGCGCCGCATCCAGCCGGACGTGTATTTGCCCTCCTTTACACCCAGATTCCACATACTCTGTCAGTGCTCCGCTCCGCTCAAGTACGTCGTGCGAAGTACTTGTCTGTCATGTAAATCAATGAGAGCTGTTCCACATCCTCCGCTACTCCTCCGCACGTCTCTGTCCACGTACGTCTTCTCCGTCTTTCACCGTCAAAATACGGAACTGAGCTCTTTTTGTCTCCGCTCCCGTCAGTCCAGATCAAGACCCGCAATTGCAATCGCACCAAACAGGATAAAGAATGTAGTGAAGACCCGGTTTGTCAAATTAAATTATAGTAAAAACAGGTCGGTTACTAGAAATTAGAGCATAGTTCGTATATATTCCCAAAATTAAGAGCAATTAATTAAATAACTGGATGCAGACTATTGGTGCTTCAACAGACCAAAAAATTCTTATTGCAGGAATGGATGAAGAGATGATGAGTTTGGAAGCGGAGAACAAACATAGTTCATACAAACTATGGATGATCCTGTTTATTCCTGTTACAAAAATCCACAGCAGAAAGAGAAAATATTTGGGCAGAAACTGAACATCTGCTGGATGATGATGGGGATTTTTTTTAATATGTCATATTAAATTAAACGTTCACAGGGTTTATACCGGAATGAGGAACTCTAATTTAATGCTCTTTTAATGCTATTAGAAATAATTTTAATTTCATCAACAAGTATCATGTACACAAGTTATTAGTATACATGAAATAAGGAGCTGTAAGCACAGTTCCATGACTCAAGTTTGTGTATATATATATATATATATATATATATATATATATATATATATATATATATATATATATATAGATAGATAGATAGATAGATAGATAGATAGATAGATAGATAGATAGATAGATAGATAGATAGATAGATAGATAACATGGTGAAATCATCTTTACTCTCGACAGGCTGCAGCCATGTCACGAATTCCTCTTTTCCAGCCACTTTTTGACATTTGTATTGTCCTATTCTCTAGCTCTCTCTCCGCCTCAAGCTTCTTTTCCAAACAACTGCTTTATGATCAATTGCAGCAGTTCTGCTCAAATTAATCGTGTCAAAAAATAGTCACTTTTTAAACACCACAATGTATTAAATAAATACAAATGCTGGGAACCAATTCTTTTTTTACATCTCTTTAATATTTTGTTCTATTCAACTACACAAGCATCATCTTTAAACTACTAAGAATTGTACTATAAATGTGACTTTACCCGATTCTTATGTACACCTTAGTAATTGATATGCCGCACAATGTCCTCCTTTTTGGTGTTATAGAAATGGCCACCCTACGTCCCACAGAAAGATGGAAATAAAAGATTCTTTGTCAAACTCTCAACTCTGTGAACTAACAGTGAAAACAGACTGAATCTGTTCAAAGCTCTTCTTTTTGCTGACTAAAGTAGATTTCCCTGTTACATGACCCACCATGACTCAGCACTGTAGATACATTGATAAAGGGGATTATTGATCTTCTCCTGTTAGCTTTTTATGGACGGATAAAAAAAACACTGAACTCACTTCACTGGTCTGGAATAATGTGGATAAAACTCTGACTTTTAACAAAGGATAGTTAAAAATGTTTAGTGCAGCACATTTATCTTTGTATGCTAATGCTATTAGCTCAGTATGCTAATGGATATTAGCTCAGTATGCTAATGCCACTGTATTCATTGATAAACTAATGATTGTATTAAGACAAAATGTCTAAATGGTAAAAAAAAGACAATAAAATGTTGGATAAATGTGACCTTATTTACTAATTTACTTAAAATGTTAGCTTATTTAGCTTTATTTAGTGCTATTTAGCACTGATGGGTAAATCTGTTTTGGTTATTAGCTAAAAATGCTAACGTTTGATATAAAGACATTTAGATTTTCACAGTCAATGATAATGAATCAAAAATGTTGGTTTATGGCTGAATGAGGGAAAATGGTTTGATTTGCTCATGCATTAAAGTTTAAAGATGCTAATAGTATTAGATTTAATTAGCAGTAATAAATAATGAGAACAAAAGGGGGATTTTATCTGAAATGGGAATTTTAAGATTAAATGATAATATGAATTAAATGTTTTAGGCAGCAGTATGATGACTGGTTGCTAATTTTTCAAAAAAAAAAAAAAATAGCCATCAACACCTTTGTTTCTAGATGTTGGAGCTTGGCCTGTTTTCCAGTGTAGTCCTGTTTCTCTGACTGTGACTAACTGGATGTGCTCTCTTCATCCTCTGACATGGGAGCTGGCTCGGAGCTCGTCTGCCTGGCTGTGTGTTTCCTGGACGGGGCCGCCTGTGGAGCTGGTTGACAGTTGCCTTTTGTATCTATGCTTCTTTTTCTATGCCTGCTTCTGTCTCCTTGAACCCCAGTCGGCCTCAGCAGATGGCCGCTCACACTGAGCCTGGTTCTGCTGGAGGTTTCTTCCTGTTCAAAGGGAGTTTTTCCTCTCCACTGTCGCTACAAGCATGCTTAGTGTGAGGGATTGCTGAAAAGTCAATGAGTCGATGCAATCAGCTGGTTTTCCTTAGATAGAAAACTTTGAATCAATCTGACTGGATGATCTGGTGAACTGGAAAGTGACCTGAGATGACATGATGTGAATTGGAGCTATAGAAATAAGCTGAATAGAATTGAGTTTATTATCAGGTGTGTGGGATTTTTTCAGCGAAGTGTTTAAGTGCTTTAGGCTGAGTGAGGTTTAATCCGGTGTAATGCTCCTCATGCATGCTTGGATTGTTATGGAAGGGTGTGCTGTATGTTGTGAATCTTTATAAAGTTGTCAGGAGAATGGCAGGTTTGACAGGAGACGTTTCAGGAATGAGGGCGTGCTTCTCCAACCACAGAAGGAGCCATGCAAACCTTTTTTCAATGTAACATTATGTACTTTATCAAAGTCCTGATGTTTGTGTCGACCCTCGTGACTCATGGGCTGCTGGAGGCCTTCTCTGATAACTGCCTGAAAAAGTTCACTTTATCAGAATCCACTTTATTGCCAAGTAGGTTTGAACTTACAAGGAATTTGACTCGGTGTCGATGGTGCAGACAGATTAGAGATATATATACAGGATCTATAGCTATACAATATAACACATACTATATACTAGATACAATATATAGTATATAGTTATATTCTATATACACAGTAGGCTGTGCTTTAATGTAACGCAGGAGGCCTGGAGATGCTACGCTGGTGTAGCTTCTAGGTCCTGAACGGGGGAGGGAGAGAGGCAGTGAGGAGGTCATGGCGGACTCTGGGCCGTGTTGATGAGGCTTTAGGACATGGCAACAGTCTAGGCTGCTGGACTCCTCTGATCCAAGAGGCTTCTACAGTTCTCACTAGTGGTGACAGGGGTGGATGTAGGAAATGTGGGGCCCTAGGCAAAGACAGGCAGGGGCCCCTCTGAATGGAGAAGACAACACATAGAACAGCCCCATTCTCCAGATAGAGAGAATGGGGCTGTAGACAAGCCATGATCTGCTTATCTGTTCTCCATTTTTCATTTGGATGAAATAATAGCTGCATGAATCATGACAGCAGACAAGATAGAGGAGAGCAGGAGGCGGGGTTACCAATCTACTCGCTCTGGAGAGCAGAGTTCGCTGCTTTTAGATGTTGTCTCCAAAGTCTCCAGTAGCAGAAAAAAGTCTCTAGATTTGGCGCTAGGAGCTTTTTAGAAATCAAAGTGCTAGAGGGGTCTGAAAAGTGGCTAAATATAGCGACTAAAGCGCTAAGTTGGCAACACTGCTCTTTGCATGGTTTGTTTTCAAATGGTTTGCTGCTGTCTGATTGGACCTTTCTGAACATGTGCAGCAAATGGACTGATCCAATATGGTGGACACTGAAGGGGGGGGGCTGAGACACACTTAATATTATCAGCGTTCTGATGGCATTTTAGAGAAAGGATTTTTATCAGAAACATAATTAATGTACACAAATAAGGAATAGTTGCATTAACCATACAGGGAAACAGAGTTTTATGGCCCCCAGGAACTTGGGGCCCTAAGCTGCTGTCTAGTATAGAGTGGTTGGGAGAACTGAAGAAGCCTCTTAGCTGAAAGGAGAAACATCTTCTAGAAAACTTTGCCTCCAGTTCCCTAAACTGAACTTTTTCCAGTTTGACCCTGACCTGGATGACTGAGAATCTCTGATATTACTTCCACCAATTATCCCTGAACCTCTCTTGCTTTTGCCTTCTGTCTTCTCAATGTTGTTTACAGAAAACTAAATGCTTTTAAAAAGATTTCTGACTGTTTATCAATGATTGCATTTGATTAGCAGCAGGTGAGAGCTTCTTCTCCCCCTTTTTCCAATGATTATATAAATTGAAGGCATCAGATGTTTAATGCATGTACAGTCAGAGGACAGGACATGCTGCTATGTTCTGTGAAAAGCTTCTGCTTTAGCTGCTCATTTTTATGCCACTTCCAAACCTCTGCTCATTCTAATTTTCCTTCCTAATGTTTCAGGTTTGAAGCTTTTCAATCTGCTCATTTTCAGCATGTTGTCCTTTCTGCCACTAATGGACTTCTCACAGCATAATTATTCATCTGCAGAGTTTATGAGCAGCTTCTCCTGGAATCTCTGAGTTTATTATTTCCTATTTTTCAGCTCTTGGTGCTTTTTTTTTCCTTCAGGATTTAATGAGCGTTGTTTTGCATTATGCATTACCTCCCGGCTTCGGTTCGACATCTGGGAAAGTTGGCTTGACTCCAAGACGGTGGCCACCGAGTGCTCATTACTCGTTAGGCCTTGACGGAGGGCCCAGTGGGCGCTGGCTGGGTGGGAGTCACAGCGCTCAGAGAGTTGATGTTGAAGCAGAACATCTCAGCATTCTGCTTCGGAAACAGAAGGCAGAGGAAACAAAGTGAAGGTGTCTGGAAAAAAAAGGCATCTGCTCATCTTTCTGCTCAGCTGCTTCTCTGCAAACACCTTATTTTGGTTGTTAAGCCTGAGGAGGCTCCTCTGTTCTTATGGCAACCAAACTGTTTCCCCCGTACAAACCGTCACATTTTTAATATCACCTTTTGTTCTCGGCGGGAAAACCGCAACTCTGACCATTTCTACCCTAAGAAGGGAAATAATCATTGTTTTATTTTTTAGTGGAACGACCAGAATGGAGATCCCAGTATGATCCCTGCAAACGGCATAAAATCTGTTAGATCGGAGTTAAACTGTGAAGATAAAGAGCTTCAGCTGCAGACGTTTGGCTGCTCGTGTTTCTGGCCTTTAGGATCCAGAACTTGTTTAAAAGTGTCTCGGTTCAAGATGGATGGACAGTTCAGCCTCCTGCTGATGCTTTCTCTGTTACTTTGATTTTATCTAGTGACAGAAAACCAGAATCCATAGAAAACTGGTTTCTTCTGTAAATAAATCCCTAATTCTTTAAAAACGTATCCGATTCTTGAGAGAGTGAATCAAAATGTTTGAGTCTCTGAAGGAAAAAAGTGTTTTAGTTGAACTAAAATTCATAAATCAGTTTACTTTCAGTCAGAAGCTCCTCGTCTACATCGACCAGCTTTGACATCAGGCTGAGGAACCTCTGCCCCGGTCCTCACTTTCAGCTGTGAGATGTTTGCTTCCTGTTCAGCCCTTGGTGGAACAATGGTGGAACATATAGTGGAACTCTGTACAAGTTTTAAAAAAACCAAGGTTTGAAGAATAGTGGAATGGTGGAACAATAGTGGGACAATAGTGGAACAATAGTGGAACAATAGTGGAAATATGGTAGAAGAATGGTGGAACAATAGTGGAACAATGGTCGAAATATGGTGGAAGAATGGTAGAACAATGGTGAGACAATAGTGGAACAATAGTGGAACAATGGTGGAACAATGGTGGAAATATGGTGGAACAATGGTGGAACAATAGTGGAACAATGGTGGAACAATAGTGGAACAATAGTAGAAATATGGTGGAAGAATGGTGGAACAATATTCGAAATATGATGGAAGAATGGTAGAACAATGGTGAGACAATAGTGGAACAATGGTGAGACAATAGTGGAACAATGGTGGAACAATGGTGGGACAATGGTGGAACAATGTTGGAACAATAGTGGAACAATAGTGGAACAATAGTGGAAATATGGTGGAAGAATGGTGGAACAATAGTGGAACAATAGTGGAAATATGGTGGAAGAATGGTGGAACAATAGTGGAACAATAGTGGAAATATGGTGGAAGAATGGTGGAACAATAGTCGAAATATGGTGGAAGAATGGTAGAACAATGGTGAGACAATAGTGGAACAATGGTGGAACAATGGTGGGACAATGGTGGAACAATGTTGGAACAATAGTGGAACAATAGTGGAACAATAGTGGAAATATGGTGGAAGAATGGTGGAACAATAGTGGAACAATGGTGGAAATATGGTGGAAGAATGGTAGAACAATGGTTAGACAATAGTGGAACAATGGTGGAACAATGTTGGAACAATAGTGGAACAATAATGGAACAATAGTGGAAATATGGTGGAAGAATGGTGGAACAATAGTGGAACAATAGTGGAAATATGGTGGAAGAATGGTGGAACAATAGTGGAACAATGGTGGAAATATGGTGGAAGAATGGTAGAACAATGGTTAGACAATAGTGGAACAATGGTGGAACAATGGTCGGACAGTGGTGGAACAATAGTGGAACAATAGTGGAAATATGGTGGAACAATAGTCGAAATATGGTGGAAGAATGGTAGAACAATGGTGAGACAATAGTGGAACAATGGTGGAACAATAGTGGGACAATGGTGGAACAATGTTGGAACAATAGTGGAACAATAGTGGGAATATGGTGGAAGAATGGTGGAACAATAGTGGAACAATGGTGGAAATATGGTGGAAGAATGGTAGAACAATGGTGAGACAATAGTGGAACAATGGTGGAACAATGGCCGGACAGTGGTGGAACAATAGTGGAACAATAGTGGAAATATGGTCGAAGAATGGTTGAACAATAGTGGGACAATGTTGGAACAATGTTGGAACAATAATGGAACAATAGTGGAACAATGGTGGGACAGTGGTGGAACAATAGTGGAACAATGGTGGGACAATGGTGGGACAATAGTGGAACAATAGTGGAAATATGGTCGAAGAATGGTTGAACAATAGTGGGACAATTTTGGAACAATGTTGGAACAATAATGGAGCAATAGTGGAACAATGGTGGGACAGTGGTGGAACAATAGTGGAACAATGGTGGGACAGTGGTGGAACAATAGTGGAACAATGGTGGGACAATGGTGGGACAATAGTGGAAATATGGTCAAAGAATGGTGGAACAATAGTGGGACAATGGTGGAACAATGGTGGAACAATGGTGGAACAATGGTGGAACAATAGTGGAACAATGATGGAACAATGGTGGGACAATGGTGGGACAATGGTGGAACAATGGTGGGACAATGGTGGGACAATTTTGGAACAATGGTGGGACAGTACTGGGAAAATGGTGGGACAATAGTGGAGTAATGGTGGGACAATGGTGGAAATATGGTTGAACAATGCTGGAACAATAGTGGGACAATGGTGGAACAATGGTGGAACAATAGTGGGACAATAGTGGGACAATAGTGGGACAATAGTGGGACAATGGTGGAACAATAGTGGAAATATGGTCAAAGAATGATGGAACAATAGTGGGACAATGGTGGAACAATGATGGAACAATCGTGGGACAAAAGTGGGATAATAGTGGGACAATGGTGGAACAAAAGTGATACGATGGTGGATTAGTAGTGGAATGATGGTGGATCAGTAGTGGAATGATGGTGAAACAATAGTGGGACAATAGTGGAACAATAGTGGAACGATGGTGGATCAGTAGTGGAATGATGGTGGATCAGTAGTGGAATGATGGTGGATCAGTAGTGGAACGGTGGTGGATCAGTAGTGGAACGGTGGTGGATCAGTAGTGGAATGATTGTGGATCAGTAGTGGAACGGTGGTGGATCAGTAGTGGAACGGTGGTGGATCAGTAGTGGAACGGTAGTGGATCAGTAGTGGAATGATGGTGGATCAGTAGTGGAACGGTGGTGGATCAGTAGTGGAATGATGGTGGATAAGTAGTGGAATGATGGTGGATCAGTAGTGGAACGGTGGTGGATCAGTAGTGGAACGGTGGTGGATCAGTAGTGGAACGGTGGTGGATCAGTAGTGGAATGATGGTGAAACAATAGTGGGACAATAGTGGAACAATAGTGGAACAATGGTGGGACAATGGTGGGACAATAGTGGAAATATGGTCAAAGAATGGTGGAACAATAGTGGGACAATGGTGGAACAATAGTTGAACAATGATGGAACAATGATGGGACAATGGTGGGACAATGGTGGAACAATGGTGGGACAATGGTGGGACAATGGTGGGACAATGGTGGGACAATTTTGGAACAATGGTGGGACAATGGTGGGACATTGGTGGGACAGTAGTGGGACAATGGTGGGACAATAGTGGAGTAATGGTGGGAAAATGGTGGAAATATGGTTGAAGAATGCTGGAACAATAGTGGGACAATGGTGGAACAATGGTGGAACAATAGTGGGACAATGATGGAACAATAGTGGGACAATGATGGAACAATAGTGGGAAAATGGTGGAACAATAGTGGGACAATAGTGGGACAATGGTGGAAAAATAGTGGGACAATGGTGGGACAATAGTGGAAATATGGTCAAAGAATGATGGAACAATAGTGGGACAATGGTGGAACAATGATGGAACAATGATGGAACAATCGTGGAACAATAGTGGGACAATGGTGGAACAATAGTGGGACAATGGTGGGACAATAGTGGGACAATGGTGGAACAATAGTGGGACAATAGTGGGACAATGGTGGAACAATAGTGGGACAATAGTGGGACAATGGTGGAACAATAGTGGGACAATAGTGGGATAATAGTGGGATAATAGTGGGACAATGGTGGAACAATAGTGGGACAATGGTGGGACAATAGTGGGACAATGGTGGGACAATAGTGGGACAATGGTGGGACAATGGTGGGACAATAGTGGGACAATGGTGGGACAATGGTGGGACAATGGTGGAACAATGGTGGAACAATGGTGGAACAATAGTGGGACAATAGTGGGATAATAGTGGGACAATGGTGGAACAATAGTGGGACAATGGTGGGACAATAGTGGGACAATAGTGGGACAATGGTGGGACAATGGTGTGACAATGGTGTGACAATAGTGGGACAATAGTGGGACAATAGTGGGACAATGGTGGGACAATAGTGGGACAATGGTGGAACAATAGTGATACGATGGTGGATCAGTAGTGGAATGATGGTGAAACAATAGTGGGACAATAGTGGATCAATAGTGGAACGATGGTGGATCAGTAGTGGAATGATGGTGGATCAGTAGTGGAAGGGTGGTGGATCAGTAGTGGAATGATGGTGAAACAATAGTGGGACAATGGTGGATCAGTAGTGGAACGGTGGTGGATCAGTAGTGGAACGGTGGTGGATCAGTAGTGGAATGATGGTGGATCAGTAGTGGAACGGTGGTGGATCAGTAGTGGAATGGTGGTGGATCAGTAGTGGAATGATGGTGGATCAGTAGTGGAACGGTGGTGGATCAGGATCATCTCAGATCTCATTAGCTTCACATCAATTGGAGGCATCAGGCAGAAAGTCTGAATCCCACATTGGGAATATTTCCGTGGCCTCCACCGGTTTGAAGTCTTTTCTCTGTTGCTGACACGGCGGCGGCATTCTTTAACCATTTGTCTAACCTGGGAGGAGCTGGTCATCAGCTCGCTGCACACCCAGCCCTACACACCCTTTGGGTGCCTGACACTAAAGGACTATTATAAGGTAGAGGAGCCCATTAATCCGTCCACTGGTTGTTATCAGACAGAACAGCGTGTGTGTGTCGGTTCTAGGCGGTTTTTGAGGACAAATGTCGGTGAAAATATTTAACTGATAACAAAGGAGAACAATGTTTTCTCCTGTTTGACACGTGTAATGACAGAGTGACGACACAGATGTTGGTGTAATTGTTAGCCGCAGTAAAACCGTTTCCTCTGAGGACATTTGTTGCTTTTCCAGCACAGCGCTAAGCTCAGCCCAAACGGTTCTGCTGGCCGAGGACGTTGGTGAGATTTAGGCCAAACGTGTAACATTCTCCTTTACAGAACTGGTCCAGTCCATCATAGTGTGCAGGGTGGTAAACGCATGTTCACTGCATTGATCCTGATGCACTATGCTGTCATTAATGGCCAATCAGCTCTAACTGATTAAACTCATGATCATGTTTGTGATGTTAGGATTGTTTAAATTGATCACATCTAGTGTTCTGTCTGATTGAAGGTCTTCTTCCTCCATTATTTACATGCAATCTAAGCGTCTTCTTCAGCAATCTTCTCTCTGCATCAGATAGTTTAAATGAACTTTTTTCAGTTTTTGACCACAGATCTCACTTTATCTGTAAAACATTGAATAAATCCCCTATAATGGTAACAGCAACCTCCCTCATGGTGGCTCCTCCCACACCTATGTCATCGGCCATCGAGCTTATCTGCAGGATCCACCTTCAAAGGCTTCAGAGTGTGGAGTTAAATATTTACAGTTTAAGTAATACAAATAATTAAAATTACCTCAAGTGGATCAGTTTGGACTTACTGGATATAAATAAAAAAAATGACTGAGAGGAGCTTCAGCAGCAATTCCCCAGACCTGATGAATCGATCAGTGAGCTGCAGGACTGAATCTAGATGTTAGAGGCTGAACAGACAGACTAAATGAACCTCTGTGTTCATTTCTATTTCTTTCTGACTCCCGCAGATCTAGTTTCTATCATCAGCAAATGATTCTGCTTTTAGGCCTTAAACTGCATTTTCCATTGTGATGAAACTGCAAGGCGTCCCATGCTGTCCAGTTCACTCCCACTTCAGACTGCTGGGAGGGAACTGGTTCAAAGTGCAGCAGCATACTGGCTTACATGCCTATGCTGTGAGTCACGAACAAGGTGTGCTGACTTCTCCACACGCTGAGCTGTCTGCTGAGTAACGGCGTTTGTTCTCATTATGACATCGCAACTCATCAGACCTCTGAGCCTCCTGTCTGTAAAAACACCTCCGTTGGATTCAAACTTGGAAATAGAACGCCGTCACACAGAAAGAAGGCTCAGACTTTCATCTGGATTCAAACGTTCTTCATATTTCTAACAAACTTTTAGTGAAAACACAAAGTTAGTTATGAAGCCAACATGGAAAAGCTGTGCTTGAAAGACAAAGTAACGCATCTTTAACACACAGTATGTCACAACGAGCACAAAGAAATAACCGTTAGATAAAAACACAGAAGGAACGATCAAATCAGGATAATATGAAACAGAAAATGCAATAAAATCACAACAAGATAAGACAATAAAATCATGAAAGCCATGATGAGGGATCGATTGAAATCAAAGATTTGACCGAAGCCATAATAAGGGAAATGCATTAATGGAAACAGGATGACAAAAATGGACTTTTCCCCAGAGCTGCACTGCAGACCATGGCCCAGATTAGTGGGATGTTCCCTAAACGAAAGAAACAGGAGGAATGGATTTTACAGTGGATTTAAAGTTTATTATTGATTTTTGGTTGCAGGAAGCGAGGTACAATTTCCAAGGTGTCTGTCTTATCTTTGCTTGATACCAGAAAGTTACTGGTAAGCCAATCACTGACCAAAGATAAAGATTGCACGAGGGCCGACATGTGGTTTAAAGGATACAAACAGTTGGATATCATCTGCATAGATGTGATAAGAAAAGCTAGAAAATGCTTAAATAGTACCGGCTAATGGCTAATGTTAAACAAGAATAATAGTGAGCCTAGAACTGAGACTTGGGGAACCCCGCTGGTCAGGAGGCGCAGAATCATAGGAAAGGAAAAAGCTTGAGTTCAGCCGCATGAAATGCGGCGCTGAGACCCAGCTGCACCAACACCGAGCATCTGCAGCCGTTAAATCTTCTAGACTTTCACCAAAGTCTCAGTAGAACCCTACTTTACAAAGCCAGACTGAAAAGGGTCTAAATCAGTTTTACAGAGAGAGTCACAATCTGAACTGCATGTCAACAATATTTTCTGATATTTTACTGAGGAACCAGAATGCAATAAGAATACATCCATTAAAGGAAAAGTCTGCTCTTATTCAGAATTTAAACTTCTGAAAGTTCTTTAAATATGAATTTATTACATACTGTTCAATAAATAACTATTTTTATTTTTTTACTAATTAACGCTAAATTCATTAAATCACCGCAAATGTATTAGTATTAGGTAGAAATAATGATCCATAGTAGGGATGCACGATATAATGGGCACCCTATCGGTATCGGCCTTAAAACTGGACATCGGCCACCCCACCGATATTTAACCCGATATTTGATCAGCTTCTGAGTTTCTAAAGTCTAAAAAAAAAAAATACTACTTCTTCTTCTTCCTCAAAAACTTCTTTTTTACACTTAAAAACTTCTAAAGACGAGGGAAAAAATATCGATACATTAAAATATCCCAATTTCTTCATATGCTGATATATTGCCATTTAAAAACACCATATCAATCTCTTTTACTAATGAAATATTGCTATATGTCATCGTTATGCTACGAAATCCCCCGAAAATTCACCAAATGTTGCCATATTTTTATATGTTGATATATTGACGCGGTATCGATCTATTTTACTAACAAAATCTCACAAGAATTTGCAAAACATCACGAGAGTTTGTAACAGAACGATGAAATTTCACGAGATTTTGAAAGTAAAATAGATCGATACCGCGTTTTTAAAAATCTATTTGATATCAGCATATGAAAATATATTTGAGTATATTATTTTTCAAAGTGTCAGAAATGGATAACAAAACTGCTATTTTCAATGACTACTTATTTTTGTCCAGCTTTAACATCGGTATCGATATCGGTTATCGGCTACATGAGTTTTAAAATATCGGATATCGGCCAAAATCCCAATATCGTGCATCCCTAATCCATAGGTTATTCCACGCTGATTGGACTTTAACCTTTAACAGCAGTTTTGGCAGCTCTGAGCTAACAGGAGCATGCTAACATGCTAACACAATGCCGAGACAACACTGACTAGACTAGAATGAAGCTTCCTCTCTACCTGAAAGCAACACGGCCCATGAGAAGACGAGATGTTTGATTATAATGCTTCAGCCGTCAGAGTCCACCCCTCTGACGACTGAAGATGGAGTCGACCTTCAGGTCTCGACTCTGCCTCTGGTCTGGGAAGAAGATGGGGTGATAGCTGAACCTAAACGTTCTCCTGAAGGTGTTTCTACAGGATCATCGGGTGGAGTCGTACATTTTGTCTTTTGTTTATTTAAAGTAATGAACCTGACAGCCTAAATTCTCCAAATGTTCTGCATCTGTGTGTTTCTTTTGTATCAAAGAATGTTTTAAGACTGGAAATTACAATAGTTGAACTCTTATTCATGAGTTTTTCTGCGTGCAGAAAGTGTGACGACATAACAGTGTTTGTTCAAATTAGGAGAGTCTGCAGTGCCTCATCAGAGAAGAATGAGAAACTCCTATCAAATGCCTGTTAGAGGTGTAAAAAGGGAAAGTTACTGAAATTCATTCTCAATTTTACACGTGTGGTCTGTATTTATTCCTGCTGTTAAAATGAAGAGTTTAGTTCACTGTCAAAGGATAAAGTTGAGTTTTTTAATGCCTGTACTGTTGCATAACATCCCTCGTGGTGCGTCCATAAAACAGAAAGTCAACAGTGAGAGCCGTCAGCTGCAGGAGGCGTCGCCCTCATTAAATCCGCTGCTTATCAAGGAGTGTCTGATCTGGAGAGGCGCCAAGGCCGCCGCCCCGCCCAGACACACCTGGAGATGGGAATCCTCTGAATAAAACAACAATGCTGTTCGGCTGCAGAACCAGCTGGAGCTTTCTGGATTCTCAAGCTCCTTTTTTGGAAAACTTTCATCCTTTAACTTTCGTTTACACTTTTCTATGCAGGACAGCTTTAATTTGCATTTTGATGTGATTTAAAAGTCCAAACTAAATTTACAGGATTTAGAAAAGATAACTTGATGCTAACAACCCTGCAAATAAAAGCAGACGATGTTTGTAAGGAGGCAGAACTTCGTTCTCCTCTTTATTCTCCGTCCTGTTGATTGTTTTTTGCACCAGTAGTTCTCAGCAGTCATGCAGTCATTTTGCTCATGTTGGATACACATGCCAGGCCTGCAGGTGGCGCTGTCCCATTAGATAAGATACGGAGCTATACATAATAATCTTTTTTCTCTTAATTTATATTATATTTACTTTTCTTTACGAACTTATAAGTACTTGCGGCGCCAGTAATTAAATCGTGAGAAGCTGGTTTTATTTTGGTCTTTAATTTCTAAATGGATTGATGACATCAGCCTCCGTCATCCTGGGAAAATCAGCTGAAATAAATAATAAAACTTGTAGAAAATCTTTCTGAAAATAAGGTTTGTCCTGCTGGTGTGACATCAGCAGATAGCGGCTGTTAGCTCGTCCGTTGTTGGCTAACAGACCAACCAGGCATCTCTGAGGACAGACTGACTGCTGGGCGACTCTGTCCTGTTCCTGATGTCGGTAAATTGAATGAACTCACCTGTCCAGCTGAAACCCTGAAACCTCCACGTCCTTTTTGAGGCCCCGCCCCCTCAGGAATTGTCTCCTCCTGCTAAAAGCTATGTCGATATAGTCTCTAATTTTTTCTGTTATTACTTTCTCTTCTGTCTTCTTGGACAAACAGAATGGATGGTCCTCAGAAAATGACCTACGATCATCTTCCAGTGTTTTATCCTCCTCCACCAATATGTCTTCATGCGGAAGTTCAAAGAGCGAGGCGAACAGTTTCAGCTACTGTGATCAAGGATGGCATCTTCCAGTTGGGGCACTGCTGCTATAGGCTTAGACTGCTGGAGGACATAGGGACCCCTTTTTCATCATTCTGCTTCATTCTATCCCTATTCTCCCACTCTGCAGAATCTGTTAGTTCAATCTCTAACGTTCTGCTCTCTCTGCTTTTTCTCATAGTAGCTTCATCTGGTCTGTTCCTGTTTGGCTGTGACTCCATCCTGGAGAGAAATATCAGCTGTGCTGCTGCCATTTTATTTTCCCTAGACACTCAAAAGCTTGCTTGGCTAATGCTTGTTATATATATCTGTTAGCTAATATGTTAGCTTTATTAAAATGGTAAAAAACTAAATCTCCTGGTTGGGGCCAATTTCTTACAGTTGCCTTTTGTATCTATGCTTCTTTTTCTATCTCTGCTTCTGTCTCCTTGAACCCCAGTGGGCCTCAGCAGATGGCCGCTCACACTGAGCCTGGTTCTGCTGGAGGTTTCTTCCTGTTCAAAGGGAGTTTTTCCTCTCCACTGTCGCTACAAGCATGCTTAGTGTGAGGGATTGCTGAAGAGTCAATGAGTCGATGCAATCAGCTGGTTTTCCTTAGATAGAAAACTTTGAATCAATCTGACTGGATGATCTGGTGAACTGGAAAGTGACCTGAGATGACATGATGTGAATTGGAGCTATAGAAATAAACTGAATAGAATTGAACTAGACAGACAGAATAGTAATTGATGAAAGAAAGACTTGATTTTCCTCTCTAGGACCAAGCTTATATAGTCCTCTTTTCCCAAAATGCGGTTTGCGTTTACAGCTCCGTGTGGGTGGGGCCTAAGACACCGCGTCTATAGGAAGCCGTTCTTCAATGGTAACATTCCGCTCTGGTCCGTCTTTTCTGTCCTTATCCTCTTAATTTTTTGTTCTAGTTTATTTCCTTTGAGCTACCTTTCATCCTATCCATCCTTCCTTCCTTCTGTACTTGCATTCTTCCTCCTTAGTGTTGTTATAAATTACATTTTTTATCTTTCCTTCTTTGATTCCTTTCTCCTTTTTGGTTTTATTTCCTTCCTTCCTTCCTTTATTTATTTACTCCTTCCTTCCTTCTTTCCCTCCTTCCTCAGTTCATTCCTTCCTTGGTTCTTTCTTTCTTTCTTTCTTTCTTTCTTTCTTTCTTTCTTTCTTTCTTTCTTTCTTTCTTTCTTTCTTTCTTTCTTTCTTTCTTTCTTTCTTCCTTTCTTCCTTTCTTTCTTTCTTTCTTCCTTTCTTCCTTTCTTCCTTTCTTCCTTCCTTCCTCAGTTCATTCGTTCTTTCCTTCCTTCCTTCCTTCCTCAGTTCATTCGTTCTTTCCTTCCTTCCTGGTGGCTCAGAGCTTTGTCCCTCTGTCCTTTATACTCTGCACTTTAAAAAGGGACATGGGGGCGGGTAGGTGTGGGGGGGGCGGGTTGCTGATCAATCAGTCCCCCAGCCTCTCACACACTGGCTGGATATTAACCAGCAGAGCAACATTCCCACTGCCTCAGTGGGTCTCTGCCAGCTGGAGGTTGTAGTCAGGGTCATCTCCATGTACACAGCGGCTCGGCCCACCCACCAACCCTCACACACAGCAGAAGCCTTCGGCTCAGGCAGGAAGCTAATCGTCCCTTTCTGTTTGTGTCAACATGAACGTTTCTGGTCCTGCGGGTCCCACAGTGAGTATTTCACAAACATTTCTCAGAAAGCCTTATAAAGCTGTCGTTGGACATTTAAAGCCTATCACTGATGCTGGCTTTTAGACAAGCATCACATAGTTCTGCCTCCTTTCATGCTGCTTGGATCTCATTTCTATTCTAACTAAGAAGAGCCTTTATTTAAATTCAACTTTCATTTTCTAACACAAGAATATAAAAGATTTTTTTGGAAAAGGAAAAAACTCCCTAAAGAGTGGATGAGAAAATGGATTTTCCCCAGCAGCTTCTTACCGACAGCTTTTCCTCAGATGTTTCCATCGCACCGTGCTGCTCGCTGGTCAACATACAGAACATGGTGGTTTGTACTGGTTATAGTGGTTATATGTTCAAACGTTTCAATGAGCCGATCATCAGAGCTCAAGCAGTGATGTCATTTCCAGCTTCAGCTCATCCTCCGCACCTCTTAAGTCAGGGATGTTCATGTCTGATGCTGATATTTAAAATCAGTCTGACAACAACAACAACATATTCTGATATTTAGCCTAAAAACAATATTAAAATATCTAACCTAAAACCTCTGATATAAGCAGAGGTGTCTAAACTATTCAGGTTTATTCCTCCATCCTTCAGTTTAAAAATACTTTAGTAGAAGTTAGAGGATCAACTTCAGCTTTTTCCTCCAGTAAAAGTGTAAAAGTAAAATTTTCAAAACGACTTAATTTATAAAAGTAAAAGTAATGCACCAAAAAGAAGCTTTACTGCTCTACTCTACTAAAGGAACATTTTTCTACAATTGTGGATGATAAATTCCTTAGACTTCATTTTCTTAGTTTTATAAATAATGGTAACAGCGTCACATTTAACTTACATTTACTTTTATTTATTTTGGTATGTGGTGAGCAACAAGTTGGGGCAGCACCAACCACAAAGAAATTGTGAAAAACATGAAAAAAAACACATTTTTTTGATGGTTTTTATTTTTTTAAATACCAACAAACCATAATGAAAATTAGCTTAAATGAAACAAAATAAGTCTATTTTAAAATATAAGGAGTAGAAAGTAAAAAGTTGTCTAAAAAATAATTAGTCCAGTAAAGTATAGATAGCCAACATGAAGCCTCTGGATTTAAGTTACAGAAGAACTCTTTAAAGTTTCTAATACCCAGAGATTAATAATTAACGTTGTTCTGACACAAGTTAAATATTGTTTCATGTCTGAATGAAATTAACCTCATCAAGCTTTTTCTAACATTTCCCTCCAAAAAGAGTTGGCTAATGGCTCTAATATCAGTAGCATATTAAAAATAATAATGATTGATCGGGACAACCCTGTCTTTAATATTCGTATCTGTCCAGCCACAGTTAAAGACGCTAAACAATATTTAAATGAATCTATAAACCCCTAAATGCTACATGTAGCTATGGCTGCTAGTTAGCTGCTATTTAGCTGCTAGTTAGCTGCTAGTCGGCTGCTAATTTCTTCCTTTTTCATTAAAAGTATTATTCATCAGGTTTTGATCTATTAGATTAAAAACAATTGACATTTTGAAAGAGTTGACACTACTATTTGTGCCTTAATAATTTACAGCTAACAGATTAGCTTCAGGTTTGCTTTAACATGTCTCTGACTTATTTGTTTTTATCCTTCTGACACATTATGCCTAAAACTTTAGCTTCAGATAAATTATCCCTCTAAATCTTTCTGTAGTCGGTTTTCTTAGTAGTAGTTCTGAAAGTTTAAGCTAATCTTGGCTAAGCTACAGTTAGCCCTTTTTAAACTGAAGCAGAGACACATTTAGGATCCTTAGAGAATTAGCTCCATGTGTTCCCATATCGTTTTATTTAAAACCATAAAACATAATCAGATCTGATTTGATAGAGCCTAATATCTCAGAAGTCACATTTCTGTAGAACCACTGTGTTTAAATTCTATTCAGTTTATTTCTATAGCTCCAATTCACATCATGTCATCTCAGGTCACTTTACAGTTCAACCAGATCATCCAGTCAGATTGATTTAAAGTTTTCTTTCTAAGGAAAACCAGCTGATTGCATCGACTCATTGACTCTTCAGCAATCCCTCACACTAAGCATGCTTGTAGCGACAGTGGAGAGGAAAAACTCCCTTTGAACAGGAAGAAACCTCCAGCAGAACCAGGCTCAGTGTGAGCGGCCATCTGCTGAGGCCCACTGGGGTTCAAGGAGACAGAAGCAGACATAGAAAAAGAAGCATAGATACAAAAGGCAACTGTCAACCAGCTCCACAGGCGGCCCCGTCCAGGAAACACACAGCCAGGCAGACGAGCTCCGAGCCAGCTCCCATGTCAGAGGATGAAGAGAGCACATCCAGTTAGTCACAGTCAGAGAAACAGGACGACACTGGAAAACAGGCCAAGCTCCAACATCTAGAAACAAAGGTGTTCATGGCAGCAGCACAGCTGATATTTCTCTCCAGGATGGAGTCACAGCCAAACAGGAACAGACCAGATGAAGCTACTATGAGAAAAAGCAGAGAGAGCAGAACGTTAGAGATTGAACTAACAGATTCTGCAGAGTGGGAGAATAGAGATAGAATGAAGCAGAATGATGAAAAAGGGGTCCCTATGTCCTCCAGCAGTCTAAGCCTATAGCAGCAGAACTATAGAGATAGATCAGGATAACCTGAGCCACTCTAACTAGAAGCTTTATCAAAAAGGAAAGTTTTAAGCCTAGCCTTAAAAGTAGACAGGGTGTCTGCCTCACGGACTAAAACTGGTAGTTGGTTCCACAGGAGAGGAGCCTGAGAACTAAAAGATCTGCCTCCCATTCTACACCATCTTTAGCTGTGAAACATAGTTAGCAGGAAACATTAGCAGCATAAGATTAATTTCTAACAGTTCTTCAGTAATGAGGAGAGAAAATGGCGTCGCGTTCACCATGTTTCTGCTTTATGATGGAAACCCTACTGGTTGGTTGGAGCTCCTGATGGTTAAACACAACTCAAATAATCCAGACTTCGATCTTTTCTTCATATTTCTATCTTTTCTTCATATTTCTATCCTCTCTTAAGTGTCTGTCGTGGGATTAAAAGGAGTTAAAAACAATGAATTTGTTTTGATTGAGTTTAATCAGTCATCACAGCCTGTGTGTTGTCAGCATCGGCCCACTCAGGTTATGACTCCTTCGGCTCGTTTAGCAGCGAGAGGAATGGCGGTTGCCCACCGTCCATCTGCAGTTCCTGACGACTGTTTATTCTTTAGGGAAAAGGAGCCGTTTGAGTCCAGCAGCTTTGCTGCTGAGGATTAAAATGACGATATGTTTTTCTCATGCAGGTGCAGGTGTAAATGAGACAGGGCTGCATCCTCCACTTTTTTTTAATTTTTTTTTAATTGCTCATTAAAACTGTTTGCAACCTTTGCCGCATCAATCCGTTGAATCGTTTTATACGTTTTTATGCATCCTAATGTTTTTGAAATCTAAACGGGTTAAAGAAGTTTTATTGGAGTATGTTTTGAAATGATTTGTCGCCTGGGATCCTGCTGCAGAGGAAGGAAATCAGTCACATTAATAAATAAATAAAGAAAGAGCAAAAACCTTATTGCCAGGTTTTTAGACATGCAGGGAATCTGGTTTAATGATGAGACGATAACTTACCGCCATTAACAAAAGGAATAAAACATGCAAGCTGCACGGTAAGAAGAAGCACTGCAGATGTTAGAAATAAAAAACGATGATAATATGAGGTAGATTCAAAGTGCTGCAGCGCTCTGACCTCCTAAAGCAGCGGCTTGATCCCTGGAAACGGTTGATTGATGGAAATACTCATCTTCATCATGATGATCGCAGCTGAAGAAAGATCCTCAGGGATAATTAAATGATCCAGATTTTACTGTTTGTTGGATTTCATGGTCAATGGCAGGGGCGGATTTAGGAAATTTGGGGCCCTAAGCAGAGACAGGCAGTATCTTTGTTCTAGGTTGTGTCCCTCTCTTCTTGTCCCTTTTCTTCTTGTTTTCCTCTCTATGTTTTGTACTCAGCTGACTTTTCATGCTGTCTCTAAAGGAATGAAAGATTTTTTCCAAGCACTAAGCTCACTTAGCTGATTGCTCCTTCCTGTGTTTCCAAAAAGGCCAAAGTAAATAACCCAGTCCTTCTTTTCACTGTAGACAAGCCATGATCTGCTTATCTGTTCTCCATTTTTCATTTGGATGAAATAATAGCTGCATGAATCATGACAGCAGACAAGATAGAGGAGAGCAGGAGGCGGGGTTACCAATCTACTTGCTCTGGAGAGCAGAGTTCGCTGCTTTTAGATGTTGTCTCCAAAGTCTCCAGTAGCAGAAAAAAGTCTCTAGATTTGGCGCTAGGAGCTTTTTAGAAATCAAAGTGCTAGAGGGGTCTGAAAAGTGGCTAAATATAGCGACTAAAGCGCTAAGTTGGCAACGCTGCTCTTTGCATGGTTTGTTTTCAAATGGTTTGCTGCTGTCTGTTTGGACCTTTCTGAACATGTGCAGCAAATGGACTGATCCAATATGGAGGACACTGAAGGGGGGGGCTGAGACACGCTGAAATCCTTTGGCTAAAATGCCAAAGGATTTTTATCAAAAACATAAATAATCTGCACAAACAAGGGACAGTTGTATTAACCATACATGTAAACAGAGTTTTATGGGGCCCCCAGGAAACTCCCTAGTATTGCCTAAAGCTAATCCCCCCCCCTGACTTGTTTGTTAAGTTACGGTGGGAACAGTTTGCATTAAAACATGAGTTTATTCCTTTGTTAGTTGATCAAACTTAACTCCTTAGAATATAGATGTTGGAGCTTGGCCTGTTTTCCAGTGTTAAGTCCTGTTTCTCTCCTAGAGCTATGGGCCCAGCTTCTACTGGAACTAACTGGACGTTCTGTCTTTCATCCCTTTCACATGAAAACTGGCGCAGAGCTGGTCTGATTAACCGTTTCTTTCCATGACAGAGCTTCCTGTGGAGCTAGCTTACCGTTAGCTTTTCTATCATAGAAAGTTTTTTTCTGTCTGCTTCTGTCTCCTTGAACCCCAGTGGGCCTCAGCAGATGGCCGCTCACACTGAGCCTGGTTCTGCTGGAGGTTTCTTCCTGTTCAAAGGGAGTTTTTCCTCTCCACTGTCGCCACATCCTCACCAAGGAGGAAAGAATCCTGGATAAGCAATAACTGGTTGTAATTAGCTGGTTTTCTTTAGAAAACTGAACAAATCTGACTGACTTGTCTCTCTGAAGTGCCTTGAGATGAAAGGTTTTGTTAATTAGTGCTATAAAATAAACTGAATTAAAAAGGAGACGCTTCCGTTGGGCCCTCTGACCTGGTGATGCAAATTCCCTGTGTATCCTGTATATATCCCATCATGCACCTTTCTCTTCCTTCCTCCTTCTTCTTCTACTTTGACGTTTTGAGCTGATGGAATGAGTACATTTCTCCGCTGTGAGATCAATAAAGTCAAACAATCAATTATTCGATTTAGGAGATTTTTTTCCCCTGATTCATGGCTAAGACGTTAGCACCATCCTCTGAAAACAGGCTAGCCTTGGACTGCAGCTGAGCGGACAGCTGGCTAAAGTCTGAGGACGAAGCCTGAAAGGCCTTCAGAAACCCACAGAACCTCTGATCGGTTCCACCTTTAAGAGCCAAAGAAAAGTCTTTGCTCTTAGATAGAAAGAGTCTTGGCTCTAAGCTACATCAGCAAGCGGCAGGGATTTCACTCCAAGCTGCCACAGAAGCTTTTGGTTTGAAGAGATGAGACAGTTTTCTAAAATCCTCCTCTCTCTGTTCAGAATCCAGATTTCCAGAGAAGCCAAGAGGAATTCCCTGATTCAGTGGACAAACTACGGCAGCTGATAGAGGACAAAGTTACCATCCTACAGTCAGCGACTGCTGAGAACCAGAAGGTAAATCAGCCGGCAGGCGCTTCTGTTCTTAAGTGTGTTTAATGGAGACAAACATGAAGCAGGAAGTACATGAATCTTGATCTGAATAGTGTGGAGTGAAAAGTTTTCAGCTGCAGTCATCTGTGAACGGCTGTTTTTTTTTTTAGTCTATTTCCAGATTCAAAGCTAGGTTTAGGTCTGGACTTTGACTAGGCCGTTCCCTTCTACCACATGAATCTGCTTTCATCTGAATCCTCCCATTAAAACTCTTGATGGAGGTTTTATGGTGGTGATCCTGATGGAACAGGAACCTCCACCATCATCATCATCATCATCATCATCATCATCAGCCTCTCCTCAGAGCGATGTTGTCCCAGTTCCTGATAAGTTCAGTTCACACAGATGAAAATGAACTACCTCACGTTCATAGTTCACTTTTTCAAAAAAGTTCACAAACCTATAAATTAACTGCTGGAGGTTTCTTCCTGTTAAAAGGGAGTTTTTCCTCTCCACTGTCGCTCCAAGCATGCTTAGTGTGAGGGATTGCTGAAGAGTCAATGGCTCTGTTCGAAAACCTAGGACGCGTCCTTAGAAGACCGGATTCGAAGGCCGATTACGTCATAGTGCGGCGCCGAGGTCTGGTCGGATTCCAAGAGGCCTCGTTATGCGGCCTTAAAATGCGTCCTTCTTTTTGCCTGATTTGAAGGACGGGTCCGATGTATCCTTGGTATTCTTGGATATCCCAGGATTCATTGCGAGACCAAGCAAGCCGTGATCAGAGGAAAGTGATCAGTGAAAATTGGAAGTTCAGTTTAATATAATCCAACTCTGTGAGTAGTTCCGTCTGAAATGAATGAAAATAGTTGTTTTAATGGTTATAGAGTCAGATATGTGGCGGTAATGTTTGATTTATCTAAAGGTTTTAATCTGTTACTGATTAAATGGGTTTGGCTGGAATTTAAGGACAGATTCTAATATATCTGCAGGGTGGGGACTATAAATCTGATAGTTTAATTTTTTTTATTGCTAATTTACACAATAGGCTTAACTTCGTATTTTTTGTTGTTGAATATTTGAGATTTTGCAGATATATTTTTATAAATACATTGTTTAGATTTACTTATATCTTTCTACCCCTTTTATAGAATAGAATAGAAAATCCCTTTATTGTCCCACAATGGGCAAATTTACAGCAGCAGAAAGATTATTGAAAATGGTCACAAATGTGGACCTTAGAAAAATGTATAAGAATAACATAATAGGGAAGAGTTAAAATATAAACAATAAAATAGTGTTTTAACAATATAAAACTGGGGAATAAATAACCAATATGCAGCTATGGACATTTTTACAGTAATTTGAAAATAGCAGCAACATCAGAGATGTGCAGAATGACAGCAGCAGGTTATTTAACTGACTAAGGTTTCTATCTTTACATTTGATTTTATCTGTTCCTGTTCCTGCTGGTTGGAACCTTTATTCCACTCTGGATTCTTGTGAGTCTTTGTTCACTTCACAAAAAAAGAAATAAATAAACAGTTTTGAAAACTTCTGTATTCATTCTTTTCCTGCTTTGTGTGTCAACGTTCACGGTTGCTAAGCAACAGAGCATACGGCGGTAAAACCCGCCGAAGGGTAGACCTGGTCGAATTCACAGCCTAAACTCTTCTGGTCTCCTTATTTTCAAGGACTTCGAAGGATCCAGTCTAGGTAGACCGCGTCCTTGGAGGACACGTCCTAGGTTTTCGAACAGAGTCAATGAGTCGATGCAATCAGCTGGTTTTCCTTAGATAGAAAACTTTGAACCAATCTGACTGGATGATCTGGTGAACTGGAAAGTGACCTGAGATGACATGATGGGAATTGGAGCTATAGAAATAAACTGAATAGAATTGAATTTAACTAGTTGAAGTTTATTTGCTAAATGAAGCCCCAATCCTCCACATGTTGTTGCTGACTCCTCTGCTCAGAGTGTGCAGGAGCTCCATGTTCAGATGATGGATTGTTCTGGAAGCTATTCCATCTATAAACAGAACCAGAACTTCCTCCCTGGTTCCCTGGTCCGTCTGCTGGGTTCCTTGGTCTCCATGATGCTGGTGCTTCGTCTGTTTTAGAAAAGGACGGAACTCGGATGAACTCATGAACTTTCAACATGAAACCTGATAAACTGCAGCCGCATGCATGGGGAGCAGAGTGGAAGGTCTGTTGGGTCCAGACCGGGAGGATGAAGCCGGTTCTGATCCTCTTGCCTCGTTGTGGAGCAGCGGCGCCTCCCTGACTTTCTGGACTCTCCTCCATCATCACTGTTTGGGCTGAATGATTTCCTTCTCTGTCGATTTTCTGGGTTTATTTCTGATTCGGACCCCGTTGGTAGAACTTTACTGATCTGTTCTGATCTGGTTTGATCCGGTCTGAGCCGTTCATCATCCTGCAGGAATTTGGGTTCAGACAATCAGTGGGACCCGTCTGCTGGGCCTGTTCTCCTGCTGGACCGGGTCACGTGGGCCCAGACGGACAGCTGATTGGCTGCTGACTGGCTGATGATTGGCTGATGACTGGCTGATGATTGGCTGATGACTGGCTGATGATTGGCTACCGACTGGCTGCTGATTGGCTGATGATTGGCTGATGACTGCCTGATGACTGCCTGATGATTGGCTGCTGACTGGCTGATGATTGGCTGATGACTGGCTGATGATTGGCTACCGACTGGCTGCTGATTGGCTGATGACTGGCTGATGATTGGCTGCTGATTGGCTGATGATTGGCTGATGATTGGCTGCTGACTGGCTACTGATTGGCTGATGATTGGCTGATGATTGGCTACTGATTGGCTGATGATTGGCTGATGACTGCCTGATGACTGCCTGATGATTGGCTGCTGACTGGCTGATGATTGGCTGATGACTGGCTGATGATTGGCTACCGACTGGCTGCTGATTGGCTGTCGACTGGCTGATGATTGGCTGCTGACTGGCTGATGACTGGCTGATGACTGCCTGATGATTGGCTGCTGACTGGCTGATGACTGGCTGATGATTGGCTACCGACTGGCTGCTGATTGGCTGTCGACTGGCTGATTACTGGCTGCTGCCTGGCTGATGATTGGCTGATGACTGGCTGATGACTGGCTGATGATTGGCTGCTGACTGGCTGATGATTGGCTGATGATTGGCTGCCGACTGGCTGCTGATTGGCTGCCGACTGGCTGATGATTGGCTGCCGACGGGCTGATGATTGGCTGCCAATTGGCTGCTGCCTGGCTGATGATTGGCTGATGATTGGCTGATGATTGGCTGCTGACTGGCTGATGATTGGCTGATGACTGGCTGATGACTGGCTGATGACTGGCTACTGATTGGCTGATGATTGGCTGATGATTGGCTACTGATTGGCTGATGATTGGCTGATGACTGCCTGATGACTGCCTGATGATTGGCTGCTGACTGGCTGATGATTGGCTGATGACTGGCTGATGATTTGCTACCGACTGGCTGCTGATTGGCTGTCGACTGGCTGATGATTGGCTGCTGACTGGCTGATGATTGGCTGATGACTGCCTGATGACTGGCTGCTGACTGGCTGATGACTGGCTGATGATTGGCTACCGACTGGCTGCTGATTGGCTGTCGACTGGCTGATTACTGGCTGCTGCCTGGCTGATGATTGGCTGATGACTGGCTGCTGATTGGCTGATGACTGGCTGATGACTGGCTGATGATTGGCTGATGACTGGCTGATGACTGGCTGATGATTGGCTGATGACTGGCTGATGATTGGCTGATGACTGGCTGATGATTGGCTGCTGATTGGCTGATGATTGGCTGATGATTGGCTGCTGACTGGCTGATGACTGGCTGATGATTGGCTGATGATTGGCTGATGACTGGCTGATGATTGGCTGATGATTGGCTGCTGACTGGCTGATGATTGGCTGATGACTGGCTGATGATTGGCTGCTGATTGGCTGATGATTGGCTGCTGACTGGCTGATGACTGGCTGATGATTGGCTGCTGACTGGCTGATGATTGGCTGATGATTGGCTGCCGACTGGCTGCTGATTGGCTGCCGACTGGCTGATGATTGGCTGCCGATTGGCTGATGATTGGCTGATGATTGGCTGATGATTGGCTGCTGACTGGCTGATGATTGGCTGATGATTGGCTGATGACTGGCTGATGACTGGCTGATGATTGGCTGATGATTGGCTGATGATTGGCTGCCGAATTCAGTCCAAATGGATCCAGGTCCGATTCGAGCCCTGACTCGCTACCAGTTCCTTAGAAGTCCAGCTTTTATCTGCCTTCTGACCGTAGCAGAACCGGGCCACCAGCCTGGGGAGAGACGACCGGGCCAGGGGACCATCTGAGGTCCAGTTAGCCGCTTTGTCCAGGAGAGAAACCTGTCTGGGACCTGACCCTGGTCCAGCCTGAGGCCTCCAGGGTCCGTTAGAACCAGAACCTTTGCCGACCCGCCGTGGGCCCAAACCGTACGGCTGACTCTGCTTTGCTGTGGTTCTGTGTGTCAGGCCCGGCGTGGGCGGAGAACCAGGCCAGAGAGGAGCTGCTGCGCTTCGCCGCTCTGAGTCAGCAGCTGAACTTTCACCTCCAGGAGCTGCAGAGACGGACGGAGCAGGAGCTCAGAACAACACAGCAACAGTGAGTAAAACAGAACCGCCTGCATCGGTTCTACAGCCGAGGAACCCAGAGAACCGGAAGGCAGACGGCCACCAGAAGGTGATTCTCAGGTGGCCCTCTGCTGGACGGCCGTGCCCCCGTGGGGGGACTGAACATGAGTGGGTGTGCCTCCTGGCAGCAGCTGGTTCTGCTCGGCTGCAGGAGACGACAGGATCCTACTCGCCTTCCTGCGTTCGTGTGACGGAGCTGAAATGAAAGTGAATGTTTGATGCACTGTTGGCATGAGGAAGGATTCCTGTTAGTCTGCGACCGTGAGAACCAGTAACGCCACCGACCTCCAGCCGTGGCTGCCTGCTGAGGAACCACAGAGGTTAATGTCCTCTGAAAAGTCCATCTTCTCTGATCCAGAAGACGTTTTAAAGGAAAAGCGCTAAATTATTTATACCTAAAACTAATATGATACAAAATGTTAGCCTGGCTGACATGTAAAGGAGATGGGGTTACGATGATAGCAGGAAGGAATGAACTCTATTGCTGTGGAGCGTGCTTTGGTGGCGCAGTGGTTAGCGCACAGAACCCATGACGGAGGCCTTAGTCCTCGACTTGGGTTCAAATCCGGCCGGGGGTCCTTTGCCTCACGTCTCCCCCTCTCTCTCATACCCCCTTTCCTGTCAGCCTGCTGTCCAAAACAAACTCAATCCCCCGTTTAACGTTGCTTTTTCTTCCTCAACATAGACAGCTTCCTTCTCCCTCCTCTCAAACCACCTGTCTTCTTTGTCCCCTCTAACGACCCCCCTTTCAGAGACATAGACAGGTATGGGGCATTGCAGGCTAACAAAGAAGCCAAATGACCCCCATTCCAAAGGGGGGGACCCGTTCATCCGTTTCTATTTGCATGTTTTCTAAACTAAAACCAGGCTTTGTTGGGCTGCTGGATAAAACCTGGAACTAAACGCTATTTCTGACATTTTGAATTGAAAAATCTTCCTGGATGGAAGAGAAACGTCTTCAAACTTGGAAACAAAATCCAGTGGATTGATTTTAACTTTATTGGAATTTTTTTGGTTCATAACCTTCTTTAAAAAGTTGGTTTTAATGGTCTGTAAAGTCCTTCCCTGTCTTTCTGCTTACAGTAAAGATTTTAGAAGAGAGATTTGAAGGCAGTTTGATCCCATTCTGGATGCAGAAGCTCTGGTTTCCCCCGTCAGAGAGCAGGTTCAGGTTCTCCCGCCTCGCTGCTCTCATGCCGTCATTGTTTCAGTGCAGACGAGTTTAAACACATCCAGGTGTGGCAGCACATCACACCCACACCTTCAGCTCTGATCAGTTTCCAGGAAAAACTCGTAATTTCTTGTCAATTGTTGGAGCAGGTGACTGATGGATGTGAAGCGGCGCTCAGATCAGACCTTCGCTTACCTCAGCTCCCCCGGCGGTTCCGTCTGATCCTCCTGCTGTACGCCCGTTATGATCAACGCAGGCCGAGTACGGAGGACCAGGAGCGTTTACTAAAAAAAATCTAAATCTAAATAAGTCATTTCTTCTTAAAATAAGTAATTTTTTTCTTGAATTGAGGAGGTGAGACACTTTTCCAATGGAACAAGATAAGTTACATTTAAAAATAAATAAAACAATTGCAATGTCTTATTTCAAGAGCATAATATCTAATTATCTTATTTTAATATTGAAATCCTCATTCCATTGGCAAATTATCATTACCTGCTCGAATTAATGGTAAATACACTTAATTTAAGACATTTTTGCTTATTTCTTAGATCTATTTTTTACTGTGTAAAATTAAACTTAAACTTTTAAATCACACAACTAGAAATGCAATTCAAAAAAGATTTTATAATTCAACCTTTTAAGTTTAATTATAAAGAGGATCAGGGAATTATTTAATAATCCAATGTTAAACACTATATTTTCTTATTTATTATGATTCATAAATAACTTTTCTTGTTGAATTTTAGTTTTAATTTACTTTCCTTGCCTATTATTGTCATTTCGGGTCAGTGGCCGGGTCAGTGGCCTAGTTAAAGTCCAGATCTTTCCCTGATTGAGATTCTGGGTGGACCTTCACGGTCGGAAGGAACGGGGGGGATTTAGATGTTTTGTAAAGTTGAGGTTAAATTCAGAAAACGGCTCCAGGTCTGTAGAACGCCGCAATGACATCACCGCTCCATGCGTTTTCCCGCTGACAGGCTGCCGTTATGAAACCAGACTTCAGCTTGTTGCCAAGACCGACAGGCGCACTGACGGGTTGGAAACCTCCCAGCTCAGCTCTTCGCCGCTGCTGAACCGGCAGAAACCGGACTGGAAATGGGTCGTCAATCATCAGAGGCGGCTGAGATGAACGGTGAACGCTTTGAGTCGTTCCGTTTCGGGTTTCTGCCTCAGTGCCCCTGAGCAGCACACTGACTCTGGGAAGTAACGGTTGGTAGCTCCACCCAGTCAGAGATGAGAGGAGAAGATGGCTGTCTGCTGGAGCGCGGGCCCAACCTGTGGCGGCTACATCATGCTGGGGTTTGCCATCGGTCCTGTTGTTTTGCACGGCTGTGGTGGCATCATGCTGGGTCTGGCGGTGAGGCGGGGTGCATTAGCTCCCAGCATTCGGCTGCTTCCCTCGGATGTTCTGCAGTGGTTCTTTATGCTGCAGTCGGGTCGCCTCGGTTCATCAGAGTCGCTCTGGTTTCCTCCTCATGGTTAAACCCACGCCCGCCCGCCCGTCATGGAGGCTGAGGCTGTTTCTTCTCTGTCATTCAGCCGTCGAAGGTTTCTGGAAATCCATCCAGTATCAAAGGAAAGTTTTCACTCCTTAAAAGATAAACAGAACAGTTTATTTTATCCAGAGAACCTTCCTGACCAGCTGCTTCATGTGGAAAGCAGCAGGTACGGTGGTGGCAGCATCATGCTATAGACCCTCTTTATCAACTCCATACATGTTGTTGGATAAATCAGATGGAAATTAGACTTAAATCAGGAATAAGACGACTGGGAGCGTGGCGAGGACCACCCACCATGGCGTCCAGCTGGTCCGGTGCGGAACTGATGGACCCAGATGTTCTGCTTTCCTCGTCTTCAGACTTTAGTCTCGGCTGAGGTCGATGATCTATAGAAGCAGAAGCAGTCCGCCTCTGAGCAGCTAGAAACGGACTAAAGAAACAGTCTGTAAGGGCCTAGCTGTTTGGAAACACCTGTAAGTTTGGAGGAATCAGGAAGCTGCCTGCTGTCCAGCACGGTGGTGGCAGCATTATGCTGTGTTGTTGAAGAGCCTCTAAGGGAGCAGGATCTGGCTTTTGATCTATCCGACCTTTAGACCAGAGGCGGCCTCCTCGTCCTCCTCGTCCTCCTTCAGGGGCGGAGCTACATGGAGGCCAGGGGTGGCCATGGCCAATCATTGGCCACCCCTACCATATTTTGCTCCCTCCAATACAGACGGTGACAGCACACTGGAAAAAATCTAAATCTAGATAAGTCATTTTTCCTTAAAACAAGTGCATTTGTTCTTGGATTGAGGATTTAAAAGAGACATTTTGCCAATGGAACAAGACCATTTACGCTTGAAATAAGAAAACACAGCTGCATTGTCTTATTTCAAGTGCATATTATCTAATTATCTTATTTTAAGAGTAAAAATACTCACTCCATTGGCAAAATATCTCATTTACCTGCTCAAATAAAGGGTAAAAACACTTAATTTAAGACACTTTTACTTATTTCGAGATCATTTTTCCAGTGCAGTAATACTCTCAAATGAATATTAAAAACATTTTAAGTTTTCATACATTATCAGTTACTTGACAACAGAAACACTGCAGTTAATTATGCTAATAAATATAGTAACATTAAAGGTGATAAATGCAGAATTCCTGCTCTTTTCAGAACTAGATTGTGTCTTATATGGGATAAAGAGAAAATGATGTCTCTGCAAGTCATCTAGGAGTTTTAAATACTTTAATAATAGCTTATTAAATTATCAATTTATGTATTATATTATCAATTTTATGCAGAATGATTACTGATAAAGGAAGGTAAGTAATGACAATAGAAAAGATGTTCACCCCAGAACTGAAACCTGACAGAATTTTATCCTTTATACCTTTTATCTAGAAATCAGGAATGTTTAAATATATGAATCTATTTGTTAGCAAAGGCTGCAGGATACGACAGAGAATCAGGGCCAGGCTAGAGATTTATTTATTTATTACGGGAATAAAGTCCTCATTCATCAACCCGTTTCAGAAAGAAAGCTTGGAGCTCCGCCCAGCAGATGACAGCCGACCAGCTCCACCAATCAGCAACCAGAGTCCACTTTGACATCCTGCCCAGTTTGATGCTGCTGCTAAAAGATTTCCTGATTTGTCAAAGTATAACTTCACATGATGCTCCACATTCCTCATTTTAGGGAAGAAAGGGCTTCTTGGAAGAGTTGGCATAAAATATAACTTTAATCTCATTAAATTATGACTTTATTCTTGTAATAAAAACAAACTTTTTTTTTGCCGGGCCCTAATACTCCGTTGCAGTGGGAGGTTATAGTTTTTCAGAAAATATGGATATTTTGCTTGTTAATTTCCTGTTGGAACAGCGTAGATTGTCGGTGAGGATCCGCTTCCGGCCACCCGTTGGTCCATCGGTTATTGCCCCTTATAGTAAAGTTCTGGCTACGCCTCTGTCCTCCTCTGCTTTCATCATTTTCTATCACAGATAGAAGCTGCAAATCTAGGATATGAAGATGTTTGACCCTCCTCACTGGGAGGTGAATACGTTTGATGATCTTCCTGGAGAACCGTGGTGCTGATCCTGAGGAAGGTCACCTGAAGGCCCCAGTAGGAACATGTCTGGAATGATCCTCCGCTGTGTGGAGATGATGCAGGAAGCTCCTCTCTATCTGCTGAAATCTCCCTGATGACTTTAATCCAGATCTGTCATTTTAAACGTCGCCTGCAGACAAGCAGAACTGAAATCCTAGAGATGCATTTTTCATTAAGAATGAGGAGTAGATGGAGTGTTTATTTCTGTTTGTTCTAGCTCTACATCACCAAACACAGACGTCAAACGTCCTTCAGGTGTCGGTTCTCCTCGTTGATTTCATTAACGGAACGCAGAGATCTTTCAGTTTTTCTATATTTTCATTTGCAATAATTTGGTCTGATGACTGTTGAGCTTCATCAATCCTCCTCTTCCTCCTCACAAGCAAAACACTTTGGCTGCAGCTCCTCTAATACTGTCTGACGGACGTCCAGTGCCTCCTGGTGGACAGCTGGGGAACTACTCCCCCCTTAAAAAAGCTGAAGTCTGAGAATAATCAGTTTGCTCCAGTTTTAATTTAAAGAACAGACAACTTTAGATTTTAAAATGATTTATTGGTTGTAGGAATATGTGGAAGAGCAGCACAGTGAGGTGGCTCTTCGTTCGTCTGTTTCTATTTGCATGTTTTCTAAACCAAAACCAGGCTTTGATTGGTCCACTCTATAAAACCTGGAACTAAACGCTTTTTCTGACATTTAGAATTTAAAAATCTTCCTGGATGGAAGAGAAACGTCTTTAAACTTGGAAACAAAGTCCAGAGGATTATTTTTAATTTTGTTGGAATTAGTCCTAGTTACTGTATTATTTTATTATTTTGCTGTGGTTTTCCCTGCATTTCCTGTTAGTATTTGTCAGTCCATTTAATAAATTTTGGCGGAAGCGGTGGTCCGTAGCTGCGTTGGTGTTTTAGGAGCTTCTAGGAGCTGCGGCTCTATGGACTGAATCTTTGTGTCTCTGTTGTTTGGTCAGACTGTCTCAGATCAAAGGCCGCCTGCAGCAGCTGACTGCTGAGCTGTCTGTGCTCCAGCACAGGAAGAAACGCTCAGGAGACGAGCTGACCATCAGTTCCTGCCCTCAGAGCGCCGCCGTAAGTCACCGCAGGAGATTTCACCTTTTCTGGAAAACCTTTGCTTTAGAAAAATGCTTTCTGTGGACGGATTTGTTTACTTCCTGACTTTTGAGTCATGTGACCCAATTTACAGAAGCAGAAAACATTCCCAGCTTTTATTTTCTAATCAAAGATACCAGGAAGTAAAAGAATCATGATTTACTCCACATTCCAGTTCTTAAAACCTTTATAGAGCAGGTTAGCGTTTTTGATCCCCTGCATACCGCTTACAAATAGAGTTAGATGAGTCCGTGAAAGATATTTTACCTACTGTGAATTAAGATGAAAGAAGAGGTAAAAAGCTAATTGAAAAGTTCAAAGGGTTAATAAGCCTAGTTAACACTTATATTTAGGTTTATAAACTAAAAAATCTAAGCTCCAGTATGAGCATTAAAGCCTCTAAGGTTCAGTAAAAGTAAAATAAACCCAAAACAATCCACTGGACTTGGTTTCCACGGTTTAAAGATGTTTCGCTTCCCATCCAGGAAGGTTCCTCAATTCAAATGTGTGGATCTGCAGTGAGTTTGAGGCTTTATAGACGAGGCCTTGTATTAATTAGAATAATATCCAACATTACCTCTAAGCTTATGTTGGACCAAAAAATATGTTTCTTTCACTCAGAGTGTTTTTCATGAATTTCTTATAAAAGCACTTTTGTTATTTTTCTTAATATATTCGAGTAAGTTTGCGTTTCTTGTTAATACTTTGAAATTCATTTTGGCCGTCAAAATATCCATATTTTTTAATGTTACAAACATAATAAGGTATTTCCTGGATTCCAATAACACTATTGGCTTGAAATGTGAATTTCTTTTTTTTTCATTTTATTTCACTGAGTGGCTCAGGTTATCCTGATCTATCTCTATAGTTCTGCTGCTATAGGCTTAGACTGCTGGAGGACATAGGGACCCCTTTTTCATCATTCTCTTTATTCTATCTCTATTCTCCCACTCTGTGGGGTTAATAAACTTTGGACAGTGTTGAATCTGTTGCCTCCCGTCAGCCTGGGGGCAGAAACTATTAATCCAAAGGAAGTTTAGATAATTTTCATCATTCTGATTCGGAGAGGAAAGCATCAAAAAGCCTCCAACCCATTTTAAGAAAGAGTCCATCTGATCAACAGTTTGGGTCAGAGTGGATCATCAACCTGGAGGGGTTAAAGTCCTGATGGGACAACCTTTAAACACTGAGGCAGGGGCGGCTTTAGGAAATTTGGGGCCCTAGGCAAAGACAGGCAGGGGGCCCTCTGAATGGAGAAGCCAACACATCAAACAGCCCCATTGTCCAGATAGAGAAATGTTAATAGAATAGACATCCATGATCTGTTCTAGGTTGTGTCCCTCTCTTCTTGTCCCTTTTCTTCTTGTTTTCCTCTCTATGTTTTGTACTCAGCTGACTTTTCATGCTGTCTCTAAAGTAATGAAAGATTTTTTCCAAGCACTAAGCTCACTTAGCTGATTGCTCCTTCCTGTGTTTCCAAAAAGGCCAAAGTAAATAACCCAGTCCTTCTTTTCACTGTAGACAAGCCATGATCTGCTTATCTGTTCTCCATTTTTCATTTGGATGAAATAATAGCTGCATGAATCATGACAGCAGACAAGATAGAGGAGAGCAGGAGGCGGGGTTACCAATCTACTTGCTCTGGAGAGCAGAGTTCGCTGCTTTTAGATGTTGTCTCCAAAGTCTCCAGTAGCAGAAAAAAGTCTCTAGATTTGGCGCTAGGAGCTTTTTAGAAATCAAAGTGCTAGAGGGGTCTGAAAAGTGGCTAAATATAGCGACTAAAGCGCTAAGTTGGCAACACTGCTCTTTGCATGGTTTGTTTTCAAATGGTTTGCTGCTGTCTGTTTGGACCTTTCTGAACATGTGCAGCAAATGGACTGATCCAATATGGTGGACACTGAAGGGGGGGGCTGAGACACACTTAATATTATCATGATTGAAAGCGTCTCTGTTTTGTCGTAGTTTCTTGAGGACGTCGTAACCGAGCGTCTGATCCAGTCCGACCAGCTGGTGTTCCAGCAGCAGGCACTGAGCGCGCTCCGTAACCTGCTGACCCAGGACCTGCTCAGGTACCAGGAAGAGGCTCACAAACTCACCTGCTTCACAGAGAAGCTAATCGGAGCATCCTCCAGGTAAGAGGCTCCACCTCCTGGAGAGGGTCACCCCCCCACCCCCCACCCCCATCATTCAGTGTCCGTCTCCTCCAGGTCAGACGCAGAGGAGACCTTCAGCTGTGAAGAGGGTTCAGAAAGCATGCAAGGAAAGAACGAGGCAGAGCCAGAGAAGAACATGGTAAAGTTCACCTCCTGACTTCAGGAACCATCTAGAACTTCAATGTTAGAAGTTTCCTGTAGATAACTTCTGGTCTAAACAGGTACCAAGCGACCATTTTAACCTTTGAGTTTATATGAACATCTGGGAGGATATTAGAGCGAGCCTGGAGAGAGGGAAGCCTGAGGAGAAACAAAACTCAGAACGTTTGAAGAACAACAAGAGAAAAGGAAACCAGATCAAAGTCTGTTGATTGTGAAAATCCTCTTAGTTTGAGACGTGATTTTAATGTGTAGAAAAATCACTGAACTCCTACAGAGAGAGAAATGGTTCACTGGAAGATCTGGTTTAAACTTTTCTTCTTATTTTTTTACAACTTTCGTGGGAGGTGCTAACTAGCGTAGCCACATTATTTCCTTAGTTACCCAGAGTCAGCAGCTCGGAGCTCGTCTGCCTGGCTGTGTGTTTCCTGGACGGGGCCGCCTGTGGAGCTGGTTGACAGTTGCCTTTTGTATCTATGCTTCTTTTTCTATGTCTGCTTCTGTCTCCTTGAACCCCAGTGGGCCTCAGCAGATGGCCGCTCACACTGAGCCTGGTTCTGCTGGAGGTTTCTTCCTGTTCAAAGGGAGTTTTTCCTCTCCACTGTCGCTACAAGCATGTTTAGTGTGAGGGATTGCTGAAGAGTCAATGAGTCGATGCAATCAGCTGGTTTTCCTTAGATAGAAAACTTTGAATCAATCTGACTGGATGATCTGGTTGATCTGGAAAGTGACCTGAGATGACAGTTATAGTCTGATAAAGAAGACGCGTTCTGCTGATGCGCTCTTTGTTATCAGAGAACCGAGCGCTGCTGATGAACTAGTACTATGCAGCGCTCGGACCGAACTCAAAACTACGGAAGAGGATTAGGGCCACTGGAAAAAAAAAGTAAACTGATTTTTAAATTTTATTTCAGTTTAACATGGGAAAAAAGTCAGAATTCTGAGATTAAAGTCAGAATTCTGAGATTAAAGTCAGAATTCTGACTTTAATCTCAGAATTCTGACTTTTTTCCCATACTATACTGAAATAAAATTTAAAAAAATCAGTTAACTTTTTTTTTTTTTTCCAGTGGCCCTAATCCTCTTCCTTACAAAACGGTTTCTGATGTGAATGAGGTTAAATTCAGCTGCTGGCGACCAGATTTACTTCAAACTTACTCTGAACATTTTAGTTTAAACCCTTTATTTCATTTATAAAGCTTAACCTTAGAAATAAAACTATTTAAACTGAACACTTTATTTATGTTGCGTCTTTTAGCTTCTTTTATTTCTTTCTCTGGATTCTTCTATAGAAACTAGTCGCTCCAGTTCTTTAGTTCTCGACCTGGATTTGATAAATAATAATAATATATTTTATTAATGTTTAGTATCCATTTAAACTATATTTACTCTGCCTTTTGGATATATCGGTTTAAACATACTTAAATCAACTAAATCACATTTTAAAAGTTGAATTTAAAGAATAATAGATTTTTATCCACCTGTACTTACAGGTCGTATTGCCTTATTTTGGCTTTCTATAAGTTTTATATGAAATTTGACCATAAATATATTTTATTCCGTGAACCTTTTATTTTATTTATCACCATTTAACGAACTGCTGTTCTTTCCTTCGGCTGGTTTCATTAAACACATTCAATGGTCGCCGCTAATCGATGCTGATCCTGTGACCGAGTGCAGCTCTGAAAACCAGTCCTTGTCTGCCGTGTCTGGCATCGGTCCAGCTGTTGTCAGTCTTCCTCAGAAAGTTGGAGGAAACATCTGCCTGCTCATCTGGCTCTGTCTGTCACTCCCTAAAAACATCCCATAATCAACTGACAGCGCGGCGACGAGAAATGATGGGGAAAGAAACCTGCTTTGGAGTCTGATTATAACGGGAAACCTGTCCAGGTGCCACAGCGACAGGCGACAGGCGGGCTGCTAGCATGGACGCTCAAACTGGGACAGATTTCACCTTAAAAGGTTCATTTTTGTAGAGATGTTGGAAAGGTCTGCTGACTGGGAGGAAACTCCAGGTTCGACTCCTGAAGCTCTGCAGGGTTAAAGCAGGAGCTCCAAAACATTTCAGCCTGTGGCGCCAAAACGCAGCCAATCAGAGATCAGCGTCTGGACAAGACTCTGCGCTACATCTACACCTGATGGACGAAGGACAGAATGTTCACATTTTGGACAAAGAAGACAGGTGGTTTGAGAGGAAGGAAGCCATCTATGGGGGCTCAGATTTCAGCTTTCAAAAACCTCCAATGCAGCGATAGGGTCGATTCCTTCCTGCCAACTATTCCCTCTAACGACCCCCCTTTCAGAGACATAGACAGGTATGGGGCATTGCAGGCTAACAAAGAAGCCTAACGACCCCCATTCCAAAGGGGGGGACCCGTTCATCCGTTTCTATTTGCATGTTTTCTAAACTAAAACCAGGCTTTGTTGGGCTGCTGGATAAAACCTGGAACTAAACGCTATTTCTGACATTTTGAACTGAATAATCTTCCTGGATGGAAGAGAAACGTCTTCAGACTTGGAAACAAAGTCCAGAGGATTGATTTTACTTTGGAAACCCGATCAGAAAGCCTCTAAAAATACCGACGAAACTAATTCAAATTTCAATTAGACTCTGATTCCCAAGAATTAAAATTCGTTTTTTTTCTGATCCATCCAATTTCCAGTTTAATGGATGATAATAGATCATGGATGAATTCTATTCAGTTTATTTCTATAGCTCCAATTCACATCATGTCATCTCAGGTCACTTTCCAGTTCACCAGATCATCCAGTCAGATTGATTCAAAGTTTTCTATCTAAGGAAAACCAGCTGATTGCATCGACTCATTGACTCTTCAGCAATCCCTCACACTAAGCATGCTTGTAGCGACAGTGGAGAGGAAAAACTCCCTTTGAACAGGAAGAAACCTCCAGCAGAACCAGGCTCAGTGTGAGCGGCCATCTGCTGAGGCCCACTGGGGTTCAAGGAGACAGAAGCAGACATAGAAAAAGAAGAATTAAACAATAAAACAGAACAAAAATAAAGCAAATAAAGATAAAAATATGATAAAAGCAGAAAGTAAAACAAATCAAACTGTTGGACCAAAACCTTAAACTAATGATACTTCAGTTAACTGCAGCGGTGGATGAAGTACTCATCAGTAGAACTACAATAAAAGTATTGGTACTCACAGTCACATTTTACTCAACTACAAGTAAAAGTTACTCAAACATCTACTTAAAGTATTAAAGTAATCACTTTAGAAAATAGTATTTATAAGATGAATTTATCCACCTCATCATGTTTTATTTCACCTGAATGTCTTTGGACGAAACCATTTTCTCCTTTTAGGAGTTTTAACATGTTAAACTTTATAAAAACAGATTTATGCAAACACAATTTATTACATCACATACATTTGCAAATGAAAAGATTTAAAACAGAAAAGAAGTCTGATGTTTTAAACTGCTAAAAGCCAGACTTCTCTCCTGTAAGGATGAATAAAATGATTAAAGAAAATAAAAATTTATTGTTTAATCTTCATTCTTGTTTTACCAAAGTGAGCAGAAATTGACCAAAGTGTCGCTTTGCGTGTTTGAAGCTGTTGTCCTGTTTTGCTGTCATGAAGTCACTGGATGCCCGGGTTTCCTGGGAATTAGGTCACGTCGTGTTAGAATCGGGGGTCGCAGGCTGACAGATGTCAGGTTTGTCAGCTTAGAGCTTTTTTTCCGGGGCGGGGGGCTCCATCATTCAGCCTCTGTCTGCATAATCTCATCATTTCAATCACATATTAATCTAATAGGTTTAATCTGGGCTGAATTAAGAAGCGCTTAAAGTGATCCATCCTGGGCGTGAGAATAAACTGGGACCATAGCAGAGGTCACTGTGGGACTGGTTGCTATAGAAACACACGCTTCAATCAATAATTGTTGATTTTAGTTGTTTTACAGATGTTTATGAACTAATAAAGATGGCTGCGGTTGAGCCGACTCTCCATTGGTTCTGAGGACAGCGACTCCATTCTGGTTAAATAGATTCTCCCAATAAGGAATAAGGAATAGTTGTATGAACCATACATGTAAATAGAGTTTATGGGCCCCCAGGAACTTGGGGGCAACTGCCTAGTATTGCCCATTAGGCAATATCCATCTGGAAACCTTCCGTTGAAGTAATTTTGGGAAGGGGTGAAAATACTGGTTAGCTGATTGGCCTATGTTGGTGATAGACGGGCCAAATAAACCAATCAGATCAACGAAGCATATGACGTACTAACAGAGCGACGACGAAGAGGAGCCGATTGATAGATCAAACTCTTGCCGAAACCAGTCGGGAGAAGAGCAAAAACATCTTTTCCTCTGATAAAGCCTCCAGAGCAGTGTTTTGCTCTTCTTTCAGTGAAGAAATACTCTGTAATTCCGATAAAACTTGCTCGATAGCCTCGCTAACGCTAGTTTCATCGGCTGAAGCCGCCATGTTCTTTAGACTGAACTGTCGCGCTTCTCGTTGCGTCACACCTCAACCCGTCTCAAAGCCAACGCTGATTGGACGTTCGTTTGGTGAACGGCTCCAAATTTTCTTTAACGGAGAGTCTCCAGACTGATCTGCGAGTGAAACCTTGAAAGCTCGCGAGATCAGGATGGTCTCACCAGGCTACCGATTCACAGTTAGGGAAGCATTTTATACACCAATCTGCCAAATCATCACATCATTACATTCTAGACGTTTGCAGATGAGGAGACATCCATGGCTCCAGCCTTATCAAAATATAATATTTTGTTCTCAGCTCAAGGTCATCACACCCCTCCCATTCCCAAATCTTTGCCACGTACAAAATGAAGATTATAGCTGTATATAGTCGGGCTGAGGAACTACTGGGGAAAACGCAGCAGGCAGGTATTATTAGGGTTTAATGCAGCAGTCCCCAACCTTTTTTGCATAACGGACCGCTACGTGTCAGACAATATTTTTATGGACCGGCCGGGGGGGGGGGGGGGGGGGGGGGGGGGGGGTAAATACGATCCAGTAATGACAGACGAAGTGTGCTCCTGATGTCCAGTCTGCTCCATAGCTTTGTTTTGGTCGCTGTAACCGCAGAAAATCCCGCTTCACAAAGATAGCATGAGTCTTGAGCTGAATTAACTGTGTCAAGAGGCACAGATGCACCGACTGATGTAACTGGGAGAGAATGCTGCAATTTTTTAGATTTTTCAAAATAAAACATCACTCAGACTCTGATCGTCGATAAATTATATATACATACATATATACTTTTTTCTGCCCGGTACCAAATGACCCACGGACCAGTACCGGTCCACGGGCCGGTGCTTGGGGACCGCTGGTTTAATAGACAAACATTTATACCGTATGATAACCCCCCCCAGGGGGGAACCAACCCACCCCCTGCATAAAGAACTTTCTCACACTTGAATATTTGGAGGAAAAACACCTTTTGTTCATGAAGGCCGTTCCCTGTCAGGTTGATCTAACTTTTGATGGTCAGATGGATCTGCTAATAACAGCCGTCCTCCCCTTCCTGCCATGAAGGAAGCTGTGACTCATCATTTTTCTCTTTGTTCAGAACAAAAATACCTCAAAATGTTTTACTCCACATTTCCTATTTGTAAAAACCATAGAAACCATTTCTTTTTATCCATATTGTGAAGAAAATGTTTCAGATTTGTTGTGATTTTCTATTTTCCGTTTGACCAGAACTTGAATGTTTCCATCCATTGCAGAAACAATAGAGTTCCTTAAACCTTTCCAAACCGCCAGTTTTTCTGCGACTCTCCTGGGCTCAGGAAGCCTGAACTCTCAGAGCAAAAACAATAACTTTAAAAGTCATCAGCTTGGAGCTAATCCCACGGCGGTTTAATACCAGAGTGATTAGCCATGATCCTAAACCTCCCAGCCAGCCTGGCTGCTCTCCCAGCCCTGCTTCAGCTCCCCGTCCCTGGGGGAGGCGGTCAGGCGAGGCCCCGGATTAAGGCCAGTCGCTGCTTTGGACCTCCGAGCCTGGAAAGTTAAACCACTGGATGTTGGCCACTTCATTTCTCTAAGTGGCATCAGTTCCCTCGTTATGACTGTTAATCAATGCTGGATTTATTCAACCGGCCGTTTTTCTGCCAAAAGCCCAGAAATAGAGAAGAATTTCATCTTTCTTTGGATCAGGAAATGTTTTTTATTCATTCATAGCTTGTTGTTGATCTGTTTTTTATTAGTGTGAGAGAGCAGGAAGCTGCATGTTTATGGGGCGGGGGGGTCTGGGAATGTTTTCATGCGTGAGCAGATGTTGCCGTTTCTCAAGAGGGATTTATGTCAGGATGGAAGCGCACAACATGGCAGGATCCGCGCGGCAGTGAACGCGTCGTGTCAATCAACATCCACACGGCCTGAACGCCACATGGAGACAGAAACAGACCTGGGGGCGCCGAGCCTCATCAGGTCACGGCGTTTATCCTCCTCAGCTCAGCTGCTCCGTCCAAGAATCAGCCAGAAATTTCATTTCATTCTTTTTTTTTTTTCACTTAATTTTTATTTTTGATTTTAGATTTTTGCAACTTACACAGACATAAACATACAAGCCTACATTCAGGCTGCCGCTCTATATGGTAAAGTTAAGAAAAGAACAAAACTTTGAAAGTATAAACAACAAGTTGGGCTTAAAAGTAAAGTAGGTCACATGGTTAAACATAAGTAACTTACAAACATAAATAAAGTTAGCAATTAAATAAGCAGCACCAATGCAATAAAAATAGAAAATAATAAGTAAATATAAAAAAATTACAATACAAATTGAATAGAATACAATGAAAGAAAGAAAAAATAATAAGTTATTTGTTCCATATAATAGATTTCCCAGACCTTTGTATGTTGGCGGGTCGGGCTTCAACCATTTAACTGTGATGCATTTAAGAGCTGCAATCAGTAATATTTGTAGAAGGTATTTTTTTCCTCTTCCAGTAACGTTTTTTGGTAATAATCCAAAAAGTACCATCTCTGGGTCTTTGTTAAAGGTTTTCTGAAATACTTTTCTGAGGGCCTTGAATATCTCGTCCCACAGTTTTCCCAATTGAGGACATGTCCAGAATATATGAGTATGGTTGCAGACGTGTGACCCACAGCTTCTCCAGCAGTTATCTGAGTGTATGGACCCCATTTTAGAAATGACCGCTGGTGTCCTGAAAAAACGTATTATTATCTTCCACCTAAATTCTCACCATGTATTAGAGTTAGTGACTTGATGCGCTGCAGTACATATTTCTTCCCATTTGTCTTGCTGTACATCTATGTTCATTTCGCTTTCCCATATTTCTTTGGTCTGTAGAGTTTTGTTTGGATCCATATCTATAAGTAATAATTTTCTTATTCCCACTACCTGTTTGCAGTTTTATCAGGAATTCTTCAATTTTAGTGGGCTCTAGGATTTTAGTCCGCTCTCTGTGTTTTGTTAAAAAGTCCCTTAGTTGTAAATACCTAAAAAAAATCTGTATTGGGGAGTTTGAATTCCGCTCTTAATTGTTCAAATGATTTAAGACTCGCATCTTTGTGAAGTTGGTGTAGATTTATAAGGCCTCGTTTAGACCAGTTTCTGAATCCTGGGTCCATCTGTGAGGGAACAAAATCATTTATAAGACCAATGTTGGTTAGTGCTGAGATTGATTTAGGAAGTCCATAAGTTAAATTTCATTTTTTAAACAAGGAGACGTTTCCTCTGCTGCTCTGGTCAGATTAAAAATGCTTAAACACATACGAGTCAAATAACAAAATACTTTTTTACTACAGTAGAAATGCTGCCTATCTGTACTTTACTGCAGTAATTAATATTTTACTTCTTTTTACTTTCTACTCCTTACATTTTAAAAATAATCTCATTAGTTTTGTTTCATTTAAGCTCATTTTCATTCTGGCCTGTAGATATTAGAAAATAAATAAAAACCATCAAAATAATTAGTTTCATCCAGATAATTAATTTCTTTGTGGTTGGACTCGGTGCTGCCCCAACTAGTTGCTCACCACAAACCAAAATAAGATGATGCAAAGTTAAATGTGACGCTATTAGCATTAGTTATAAAACTAAGAAAATAAAGTCCAAGGAAGTTTTCATCCAGAATTGTAGAAAAATGTTCCTTTAATAGAGTAGAGCAGGAAAACTTCTGGAATTAACATTTTTTCCTGCATTACTTTTATTTTTATACTTTAAGTCGTTTTAAAAATGATACTTTTAAATTTTTACTGGTGAAGTTGATCCTCTAACTTCTACTGAGATATTTTTTAAATCTAAGGAACATTTTTGTTCGATAACGTAGCGAGCGGTGGCTAACGCTAGCAACAGTAGCATCCAATCTTCGCTGCGCCGACGTATAAACGTTTAATCCAAGTTAGGATTTTATTTTGATTCTATTTCTAAGAATACATCTGACTAAACTGTCTGTTTGTTCCGCTTGCAGATAATTTATGTAGCACAAATTTATTCTGCAGAGTTAACGGAGCTAAATAGAGAAAGTTTTATTAAAGGAAAAGTCGTCAGCAGGAATAATCAATGGATCATTATTTATACCTAAAACTAAAACGTTCACAGTGATTTAATGAATTTAGTGTTAATCAGTAAAAAAATAAAAATAATTTTCATTGCGATCACTGAGTCTGGGAGCGGCCATTTTTGCCCAAATATAACCCCTCCCTCCTGCCATCTTCCAGCAGTGACGTCACGGTGCGGTAAGCCTAGCGCCATTCTCCCCGCTTTACAAGCTAAATCAATGGGAACTACTAGACACATCTGCAATCAACAACAATTATTGAAGATTTCCAGAGGACTTCATCATTGAAATTCACCAGAGCTATAGTGAAACTGACAATGCCCACGTGCATGGCAGCTGGATGCTGGAATACATCGGGTAAAAGTGAAAAAAAGAGTTATTCCACCTTTCTGATTCCTGATCCTCCACGGACGGGTTGGTCGTTGGATCGCCAACTTGAAGAGGGAGGATTTGCCATCGAACTTCTGGCCAGAGAAAAAACACGTAATATGTAGCCGACATTTGGAAGAAGAATGTTTTCAAGATGACTTGGATAATAGCGCGTTGTGACAAACACCAGATACAGCACTGGGACTTGATCAACAGCCGATACCGCACCGTGACAATGTCACTAACCAGTAGGTGGCAGTAGTGTTCTTTGACAAACATGGATGCCTCCAGTAAAGCACATTCACATGGAAATTACTCTGAATTAAAAACACTGATCATTTATTGAACAGGATGGAATCATTTCAGATTTAAAGAACTTTCAGAAGTTTGAATCCTGAATATGAGCGACTTTTCCTTTAAAGGAGCCTAACTGTGGGTTGATCAGTTTAACAGCTCTGATAAATACCAGAAATAAAAAATCTCTTTAACATCATGAAGTAGAATAAAAGCAACATTTATGCCCAAACCTGAAACAGAAGGAAAAGCTCATTTCCAGAGCTTCATGTTCTGCAGCCTTAAGTCTGAGGAACACTTGTTTCATCCATATTTTGTTTTCATTGTGAAACATTTTAGTATTATGGAGTGAATTTTGTTCCATTATTTTTCAGATGTTTCAATTTTTTCCATCATTTTCTTTGATTGCAACAATAATGGAAGAAAACTCACTCTGTACCCTTAATGAATCTGTCAGAGCAGTAAAAGATGTCCACTGAATGTGTGGAGGAGCTGCTGCCAGGCTTTAAGCCCCTCAGGCACGGAGGCGGTACCATCATGCTGTGGGGTTTTTGTTGTAACTGGAGTATCTCTGCATACATAACACCAATGCTGGATGTTTGCTTTCCTAACAGCTGAGAGCTCGGTCTATAGATGTTCTCCAGATGTTGATAAGGGTCCATCAATCGATCACTGAGGCTCCAGCGCTAACCTAGCTGCTGGGAAGGTTAGCGCTGGAGCAAACTGCTAACATGAAACGGGCCTCATGTAAAAATCTATTGATGGTTAATATTTCCCAGAACTCTTATCAGATCAGAATCCAGGTCTAATTGTCTCTTGTTGGGGGTATTTATTGTTGTTTACCTTTTTCAGCATCGTCCGTCATCCCCAGTACGTTCCCAGTCTAATCCCAGTAAAGATGCAGCAAAGGAGAGGTCTGCAGCCGTCGGCTTTTCTCGCGGCTCCAACCTACGGCGGGCCGACAGCGTCCAAAGCCTGATCAGCAGGTTCTCCGGTCCGACGCCGTACTCGCTGTCCTCTTCCACTCTGAGCCTTTACTCTGGACCCAGACGGGTCATAAGGTCAGTTTCCATGGAAGCGCTGCACACTCCCAAGCCTAAGCTGAGTCTCTTCACGCCGAGCTCCAGCCGGCGTGTCGTGAGCGACAGTGCGCCGCCATCCAGGGAAGACGAGCAGAAGGCCGTTAAACCCTCCAAGATAACGGCGAGGATCGACTGTCCAGTAGAGGGCAGCGCCCAGAAGACGGCCTCAGCAGCGCCGAACAAAGCAACGACTCTGGCAGAGTCTGGCAGAGATTCGATGGCCGACTCTGGCATGGGATCGGTAAGAGACGAGGGATCCAATCAGATCCGCTCCGATGATCCGCTTCCAATCAAGGAATCCAGATGCCCTTTCTGGCTGATGATGTCACGGCGGCGGGGCAGGCAGCTTCATCAGACTCTGATTTGCAAAATCTAAATGTCACTCTGACCCCGTCGAAGCGCTCCGATCATTCTGCTCCTCACCTCTAATCTGATTTTCCTGCCAACAATCATCACCTCTGAAACCGTTTCACTTTCTCTTCCTGCTTCCATCAAACACTCTGACGTATTTTATGGGATTAAATGTTTCAGACGGATCAAAGCTGTTAGAAAATCATCCCTGAATCCCTTTGAAGGTCTCACAGAACCTTCATCTGAAAATAGAAAATGGCACAAACCGCTAACCCTGCAGGATGTGCAGGAGCTGCAGGGAGCCAGAGCTCGGCTGGATCTCTGCAGCTCCTCCTGAGAATCTCTTTGGTTCAAATCTTCATGTTTGCTTCAACTTTCTAAATCTTCTTCTGATCGATTCCTTTAAATTAGCTAATATCTGATAAAACGCCTTTATTCATCCAAACCTTCACTATATTTCTCCGCCTCCCTCTGAATCCTCTCTTCTTCCTCCAGGAGTCAGAATTCGATTCAAACAAGAAGCCCGACAGCCCGTCAGAGGAGGAGCCCTCCACCCCCAGAGCCACCGTCCCCCCCAACCCAAAGTATGAGCTTCTGATGAACCACGAGCTGAAAACCAACGGCCTGAACAGCAGGGAGGCCAACGGTCCAGGAGGCGGCGGCTCGGCCGGGGAGAGCAGCCCCAGGCTGTCCAGATGGGAGGCCGGCCGGCTGGGGACCAACAGCTTCCGGGGGTCCCTGGAGTCCCTGGCCTCGCGGGACTGGGAAACAGGTTCAGACAGGGTGAGCGAGGAAGACCACTGTCCCCGTGTGCTTGCTGAGCTCCGGCTGATTAAAGACCAGCAGATGCTGGGGGGGTCATTGCAGCGGCTGGTGAACGGCGCCATCTGCTGGAAGAAAAACGCTCTGCTCCTCCATTTAAAGATAGAACTTAAATCCTGTGGTTCCTGAAATAGTAAACATTTAACTTTAAAATGAACCAACAGGAGCCCGAATTATTCAGACTGAGATTAAAGAGAAAAGAGAAAATACATTTCAGACAAACAGAATGAATTCATCTCGAAATAAAGGATTATTAAAGGAATAAAGATGAATTTTTATTTTATTTATGATTTTATTACTAGTAGGAAATTCGATTGATTAGTAAAAGACAAGATGTTTGTGTCAGTAGCGGATTAAACCATTAAAATCACAATAAAGAACTCAAAATAAACTAATTTAAAACAGTTAGAAAATCTTTCTAAGAATACCTCAATGTTTACATTTTAGTTGAATCAATCATTTTGTAAAAAAAATTTTTTATTATTTTTTTAGAAAAACATTAAAAACATTTAGAAAAACAATGTTAAATAAATATCTAGCTCCAAATTAAATATTTATTTAATAAACTAAATATTTAGCTCCAAATTAAATATTTATTTAATAAACTAAATATTTAGCTCCAAATTAAATATTTATTTAACAAACTAAATATTTAGCTAGCACTAAGCTAGCAAAATATTTATTTTCGGAGCTAAATATTTATTTAAAAAAACTAAATATTTAATTTGCAAACTAAATATTTAGCTAGCACTAAGCTAGCAAAATATTTAGTTTGGAGCTAAATATTTATTTAAAAAAAGTAAATATTTAATTTGCAAACTAAATACTTAGCCCCAAATTAAATATTTATTTAACAAAGTAAAATTTGTATAAATGAATAAATGACTTAGTGAAAAATTAAATTGGAAGGAAAATAAGCCCCTTATTTTAAAACACGCTAAATAACCTTAAAGATTGCTCCTAATTTTTTTTTTACAGACGGCGCCCCATAGAGATCAGGTCTAAATGTAATAAAAATGTTTTCTATGTTTAACATTTCTATAAATAAGCTTCAGAGTTTGGGCAGCTCCTGACGGGCCTGGTACCTCCTCAGGATCCGACCCGTTTGGTACCGAAGCTTCAAGCAGGATGACCATAATGTCATTTTTCCTTTTTCAGTTAATGAACAGCGCCGCCTGCTGGAAGAAACACAGACTGAAGGTTTTTCTTTGTCCGCCGGCTGTCTCACCGTTTCCAATCAGAGCACAGCGCCTCGCTTCAATCCATCCTTTTAATTGATTAATCATGTCTGATTCAGCTGATGGAGCACATGGCCGCCGTGCTGCTTGATCCCACGCCAAACCTCACGGTTATTGCTCTGTTTCAGGTGGGCGTCATCGACAGCCCCCCCAGGGTGTTCAACAGTCCCTACTCCAACACCCTCTCCATGGATTTTCACCCCCCATTCCGGGCGTCTGAGTTCAAGGTTAGCAGCTCTTCCTGTTTCCCTATAAGAATGTGGCGTTTTTGGACGGATGCTGATGGATGCTTTTCTCCTGCGGCAGGGCGGACTCTCTCCTGCCACCTCAGAGCACAACCTCTACAGCTTCAACAGTCGCAGCACCAGTCCCATCGGCATCTCCGGCTCCATGACAACCACCTCCAGGACCCGATTCTCCACCTACGACACACTGAGGAGGAGGCCTGACATGAACCCCGCCCTCACACATAAAGTACGGTTCTCTAAGCCACGCCCCTTACTTTAGTTCCTTTACTTTATCAAACCCAAAACCAGGCCTCAGAACGAGCAGCTCGAAGGTTCAGCTGCAGGTCGAAGGTTCTGGTCTGGCCCCATTCAGGTCTGATGGTGCAGCATCTTCTAAGTGTTTGTTCTCCACCTGCAGGTGGCGCCGGTTCACTACAGCATGCGGTCCTCCACGCTGGGAGCTCCAAACAGGAAGGACTTCATAGAAGAACTGACCAAGCAGCTGGACGCCTGTCAGAAGGTAAACCGACTCCTCTGGAAACGGGCCGTTTAGGAGAACCCGAGGAGTTTAGATTCACTAACAGAACCACAGGAAGTTCATTCTGGATCCTGGGATCCAGTAAACAGAGGAAATAATCTGGAGTGGAGTTCTGTCAGACCAGCATACACCATCAGACCAGCATACACCATGAGACCAGCATACCCCATCAGACCAACATACACCATGAGACCAGCATACGCCATGAGACCAGCATACACCATGAGACCAGCATACCCCATCAGACCAGCATACCCCATCAGACCAGCATACCCCATCAGACCAGCATAACCCATCAGACCAGCATACCCCATCAGACCAGCATACCCCATCAGACCAGCATACCCCATCAGACCAGCATACACCATGAGACCAGCCTACCCCATCAGACCAGCATACACCATGAGACCAGCCTACCCCATCAGACCAGCATACACCATCAGACCAGCATACCCCATCAGACCAGCATACCCATAGTCAACATGCGTGTGCAAAACGTCAGATTTGCGTTTTACCTTTAGTTTTGTAAGAAAAATAGACTTTAAACGACCTAACGGACGTCAATCTCTTTAGTGACGTACAAAAAAAAACACAATTTAATGTCAGATCGAAATAGCTTAAAAAACACCAAAAGATTAGTAATTAAATCGTCTTTTTGTATGTGGCTAAAGGGATAAACTAAAGGGATAAATGGATATTAAAGGAACAGTACACCCAAAACATGATTAGCCTTCATGTTCTACTCCCCCCCATGCTGAACAACACTCTGGAGTACTTTTTTGATATCTCAAATGCATCTGGAGATCTGGGAGGCTTCTTGCTGTCTGCTGACATTCAAATAATGGAGGTCTATGGCGCCCGAGGCAGAAAGGCCCATAAAAGTCCACAAAAAACGTGTCAATATTCCTCCATACTGCTCGTCCAATGTATTCCAAGTGTCCTGAATGGGTAGCGTCCATAATTTACTCGAAACAAGGTAATTTAGAATGTTTTTAGAGCATAAACAGTAGTGTATAGGATTTCCTAAAAGCGCGTTCATGAGTCTACGGAAACCGCGGCAGACCAAACCAGATGAAAGCAAGAAGCCTCCAGATCTCCAGATGCATTTGAGATATCAAAAAAGTACTCCAGAGTGTTGTTCAGCATGGGGGTGAGTAGAACATGAAGGCTAATCATGTTTTGGGTGTACTATTCCTTTAACTCTGGGTATGCTGGTCTGACAGGTATGCTGGTCTGACAGAACACCGGACTCTGGATCCATTCAAGGTTCTGTTCTAGAATTGATCCACTCTGGGATTACCTCTATTGCAAATACCAGAGAGGCTCTGACTATGAAGGAACAATGGCGCCTTCTAGTGGACAGCAGCAGCGCTACACTGACATTATTCCTTCTAATGTTATCAATGGAGGACATTTAATCCAATAAACCATTAATCCAGAATTTCATGTAAAACAATTAAAATGTTTGCATCCAGTTGATTCTGAAAACTGCTATATTGGTATCATAGTTATTCCTTGCATAACATCACTATCACTTTATCTGGATTTATTGTTATACATAAGCATATATATATAAATATATACATATATATGTATATATTTATATTATCTTATATATATATATATTTAAATGCGAATTTAAATCTGCTTTGACCCCTGATTAGCAGGAACCCAGGGGTTAATTCTAAGAAATAAAGTTAAATTTTGTTCTTTTCTTTTTCTGACAAATGCAGATTTTATAGATCTGTGTTTGATGCAGAATTCATCGTAGATCAGGAAGTGTTTGCTTTGGGATGGAAACCTTGGATGTCTAAAATTATTCCTGTATTGGACATTTTGTGAGACTTTTTTTTATAAAAAGGGCATTAATTCATAAAGGTTAATTTGAATTCTATAAAGCAAAGTTTTCTGCCCAGCAGCAACGATGATCTGCACAGCAGCATTCTATACCCAGCTATTGTAGCATCTAGGATAGAGCTGCGGCTGGGAAAGAATCTGCTGGTTATTACAAATTGTAAATCTTCTCTTTTCTTTGAAACCTAAAACTGATTAAAACTAGATTAAAACTAATAATAGTTTTATATTTGGTCTTGAAGACTAAGACTAAATCTCAGAAACACTGGATCTGACTGCAGAGAATCACTCCAGGATTTAACAGAAGGGAAATAAAGAAGATGGCTTCAAGGTAACGATGATGTTTTCTTTTTCCTTCAGCGGAACAACTTCCTGGAGGCGGAGAGCGTGGAGATGGAGAAAGAGAGGGAGCAGATCAGGTCAGACTGGATGCATTTTCATCAAAGAAGTTTTTATCTTTAGTCCTAATCCTTCCTGTTAGTGGAAGTCGTGTCGGTGGATCTGGGATGAAGTTCTTGGCTAAATGTTTCCAGGCTGCTAGACACTCCTCTGTGTACGACGACCCTGCAGCTGTAGTTTGGGAATCTTTCAGGACAGTTTAGGTTATTCATTAAATGATTGGTTTAAAAAAATAAACTTCCAGGTGTTTGAGGCGACACTGAAGCAAAACCAATCCAATAAACAGACACTTCTAATTCCAACGGTTCCTGAATGCAGCAGCTGCCTAAACTCATCATCATCCTCATGTCTTTTTTTCTTATTAATCCTTTTTGTTTCAGTTTTTAAACAGTTTTTATTGAAATGTTTTCTATATGAAAATGTTTTTTTCGTTGTTGAAGCGACTTTATGGCTTTAATTCAGCTCCATGTGAAGCAAACATCTCATTGCTCTGCAGGTTCGACATGCGCGCCCTGCTGGTGAACAACGAGGACCTGCTGAGGACCAACGCCCAGCTGAACAACGAGATGAAGAGGATCCGGGAGCAGATGATGGAGATGGAGAAGGAGAGCCAGACCGTGAAGGAGCAGTACATCCAGATGGAGGTGAGGAGTCAGACGGCGGGGGAGTGAGGAGCAGTCGGGTTCCGGCCGATCAACATTTCCTCTTTTTTTTGCAGATGGAGGTGAGAGAAGCTCGAGAAATGATGGTGGAGGCCAACAATCAGGAGTACGCCTTCAACTTCCTGCAGCAGTCCCTGAAGAACAAGATCCAGGATGCTGAGGTAGGTCTCTAGAAGAAGCTTCACACCAAAATCCTTCACAGCTCTAGGCAGCTGCTTCCTGGCTGCTTCCTGGCTGCCTCCTGGTTGCCTCCTGGCTGCCTCCTGGCTACTTCCTGGCTGCCTCCTGGCTGCTTCCTGGCTGCTTCCTGGCTGCTTCCTGGCTGCCTTCTGGCTGCCTCCTGGCTGCTTCCTGGCTACTTCCTGGCTGCTTCCTGGCTACTTCCTGGCTGCTTCCTGGCTGCCTCCTGGCTGCTTCCTGGCTGCCTTCTGGCTGCTTCCTGGCTTCTTCCTGACTACTTCCTGGCTGCCTCCTGGCTACTTCCTGGCTGCTTCCTGGCTACTTCCTGGCTACTTCCTGGCTGCCTCCTGGCTGCTTCCTGGCTGCCTCCTTGCTGCTTCCTGGCTACTTCCTGGCTTCTTCCTGACTACTTCCTGGCTACTTCCTGGCTGCTTCCTGGCTGCCTCCTGGCTGTTTCCTGGCTGCTTCCTGGCTACTTCCTGGCTGCTTCCTGGCTGCTTCCTGGCTGCTTCCTGGCTGTTTCCTGGCTGTTTCCTGGCTACTTCCTGGGTACTTCCTGGCTGCTTCCTGGCTGCTTCCTGGCTGCTTCCTGGCTACTTCCTGGCTACTTCCTGGCTGCTTCCTGGCTGTTTCCTGGCTGCTTCCTGGCTACTTCCTGGCTGCCTCCTGGCTGTTTCCTGGCTGCTTCCTGGCTACTTCCTGGCTGCATTTCTGGCTGCTTCCTGGCTGCCTTCTGGCTGCTTCCTGGCTGCTTCCTGGCTGCTTCCTGGCTGCCTCCTGGCTGCCTCCTGGCTGCTTCCTGGCTGCCTCCTGGCTGCTTCCTGGCTGCTTCCTGGCTGCTTCCTGGCTGCTTCCTGGCTGCCTCCTGGCTGCCTCCTGGCTACTTCCTGGCTGCTTCCTGGCTACTTCCTGGCTACTTCCTGGCTGCCTCCTGGCTGCTTCCTGGCTGCCTCCTTGCTGCTTCCTGGCTACTTCCTGGCTTCTTCCTGACTACTTCCTGGCTACTTCCTGGCTGCTTCCTGGCTGCCTCCTGGCTGTTTCCTGGCTGCTTCCTGGCTACTTCCTGGCTGCTTCCTGGCTGCTTCCTGGCTGCTTCCTGGCTGTTTCCTGGCTGTTTCCTGGCTACTTCCTGGGTACTTCCTGGCTGCTTCCTGGCTGCTTCCTGGCTGCTTCCTGGCTGCTTCCTGGCTACTTCCTGGCTACTTCCTGGCTGCTTCCTGGCTGTTTCCTGGCTGCTTCCTGGCTGTTTCCTGGCTGCTTCCTGGCTGTTTCCTGGCTGCTTCCTGGCTACTTCCTGGCTGCATTTCTGGCTGCTTCCTGGCTGCCTTCTGGCTGCTTCCTGGCTGCTTCCTGGCTGCTTCCTGGCTGCCTCCTGGCTGCCTCCTGGCTGCTTCCTGGCTGCCTCCTGGCTGCTTCCTGGCTGCTTCCTGGCTACTTCCTGGCTGCCTCCTGGCTGCTTCCTGGCTGCCTCCTTGCTGCTTCCTGGCTACTTCCTGGCTTCTTCCTGACTACTTCCTGGCTACTTCCTGGCTGCTTCCTGGCTGCCTCCTGGCTGCTTCCTGGCTGCTTCCTGGCTACTTCCTGGCTACTTCCTGGCTGCTTCCTGGCTGTTTCCTGGCTACTTCCTGGCTGCCTCCTGGCTGCCTCCTGGCTGCTTCCTGGCTGCCTCCTGGCTGCTTCCTGGCTGCTTCCTGGCTGCTTCCTGGCTGCTTCCTGGCTGCCTCCTGGCTGCCTCCTGGCTACTTCCTGGCTGCCTCCTGGCTGCTTCCTGGCTGCTTCCTGGCTGCTTCCTGGCTACTTCCTGGCTGCCTCCTGGCTGCTTCCTGGCTGCTTCCTGGCTACTTCCTGGCTGCATTTCTGGCTGCTTCCTGGCTGCCTCCTGGCTGCCTTCTGGCTGCTTCCTGGCTGCTTCCTGGCTGCTTCCTGGCTGCCTCCTGGCTGCCTCCTGGCTGCTTCCTGGCTGCTTCCTGGCTGCTTCCTGGCTGCCTCCTGGCTGCTTCCTGGCTGCTTCCTGGCTGCCTCCTGGCTGCTTCCTGGCTGCTTCCTGGCTGCCTCCTGGCTGCTTCCTGGCTGCCTTCTGGCTGCTTCCTGGCTGCCTCCTGGCTGCCTCCTGGCTGCTTCCTGGCTGCTTCCTGGCTGCCTCCTGGCTGCTTCCTGGCTGCTTCCTGGCTGCTTCCTGGCTGCTTCCTGGCTGCTTCCTGGCTGCCTCCTGGCTGCTTCCTGGCTGCTTCCTGGCTGCCTCCTGGCTGCTTCCTGGCTGCTTCCTGGCTGCCTCCTGGCTGCTTCCTGGCTGCCTTCTGGCTGCTTCCTGGCTGCCTCCTGGCTGCCTCCTGGCTGCTTCCTGGCTGCTTCCTGGCTGCCTCCTGGCTGCTTCCTGGCTGCTTCCTGGCTGCTTCCTGGCTGCTTCCTGGCTAGAGGAGAAATGGCCCCATTCTTTTTAGATCCCAGCTGGCGGTCAGCTATCAGCTGGACGTTAAGCTTCCCTTGTAGCGTCCGGCGGATGCGTCTGAGGATCAGAGAACGTGACGCTGCTTGTTTTCAGGAAAGGAAGCAGAAGGTTGATGTTTTCCTCTGATGTTTCCTGCAGGAGAACATTGAGAAGCAGAACCAGCACGCCAAGGGTCTGGCTGAGAAGCTGTGGCTGGCAGAGAGGCAGATCGAGGAGATGGAGGTGGACAAAGAAACCCGAGACAAGAGGACAGCTGATCTCAACAGCACCATCCTCAGGCTGGAGGAGGAGGTACAGGAGCGTTCTCAGGCTGCAGCTCCGAGTCCTGCAGGACAGCTGCTGATCTTCTGGATGTTTTTAGCTCGGCGAGGTGCTGCAGATCTCCACCCAGAGCTCGGCAGAACTGAACCTGCAGCACAAGCTGCGTGAGGACGCCCAGAACCGAGTGGATGAGCTGGAGGAGCTGATTCTGGAGAAGGACCAGGAGATCCAGAGGCTGGAGCTAACAGTCAGCAAACTGCAGGGAGAGGTCAGTGGAGGGCATAGCAGGGGGGGGGCCGGGCCGTCTCGCCGGAGCTTCAGGTTCTCCGTGGGTTTCTGTCTGGGTCCAGGTCTCTGGAAAGCTGATCGATAAGGAGCGCAGCCTGGAGGACGAGATCCAGCTGAGGGAGCGGCTGCAGCTGCAGGTCCGGCAGGCGGAGAGGACGGTGGACGACCTGACCCTGGAGCTGCAGGCCACCAACCACACCAAGGACGACCTGACCAAGCAGCTGAAAACCGCTCAGGTACCGGATCACAAACAATCTTTAAACATAATTTGAGTTAATCTCCCATTTTAAGAACATTTCCTTTAAAAAGCTTCTTTCTGTCCTAAACGTTTTTATCCCTGAATGAAAGCCTGACTGTGTGAAGGAGCCTCCAGTTGATCAGAATGTGAACCATCAGTTTGGATTAATGAGGCATTAATGAGAAAATACCCTGAAAACAGCCCTTCCTGTAACGTCTAGAATAAACTGACATGATGAAGCAGTTTGTTTTTAACCACTAACAGGAGAAGCTGATCGACCTGGAGAGCGAACTGGAGGAGCTGCAGGACAGCGAGCGGCGGTGGGCCGCCAAGCAGAAGAGGGCCATCGAGCAGGTAGGAGATGTTCGCCGAGGAGAACCATCTGGACCAGAACCGGGCCTTTAATCTGTCCGCCTCCGCTTTCAGACCGAGCAGCTGCAGCTTAAGCTGATTCAGGAGAAAGATCTGAGCGACCAGCTGGAGATGGAGAAGACTTTCATGGAGAGACAGGTAACCCCCCCAGAGGCGTCGGCAGCGTTCGCCGTCCCCGCTGGCATGATGGAAGCTGCATTAATGTCTGTCCGTGCAGATCAGAGACCTTCGCCTGCAGGTGGAGGACCTGGAGAGCTCCAGGGTCCAGGAGGACGTGGTCTCCCGAGCCGAGACCCGGGCCAAGGAGCTGGAGAGCGCTCTGAGAGCCGAGGAGAGGTGAGCCCGATTCCAGACAGACACGCGGAGCTGGAGACGCCCTGCAGAGCGTCATGGCTGCTTCCATGTTTCTGCAGGAACAAAGCAAATCTGAGCAACACCATCAGTAAACTGGAGAGGAAGATCAACGAGCTGAACGACCAGATGGAGGAGGAGCAGCGGATCGCCACCGAGCAGAAGGAGCTGGTAAGACGCTGCTGCAGGGTTCCTCCACTGGGGGGCAGCAGAGCCCTGAACCCCTCTGGTTTCTAGATTAACTGCTTCCTGGTTCTTCCTCCCACTTTTTAAATCAGTCACACTTTAAAACAAAAAGAAATGGCAGAACTGACCCAGCTGCTTCTCCTGGTTCTGCAGATGAACCAGAGGATCCGAACCCTGAAGCGGCAGCTCAACGAGGTGGAGGAGGAGGCGACCAGGAAGGAGGCGCAGTTCCGCCACCTCCAGAGGGAGCTGACCGAGGAGAGGGAGACGAGCAGCCGGCTGCAGAGGCAGCTGCTGGACCAGCACCTCCAGAGCAAGTAAGGCGGAACAGCATGGCCGGTTCTAGACGGGGGCCAATGGGGGCCAGAGCCCCTGTAGATCCTGTCCTGGCCCCTGTTTCTACCAGAGACATAATACTCCAAGAAATTCTAATAATGATCTGCGCTGGAACACGGTTACTGATAGCTCCTTTGGATCTATTTCATTTTTTTCTTGAAAAAAATTCAGTGTTACTAATTATTTTTTTTAAACAAAAGGTGATAGCTTCAGTGCTAATGAGATAGGATGCTAGTTTTCATCTGCTAAATGTTTTTTAAAAACAAATAAAAACAAATATATTAATTTTTACTGCTGAATTTATCAGTTTTTTTTTTTTTTTTTAGTTCTCACATGTAGAGACATAGACAGGAATGGGGCATTGCAGGCTAACAAAGAAGCCAAACGACCCCCATTCCAAAGGGGGGGACCCGTTCATCCGTTTCTATCTGCATGTTTTCTAAACTAAAACCAGGCTTTGTTGGACTGCTGGATAAAACCTGGAACTCAACGCTATTTCTGACATTTTGAATCTTCCTGGATGGAAGAGAAACGTCTTCAAACTGGGAAACAAAGTCCAGTGGATTGATTTTAACTTTTTTGAAATAACCTGGATAACTGATCATCTTCAGCAGCGTATCTCAGCATGCCGCCATCTTTATCTCTAGAAAGCCTCTCTGTGGGATGAAGGACTTTAGATATTTAAACTCCAATTGACTGGACGTAGCTGCTGGTTTCCTCCCAGTCTGACCTCATTATTCTTACACTGTTAAAACAAAACGGTGTTTCTAAGATGTCTGTTTTGTGGTTTAAACATGATAAAACCAGGAAAATTAGAATATATGTTGGGTTTTTTTCAGCTTCAGACTGAGAAATGTGAAATGAATGAAGCTTTCCGTGTTTCTAACAGACGTAAGGAGAACCTGAGCATCCGGCAGACTTTGGACAACCTGAGGCTGGACCTGAGTGCGGACGAAGACGAGGAGGAAGAGCTGCCAGCGAACGATCCACCAAGCAGCGTGACTAACGTCTGATGGTTCTCAGGAGGATTGGAGTTTAGCAGGAGCTCTGCCCAGAGCCGACCTTCATCCGGTGGGAAACAATCCGGCGCGTCTGGGAATTCGGTCAAATGTTTGATGAAATTTGGTGCTCGGTTTGTAGCAAACAGGTTATTTTTTTTTATCTTCTGGTGGTTTCTGCCATGAAACGACTCCAAACGTACAGGTTAGCCCCGTAATCAGGACTCCATCTAAGAATGTCTCCCTCTGCTGGCTAAAGTTGAGAACTACACCCACCTGTGGCTCCAGCTGCTATTTTCTTTCACCTGTTTCTGGGAGCAGGAATTTCTGTGGCCTGATAGATAAAATAAGCTTTAAACATTCAGATGACACGTTTATTTTCTGTAAAGGAACAAATGCATCTGCAGTATTTTGTCTAAGATGTTTTACAGCGTCTCCGTGGGATACCGAGGGATTTGATCGCGGCTATTTTCAACTCAATCACAAGAGAGATTATTTATACATGTATTGTTTTTAAAGATTGTTTAAGTCTTTGTGGGATGTCTTTGTTTTTATTTTGCTGCTGCGTCGATGTAACTGTCTGTCCGTACGTCCGTCTGTCTGTCCGTCTGTAGAGGAGTTCTTCCAGAGTTGGAGATTATATGAACATTTAATCTGGGGGGGCGGTGCCAAACATTCAGATTACCAGTTTACTCCCATCTCTATTGAGCACGTTTAAAGTGAGGAAATCATTTTTAAAGCACAAAGGGGATTTTTACTGAACCATGTTCTACTAACAGCCTTTTTTAAAACTGTGGTAAAATGACCTGTTTGTAAAAAAAAAAAAAAAAGAGGAAATTGTTGGTTTATTTTAATAAACCTGAAACATTTTTACCGTGTTTACAATGTTTTCTTGTTTTAAACGAGCACAACATGAGGTTAGAAATCAAATGTCACACTTTTTGTTTTACACTTTGTCTTAAAGCTAAAACTATTCTCTGTCAGAGTGGGTATTTATTTTCAGCCCTTGGTGCAAACTAACATTAAAGTCTTCAAACCGTTGACATGTGATGCGTGTCGTCATTGACTACCAAACATCACTTTTCAGCCTCTTGACTTTTAAAGGTTTGTAAGCAGCTCTAAACAATTGATTCAATTCTATTCTATTCAGTGTATTTCTATAGCTCCAATTCACATCATGTCATCTCAGGTCACTTTCCAGTTCACCAGATCATCCAGTCAGATTGATTTAAAGTTTTCTATCTAAGGAAAACCAGCTGATTGCATCGACTCATTGACTCTTCAGCAATCCCTCACACTAAGCATGCTTGTAGCGACAGTGGAGAGGAAAAACTCCCTTTGAACAGGAAGAAACCTCCAGCAGAACCAGGCTCAGTGTGAGCGGCCATCTGCTGAGGCCCACTGGGGTTCAAGGAGACAGAAGCAGACATAGAAAAAGAAGCATAGATACAAAAGGCAACTGTCAACCAGCTCCACAGGCGGCCCCGTCCAGGAAACACACAGCCAGGCAGACGAGCTCCGAGCCAGCTCCCATGTCAGAGGATGAAGAGAGCACATCCAGTTAGTCACAGTCAGAGAAACAGGACTACACTGGATTAATGAGTCCCGTTTGACCCATTCCATCAGAAAAGCCTCAGAAAATAACCACCTGAAGCGCTCAACACTTTAACATGATGGCGGCTGCTGGTGGCAGTTTCAGAATTCAGAATTCTTTATTTGTCATTGCTCCACAGGGGTGCAACGAAATTTCTCAAAAAGAAAGAAAAACAGTACAAGCATTTCTAATCTGGAGGGAAGGCAAGGTCAAGACATTAACTCTGGTTCTGTAATACGTGAATGATGTATCTGACGTACGGGACCTGCTCTCACACTGTTCCCCAGAAGCCTTATTGCTTTACGTCAATCTTCTGACTGGGCGTGACGTGAAATCGGCGCCCAGAGAAGGAGGGACTTCATCATCATCATCATCATCGAACTCGCTCATATATCTGTATCAGAGAACCAGGCATTGGCGGCTGGTCAATAGAGGGCGCTGGGGCGTCGCCCCACACCCAATGATGATTCAGACACTAAAAAAAAACATTTTTTATAATTTAATTTTAAAATAAAAGGTAAAATATTTCAAAATATATGTATATATACACTTTAGATGTGCAGGAAAAAATATTTAATCTTTAATGTCGAGTAAAGCGTAATTCCATTTTTAGTCCCATGACGCATTTCCACTCTAGGGCGCAAAAATCTTTGCCCATTGACTCTCGTTAAAAGTTTTTTTTTTTTTTTTTTTTCAAATAAAGCATTTTCAATGCCATGATGATGACATTTAATAAATTTCTATAGAAATTAGGGCCTTAATTTAAAAAATCATTGAATTAATTTTAATGATTTTTTATGACCTGCGGAAACCCTGTGATCAAATTACTAAATAAAAAGAAAGAGAATTTTAATTTCTTTTTGTATTTTCAAAATATTTCTATTTATAAAAATAAAATGTTTAAAATATTAAAATTCTTCCATCATACTAACAGTCCTTCATTCCTACATCTCCAACATTTTTAAATAGCATGGTGGTCTCATTCTCTCCTCAAAAATTACACCTTTAGAGAAAAGTTTCTATTTATAAAAGAGAAAAAGAATAGAATTATTTAATTGTGTGATTGATTAGTTTTCATCTCTTATATCAAAAGTGGCCTTTCCTTTGAAGTAGTGAAAAAAACCAGTTATCAGGGTAAAACCAACAGATTTATTATCGGTTCTGGCACCAGAAACACAATGCATCTCATTTCATTTCATTCTCATTGTGTCAAACATGCTCTACAAACATACAGCCATCAATACACACATTGATCACTTAATATAAACTGCAGGCATAAAGGAAAACTCACACCAAGAGGATGCTTCCAAAAGAGCTACTGTAAAATATTTCTGTTAAATGCTGCAAAAAAAAAAAAAATCAGGACTTCTGCTCTTGTTTGACTCCAATGAGAAATCTGTAGATTTCAGCAGCTCATAAACCTTCTAGTAGATCAGAAAAGGAAAAGCAGAAGCAATGTTCAGGTTTAAAGCTGAGAAAAACAAAACTTAAAACTAAATAAAAAAACAACAGTTATCAGCTAACAGCCAACTAATCTTATAAAAGAGAATAAAGTAGAATAAAATTAGGATAGAAAGTGGAATCAACAGTTTTCAGAGATTACAGGACATAACGGTTCAGCAGGTTCATTTTTAAAACTTTCTCATCCAAGAAAACAGGTTTGCTAATTCTTGGAGCAAATTCTGTCATTTAAACCTTTTTTGTCACAATATTTTTTCGACAGTAACTTATTTAAATCATTTAACGTTTGAATGGTTATTATTGGCTGCTATAGGCACATTATGCTAATAATAGCTTGAAGATAAACTATCCGCCATGACTGTAAAGATGGGAAGAAAAAGAATCAAAATAGTCTAAAACTGACAAAAATACCAAAACTGGATGATTTGTTTACAAAGATAAAAAAAAAACTGGAAGGAGCATCTTCTAACAGATCTTTGAGCGATTGCTGTTACTGTAGCATCCTGCTAGCAGATCAAGAAGCTAACTGCTAACACCATTTCTACTTCAGTGAATCAATCCTCTGAAAATGTTTTATCTGCCGCTAACATTGCTACGTTTCATACGCCCATTAAACGCATTTCAGTTTGATACCAGGAAACAATTTTAAACGACAGCGTATTAGCGCCGCGCTAGAGATTTATTTTTTCTATTTCAAGAAAAAAGTCGTAACATTATGAGAATAAAGTCATAAAATTAGAAGAGAAAAGTCGCAACATTTCGAGAATAAAGTCATAAAATGACGAGAATAAAGTCCTAATATTAGAATAATAAATTTGTATTTTATGATAACTCTTAGAAGAAGCACTTTCTTCCCTAAAATGAGAAATTTAACTTGAGGAGTATAACATCATGGGAAGTTCTACTTTAGCATCGGTTTGACAAATCAGGAAGTCTTTGAGCAGCAGCATCAAACTGGGCAGGATGTCAAAGTGGACTCTGGTTGCTGATTGGTGGAGCTGGTCGGCCGTCATCTGGTGGGCGGAGCTCCAAGCTTTCTTTCTGAAACAGGTTTTTGAATGATGACTTTTCTTGTAATATTACAACTTTATTCTCAAAATAAAAAATCTCTAGCCTTGTCCTATTACTACGTCATAATGTTATACCATTTACTTAAACCTTGAGATATTAATTTATTTTTTGTAAAGTATTTTGATTGATTCACGAGACACAACTGTCCTTATAATCTGTGACCAACAAATAACTTGCAGTCGACAAGTTGTGCTTGAAAAAGCTACAAAACAGCATAAAGACAAAACTAACAGCCTAATCGTTAATTTATTATTATATTACCAGTTATACTGAATATCCACTTATATTCATATTTTTACCCAATAGAAAATATAAACAGTGTAGTTTTAATTCATTTAATCTATTTTACGTTTGCGCAAAAAAGAGCTGGCTAAGCTAGCTTGGTTTAATAATTTAGTACTATGGATAGAATAGGTTAGTGAGGCAGCTGAAAAAAAACTATAAAAAATATAATATAGCTTAAAAAAATAAAAAAGATAGAAAAAAAAAAGATCAAAACTAGTGTTGCGCCGATGCCATTTTTTGGCCCCGATACCGATACCTGGCTGTGCAGTATCGGCCGATACCGATACCATAATAATGTAAAATAATTGCCATCATGGCTTCATGTCAAGCTGCTGCCTACCTTTGTGAAGCAGGAAAATATCTAATACAAAGTGAATCCAGTAGAACTTTTTGATAAAAAGTTCTACTGTATAATAAAAATAAAAAGTTTTTATTGCCTACCAGGAGTGGGTGACAATAGTTGAATAAACTTATGGCTCTCAAAATGGTATCGGTGCCCTATTTGTTGGTACTCGCCGATACCGATACCACCATTTTAGGGCAGTATCGGCACCCCGTCCGATACTGGTATCGGTATCGGTGCAACACTAATCAAAACCATAAGCTGCAGTTCTTACATTAGCATCCTGGTACCATCCATTAAAGCTACCTTTGTAGCACTCAAGCTAAATTAGCTAAAGTAAATAAATTATATTAACTGAACTTAAATTTTTTGAAATTGTTTTATAATTATCAAAGTGAACAACTTATCAATTCTAATTCTAATAAAAATCTATGTTACTTGTGGAGTCATGTGCTAAGAAAATACTAGCTGTCTATGCTAGGTTTATCTTTAGCATGCTAGTGCCCTTTGTGGAATGCAAACATTAGTTAGCAAATGAACAAAACAAAAATTGACAAATTTAAAATTGGAAAGTTTCTGTTTCAAAAGGAAAATAAAAGGCAGAAAACATTAAGCATCTTTCAAGCTACTGTTGTTACATTAGCATCCTGCTGCTAGTTTCTAAAGCTAACTGCTTAGCGACAATGTAGCATTTGCTAATCAGTCATTTTATTTAATCTGCTGATTAAAATAATAAGTTTTGCTAACTGATCTTGTTTAATTCTCTAAATCGATTTGTGGGAGGTGTTCACAATAACCCATTATTACAACATACTAATAAAACAAGTCAGGTTAAATGGAAACGTTTCTCAAAAGTGTGCACTCCCTGGGAGGTTTTTGTCTTGTAAAAAAGTTAGACCATAAAATATCTTACTTTGAAACAGTGACATTATGGAGAAGGGTAGAAAAAACAAAAGAGATATCAGTAAATCAAGAGAAGTTAGGGCAACGGGAACATTAGAGAAACCGTGTTTCTATAAAGCAAAGATGGAGGCGCCTGCCAAGAAGGGGACAGCAACACATGAACAGGTTTTGGTTGTCCTCCACATGGAACACAAATCTTCTTAATATCATTTTCTAGCCAAACAACTTTTACTAAACTCTTACGTTGTTGGAGAATGTCTGATGGTGTAATGAAAGCAAACCTTAACTGTGGTGCTGCGGTTAGTAAAGATCTGTTTAGAAAGAAAAAAAAACACTTTAGGGTCCAAAGTTCCTAAATGACCATAAAACTATGTGTGATTTATAAACCAGTCCAAAGCACAGACTTAGTTTTAGAACATGGTATTATATTGTGGGTAGCTTCTGTTTTCAGTCTGATCGATTCTGACGGGCCGATTATGTGGAGACATTTGTAGAGTCATCTACATCTGAGCCTCAGGTTCTCCAGAACACGGTCATGGCAGCATCATGATCTCAGAAAACTGAGCCAGTCAAGCCGCCTCTGATTCAAGCCTTTGTGATCGGGGGATGATTTTTAAATTTTCTTTTAGTTTGAACTTGTTTTTTTTTTCTAAAAATGCAGGAATCCTTGAATAATTAACCACCTGTCCCTCCCCAGGTGTCTGCTAGAAAGCTGCAGTGGGATCTTATTATTCAGCTTCACAGGGATTCCCTGCATAGGTCTGAATCACCAAGATAAAGGCCGTTTCTCACTATGTGTACTTGTGCGTCCTCGTGAAACGTCATCAGCCTCAGCCCTAGCACTGTTCCAATTCACTAGAACAGCAGACCGAGAACGGACAAAGTCCCCGGATGTTGTTCTGGCCACTCCCTCTTTGCCCAGCATGCATCAGAGCAGACTTGTCCGTCCTCCAGACCAACAGCTGTCCCAGCATGCACTGCGGCAGCAGCAGCTTCCAGGTTAGCGCTCACAGAGCTCAGAGTATTAAGTTAAAAGTTCTCTGATGTTGTGAGGAGCGCGTCAACCAGCAGAGCTCCGAGGCTAACCACAGCCAGGGCCAACGTTAGCCGGTCTGCAGCGGCCAGGGCCAACGTTTGCCGGTCTGCAGCGTCCAGGGCCAACGTTAGCTGGTCTGCGGCGGCCAGGGCTAACGTGAGCCCGTCTGCAGCAGCCAGGGCTAACGTTAGCCGGTCTGCAGCGGCCAGGGCCAACGTTTGCCGGTCTGCAGCGTCCAGGGCCAACGTTAGCTGGTCTGCGGCGGCCAGGGCTAACGTGAGCCGGTCTGCAGCAGCCAGGGCTAACGTTAGCCGGTCTGCAGCGGCCAGGGCCAACGTTAGCCGGTCTGCGGCGGCCAGGGCCAACGTTAGCTGGTCTGCGGCGGCCAGGGCTAACGTGAGCCCGTCTGCAGCAGCCAGGGCTAACGTTAGCCGGTCTGCAGCGGCCAGGGCTAATGTTAGCCCGTCTGCAGCGGCCAGGGCTAACTTTAGTCCGTCTGGAGCGGCCAGGGCTAACGTTAGCCCGTCTGCAGCGGCCAGGGCTAACGTTAGCCCGTCTGCAGCGGCCAGGGCTAACTTTAGTCCGTCTGCATAGCCGTGTGTGAAGGACAGCTGGAGGTTTGATGGTTTTATTTGCCAACATGTTCATCTGATTTGTGTTTATCTGACTGTGTTCATTATTATTCCTCCACTAAATGAAAAAAGTCATAATTTATTATTATCTAGAGACTATTAATACCAGGAGGTGAAATGCAGCTCCAGTCTAGCTTTGGATGTGATGACGTCATCAGTACCCTTCTGTTCCAATTGACCCAGATTTAAGGCAAATTTATGCTTCTGATGCATAGGCTCTGCAACGTCAAATCTGTCCTTGCAGAGACTATCCGTCACGGTCACAAACCGACAAGACCTCAAGTGGAAGTGCGCAGACAGAAAGCGGCTGTGATTGGTGTAGGTATGCCTTTCCGGCTGTCTGTGTGACTATCCGCCGAAGTCTCCCCGAGTTCTAGAATAGGCTCCCCATCGCGCTTTGGTCGGCAACTGCTGTGCGTCCCTAGTAATTCCAGACCGATGGTGCAGAAGCATACCAGCAAAGCTGGTTCGCGACCAGAACCAAGCAACATTTTATGTGTGCGGTTGCAGAAGTAGAAAAGTATCATCTGCCCTTTATTCTGCGTGCTCCCGTTCTCTGGTCAAGAACGGACTTGGAGAGAACACGCGTCCGAACTCGCATTTCTGGTGAATTGAGAAACGGCCAAAGACTTTATTGGCAGAAAATGAATATTTTCAAACTGTTAGGGCAGAATTTTGAACAAATTCTAGATATCAGATAAATGCTGTGGACAAGAGATGTTCCAGTAATAAGAGATTCTGAGGTAGAGATAATGTTGAAATTAGACTAATTTGTCCCTCAGCAAGGAGCGCCCAACTTTTTAACTCCTTTCAGAAATACTTGTCTGATTTTAAGCCTAATTGTACAGGATCAATTTAAAAAACTATTTATTTGAAAAAAGTCATCATTGGTTTACACAATTCTTATAGCGTACGAGCCATTGACTGTTTAACATTATAACCAAACAAAAAGAGCTAGCTAAACTAGACTAGCTCGACTGATGAACAACATTAATGACCTGGAAAAAATGTATAAAGAGAAATAAAAAAGAACTAAAAGAGTCATTAACCTGAATATTAAGCTGTAGTAACATTATGTTAGTGTGGTCGGAAAATTTAGTTTCTCTTATTTCATATATTAATTTATGGTATTTACTCACTATAAAAGTTTTCACTCAGCCTGTTTCACCTGTAAGGCCACATAGTTCCCCTGGGTGAGATTGTTTTTAAACAAGACATAGTTTCCTCCCATAGCAAACCAGATTCTTTCTCCAGGTTTATTCATAACATGTTAGTTTAACCAAAGTGTCTGTAATTTGTTTTAACTCTGACTTCTTTCCATTATTGTAACTAAGGAGGAACAAACGCTGCGAGTAAGCTAACTGCTAAGCTAATCAGCAGCAGTGTAAAAGTTAACTGACCTTTTATCATTTTGGAGAATAATTTACTCTGCTTTGTTTTCTACAAACTGTGAGAAGAACATCAGAAATGTTTTGTTAACCTACGTTTTTATTCTTATTTATGCTAAAATGTTAATAGTGAGAACTATGTGATTAGCTTAAACCAATCAGGGCAGCCTGATTGGTTTAAGCTAAAATGCATGATATAAAAGTACCCATAAATTAATGAAACAAGCTTGGATTAAACAAATAAATTAAAAGAAATGAGTCACAAAAGAGACGTCATAAACAGTTTTCTGATCAAAGGACCCTCCATGTCTATGTCCCAACAAAGCCAATTAATACAAAACACATTTGGCACATGTTCAGTAAACGTCTAAATCAAAGCTTCTCTGGTAGCCAGAATGCGTGGTCGATTCAGGTCCAACACATAACAAAAAGAAACAGAATTAAAACGCATTGGTCCCACTAATCCTCAGTGTGGTCCAGGAGAAAAGCTTTATTCACCCAGCCTGGTATTAAACTCAGTTTAGCACTAATTTGGCACGAAACTCAACATTTTCCCTGCTGTGAAGTAATTAGCAGATGAACATGTAAAAAGTTGGATTTGAAACTCAAACAGGCTGTCTAGGTTTATCAAATGATGAGAGGGAGAAACTGGGAGCCTGCTGAGTTTAATTCCCAGGCTGAAGGCTTTCAGTGAGGCACATTATGTGTCTGACAGCCATGACAGGGTCCCATTCTCAAGGCTGCATTACCTTGAATGTCCACTAGAGGGAGCTGAAGCTGTTTTCATTGTCAGAGTTGCAGACATGAAATGGGAGAGAGATGGAAAGAGCCAAAAGAGAAGCTGGCTCGTGTTGGTTTTTAGGAGAACATGCTATCAGGACAGACAGAGAGAAAAGGAAGAGATGGACGGGGGGACTGAGGAGGACAGAGAAGCAGCTCCGGTTTAACATGCACATCTCTTCTTGTCGGGCTGTCCCTCCCCAAGCTTGGCGGCTCCATTCCCACTGGCTGGATCCACGGGCGGTTTGTCAACACACTGCTCCATCCTCTTCATCACCAGATCCAGCAGAGTTATCACCGCCTTGTCCACCTCTGCTCCGGTGGCTGCACTGGTCTCAAAGTACGGGATCCTGGGAAGAACAAATTCAGTTCTTAATTATTTATCAGCTGATTAAAATCTTACTGTTTTGTTTCACCTGCACTTCGATTTTTTGATGTATTTATTTAAAATTCCTCTCTTGTTGCTAGATTTTTTTACTCTTAGGACCTGATCTTCAGAAGGTTTGCAAGTCTTTTTTTTAAGGTTTGCAAGTCTTAAAATTCGCAAAGTTGTTTTTACAGACAGAGCAGATCATGAAAGAATACAATTCATCAGGAGGTGCGGGCAGACCTTTTTCTTGCTTGTGTGTCTTCAATAAATCTACAGATCATATTCTAATAACACAACCTCACAAATTTATAGGTGAAGGATGTGAAAATGCAAATATTTATCATGTGCAAAGTGAATTTCTAAGCCTTTAAGTCAGACCAGAGTTTTTAGGTCTTTTTTAGCGCGTTAGAAAATGAGGTTCAAACTTGCACAGGAAAATGTTTGCTGCAAAGCCCAAAGGAGGCATTGGTACAATGACTGCACCCTGTGAGCATGTGAATTTATTTGATCAATAGAAGATTAATATTAGCTCAGAAAAAATACAGCAGGAAGGCAAATACTCTTTATACAACTAAAGCACAGAGAAAAAAATGACAGAACCTGCTTAGATTTAGACAACTTTTATGGTCATTATGTATGCACAGAGTGTAGGGGCGGCTATGTGGCGGCCATGTGGTGAATACGTGGCGGTTACTTGGTGCCCATGTGGCGGCTACAAAGCGGCTACTTGGTGCCTATGTGGCGGCTACATGGCGGCCATGTGGCAGTCGTGCGGCAGCCATGCGGTGGCCATGTGGTCAATACGTGGCGGTTACTTGGTGCCCAAGTGGTGGCCATGCGGCAGCTACATGGCGGCTACTTGGTGCCCATGTGGCGGCTACATGGCGGCCATGTGGCAGTCGTGCGGCAGCCATGCGGCGGCTATGTGGTGGCTATTGGTGCCCATGTGGCGGCCATGTGGCGGCTACGAGACACCCATGTGGCGGCTATGTGGCGGACATGCGGTGGCTATGTGGCGGCCATGCAGCGGCTACGTTGTGGCCATGCAGCGGCTATGTGACGGCCATGCGGTGTCTACGTGGCAGTCATACAGTGGCTATGTGGTGGCTACGTGACGGCCATGTTTCAGCCATGCGGTGGCTATGTGGCGTCCATGCGGTGTCTACATGGCGGTCATACAGTGGCTATGTGGTGGCTACGTGACAGCTATGTGGCGGCCATGCGGCGGCTATGTGGCGGCTGACGTGGCAACCATGCGGTGGCTATGTGGCGGCCATGCAGCGGCTACGTTGTGGCCATGCAGCGGCTATGTGACGGCCATGCGGTGGCTATGTGACGGCCATACGGTGGCTATGTGACGGCCATGCGGTGGCTATGTGACGGCCATACGGTGGCTATGTGACAGCCATGCGGTGGCTATGTGACGGCCATACGGTGGCTATGTGACGGCCATACGGTGGCTATGTGACGGCCATACGGTGGCTATGTGACGGCCATACGGTGGCTATGTGGTAATGCGTGGGTAATGTGGCAGCTATGTGGTGTTCAATCCAGGAAGTGTTTCGTTGACATATGCAGCCCAAAGTCCAGCTAAAGTGGCCCCAGGTGAAGCTGGAGGTTCTGAGTAAACATAGACAGCATGAATGAACTGAACTTACCCATATTTGTCGGCCAGCTCCTTGGCCTGCTTCTCCTGAACCTCCCTCTGATCCGCCAGGTCGGCCTTATTCCCCACCAGAACGATATCCGGGTTCTCACAGTAGGCGTTGGCCTGAAGTTGGCCTGGAAGTCAGTCAGCAACGGCAGACAAGCAGTGAGTTAAAATGCTTTAGAAAAATCTCCATAAAAGCCAAAACCTTGACAGGAAATGGATCCTTTTAAAACCACGACACTCAGCAGACGTACTCATCCAGTTCCGGACATTTAGAAAGCTCTGCTGGCTGGTGAGGTCAAACATCAGGAGGAAACCCATGGCGTCCCTGAAGAACGCTGTGGTCAGGCTGCGAAACCTGCGATAGGAAAAACAAACGGCATAATGCTGATGGTCTAATAAAACTCTCCCATATGCTGACAAACTGCAGTTATTAGGAAAAGTGATCCGATTCCAACGTTTTACTGACGATCAGCTAAATCAGAACATTCAGGATCAAAATCTGGGCTTACTTCGTCAACAGTCATGGAAACTTTCCTCACTTATTCTTCCTACTGCAGCGTTTCTATTAGGCTGAGCTCTGGACTTTGACTAGGCCGCTGTTTTGGATAAGCTGCTGTTTGCGTCAGAGATGGGTGATCTGGAGTCACCAATTCATCTCGATGTTTGTGTTCTGTCCAGCCACCGAACCAGGTGAGTCCAATCTGGTTTATCCTGTGTAGATTGGACTCATCTGGTTCCCCATCTCTGGTTTGTGTCTCCTGAAGACCCAGTTTGAACCAGTTTGACGGACAGATTGGACATTAGAAGACTTTGGAACATCCATCCATCCATTTTCTGTGTCGCTTTATCCCTGCTGGGATGGTGAGGGGTTCTGGTTCCTATCTCCAGCTGTACAGGTGAGAGGCGGGGTCCACCCTGGACAGAGGGGCGGGGTCCCCCCTGGACAGAGAGGAGGGGTCCACCCTGGACAGAGAGGAGGGGTCCACCCTGGACAGAGAGGAGGGGTCCACACTGTACAGAGGGGCGGGGTCCACCCTGGACAGAGAGGAGGGGTCCACCCTGGACAGAGGGGCGGGGTCCATCCTGGACAGACAGGAGGGGTCCATCCTGGACAGACAGGAGGGGTCCATCCTGGACAGGTCTCCAGTCCATCGCAGGGAAACACAGACAAACAGGAAACACAACCATTCACTCAGACCTAAGGAGAGTTTAGAGAAGCCAATTAACCTAACAGTCATGTTTTGGACTGTGGGAGGAAGCTGGAGTACCCGGAGAGAGCCCACAACAGTGGGAAAATGATCTAGAAGTAAGTAAAAAATTCTTAAATTAAGTGTATTAACCCTTGATTTCAGTAGGTAAATGAGAGTTTGCCAATGGAATAAGATTTTTTACTCTTAAAATGAGACAACCTGCTTGTTGCACAGGGCTGGCTGCACCATTATTTCTAAACCCTCCTATTTGTTGACAGCTCAAGGCACACCTTGATTACGCCCCTTTAACACATACACTTACCTGATTGGTCCACTGTTCAATCAAACTACAGTTTGAAAAAGGTCAGTTTCATTCAGCCAGAAACAAAATCCATCCGAGGCTCTTTAATCCCTCGTGCTGTCGGTCTTTTTCCTCTGTTCTCCTGCATGGATGCTGCTGCCGCCGATCGTTAAGGAAAAGGAGAAAACCCACCAAACAAACTTCATTCTGTGCCGACGTGTCACCAGGGATATCCCAGAAGCCGGTGATGTCACAGATCAAACATTCTCTGTAAGTTCTATAATTACTGAAAACATAAAATTAAGTTAAATTAATCATTTTGCCCCTTTACAAAAAAGAAAATTTAATTATATTTATGTTGGAGCCCTTCTTCCTTGGAAGAGAGAAATGGGCATTTATTTTGTGGGGATGGGTTTTGTGTTTATTTTTTGATGGCTATATATATATTTTCCTTCTCAAATACAAGAAATGTGAAGCCTATTTTTTTTTATTTTGTTGTTGGTCTATTTGAGAAAAAAAAGTTGTTCATTATTTGTCTAAGCACAGAAGTTTATGTTCCTTGTGTGACTGGTTTAAAAATATATATATTTATCCTACTTGTCAGTAGGGATATCTGACTGGCAGCCCTAAAATAGTGAAAAACACACACTTAAAATAAAAACTATAATAATTATTCTTGTAAAACGTCACAGCACTTGAAATTAGGCAATGCAATTGTGTTTTCTTATTTTAGATCTAGGTTGTCTTGTTCCATTGGCAAAATGTCTCTTTTATCTCCTCAATTCAAGAACAAAAACACTTATTTTAAGAATAAATTTCTTATCTAGATTAGATTTTTTCCAGTGAATGCACAGGGAGGACGTTCCAACTCCATGCAGAAAGACCCGGGTCGGGAATCAAACCCGGAAACTTCTTGCTGCAAGGCAGCAGTGCGACCCAGCAGCCTGACTCTGAACCAAAATGGTCCAAAATAACCCCCACATCATCACCCCTCCACTGCTGTGCTCGTATCTTACCCATCAGTGCAAACATTCTGGGAGCAGATCTATTTAATCCAGAAGTCCACCTGGGATGTCCAGGACCTGACAGCTTCTACAGGGTTCGTACACCTTTTCCAGAGTCAAAATCAAGCACTTTTCAAGCACTTTCAAGATCCATTTTAAAACTTTTTCCAGCACCTTACACCACCGTAAATTACATATTAATACATAGTCAAAGTTATTACTCGGATGATCAACGAAAATTACTCCTCTGCCATGGCGTAGTAATATAACCAACCAGAGGGTGTCGCAATTCAGTATTCTCAGCCGTAGAGTTATCAATGCTGTTTTAAGGTCTGGGCCTGGCAATGAATTAAAACTTCGTTTTTTTTTGTTCTTTTGGAACGTTGGCGAGGCGGTAGCGTGAGTTTGGCGCCAAGATAGTGCTGCGGGAAACACTGCAACACTAACATTACATCATCACACCGTACTCTCAGTCACTCAGTAACTTAGCCTGTGAATTCCTAGCTAGCAGTTACTAGCGTAAACAAATAGGCGCTAACGTTAACGAGTACTAGGCTACTTCAGTTGGCTTACTTAAAAGTCTATGACTCACCCTTCATGTGACTCGACAGCGCAGACTCGCCCGTTGTGAGAAGCTGCACATCTTTTTTGCAGACTTTACAAGAGGCAACTCGTGGAGTTTGTCCCCGTTTAATCCATCATTTGTATTTTTCATCTTCCAGCCAACGTTCATTGAAACGACAACCTCCCTGCACGGTGCAGTAGTGGTTTCATGGGGGCGGAGTCACACATGGAAATAGACTGGCAGGTCGCAGTCACACATAAGCGAGCAGGTTTCATTTTCGGGCTCTCCAACATTTTATTTCTCCATTTAATAAACACACGATTCAGTTAGATAGGTATAGCATTTCATCCAAAATATAAGCACTTTTCAAACCTTGAAAACACAACATCAAAATGCAAGCATTTTCAAGGATTTCCAGCACCCGTACGAACCCTGCCTCTACCTCCTGGGTTCTTCATCTGATCGGAGATGATCCTCTAAAAAGAGGCGGTTCACTCTGACATCAGCATGATGGTTGAAGCTCAACTACTCTGCTCGTATCCAGGATCTGGTCCTATCAGTTAGAACGCTTGTCTCAGGACCCCCAGCTCACATGGGCAGAACCGGATCGAACCAGCAGTGAATCTAGAACTTCAGCAGATGTAACCCGTCCGTCCATCTGAAGCTCCATCCAGACATTATCAGTCTGAGGTCAGAAGGTAGAACAGGAACATTTAGGACCCACCTCTCCTGTCCCGCTGTGTCCCAGAGCTGAAGGTGAACCTTGAAGGTTTTCCCCGTGGCCGTCCCATTGGGGTTCGATGCAGTGTAGATCTGCAGAGACAGAAAAAGGCTTTTTTGCTGCTGTTTGCAACTGGATCCTCCAGAAACTCACGATAAACAAGGAATCTCAGAGCTGAAAGGAGATTAGATCTGTTACCTTTAAATGAATGAAACTATTAAATAAAAGCAAATTCAGATAAAAGCAGGTAGGAAAATTAATCAACCAGTTGGACCACAGCCCCAGTTAGCAGTTTACCTCCATCAGTCAAAGGCGGCTCTAAACTAACGGGATTTTAACTCTAACTTCAAAGATCTCAGGCTTTCAGTCTGCTGGGAGTTTGTTCCAGATCCGTGGAGCATAGATGCTGCTTCTCCATGTTTGGTTCTAGTTCTGGGTGGAACTAGAAGAGCTGAGTGGTCTGGGAGGTAGATCCACTGAACATGGAAACATGCATTTCCCCACCAAGGATGGTAAAACATGTTCCAATTCTCCGCTTATAAATCGTGTTTTACGGTTATTTAGTCCTTTGTCTTGGTCTGTCACATAAGATCTACAAACACCAGCATTTGAGTTTGTAACACCAGAACGTTTAAGGTCTGCTGTAAATAAACTCTTCAAAATGGATAAAGAGCAACAAAAAAAAGTCAGGTTTGGGTCGTTGAGCCCATTAAACCAGAAAGACTCCACATCGCAGCACCATTGGTTAAAGTTTGAAAGATTTAATGTCTACGTGGCTCCTTTAGTGTCCAACACCTGAATATCGCTGCACCTTTTCCCAGAATGATCCGTAAACAGAAGCAAAGACATGAAAACAGGAAGCCAGCCGCCTGCAGCTGCCTGCAGAGAAAAGCAGTCATTCAAGGCGCCTCCAGCAGGAGACACGCCTGTTTAAAATCATCCTGTGAGTCTTCAGCCACCTCTGAAGCCTGAAAGCATCTCGCTAAGACCGACTGTCAACCCGTCAGGACGGATCAGCTTCACGTCTCCAGGAGCTCCGCAGGCCGCCACCCGTCAGAAGAACAGACGGTTTCATCCACCATCAGACTAAAACCAGGATTCCGTCTGCAGGACCGGATTCGTTCCGTAAGGAGAAAAAAACTGCTTGAAAGTAATCCTGAGACAGATTATTACTGAATTAAACTGAAATAAATCCAATTTTGATCTACGGTGACTGGATTTAACTGGAGTCAATTGGACTGGATTGAAAAATATATATGAGTCTCTGGCCGTTTCTCACTATGTGTACTTGTGCGTCCTCGTGTCCTCGTGAAACGCCATCATCCTCAGCCCTAGCACTGTTCCAATTCACTAGAACAGCAGACCGAGAACGGACAAAGTCCCCAGATGTTGTTCTGGTCCCTCCCTCTTTACCCAGCATGCATCAGAGAACTTGTCCGTTCTCCAGACTGACAGCTGTCCCAGCATGCACTGCAGCAGCAGCAGCTTCCAGGTTAGCGCTCACAGAGCTCAGAGGATTAAGTTAAAAGTTCTCTTTTCTGTTGTTGTTGTTCAATAAAAGTACGTTTTAAGATCATTTCAGGCGAGAAGATTATAATTTTAGCTTCACTATATGGAACATTTACTGATTTTGAGCAGAATTTAACAAAAAACTATGATGTTGAGAGGACCGCTGCAATCAGCTAAGCTCAGAGGCTAACCGCAGCCAGGGCTAACGTTAGCCAGTCTGCAGTCAGCCGGGGCTAACGTTAGCCCTGGCTGCTATAGATGGGCTAACGTTAGCCCTGGCCGCTGCAGACGGGCTAACGTTAGCCAGTCTGCAGCAGCCAGGGCTAACGTTAGCCAGTCTGCAGCGGTAGGGCTAACGTTAGCCCGTCTGCAGCAGCCAGAGCTAACGTTAGCCCCTCTCCAGCAGCCAGGGCTAACGTTAGCCCGTCTGCAGCATCCAGGGCTAACGTTAGCCGCTCTGCAGCAGCCAGGGCTAACGTTAGCCCGTCTGCAGCATCCAGGGCTTACGTTAGCCCATCTGCAGCGGCCGGGGCTAACGTTAGCCCGTCTGCAGCGGCCAGGGCTAACGTTAGCCCATCTGTAGCGGCCAGGGCTAACGTTAGCCCGTCTGCAGCGGCTAGGGCTAACGTTAGCCCGTCTGCAGCGGCCAGGGCTAACGTTAGCCATCTATGGCAGCCAGGGCTAACGTTAGCCCGTCTGCAGCGGTAGGGCTTACGTTAGCCCATCTGCAGCGGCCGGGGCTAACGTTAGCCCGTCTGTAGCGGCCGGGGCTAACGTTAGCCCGTCTGCAGCGGCCAGGGCTAACGTTAGCCCATCTATAGCAGCCAGGGCTAACGTTAGCCCGTCTGCAGCGGCCAGGGCTAACGTTAGCCCGTCTGCAGCGGCCCTCTCTCTGCATAGCTGCGTGTGAAGGACCGCTGCCTCTGATGGAGGTTTGATTATTTTATTTAGTAAAATGTTCATCTGAGGTTAGAAATCTATGCAGACGTACCACTCTCTTTTCCCTGAAGTCGATGCCAACTGTGGTGATGAACTTGGGGTTGAACTTGTTGTCCGTGTAGCGGTACAGGAAGGTTGTCTTCCCCACGCCGGAGTCCCCCAGGGCCAGGAGCTTTATCAGGTAGTCATAATCCCCATCAGTCATAGTGCTGACTGCAATAATCCTGCAGAGAGAGAGCGACATGCAACGTCAGGAGGACTGACATGGACTCTGAATGAGAGGTCTACCCTACAGCAGGCGGAGTGATGTTAGCGGGATCTCTGGGTCGCCCCGGTCAGAACAGGAGTGAATGTTGGTTGAGGACAGCGCAGAGAAAGACCAGCATACAGGAAACGCTTCAGGCTGCTGAAATAAAACCTGAAGTCCTCAGAGAATCCAGGTTCCACCTTTAATTCAACTCAATTCAGTTTATTTCTATAACGCCAATTCCCAACAGGTCATCTCAGGGAATCAAACTGATTCAAAGCTCTCAATCTAAGCTGATTGCATCGACTCATTGACTCTTCAGCAATCCCTCACACTAAGCATGCTTGTAGCGACAGTGGAGAGGAAAAACTCCCTTTGAACAGGAAGAAACCTCCAGCAGAACCAGGCTCAGTGTGAGCGGCCATCTGCTGAGGCCCACTGGGGTTCAAGGAGACAGAAGCAGACATAGAAAAAGAAGCATAGATACAAAAGGCAACTGTCAATCAGCTCCACAGGCGGCCCCGTCCAGGAAACACACAGCCAGGCAGACGAGCTCCGAGCCAGCTCCCATGTCAGAGGATGAAGAGAGCACATCCAGTTAGTCACAGTCAGAGAAACAGGACTACACTGGAAAACAGGCCAAGCTCCAACATCTAGAAACAAAGGTGTTGATTGCAGCAGCACAGCTGATATTTCTCTCCAGGATGGAGTCACAGCCAAACAGGAACAGACCAGATGAAGCTACTATGAGAAAAAGCAGAGAGAGCAGAACGTTAGAGATTGAACTAATAGATTCTGCAGAGTGGGAGAATAGAGATAGAATGAAGCAGAATGATGAAAAAGGGGTCCCTATGTCCTCCAGCAGTCTAAGCCTATAGCAGCATAACTTTAAAGATAGATCAGGATAACCTGAGCCACTCTAACTATAAGCTTTATCAAAAAGGAAAGTTTTAAGCCTAGCCTTAAAAGTAGACAGGGTGTCTGCCTCACGGACTAAAACTGGTAGTTGGTTCCACAGGAGAGGAGCCTGATAACTAAAAGATCTGCCTCCCATTCTACTTTTAGAAATTCTAGGAACCACTAGTAAACCTGCAGATTGAGAGCGAAGTGCTCTGTTAGGAACATAAGGAACAATCAGATCTCTGATATCAGATGGAGCTTGGCCATTTAAGGCTTTATATGTGAGAAGGAGGATTTTAAATTCTATTCTGGATTTAACAGGAAGCCTTTGTTTCATTTTTCTGTCATAACATCTGTCCTCTGATGTTTTCAGCTCTTTGCTTGGTCTCATATAAAACACTTTTTATTTCCAATTTTCTCATTTATGAAATTTTAAAGTCGTTTCCATTTGGAGCAAATTAGAACCAAAGTCACAAACTTGGTGAATAAAACTGATTCTGATTCTATAACGACTGGAAAACGTTCACCAAAATCCATTAAATGGTGAAACTTAATCAAACACATAAAGTCTGTGACCAGATTATTCATCAGATGTCTCCCATTAAGCAGATGTGGGAGCATCATACTGCGCAGGGATTGGCCGACCTGTTCTGAAACAGAGCGGGATTAGGGCTGCAATTAAAGATTATTTTACAAATCAAATAATCTGTGGTTATTTTTTCAATTAATCGATTAATGATTGGTTCCTTAAAGAAGACTTTATACGAAATGAAACCAGGTGAAAGTAAAACTTTTCCACTTGAGCAGTTCTGGATAAAGCAGATTGAAGGAAGAAATGTTTTTGACCTTAAATGCAAAATGTTTAAATATTTCTTTACAATTATGATATAATTTCTGCTCTAAGCAGGTCGCTCTGCAAGCTAAAGGTCATTTTACAGTTTCTATTCTTCAGTTAACGATTAATCGATTATTTCAATAATCGATTAATAAGATGAATTCTTTTAGCCCTAAGTAGGAAAAGATGGATTCTCGTGTGTTTTTCAACGTATCGCGAACATTCAGTCTCCAGGAAGGAAGACCAGTTCAGCTTTAACAGCAGCAGAACGAAAAGCAAAGACGTACGTCTTCCTTTCTCCTGTAAAGCGGTTGGGGCTGCGATGATAGCGGGAAGGAAGCAACTCTATCTCTGCATTGTAGGTTTTTTAAAAGCTGACATTTTGAATTGATGGATGGGAAGCTGAACGTCTTCAAACTTGGAAACAAAGTCAAGAGGAATGTTTTTTAACTTTTTGGAACGACTCTGACCTGGATGACTGAGAATCTTCACCAGAACACCCATGTTTATTTCCGTGAACACGGAGCACACTTGCTACTTGTGACGTCATGGCGTCCTCTACTGTGCGTGTGGGACACTTAAGCTGTATGAATGTAGTTCACTCAGGACATCACATATAAGTCACATATATTAGGAAATGTAAACGGCAACGCAGAAGAATTGGATTTCACAAGAAGATCGGAATTAAACATTAATGCACGCAGTGTGAACATAGCCTCAGAGCTGCGGGAGGAAGGATCTGTGACGAGGCCCCTTTGTGGACCTATGATGCAGCAGTATTTTGAAAACGTCTGAATATTTCGCCACTTTGAGAACTAATCCAAAATAGCAGCCATCTATATTTTATTTACGGTTCATCCAGATATTAGAGCTACTATAATGCTTTTAATCACTGAGTGCTTTCTAACGGTTCGATTAAAATGAATTAATCTTTTATCCATTCAGCTTGTCATGGTTAGAGCCCGTACATTTAGAAACAGGATCTTAGACTGGGATCTAATCAGCTGACTGAAATATTGGCCTTTATAACAGAAAGGACAGGAGCTCTAAATATTCTCCCTGCAGTTCAGACAATGACGCCATCAGACTGCAGTAAATATAGCACGTTGACATTTAACCTGGAAAGCATTTAATCAGAACCACTTCCTCCAGAAAAGAGCTTTAGGAAAAGTTATTCAGCTGATTCGCAAAACCTGTTTAACCAAAATGATCATTTTCTAACCAGACAGTCGGGAGAAAGTAAGTGCACCCTCCATTGATCAGACCCCTGCTGCTTCCCGTAGATTCAGCCAGTCGCCTCTAGAAACACGGCAGAGCTGGAGAGACCTCAGCAACGACCTCAGAGAAGCAGGTTCATCCTTTAGCAGAGAAAACGAGTTTTCTGACAACCTTCCCAGTAGAAACCTCCCGGGAGATTCAGCCTAACGTCAGAGCAGGAAGCAGGGGAAAGGTCATGACCCTGAACCAGTCTGGCTGTAGAGAAGGTCAAAGGTCTCTAGAACCAAGATGGCAGCAGGACTTAAGGCTGAGGCTGTGCTGGATTGCAGAGGCGGCATCCTCCAAGGACTTGGTCTACCTGGACTGGATCCTTGAAACTAAAGAGGATGGAAGAAGATGGCTATGGGTTCAAACAGGTCCAGCCTTCTCCTGCTTTCACCCCTCCATAAGCTCGGTTGCCTAGCAACCATGACAATTGACATACAAAGAAGGCAAGAATGGATGCTGAACTAATTTAATTTCTGAGGAGCTTCAGCGGCAGTACCGTCGTCTCAGATATCAGATTTATAGCCCCCCCCCCTGCAGATCTATTAGAATCTGAGCTTAAATTCCAGCCAAACCCATTTACACAGTAACAGATAAAAACCTTTAGATAAACCAAACACATATCTGACTCTATAACCATTAAAACAACTATTTTCATTTATTTCACATGGAACTATTCACATACTTGGATTATATTAAACTGCACTTCCAATATTCACCACCAGTTGGCACCATTTATTACATTTGTCGGCCGCATAACGAGGAGTCTTGGAATCTCTGAGGTCTCTGAGGACACCGGACCAGAGTCCAGCACGGATCTGATTTTTCAAAACTAACCACCCACACCGTAGAGTTCAGAACCGAGACCTGCCTCGTTACCTTCAATTATCAGCATTTAAAACCCGGCAGGAACCAGACAGACCCCACGCGGGATCACAAAGTATACACACAGCCGTTTGGGCTGCTTCACATGTTATCATCCCAATAAATGGACTTTATTAGCGGTTATCAGTGCCATAGAATGACTTCAGATTGTGCCTTATACCTCTCAGTAGGCTCAGTACGTTGTTATCACCAAATTAATCCTAATCCAAATCCTAAGGTAATTCCTTTACATCAGGGGTCCTCAAAGTTTTCCAGGCCAAGGACCCCAAACTGATGGCGATGGAGCGGGGACCCCTGATTATATATATTGTATGAAATAGTGTTCTATCAAACTGGTCCTATAGTCACTCTATTACCGATGGAGTAATGTAACTAAAGTAATTCCTCCCTGGGATTATTAAAGTATTTCTGATTCCTGGTTGATGGGACAGGTGTTGTGAATGAAACGGTGTCCAGCTTGAAAGAGCTCCTGTGTGTCTCTGAATGTGAGCATTGATGACTGAAAGACATCTTCTGCCTCCATTGATCTGTTTACTACAGTCTGTTGGATTCATGTTAATGTGGATTTAAAGACATTTTAATTAGTGGAAAAACTTACAGGTGGGAATATAAAAAAGTCTAACGACCCCAAGGCAGTACCTCTGTGGACCCCCTAGGGGTCGCTGACCCCCTGTTGAAGACCTCTGACAAAATTAATTGTTGTATTTATTTGTAATCTGAAAATAATTTCAGTAGTTCTTCATCAACTGTAAAAAAAAACAACAAAAAAAACGGCGATACTCGACCCCGTGCAGGACTCTCCTTCCCGATCAAGTTGTTGATACCTAAAGCTGATCCTGGTGCATTATTCTCCATAATGTATGCCACCCGGCCAGCAGAAACGCAGAGAGCGGACATGTTTCACGCACACTAAAAATTATGCCGTCAGATTCCATCCATCCATTTTCTAACACTCTTAATCCCAAGTGGGGTGGCGAGGGGTGCTGGTGTCTATCTCCAGCTGTCAATGAGGGCGGGGTCCACCCTGGACAGAGGGGCGGGTCCACCCTGGACAGAGGGGCGGGTCCACCCTGGACAGAGGGGCGGGGTCCACCCTGGACAGAGGGGCGGGTCCACCCTGGACAGAGGGGCGGGGTCCACCCTGGACAGAGGGGCGGGTCCACCCTGGACAGAGGGGCGGGTCCACCCTGGACAGAGGGGCGGGGTCCACCCTGGACAGAGGGGCGGGGTCCACCCTGGACAGGTCTCCAGTCCATTTCAGGGCAACACAGAGACAAACAGGACAATCAACCATTCACACACGCCTAAGGTGGATTTAGAGAAGCCAATCAAGCTAACAGTGTTTTTGGACGGTGGGAGGAGGCAGGAGAACCCGGAACCTTCTTGCTGCAAGGCCGCAGTGCTTCCCACTGCGCCACTGAGCAGCCCGCCTTCCTTTATTATCAAATATCCTTTCAATTAATCTGCCTCAGTTTCAGCTGGATCTACTTTCAGACAAATGAAACACAAAATATGATCACATAATGCAGCCGCTGCCATCTAGCAAACCAAGCCGGTGTTGCAGAACGGGAGAACGTTTCATTATCTCATTCGCTTGAAATGATGAAAAGATACTTTTTTATTTGACTATAAACCATTTTATTCTATCGGCAAACTGGCTCCTTAAACCAAGGGAAATACACTGAAAAACTGATTTCTCATTTATATATCTACATTTTCCTGTTTTCAGTGCAGGGGCCATAACAGGGGCCATAACAGGGGCCAGAACAGGGCCCATAACAGGGGCCATAACAGGGCCCATAACAGGGGCCATAACAGGGCCCAGAACAGGGCCCATAACAGGGGCCAAAACAGGGGCCAGAACAGGGCCCATAACAGGGGCCATAACAGGGGCCATAACAGGGCCCATAACAGGGCCCATAACAGGGGCCATAACAGGGCCCATAACAGGGGCCATAACAGGGGCCAAAACAGGGGCCAGCACAGGGCCCATAACAGGGCCCAGAACAGGGGCCATAACAGGGGCCAGAACAGGGCCCATAACAGGGGCCAGAACAGGGGCCAGAACAGGGCCCATAACAGGGCCCAGAAAGGGGCCATAACAGGGCCCAGAACAGGGCCCATAACAGGGGCCAGAACAGGGGCCAGAACAGGGCCCATAACAGGGGCCAGAACAGGGGCCAGAACAGGGGCCATAACAGGAGCCAGAACAGGGGCCATAACAGGGGCCAGAACAGGGGTCATAACAGGGGCCATAAAAGGAGCCAGAACAGGGGCCATAATAGAGGCCGTAACAGGGGCCATAACAGGGGCCATAACAGGGGCCAGAACAGGGGCCATAATAGAGGCCGTAACAGGGGCCATAACAGGGGCCATAACAGGAGCCAGAACAGGGGCCATAATAGAGGCCGTAACAGGGGCCATAACAGGGGCCAGAACAGGGGCCATAACAGGGGCCATAACAGGAGCCAGAACAGGGGCCATAATAGAGGCCGTAACAGGGGCCATAACAGGGGCCATAACAGGAGCCAGAACAGGGGCCATAACAGGGGCCATAACAGGGCCCATAACAGGGGCCATAACAGGGCCCATAACAGGGGCCATAACAGGGGCCAGAACAGGAGCCAGAACAGGGGCCATAATAGGGGGCATAACAGGGCCCAGAACAGGGCCCATAACAGGGGCCATAACAGGGCCCATAACAGGGGCCATAACAGGGGCCAGAACAGGAGCCAGAAAAGGGGCCATAATAGGGGCCATAACAGGGCCCAGAACAGGGGCCATAATAGGGGCCATAACAGTGGCCAGAACAGGGGCCATAACAGGGGCCATAACTGGGGCCATAATAGGGGCCATAACAGGGGCCATAACAGGGGCCATAAAATGGGCCAGAAAAGGGACCATAACAGGGCCCATAACAGGGCCCATAACAGGGGCCATAACAGGGCCCATAACAGGGGCCATAACAGGAGCCAGAACAGGGGCCATAATAGAGGCCGTAACAGGGGCCATAACAGGGGCCATAATAGAGGCCGTAACAGGGGCCATAACAGGGCCCATAACAGGGGCCATAACAGGGGCCATAATAGGGGCCATAACAGGGGCCAGAACAGGGGCCATAATAGGGGCCATAACAAGGGCCAGAACAGGGGCCATAATAGGGGCCATAACAGGAGCCAGAACAGGGGCCATAATAGGGGCCATAACAGGGGCCAGAACGGGGGCCATAATAGGGGCCATAACAGGGGCCAGAACAGGGGCCATAACAGGGGCCATAACAAGGGCAGGAACAGGAGCCAGAACAGGGGCCATAACAGGGGCCAGAACAGGGGCCATAACAGGAGCCAGAACAGGGGCCAGAACAGGGGCCAGAACAGGGGCCATAACAGGGGCCATAATAGAGGCCGTAACAGGGGCCATAACAGGGCCCATAACAGGGCCCATAACAGGGGCCATAACAAGGGCAGGAACAGGAGCCAGAACAGGGGCCATAACAGGGGCCAGAACAGGGGCCATAACAGGGGCCATAACAGGGGCCAGAACAGGGCCCATAACAGGGGCAATAACAGGGGCCATAACAGGGCCCATAACAGGGTCCATAACAGGGCCCATAACAGGGCCCATAACAGGGGCCAGAACAGGGGCCAGAACAGGGGCCAGAACAGGGGCCAGAACAGGGCCCATAACAGGGGCCAGAACAGGGGCCATAACAGGGGCCATAACAGGAGCCAGAACAGGGGCCATAATAGAGGCCGTAACAGGGGCCATAACAGGGGCCATAACAGGAGCCAGAACAGGGGCCATAACAGGAGCCAGAACAGGGGCCATAACAGGAGCCAGAACAGGGGCCATAACAGGAGCCATAACAGGGGCCATAACAGGGCCCATAACAGGGGCCAGAACAGGGGCCATAACAGGGGCCAGAACAGGGGCCATAACAGGGGCCAGAACAGGGGCCAGAACAGGGGCCATAACAGGAGCCATAACAGGGGCCATAATAGAGGCCGTAACAGGGGCCATAACAGGGGCCAGAACAGGAGCCAGAACAGGGGCCATAACAGGGGCCATAACAGGAGCCAGAACAGGGGCCATAATAGAGGCCGTAACAGGGGCCATAACAGGGGCCATAACAGGGCCCAGAACAGGAGCCAGAACAGGGGCCGTAATAGGGGCCATAACAGGGCCCAGAACAGGGCCCATAACAGGGGCCATAACAGGGCCCATAACAGGGGCCATAATAGGGGCCAGAACAGGAGCCAGAACAGGGGCCATAATAGGGGCCATAACAGGGCCCAGAACAGGGGCCATAATAGGGGCCATAACAGGGGCCATAACTGGGCCCATAACAGGGGCCAGAACAGGGGCCAGAACAGGGGCCAGAACAGGGGCCATAACAGGAGCCATAACAGGGGCCATAATAGAGGCCGTAACAGGGGCCATAACAGGGGCCAGAACAGGAGCCAGAACAGGGGCCATAACAGGGGCCATAACAGGAGCCAGAACAGGGGCCATAATAGAGGCCGTAACAGGGCCCATAACAGGGGCCATAACAGGGGCCAGAACAGGAGCCAGAACAGGGGCCATAATAGGGGGCATAACAGGGCCCAGAACAGGGCCCATAACAGGGGCCATAACAGGGCCCATAACAGGGGCCATAACAGGGGCCAGAACAGGAGCCAGAAAAGGGGCCATAATAGGGGCCATAACAGGGCCCAGAACAGGGGCCATAATAGGGGCCATAACAGTGGCCAGAACAGGGGCCATAACAGGGGCCATAACAGGGGCCATAACTGGGGCCATAATAGGGGCCATAACAGGGGCCATAACAGGGGCCATAAAATGGGCCAGAAAAGGGACCATAACAGGGCCCATAACAGGGCCCATAACAGGGGCCATAACAGGGCCCATAACAGGGGCCATAACAGGAGCCAGAACAGGGGCCATAATAGAGGCCGTAACAGGGGCCATAACAGGGGCCATAATAGAGGCCGTAACAGGGGCCATAACAGGGCCCATAACAGGGGCCATAACAGGGGCCATAATAGGGGCCATAACAGGGGCCAGAACAGGGGCCATAATAGGGGCCATAACAAGGGCCAGAACAGGGGCCATAATAGGGGCCATAACAGGAGCCAGAACAGGGGCCATAATAGGGGCCATAACAGGGGCCAGAACGGGGGCCATAATAGGGGCCATAACAGGGGCCATAACAGGGGCCATAACAAGGGCAGGAACAGGAGCCAGAACAGGGGCCATAACAGGGGCCAGAACAGGGGCCATAACAGGAGCCAGAACAGGGGCCATAACAGGGGCCAGAACAGGGGCCATAACAGGGGCCATAATAGAGGCCGTAACAGGGGCCATAACAGGGCCCATAACAGGGCCCATAACAGGGGCCATAACAAGGGCAGGAACAGGAGCCAGAACAGGGGCCATAACAGGGGCCAGAACAGGGGCCATAACAGGGGCCATAACAGGGGCCAGAACAGGGCCCATAACAGGGGCAATAACAGGGGCCATAACAGGGCCCATAACAGGGTCCATAACAGGGCCCATAACAGGGCCCATAACAGGGGCCAGAACAGGGGCCAGAACAGGGGCCAGAACAGGGGCCAGAACAGGGCCCATAACAGGGGCCAGAACAGGGGCCATAACAGGGGCCATAACAGGAGCCAGAACAGGGGCCATAACAGGAGCCAGAACAGGGGCCATAACAGGAGCCAGAACAGGGGCCATAACAGGAGCCATAACAGGGGCCATAACAGGGCCCATAACAGGGGCCAGAACAGGGGCCATAACAGGGGCCAGAACAGGGGCCATAACAGGGGCCAGAACAGGGGCCAGAACAGGGGCCATAACAGGAGCCATAACAGGGGCCATAATAGAGGCCGTAACAGGGGCCATAACAGGGGCCAGAACAGGAGCCAGAACAGGGGCCATAACAGGGGCCATAACAGGAGCCAGAACAGGGGCCATAATAGAGGCCGTAACAGGGGCCATAACAGGGGCCATAACAGGGCCCAGAACAGGAGCCAGAACAGGGGCCGTAATAGGGGCCATAACAGGGCCCAGAACAGGGCCCATAACAGGGGCCATAACAGGGCCCATAACAGGGGCCATAATAGGGGCCAGAACAGGAGCCAGAACAGGGGCCATAATAGGGGCCATAACAGGGCCCAGAACAGGGGCCATAATAGGGGCCATAACAGGGGCCATAACTGGGCCCATAACAGGGGCCAGAACAGGGGCCATAACAGGGGCAGGAACAGGGCCCATAACAGGGGCCATAATAGGGGCCATAACAGGGGCCATAACTGGGCCCAAAACAGGGGCCAGAACAGGAGCCATAACAGGGGCCATAACTGGGCCCATAACAGGGGCCAGAACAGGGGCCATAACAGGGGCAGGAACAGGGCCCATAACAGGGGCCATAACTGGGCCCATAACAGGGGCCATAACAGGGGCAGGAACAGGGGACATAACAGGGGCCATAACAGGGGCCATAACTGGGCCCATAACAGGGGCCAGAACAGGGGCCATAACAGGGGCAGGAACAGGGCCCATAACAGGGGCCATAATAGGAGCCATAACAGGGGCCATAACTGGGCCCAAAACAGGGGCCAGAACAGGAGCCAGAACAGGGGCCATAATAGGGGCCATAACAGGAGCCAGAACAGGGGCCATAATAGAGTCCGTAACAGGGGCCATAATAGAGGCCGTAACAGGGGCCATAACAGGGGCCATAACAGGGCCCAGAACAGGAGCCAGAACAGGGGCCGTAATAGGGGCCATAACAGGGCCCAGAACAGGGCCCATAACAGGGGCCATAACAGGGCCCATAACAGGGGCCATAATAGGGGCCAGAACAGGAGCCAGAACAGGGGCCATAATAGGGGCCATAACAGGGCCCAGAACAGGGGCCATAATAGGGGCCATAACAGGGGCCATAACTGGGCCCATAACAGGGGCCAGAACAGGGGCCATAACAGGGGCAGGAACAGGGCCCATAACAGGGGCCATAATAGGGGCCATAACAGGGGCCATAACTGGGCCCAAAACAGGGGCCAGAACAGGAGCCATAACAGGGGCCATAACTGGGCCCATAACAGGGGCCAGAACAGGGGCCATAACAGGGGCAGGAACAGGGCCCATAACAGGGGCCATAACTGGGCCCATAACAGGGGCCATAACAGGGGCAGGAACAGGGGACATAACAGGGGCCATAACAGGGGCCATAACTGGGCCCATAACAGGGGCCAGAACAGGGGCCATAACAGGGGCAGGAACAGGCCCCATAACAGGGGCCATAATAGGAGCCATAACAGGGTTCATAACTGGGCCCAAAACAGGGGCCAGAACAGGAGCCAGAACAGGGGCCATAATAGGGGCCATAACAGGGGCCATAACAGGGGCCATAACAGGAGCCATAACAGGGGCCATAATAGAGGCCGTAACAGGGGCCATAACAGGGGCCAGAACAGGAGCCAGAACAGGGGCCATAACAGGGGCCATAACAGGAGCCAGAACAGGGGCCATAATAGAGGCCGTAACAGGGGCCATAACAGGGGCCATAACAGGGCCCAGAACAGGAGCCAGAACAGGGGCCGTAATAGGGGCCATAACAGGGCCCAGAACAGGGCCCATAACAGGGGCCATAACAGGGCCCATAACAGGGGCCATAATAGGGGCCAGAACAGGAGCCAGAACAGGGGCCATAATAGGGGCCATAACAGGGCCCAGAACAGGGGCCATAATAGGGGCCATAACAGGGGCCATAACTGGGCCCATAACAGGGGCCAGAACAGGGGCAGGAACAGGGCCCATAACAGGGGCCATAATAGGGGCCATAACAGGGGCCATAACTGGGCCCAAAACAGGGGCCAGAACAGGAGCCATAACAGGGGCCATAACTGGGCCCATAACAGGGGCCAGAACAGGGGCCATAACAGGGGCAGGAACAGGGCCCATAACAGGGGCCATAACTGGGCCCATAACAGGGGCCATAACAGGGGCAGGAACAGGGGACATAACAGGGGCCATAACAGGGGCCATAACTGGGCCCATAACAGGGGCCAGAACAGGGGCCATAACAGGGGCAGGAACAGGGCCCATAACAGGGGCCATAATAGGAGCCATAACAGGGGCCATAACTGGGCCCAAAACAGGGGCCAGAACAGGAGCCAGAACAGGGGCCATAATAGGGGCCATAACAGGAGCCAGAACAGGGGCCATAATAGAGTCCGTAACAGGGGCCATAATAGAGGCCGTAACAGGGGCCATAACAGGGGCCATAACAGGGCCCAGAACAGGAGCCAGAACAGGGGCCGTAATAGGGGCCATAACAGGGCCCAGAACAGGGCCCATAACAGGGGCCATAACAGGGCCCATAACAGGGGCCATAATAGGGGCCAGAACAGGAGCCAGAACAGGGGCCATAATAGGGGCCATAACAGGGCCCAGAACAGGGGCCATAATAGGGGCCATAACAGGGGCCATAACTGGGCCCATAACAGGGGCCAGAACAGGGGCCATAACAGGGGCAGGAACAGGGCCCATAACAGGGGCCATAATAGGGGCCATAACAGGGGCCATAACTGGGCCCAAAACAGGGGCCAGAACAGGAGCCATAACAGGGGCCATAACTGGGCCCATAACAGGGGCCAGAACAGGGGCCATAACAGGGGCAGGAACAGGGCCCATAACAGGGGCCATAACTGGGCCCATAACAGGGGCCATAACAGGGGCAGGAACAGGGGACATAACAGGGGCCATAACAGGGGCCATAACTGGGCCCATAACAGGGGCCAGAACAGGGGCCATAACAGGGGCAGGAACAGGCCCCATAACAGGGGCCATAATAGGAGCCATAACAGGGTTCATAACTGGGCCCAAAACAGGGGCCAGAACAGGAGCCAGAACAGGGGCCATAATAGGGGCCATAACAGGGGCCAGAACAGGGGCCATAACAAGGGCAGGAACAGGAGCCAGAACAGGGGCCATAATAGGGGCCATAACAGGGGCCAGAACAGGAGCCAGAACAGGGGCCATAATAGGGGCCATAACAGGGGCCATAACAGGGGCCATAACAGGAGCCAGAACAGGGGCCATAACAGGGGCCATAATAGAGGCCGTAACAGGAGCCAGAACAGGGGCCATAACAAGGGCAGGAACAGGAGCCAGAACAGGGGCCATAATAGGGGCCATAATAGGGGCCAGAACAGGGGCCATAACAGGGGCCAGAACAGGGGCCATAATAGGGGCCAGAACAGGGGCCATAACAGGGGCCATAATAGAGGCCGTAACAGGAGCCAGAACAGGGGCCATAACAAGGGCAGGAACAGGAGCCAGAACAGGGGCCATAATAGGGGCCATAACAGGGGCCATAACAGGAGCCAGAACAGGGGCCATAAAAGGGGCCAGAACAGGGGCCATAACAGGGGCCATAACAGGGATCATAACAGGGGCCTGCGTTGGGCCCTCTGTAGAACTGCCCAGGTTGGGCCCCTTGGAGGTGTTGGGCCCTCTTTTATTTTGCTTTCCGAACTTCAGTCCCAGATTATTATTGTAGATTCAGAACCTTCAGGCTTTATGTGGGAAAAGGTCAGTGAGACATTTAAGGTTGACAGATGGTTGAACTTAACCTGATCAGGAAGCTCCTTCTGTCTCCGTCTGTCGTTACCAATCTGCTTCCACAAAGCCGCTGATCGATGACGGCAACCCTGAGGAAGGCCGTTCTTTAACCGTTCCATTCGCCACCGCACCCAGATGCAGATGAACAACAGCCTTTCAGAGCCGGGACCTTAATTTCATTACATTCAGCCACAAAAAAACTGATCCAATACAGGTCAGAGCAGAACATCCAGATTCCTGCGTGTTGTTCTGCTTCCCGCCTCATGACTCTAATAGCTGCCATAGTTTCACTTTAACCTCGTTACCATTCAGCAGCAGGAAAGCTGCTGGAAGCGGGAAAACTGGAAAACACCAGGAAAACCTGGGAGATAAAACAGACATCTAAATAATAAAAGGTTTTAAATTCAAAAAGAGTTTATTTAGTTTTGTCTTTGTTTTTTTCTACATCTGTGCAGAGGGAGATTTACCAATAAGCCATGATAGGCAGCTGCCTAGGGCCTCAAGTTCCAGGGGGGCCCCATAGATGTATGATTAATACAATATTCCTTATTTCTGCACATTAATTATGTTTTTGATAAAAATCCTTTGGCTAAAATACCATCAGCGTTCCAAGCTTAGTGCTTGGAAAAAATCTTTCATCCCTTTAGAGACAGCATGAAAAGTCAGCTGAGTACAAAACATAGAGAGGAAAACAAGAAGAACATTTTATTGTGTTCACAGAACATAAAATCTAGAAGTTTAAATTAGCTAGTAGCTTATTTTAAATGAGTCGTGGTTAAACCCTGGGTCCTGGTTAAACTGAGTCCAGGTGTGGATCAATTGATGGCGAGCTACTAAAAGGATCAGAAGCTGCCTTATAACCTCCTCACCCCGAGGGTCTGATGGAAGGCTGCAGCTTTCTTCTTCTTGGATTTATTGGCAACAAACATTTAGTAGCATTACCGCCACTTACTGGTATGGAGTGTGGTTCGTGATGGACTATCTACTAATAAACATATATATAAATTCTAAAAAAAAAAAATATATATATATATATATATATATATATATATTTTACATACACACACATACAAAACACAAACTTTGTATTCTACCCATCTATATCTTACAGTGTAAGACTTACACACATTGACCCCCTCTAATCAGATTCTACGAAATAATTTTGTTTTCTTTAAAGATTGAGTAACTATTTGTATAAGTTTACTCCCCAAATTCTTCCACAAAATATCTAATAAATTAATCTTTAATAAATTCAAACTGTCTCCTCATATCTTCTCTTGTTTTCACATTCCCTGCAGCTTCGTTCATCCCGTCCACTATACTTTATTAACACACAGGGGCGGATTTAGGAAATTTGGGGCCCTAGGCAAAGACAGGCAGGGGGCCCCCTGAGAAGAAAACCCATCAAACAGCCCCATTCTACAGTTAGAGAAATGTTAATAGAATAGACATCCATTATCTGTTCTAGGTTGTGTCCCTCTCGTCCCTTTTTCCTCTCTATTTATCAGCGTTCTGATGGCATTTTAGGCAAAGGATTTTTATCAAAAACATAATTAATGTGCACAAATAAGGAATAGTTGTATTAACCATACATGTAAACAGAGTTTTATGGGGCCCCCGGGAACTTGGGGCCCTAGGCAACTGCCTAGTATTGCCTAATGGTAAATCCCCCCCTGTAAACACGCACAGGTGACCATTTACGAAGACTTCCTTCATGGATTATTTGCATCCAGCAGATTATTCTCTTCATTCTGATGTTCATCTTTAAATACTCTTGAAATTGTTGCTGTTTTTTGTTGTTGAATTCTGTGAACTACTGAGTCTATGGAACTGAATTTTCCCAGGTGCACCATCCCAACACCAAACTTTCTGCAGATTGTAAATATTCTGGAATTGTTTGTTTTTATTTTTTCACATAATATATGGTATCAGCACCAAATATAAGTATCTGCCTTGTTTTCATTATTAACTTTTTCTTTTTTTAACGCCTCCTCAATCCGAAACCTCGTCTGATAATGAAAATTAAAATGCCTTTAGAGCTTTACTGAACGTAATTTATTTTTGTTTACACTGTTTATACGCTACATGGAACCACAGGAGAAACCAGTCACACTGAAGTCACTGGTCTCCTGTTTCCAGCAGCAGGAGCCGCTAGCTGAAGAACTGCCTGCTGGGAAAATGACGGTCAAAGGCCAACTGATATTCAGCAAATAAATGGAGGCCTTGCTATTGGGTTTATAGCTCAAAAAGATAAATTCTCTGACCTTCAACAGGGTCAGGGGAGAAAGTTCTGTCTGCTAAGCTTAGAGGAACCGTCATCATGTCTACCTCTTTCTGCCAGTTTCCTTCGCGACCACCTGACTCATTTCTGGAAAATATCCTGGTTCTAAAACCAAACACTAAAGGATTTATTGGCAAAATATATATGGCTATTAACTCTTTTAACATGGAACCTTTAACAGATGTCAAGAGGAAATGGGAGGAGGAACTGGCTACCGACTTTTCTGAAGACATACGGCCATCCATACTAAATAACATTCATGCATCCTCCTTCTGCTTGAGGCAAAGAGTCATTCAGTTCAAAGTGTTTATAGTTTACATTCGTCCAAAGTGAGACTGTCCAAAATTAAACTAGATATTGATTCCAACTGTGATGGATGTGGAGTGGAACTGGGCACCTTTCTGGCTCTGGAAAAACTTCTGGGAGCCCATTTTCAAATTTCTCTCTGACTCTTTAGGTTTTAGCATTAAACCTGAGGCCACAATCGCCATATTTGGAATATCATTGCATGAAAATTTTCATCACAAAATTAAAAATGTAATTTCTTTTGCCACACTTCTTGCTAAAACAATTTTTGTTTAAATGGAAAGACACAAACCCGCCATCCTTTAAGTTATGGCTGGTTGATCTTATGCATCATTTGACATTAGAGAAAATCAGATTCTCTACAAGAGGCCACGCCCACAAGTTTGTCAGTGTCTGGCAACCAATTCTGAACCACATCAAGGTTATGGATCCCAGTCTTTTCACTGGAGTAATACACATGGTCATATTTTGCCTGTCCTTCATGATGCAACGGGGGGGTTGTTCGAGGGGTTAAAGGGGAAAATTATTCTAATGTACTTGAAATTGTATTTTTCTTGACTGAATGCTTAATAAAAATACTTTGCAGAAAAAAAAAAAGTTTCTGAATCGGATGAGGACTCAGACTTTTACATTTCCTTCTCTTCATTTGGTTTCTGAGTTTTATCTGAACGAAGGGATTTTCAGCCACGGAGGATCTGGATGGGATCCATGCAGAACATCCCTCCTCCGTATTCTTCAGTTTCTGCGGTTTCCCAGTTTCTGCCTCCTCAGTGTCTGAAAGTTGTGTGGGTTGCTGTTGAGTTGGAGGTCATGTGACGGGTCAGCTGTGCGGCGGAGTGCTTCGCCTCGGGGGGGGAACGGAGACACAGAACGTCCTTATCTGCTGGTCCATTAGTTCTGCTCTTCACCTCCTCCAGGATCCTCAAAGTAATTCAATGGAAATGTTGAACTTCTCACTCCCGACCAAAGGAAAACCCGTCGCTAAAAGCCTATTTCAGAGTATAGGTCTTTCTTTTTCACAGATTCTGTTATTTTACAGTTAATATTATTAAAACTGCATGTTAGAGGTCTTTTATTCACCAGAGATGAAGAAGACAGTTTGGGATGAAGATAAATCAAAGTCTGTCTGTTGCAGACATGGTGGTCATGGTGGAAAAACTGTTGCTCCATGACTATCTGGTGATGAGGCGCTGAGTTTTCTGCAGAGGAAGATTATCATGATGAGAGGAAGATGTTTCAGACGATCTTCCCAGGAGGGGGACATCCCAGCAGGGTCAGCCAGAGGTCGGAGCGGGAAGCTGACAGACGACCAAAACCCGAGAACTCCGTCTCAGACGAGGCAGCTCTATCAGTTAGCAGGTCAAAGGTCATGACAGGGACAGAAACCGACGTCTGAAGAGTCAAAGCTCTCCTCTCTAGAAGCAACACGGCAGAGCTGATTGTGAATGGCCTCGTTAACAATGAGGGGAAAACAGACTCGGTTCAAAAATACTTTATGAACTGCAGAAGGAAACCGAGGTTTAACCTTTTCATCCTGGGATCCTCCAGGAGTTTGGAGTCATTTCACTTTCCTGCATCGACTCTCTTTCAGATAAAAGATCCTGGTGTTTCATTTATAAACACAGAGGTGGGTCCATCTCTAAAGCCGCCCTCCCATGGAAAATATCGGGTTAACGCGTGTTTTTCAAACATGGGTCGACCCGCTAACTATCCGCATCTAGCTCCCTTCCTACTAGCAAAAAAAGCTGGTCCAATCCCTTGTGGGCAGCTGAGTGGCCTCTGTCTCCCGCAGCTGCGTGTCTGATGACATCATCACGCTGGGTTAGCATTGATGATGTCACCGGTGGGATAGAAATCAGGAAAGTAAACAATGGAGACCATCGTGAAAGCAAGCCAGGGCGTAATCAGTGTGCTTTATTGTTTCTATTATCTGAATCCGTCTCACCAAAGCTGCTCCATGTTTATCCAATGGAAACAGAGGCTGGTTCTGCTTGTTAGCTCAGAAGCGACTGGCGCGGCTTGTTAACGTACGTACGTTGCGTTCAATGGTAACACGTAATTTAGCGGGTCAACCCGGCTCTGGTGTTCCCACAGCATGTTGATCAGAGGTGAGGTGATTTTAATGCGGGTCGCTTGCTGAGTCTTTTCACCCGGGTAGACGCGTTCCCACCAAAAGCCCATTGTTCTGGTTTAAACTGGTTTTTACCCAGTGGGAAAGGGGGATATGAAGTGTGCACTTGCTGTAAAACCTTCAGCTTGATTTAAAATATTAAATTGTAAAGTGCACAAATAATGTATAATTATATAATTAGCTTAAAATGAGATAAAAAAAAGCCTTTTGTTATGAACGAATTAGTGGGTTGTTATGTCTGAGGTTACAGGGGAAGCTCCTCCCTACAGCCACATTAATTCCTTGGCCAGTGTTTCCACCTCTACGTTTTTTCGCTAAATCTAGCGACTTTTCAGACCCTCCAAGGAATTTATCTCAAAAAAGCACCTAGAACCAAACAAGCCACTTTTTTCCTGTCTAAATGGAGACTTTGGCGAAACAAAAGCACTGCACTCTGTCCACCTGCCTCCTTGGACTGTGGAACTAAAAGGCTGACATATATTTTTTTCTTTACATGTTTTTTTAAAACTCTCTATAAAACTGTCTATCTCCACATTTCTTCCTCCCTCCTATCATATCTCTCTGCGCTGCTTTGACAGGCAGTCAAACGAAATCCAACGATTTTAGGGACCGATAACATGAGTTATGCAAATTAGGCCTTGACATCGTTTAGCGCCTTTTAGGACAGCTAATAGTGACTTTTCTTGCTAAGGCGTTGAAAACACTGGACCAAACATCAAAGAAAATAGAATATAATCCAGTCTGTGAATAGTTCTGTCTGAAATGAATAAAAATAGTTGTTTTAATGGTTATTGAGTCAGATATGTGGCGGCAATGTTTGATTTGTCGAAAGGTTTTTATCTTTTACTGTCTAAATGGGTTTGGCTGTAATTTAAGGACAGATTCTAATATATCTGTAGGGTGGGAACTATAAATCTTATTTTTTATCTGCTATTTTGCACAATTTGCTTTACTAAATATTTTTTGTTGAATATAAAAGATTTTGCAGATATATTTTTTATACATACATTGTCTAGATTTGCTTATATCTTTCTACTCCTTTTATAGAGTAGAATAGAAAATCCCTTAATTGTCCCACAATGGGGAAATTCTGCTGTTTGAATCAACAAAAAGACTATAGCAAAAAATGGTCACACAAATGTGGACCTTAGGAAAATGTCTAAGAATAACATAATAGCGAAGAGTTAAAAGATAAACAATAAATACTGTAAAGTGTTTTAACAATATAAAACTGTCCACCTGGAGAATAAATAAACAACATCCAGCTATGGACATTTTTACAATAATTTGAAAATAGCAGCAACATCAGAGATGTGCAGAATGACAGCAGCAGGTTATTTAACTGACTAAGGTAGAAACAGCAGAATCAGCATAAATAGAAGAACTGGTTGAGGTTGCTGGGAACAGTGGTGGTTCTAGAGTCTTCCAGCTGCTGGGAGGAAGGATCTGTGATAACGCTCCCTGGTGCATTTAAGGTGCAGCAGCCTGTCACTGAAGGAGCTGTCCAGTTCAGCACCAGCTTCACGCATGGGGTGGGGGGTTCATTTAGTTAGGATCTGTCTGTTTCCACCTCCTGCACTGAGTCCAGAGGGCATCCAATCACAGAGCTGGCCTTCCTGGTCAGCTTTGTTCTCTCAGCTCAGATCGTATCACTAAACCCAAAGAGTAGCTCTTCTAAAACCTTTCTGCATTCATTAAACATCTACAGATAAACCTTTAATTCTCCTTTTTACACATTTTAGCCTTAATTTCCTTGTAAAGAGCTTGAAGTGAAGCAAACAAAAACTCTGATGCGTCAGCGAGAAACAAAATGTGTCCCAGTAATCTGTTTATCTGTCGGAGTTAAGATCATTGCTCCTGGTGAGCTGGACTAGAGATCGTTAAAGCCCTCAGTGCTGACACCTGCTCTGTGGGGAAGATTTAATCACACATCCCTGGGGAAGAAGACATTCAGGGTGTGAGAAGAAAGCGGGTCGGACTGCCTCTGAATGCACCCAGGACCCAAACCATCCTGCATCACCAGGTCAGAGGGCCCAACGGAAGTGTCTCCTTTTTAATTCAGTTTATTTTATAGCACTAATTAACAAAACCTTTCATCTCAAGGCACTTCAGAGAGACAAGTCAGTCAGATTTGTTCAGTTTTCTAAAGAAAACCAGCTAATTACAACCAGTTATTGCTTATCCAGGATTCTTTCCTCCTTGGTGAGGATGTGGCGACAGTGGAGAGGAAAAACTCCCTTTGAACAGGAAGAAACCTCCAGCAGAACCAGGCTCAGTGTGAGCGGCCATCTGCTGAGGCCGACTGGGGTTCAAGGAGACAGAAGCAGACAGAAAAAAACTTTCTATGATAGAAAAGCTAACGGTAAGCTAGCTCCACAGGAAGCTCTGTCATGGAAAGAAACGGTTAATCAGACCAGCTCTGCGCCAGTTTTCATGTGAAAGGGATGAAAGACAGAACGTCCAGTTAGTTCCAGTAGAAGCTGGGCCCATAGCTCTAGGAGAGAAACAGGACTTAACACTGGAAAACAGGCCAAGCTCCAACATCTATATTCTAAGGAGTTAAGTTTGATCAACTAACAAAGGAATAAACTCATGTTTTAATGCAAACTGTTCCCACCGTAACTTAACAAACAAGTCAGGGGGGGGGATTAGCTTTAGGCAATACTAGGGAGTTTCCTGGGGGCCCCATAAAACTCTGTTTACATGTATGGTTAATACAACTATCCCTTGTTTGTGCAGATTATTTATGTTTTTGATAAAAATCCTTTGGCATTTTAGTCAAAGGATTTCAGCGTGTCTCCCCCCCCTTCAGTGTCCACCATATTGGATCAGTCCATTTGCTGCACATGTTCAGAAAGGTCCAAACAGACAGCAGCAAACCATTTGAAAACAAACCATGCAAAGAGCAGTGTTGCCAACTTAGCGCTTTAGTCGCTATATTTAGCCACTTTTCAGACCCCTCTAGCACTTTGATTTCTAAAAAGCTCCTAGCGCCAAATCTAGAGACTTTTTTCTGCTACTGGAGACTTTGGAGACAACATCTAAAAGCAGCGAACTCTGCTCTCCAGAGCGAGTAGATTGGTAACCCCGCCTCCTGCTCTCCTCTATCTTGTCTGCTGTCATGATTCATGCAGCTATTATTTCATCCAAATGAAAAATGGAGAACAGATAAGCAGATCATGGTCAGTATAAAGGGGGAAATGTGAGGTTCTATTGTGGAGGATCGTTGCTTCATTTACAATATTAACTTGAACTACTGTATTTTCCGGACTATAAAGTGCACCTCACTTTAAGTCACGGCCAATATTTTTTAAAAACTGGATATATATATATATATATATATATATATATATATATATATATATATATATATATATATATATAAGCTGCATCGGCTGAAATGTCTTCCAAGAACCTGTAGGGGGAGCTCTACATATAGCCCCTGGAGTAGGGAGGAAGAAGAATGCTAGCTACTGTTAGCTTGTTAGCTCACAGCAGTTAGAGCTTCTAATGAAAGATGGAGCTTCATCAGCTCTTTATTTCAGCTCTGCAGGAGTGGAGCTCAGTCTCTTAATTGGTTCAGCAGCTTTAATGCAGCAAATAAATGTCAAAATGTGGAAATTCTGAACATTTGTTCTATATCTAACCTGCTGCTAGCATGTTGTTGTGCTAAATTAAAATTGTCCCTTATTCTTTCATTTTCAACTTTTTCTCCATCTGGCGGTTCGGACAATTCTACAAAAAAGCCGCACCTTCTTATAAGCCGCATGGTTCAAAGCGTGGGAAAAAAGTAGGGGCTTATAGTCCAGAAAATACGGTAGCTCATTTATAGGTTTGTGAACTTAGTTTATTTGAGAAAAAGTGAACTATGAATGTGAGCTAGTTCGTTTTGATCTGTGTGAACTGAACTTTGAGCTCATTGTTTTTAATCAGGAACTGGGAAAACATTGTCTGAGGGGACGTCAGGCGTTCGGGGGCCATGGTTTCGTCCCGCTGTCCGCCCTACTGGCCGCCCCACTGGCCGCCAGAGATGGCAAAAGTACTCACTTTCCGTACTTGAGTAAAAGTACAGATACTTGTGTTAAAAAATACTCTGGTAAAAGTGGAAGTACTGATTAAACTTCTTTACTCAAGTAAAAGTAACAAAGTACAGGCTTGTAAATTTACTTAAAGTATAAAAGTAAAAGTAGAAACCACTTTTTTATGCCGTTGCCTACATTTTAAATGGATGTCTGCCAATAGGACTAGATCTCCGTTGTGTTCATTTTCAATCATCTCGTCGTCCATGCTACTATGCTAACGCCACCGCCACCAAGCTGCAATGATTTGCCGCCAATGAATACCGCCGAATCTGTCGATTCATCTTTGTGAGAAAACGGCTCGCCAGCTCCCGTCTCACGTTAGAGGAGGTGTAAGCAGATGACTTGCAAAAAGGTGGTAAGAACCAGCGGACGACAAAATTCCATTTCAAAAGCGTGTAGCGGTTTATTTACTGGTGTGATGGTGAAGACAAAAAAACCCCCAAAACAAACAAAATACTTTCAAATAAAGAAAACAAAACCGGCCATTGCAGACAATACAAAACACTGACAGCCTCACAGCAAGCTGACTTTAAATATAGTCTCTCTAAGCAGACCTTCAAAAGCAGTTTCTCCAACCAGTCTCTCCAAGCAGCCCCCCTTAAATAGACCCACCAATAACCAGCCAATTGGGACAGCCCAACTAAACAGGAAGGCAAATCCCCAATAAAGCACAGTTAACATTGTAGAAAACAAAATACAGACAATAGCATCATTCATACAAAAAACATACATAATTATGAAATAGTTTAACCATGCTAACAGTCCCAATTCACCTACTAATTACCATGGAAACAATTATTACATACATTGAAATCCCACTTAACACCCCTGCCCCCTAATAGTCTTTTCCAATGCCCTGGGACAATGGATAAGAGACTGGCTCCGATGCGGTACGTGTTTCCACACCGACCAGTATGCTGACGGACTAAGGGAAGATTTGACTGGGAAGTTTTATTGCCGACTACGGAATGTATATTGAAGCTGTCGCAGTGGGTACCTTCAGAGTTTGCTACGCTGGTGAGTAAGTAAAGTGTTGAATGAAAGGTGACGTAATTTCGGAACTAGTGTAAATTACCGGGGGAATTGTTTGGAACTGCCGCCGCCATGACGGCCGGTCTGTGGTGCATGCTGGGAAATATAGTAAAGGACGCGACGCTGTGTGTTAGAGATGGCGGCTACACTTTAGGAACAGAGGGGGAAAACGGCTCCGTTTTCACAATCTTGTTCCATTGAAATGATTCAAAACTAAAGTAACGATACAATTTTTTAAAATGTAAGGAGTAGAAAGTAAAGATATTTGTGTAAAAATGTAAGGTTTACCAGGTAGGTTTACCACTATAGTAGATTCAAACCCGGAAATTATGGCTTTTAGTTTCAGTGGCCACCCCAAGATCTTTAGTGGCCCCATCTCAATGGAATTAACTCAGTAAATAATGATCTTGGTGATTAAGTAAGATAATTGGAATAAGAGAACAGCAATGGGGGGGGGGGGGGGGGGGGGGGGGAACCTGAGGTTTTCATCCAACAGGAAAAGGATAATCAAACATTATTAGTAGGTTTTCTAGAGGAAACCTGCTGAGCTGTAAACTCTAGAGAGGCTCTCTGTACTTTGACCCTGATGTAAGCAACCCAGACTCAACTACTGGCTCAGCTGTTTTATAAATCAAAAAAAGAGGAAATGCATCCGATATCAGAGCAGGAGGAGGATGATCTATCTACACTTTCCCATGTTTGAATTTTATCAGCTGTTTTCTAACACTCAGCAAATTAAAGAGGACCAGTGTTTAAAGCGGCGCTGTTTAACATTGAACCACTGGGGGCGCTAGATCTGTAACTTCCTAGTTAAGTGAACCCTGATTTCTCCTGTTTGGATTTTGAGGATGCCTGATGTATTTACAATTACATGGATGTACATCATGTAATCACAATACATCACGTGTCTTTTGTATAAACCCTGTGTACACAAAGCAGCAATAAAATCTAATCTGGATGTTTTGAATTGAAAAAGCTTCCAGGATGGGAAGCAAAAAGTCTTCAAACTTGAAAACAAAGTAGATTGATTATTATTATTATTATTTTTTTACATTTTAGAATGACTATGATGGATGACTGAGAATCTCCACCAGCGCATCAACTCCAACCTTTAGGAGGGTCTTTCTCTCAGCATTTTATCTTTCTCTGTGCTTCAATGGTTCTTCCAGTCTATCAACAGAAACTGAGCTTCTGAGCGACAAACCCTGGAAAATACAACGTCTCTAAAACTCAAAACCTCAGAATCGACTCGAGTCCAATCTGTTTAGTTTAATTCCATCCATCCATCTTCTTCTGCTTATCCGGGATTCGGGTCAGTAGGCCAGCTCCTCCAGGGGATTCACAAGGCTCTCCCAGGCCAGCTGAGAAACATAGTCCCTCCAGCGTGTCCTGGGTCTCCCCCTGGGCCTCCTCCCGGTGGGACGTGCCTGGAACACCTCACCAGGGAGGCGTCCAGGAGGCATCCTAATCAGATGCCCGAGCCACCATAACTGGCTCCTCTCGATGTGGAGGAGCAGCAGCTCTACTCTGAGTCCTCCCAGGATGACTGAGCTCCTCCCCCTCTCTAAGGGAGAGCCCAGACACACTACGGAGAAAACTCATTTCATCCGCTCGTATTCAGGATCTCGTTCTTTCTATCATGAACCAAAGCTCCAGATCATGAGTTTAAAAAAAAAAATCGTTGCATTTCCGAATTCTCCCGAGTGGTGCAGGACTTTACACGAGTGAATAAAGTGAATGTGATTGGTCGATTATCAAGGGGGCGGGATTGTTGTGGCGGAAGGTTCTAAAGCAAGTTTGGTTGCAGCCGGTTTGTGGGAAGCATCTTGCTAACCAGTTAGCAACTTAGTGCTAGCAGGGTCCCAATGGGAAATTCCATTGGGACCAAGTAGCACTAAATTGGTGACTTAGAAACGACGCTGTCAAGGAACGCTATGGACAGAGGAAACATGCAAGAGGAGGAGAGTTTAGTGTCGGAGGTCGTGGATGAGTCTCCTCCGTCATCCATTTTTTATTTAGAGGAGGAAAGCGGGGACGAAGATGTTGTGGAAGAGGACGCCAGGGCGGCAGAAGCTTGGTTTGGTGTAGAAGGCTTCCAGCCGTACATGTTTGAGCCCTTGCCTCGCAACGCTGCCAGTTCTGTTAGCTCTACGCCTGCCGAAGACACAGACGTCCATCCCCGTGGACACTGGGACGCAACTCAATGGGAAAGGAAAGGATTCTGGTTTCAACCGTTGCGTATATTAGCTGCGACATCTGAATCAAGATGTTATGACTGAAAACATTTGATTGACAGATGACCGTTGATATGTGATTGGATGAATTTAGGTGTTCAGGCTGACGTAGAACTAACTGGCCTGCAGAAGATAACGGGAAAAACAGATTTTAAGACAGGATTTTTTTTAAAGTAGAAATGTTCTCAATTTTGGGACAATATGGGGGGGGGTCCTTCAGTTCTCCTTATATTGCTCTCTAAATTTATCTGCTTTCATTCTGAGCATAAGGCTGGGATTAATAAAGATTTTTTTTTTTATTGTAGATAATTTAGTGATTTTCCCAAATGGAAATAATGAGTTAGAGAAGAAATGAGTGAGCAGAAAGTAAAAGTCTGGATCAGTTTTAGGATTTTTGGCGGAAGCAGAAGGCTGCTTTTCTGCTCTACGTCAGAACATCAGCGCCGTCATGAGACTGGAAGCAGAGAGGCTGTTATCAGGTCCTGGAAGGAGGTGTTTTCCCTCTAAGCTGATCACATTACCTCTTTTCAAACCCTTCCTCTACATGTCTCCCCTGACACCATCGCTTCCCGAGGAGCCCGGTTCACAGCCAGCAAATCACATGGGGAGAAAACTCCTGCAGAAGCTCCTACCTCTCAGAGGTTCCTCAGCTGGTTGACCGTCAGATCCTGAGGGAGATGCAAAGCGTCCGCAGCAGCTGGCCAGTTACCCAGCATTTACACCCAGCCACTGACTCACTGGCTGGGACGGTGGGAACACTGGGAGACGGACTGCCGTTCAGCTGGAGGCAGCGGAGCAGGAGCCACTCCTTCCTCTGAGCAGCTGACTGGCCGCCTGGCTGCAGGAAGCCCAGCATGATTGGTTTAACAGCAACCCTGCTGCCTCAGTGCCCCCCTGGGAGCCCGCAGCAGCTGGGAAAACTATTCACACCCCTGAAACGTTCAGGCTCAGATTAAAACATCCGTTCTATTATACATGGATCTAATGTCATTAAATAAGTGATGCATAGATGTTAAAGGGCAGCCTAATAAAAGCAGAGCAGTCTGTCATCATGAGATCCCCCCCCCCCCCCAGGCCTGTCACATGTTCCCTATCAGATTCAGTCTGACTTTGACTAGGCCATTCTAATACAGGAATATGCTTCATTTAAAACAGTCATTCTGTCTCTGCTCGCGTCATAAGGAAGGTTGCTTCACTTCCCTCCAGTCAACACAAAGCTTCCCCGCAGCATGATGCTGCCACCACCATGTGTCGCGGCGGCAGATGGCTTCCTGCCACAACTCCATTATGGTGTGCAGAGAATAAAACTGAAATCTTTGTGGTTGCTTTGATGAAGAACTGTGAGACTGACGGTGAACTGTCCAGATCTATAGCAGTTAGACCCTTGGAGGTTCTACCCAGTTTTCCACAGACTTGCCCTGATGGTCATTTGTCCTTTGGGTGATTGATTGACAAACCCAAAAGCTAAAACCCTGAAAGAACAGCTTGGTATTCCAACCTTCACATCACAGAGGAACCCAGGGAACGTCCACAGAAAGAACCAAACATTAACCAGGGAACAAAGAAAGCTGGTTGCTTCCAAAGAGATTCTCCAGCATAAAGACTATAAAGAACATCGCAGCTAAACCAGTGAAATGAACAAAATGCCAACCTGTGGATGAGAAGCCGTCTTGGCGGTCGATTGGTTCTCTACTAGGTGGGATATTGGTCTCTGTGACTCCCTCTAATTGTTTCTATATGAAATCAGAGGCTGAGATCCAGTGAGGCGGCACACCCCCACCTCAGGACGTGTCGGACTGCGTGTCTGAGTGTAGCACAACAGGAAGTCAGCAAGAAACGAGGCGGACGAGCTTAACTCTGTCATTATCTCCAGCAGGATCTTAAAAAGGGGAAATGCTGCAAAACCTGTAGCCGTTTCAGTAGAGAGAGAAATGAGGAAGACTTTTCCTGAAGGTCGATCCAGACTGGGAGGAACCCTGACTGCTCCGTCACCTCCTGGACTGGAGCAGATTCAGGATCAGATGCTGGATCCCTCTGTTCTCAGACCAGCAGAGTCAATACCTTTTTATCTCTTTAGTCATGCACAAAAAAACTATTTAAATACTTTTTGGTCTTTTTGAAATGTACGGCAATCTCACTTTAAAAAGGGTTCAGTCAGTTAGCGTTAGCATTCAGTTCAGAACTCTGAAAAACCCTCAGCAGCAGAATCAGAAAGTTTCTTTCAGGTAAAATACAAACACATAAAAGAACATCTAATCCACTGATCTTTGACGAAAGCAGAGAACGGCAGCGCAGGAAACGGACCAATCAGCAGCCGGACGACGGCTCACAGTCTGACGGCGGAACCAGACTGGCTTTTATTTTCTACTCACTGAAATAAACTAATGACAGTTTTTAAAACTCAGTTTCCCAAAGATGAGCAGGATGTTGAATTTCCTGCATGGCTGAAGATTTGACTCTAAACTCTTTTTTTAATGAGCCAGAAATACTTCAATGATTGATAAAACACCATTAAGGTCGACTCTGATTTATTTATGTTCATATTTTCTAAGTTTCTTTCTGTCTGAATTGAAACTCTGCAGCAGGTGGGAGGTGTCTGTGTTTGAACTGCAGACATATTTTTAGAACCAGTCTTTGCAGTGATTTGTTTTTGACTTGCAAGTAAAGGGTTCAGGTTCCATGTTTACTTCATTAAAACCATATAAAATAAAATAAATTTGATTGAACTTTATGTCCTTGTTTCCAGAAATGTTGAAGCGGCTCAAATCGATGAGTGATGCAGAGATAAGGTGGAAAACATCATATGAAGCATAAGAAAGTGTTTGTTTGATTCATCTTCATTGTGAGATCTTCAGGGGAAATCTCTCCATTAATCGCTTATGATGAATAATATTTCCTTTAATTTTCAACTTTAAAGGAATAGTACACCCAAAACATGATTAGCCTTCATGTTCTACTCACCCCCATGCTGAACAACACTCTGGAGTACTTTTTTGATATCTCAAATGCATCTGGAGATCTGGGAGGCTTCTCGCTGTCTGCTGACATTCAAATAATGGAGGTCTATGGCGCCCGAGGCAGAAAGGTCCATAAAAGTCCACAAAAAACGTGTCAATATTCCTCCATACTGCTCGTCCAATGTATTCCAAGTGTCCTGAGTGGGTAGCGTCCATAATTTACTCGAAACAAAGTCATTTAGAATGTTTTAGAGCATAAACAGTAGTGTATAGGATTTCCTAAAAGCGCGTTCACGAGTCTACGGAAACCGCGGCAGACCAAACCAGATGAAAGTGCGCATTCAGTGTCTGCTCTTGATAATGCAAGCGTAGAAGAAGAAATGTGCTGTTTACCTGTGCAAAGAAAGAAACAACGAAAGAAAAATGTCTGAGGACTTCAGTGTTGAGGAAGAGCATGAGTTCTTTGCCGAGCTGAATGCGCACTTTCATCTGGCTTGGTCTGCCGCGGTTTCCGTAGACTCGTGAACGCGCTTTTAGGAAAAGTTGGTTTAGTTGGTTTAGTTGAGATTTAAACTGAATTTGTTCCAATTTTAACCGGATTACTTTTGATTTTAACCCAGTTCAGATTAGTTTAAATGTTAACTGGATTAGTTTAGATTTTAACTGGATTAGGCCTGAGCTCAGACTACTACTATTCCTGTTAGCGCAGAATACTTAAGCATCAATGCGCCCTGGTAACCGGAAAGAAAATGTTTATATATGTTGACCCATTAAAACTGATCAAACATACAATCTAATAATTACTACTTTCAGAGATACGTTTGGTGGCGCAGTGGTTGGCGCACATGACCCGAGTACAGAGGCCTTAGTCCTCAACGCTGGCGATCAGGGTTCGAATCCGGCCTGTGGTCCTTTCCAGCATGTCTCTCATTTCCCCTTTCCTGTCCATAAAAATCAACCACTAATGCCATAAAAACATTTTACCACTGTAGATGTTCTGAATATTGTCTTTGAAAAAATAATCATTTTAATCCAGATGTTGTAGCTATGACAATATCAAATGATTTAGCAGATAAAGAATAAATGTGACATTTATTCACGTACCTCAGGGATCACATCACAATAGTTGTGAAAAACAATGTGCGATGCTCCCACTGGGGTCCAGCCTGCAGCTGCAGCTGCATTCGCCTCCTTCAAACCCAGGAAGACGAACTGCTGCTACTAAGCCAAGTCTATCCTCAGCTTTACTGCATTTTATTTATATTTTATTCTGACTTCATCGTGTAAATGGAGGCGTTTACATACCGTAGGAACTTACTCCACTGAGAAAACATTTTCAACACCAGCTGATGAACATCTAGACCAATTTAATTTTCATGTTTTATGCTTTTAGCCTGAAAGACATTTTCAATCCTTCAATCACCTCCCATCCCTCATCTCTGATTGGGTGATCGTCAAAAGGGCAGCCGGGTCAAACCAATCATCTGAGACTGAAACATAAAAACATTACCGCCATGCAAGAGAATGACAGCAATTCCCCTAATTCCCCGTCAAGCAGCGAGAAGCTGTGAGAAATTAATTGGTTGTTTGTTGGACGCGTCTCTGCGGCTTTGGACAGAGACGCACAGCTGTCACAGAGATGGAAACCAGTTTATTAAGCCAGTTCATAACCAGTCTCACAGCAGACAGCGGTTAGCACGGTTCACGGGGCTCTAATCACTAATGTGGGTGTTGACACCATGAAGGGGGGGGGGGGGGGGGGGGGGGGGGGGGGCTTCCCAGAAATACGACAACCTGAGGCAGAAACAGCTTCATCTGCCTCATCAGATTCACATCAAACTTTTCCATCAGAATTTCACCATCAAACAGAAAAGAAAAGAAAGTCCTTCAGGAAACGGGGGGGGCAACGACCAGCAGGCTTTTAGCCAGGAATATTTCATGGGGTGTCCATCTTGGTGCATCACATCTTTAGGCTTTGCACAGCATAGGGGATCCTCTCCTGGAAAAGGTTGAAATTTAGACTCTTAACCCGTTTCCTGCATTTTGAGGCGAAAGCAGCAGTTTGTCTTTATTCCAACGATACTTTAGTCCTGATTATATGAAGGATGTGAGCTCGACTAGAGGTGGAAGATTCATCAGGAAGAGATTAAATCGTTTTTAGAGAAAATGTTATTTTTCATAGGTTAATTCAAACAATCAGAAAGTTTAACTTCAATTTTCTACTGAAAGGGAAACTTGGTTGTTACATAAACAACTAGTTGAACATAAATGACAAACTGAAAAACAGTCTGCAATAGGGATGGAACGGTTTATGAAAACCGGCCGAACCGTTCGGTTCGACTGTCTCGGTTCGGTTCGCGTGTGTTGCGTTCGGTTCATGCGCTGCTCCTTTTTCTCATAGGCGAAGCGTTTACACTCCAGAGCAGAAGGTGGCGGTACTGCGACCAAAGCCAACCACCAGTAGTAAACAAGAAGAAGAAGAAGCGAAGCAGCGTAGCCGGGTGTAGCAGAAAAAAATCAGTTGTTGTGGAGAATTGTGTGGGTATGGCGAGTGGGAAAGAACAGGAGTTGGAAGACGCGCCAGCAGCACTTTATAGGTCTGCTGTATGGGACCACTTTGCATTTAGAGTGACCTACGATGACGGCGGGAAGAAAGCTGTGGATAAAAGTGCTACAGTGTGCAAGCATTGTGCAACACGTTAAGTTTATGCTAACAGCAACACGACCAACATGTCATGCTAACACTGAAATCCCTCATACTCCATCAGCGCTCCGCCCCGCTGCCCTCCAGACCGGCTGCTCAAAGCAAAGCCTGCAGCCTCCACTGTGGCTCCGCTCTGAGTTCCTTGGAGATGGTAGAGGGCAGCGCCAGATGATTAAATTCAAAGCAGCAAACATGCGGAAATGATCCAGGGTTTCCGCGGATCATTAAAAATAATTACAATTCATTAATTTTTTTGGGATTTTTTTCATTAATTTCATAAATTTTTATGGGATCAACATATACCGAACCGAACCGAAAACCGTGACCACGAAACCGTGAATCGAACCGAACCGTGGAATTTGTGAACCGTTCCACCCCTAGTCTACAAATACTGCAAGATCATCTGCAAATTAAGGTGTCAGAAGTATTCAGGTTTATTCCTCAAGTAAAAATCCTGCTGATTGTCTACAGTGAAAAGAAGGACTGGGTTATTTACTTTGGCCTTTTTGGAAACACAGGAAGGAGCAATCAGCTAAGTGAGCTTAGTGCTTGGAAAAAATCTTTCATTCCTTTAGAGACAGCATGAAAAGTCAGCTGAGTACAAAACATAGAGAGGAAAACAAGAAGAAAAGGGACAAGAAGAGAGGGACACAACCTAGAACAGATAATGGATGTCTATTCTAGTAACATTTATCTATCTGGAGAATGGGGCTGTTCTATTTGTTGTCCTCTCCATTCCGAGGGCCCCCTGCCTGTCTTTGCCTAGGGCCCCACATTTCCTACATCCTCCCCTGGTTGGAACATTTTTTAATTTAATTTTATCTCCAATAATCTCATGGATTTCATCAGAACCTGTGCTGGTTTGAAGCATCAGATTAATGATTCTAGTGGAACCTAGAAAAGAAAAAAAGCTTCTACATCAATCAATCTATAGTTTTCAGGAAAGTTTCTGAAAACATCAGCAGTCTGGAGGATTTCTGACTCAAATAAAATAAAACAAAACTGAAGCTGTAGATCCAAAACAATCTAAGCCTAAGGAAGAAAAATCACAATTATTAAGATTAAAAACTATCCTCAGAGTCAGAGATGATATCAACCCATGTTTTTGTCCAGGAAACCAGCTTAGAAATGTGTAGAATAGAACTAATCCACCAACTCCGTCTGTTTGGTACGAGCTGAGCTCAGCGAGGAGGAGTCCGTCATGCGGTTTCAATTAAAGCAGGAATGTCCTCGGCTATTTAAGGCTGTTTACCATCACTTCCCAGATAAGATGTTCTTATTGGACGAGCAGCAGACCTACAGACAAGCTCAGGTCCTCTGAGACGTTCATGTCCACTCATCACAAACGTAATCTTTTATTGATTTATTTATTTATTTCCAATGTTTTTTAGTTTTTTATTATCATTCCACTGTTACAAGTACAGAGCAAAGAAATTCCCCCTCTGCATTTAACCCCTCCCCTTGGGAAGCAGTGGGCTGCCATTGTGCGGCTCCCGGGGAGCAGCGTGGGGTGAAACTCCTGCTCTAAAATCAACAGCCTGAAAATGATGCTGCCGTCTGCAGCAATCAGAGATGCATTCAATGACCGAAAGACGGCTTGGATGAGTCAAGGTGAGGCTTTCAAACACTGTGTGAACTGTAGTATGGTGGTGAATCCAGCATGCTGTGGGACATGAAGAACATTCTGGACCTTAAACCAAAGCAAAGGGTGCAGCATGTGACCCATGGACAGAGGGCTTAGTCCTGGCCAGGCTTTTAGCCTGCAGTGTGTACGGGCGTAAAATGTACGCCCTTCGCTAAAAATACTAGAAATCGTACGCCCTGTTTTTAGGATGTATGTGAAGTTATGGAGAAACTGAGACTCTCGCAAGAGAAAGTTCAAAAGTATTTAATGTCCTCAGACGGACAGATGGAGCTCTGACTGGAGCAAGCTCAGTACATTAATACAACAACTCCCAATACACACAGTCTGCCTGGGAACTATCCCACCCCTGCATATAAAGAACTTTCTCACACAAGAACATTTGGAGGAAAAAAGCTTGAGTTCATCAAGGCTGTTCCCTGTTAGGTTAATATATCTTTCATTGGTCAGATGGATCTCCTCTAAACAGCAGCCATGAAGGAGGCTGTGTGACTCATTATCTCTCATGAGCTTCGTTTGGAGCCTAAGAACAGACATATCAACATTTTTTACTCCACATACGGCTTTGGTACGCCATCATTTTACCTTGGAGACTTCGCTCAAATGTTCAAAATTTCATGAGCAACAGCTGCTGGAGTTTTGTTGCTGGACGCGCCGCATCAAGCAATGAGAGAAGCTGATCTGGGAGCTGGCAGGGAGTCAGACGCAGCACTGCTGATGCAGAGCGCTATGATCACTCCTCTGAAACAGTTTATTAACGCCTAAATTAACTTCAAATGTAGAAACCTGCCGGCAGAATATGTTGGCTTTTATTATCCTGCTGCCTGCAGTTTGTAGCACAGACCTGAAAAACGCTAACATCTACTTCCAGCCGCCACCAACAGGAGGGGAAAACCCCCAAGAGGCGAGCGGGCCTGAGGCAGCTGCTGCTGGGGATTCCCAGTGACAGCGCAGCGCCGGTATGTGGGGGTCTGAGCGGCTCCCACAGAGAAATAATCTTTGAAGGCAGGATGGTAATCTGGATGAACTGACTGCACAGACCATGTTTTCAGGAGGACTTTCTCACTTCAACATAGATTCTAACTACTTTCTACCCGCTGATCACAGCTAATATAGCAAAGCTGCTTTGATGGCGTTCAGTATGAGCGTAGCATCTTTCTGATTGGTTGAATTAACCTATGAAACATAATATTGAAGCTAAAATGATCTCATGTCTTCCTTATGAAATTTCCACCTCAAGTGAAGCTCACATCCTTCCCATAATCAGGACTAAATTAGAGTTGTAACAAAGACAAAAAGTTAGCTGCATTCCACCTCAAAATGTATTTGTGTGTGAAATGTCTTCTTTTTCAGCCCTAGTACTGTTCCAATTGACTAGAACAGCAGAGCGAGAGAAAAAACTGATTGAAAGGTATCCTGAGACAAATTATTACTGAATTTAACAGAAATAAATCACATTTTTAATCTACTGTGACTGGATTTCACTGTAGTAAATTAGACTGGATTGAAAAATATATATGAGTCTGGCCATTTCTCAATCTGTGTACTTGTGTGTCCTCTTGAAACATCATCAGCCTCAGCCCGAGTCTATTCAGTGTATTTCTATAGCTCCAATTCACATCATGTCATCTCAGGTCACTTTCCAGTTCACCAGATCATCCAGTCAGATTGATTCAAAGTTTTCTATCTAAGGAAAACCAGCTGATTGCATCGACTCATTGACTCTTCAGCAATCCCTCACACTAAGCATGCTTGTAGCGACAGTGGAGAGGAAAAACTCCCTTTGAACAGGAAGAAACCTCCAGCAGAACCAGGCTCGGTGTGAGCGGCCATCTGCTGAGGCCCACTGGGGTTCAAGTACTGTTCCAATTCAAAAGAACAGCAGACCAAAAACGGATGTTGTTCTGGCCCCTCCCTCTTTACCCAGCATGCACTGCGGCAGCTTCCAGGTTAGCGCTCACAGAGCTCAGAGGATTAAGTTAAAAGTTCTCTTTTCTGTTGCTGTTGTTCAATAAAAGTACGTTTTAAGATCATTTGAGGCTAGAAGATTATACTTTAAACTTCACTATATGGAACATTTACTGTTTAGTGCGTAATTAAATAAAAAAATTTCCGAAGTTGAGAGAACCATGGCAACTAGCGGAGCTCTGAGGGTAACAGCAGCCGCGGCTAACGTTAGCCGATGCAGCAGCCCTCTCTCTGCATAGCCGTGTGTGAAGGACCGCTGGGTCTTTGCTGATTTCTTTTTTTTTTATTTGGCAAAATGTTCATTTGATTTGTGTTTATCTGGCTGTTCATTATAATAAGTAAATGAAAAAAGTAATAATTTATTATCATCTAGAGACTATTAATAACAGGAGGTGAAATGCAGCTCCAGACTCGCTTTGAATGTGGTGATGTCATCAGTACGCGGCTGTTCCAGTTGACCCAGATTTATTCTGCTCCCGTTCTCCCAGAGTCCAGACTTTCCTGGGTTCTAGTCAAGAACTGACTTGGCAAGAACACGAGTCCGTACTCGCGTTGTTGTGAATTAAGAAATGGCCTAAATGTTAACATTTTCCAGGGGAGGATACCCCCCAGACCCCCCTACGCCTCACAAAGCCTAAAGATGTGATACACCAAAGTGAACACCCCGTGAAATATTCCTCGCTGAAAGCCAGATCCTCGCCGTTGACCTTCGCCGTGTTGGGTGTTCCAGCAGGACAATGATCCCAAAAACAATCGAAAATGATTTATGGATGAAGAAGGCAGACATGAAAGAAAACTACAGAAATTATTGCAGCATAATTTACAAACTCACCCAGTAGAAATGTCAACATGAAAGGCAAATAGCTCTAGAACAAAATTACAACTTTTTCCTTTTATGCTTTTTTGCTGCTATATACACTCTTTTTGTATCGTCTGTCACATTTTTATCTTTAATGGCATCTTGCTTTAACTCTTTGTACTCTAATTTCCCTGAAGGAGTAATCCCAAGGGATTAATAAAGCTGAGTCTAATTATAAAAGAATGTGCCAATGAAAAAATGCAGATTTATGAAGTTGAACAATGCAGATCCGATCATTGACTCTGAGCACAAAAATGTCTCAGAGAGAAAACAGTCATTATTTCAAGAGTTGAGGCCTGTTGCAGAAAGGCATGTTCCAGTTAGGGTGCACAGAACCGCTCCTTTGTTAGCCGAGGCCACGAGCACGACTGAGCAGAACGGCAAACAATGTAAAGAAAATGTTCAGCTTTCCTTCTATCAAACACAGAAAGCCAAATCTAAAACCGAATGTATTTCTACTTCAATGGCATGGAAAGGGAATCGGTTTTAAAAGGCTGAAAATACAACAAATTTAAGCTTGATGTTGTTTTTAATTGTAATGCATGGGAACGACCACAAGGGGGGGGGGGGATACACCAACTCTATAGTTAGCATCATGCTAATACCTTCTTCATTTGAATATTCCTCATGCAAGAAGCGTTCATACAAACAAATTCATTCCTAAATCGTTCATAAGAGTGATTTTAGAAAAGTTAAAAAATCAATCCACTGGACTTTGTTTCCAAGTCTGAAGACGTTTCTCTTCCATCCAGGAAGATTCAAAATGTCAGAAATAGCGTTTAGTTCCAGGTTTTATCCAGCAGCCCAACAAAGCCTGGTTTTAGTTTAGAAAACATGCAAATAGAAACGGATGAACGGGTCCCCCCCTTTGGAATGGGGGTCGTTTGGCTTCTTTGTTAGCCTGCAATGCCCCATACCTGTCTATGTCTCTGAAAGGGGGTCGTTAGAGGGAATTGTTGGCCTGGATGAATAGGCGAGGTCTTCTGTTCACCCTTTTTTTTTGGAACGACTATGACCTGGATGACTTAGAACAGGGGTGCCCAACCAGTCGATCACGGTCTACCAGTCGATTGTGGGCAGAGTTTCAGTCGAGAAGTTTTACAATGTAGACCTATTTATGGCTATGACAAAAAAAAGATGTTAACTTAAGATCATTTTATGGAAACCAAGCCATTACCTCTTTCCCACTGGCTGAAAAACTCATTTAAACATGAAAAAATTGGCTTTTAGTGGCAGTGGGAACATCTCACTGATGCGCATCGACTCGGGTCAAACAAGCCGTGCAGTGACCCGGGTTAAAATCACCTTTAAACGGCTCAGCTCCGATCGGCTGCAGCGGGAACATATCCCAGGTGGCTCTGCTAATTTACGTGATACTATTAAACTCAACGTACGGATGTCAACGCGCCGCGCCAGTCGCTTCTGATCTAACCAGCAGAAACAGCCTCTGTTTCCATTGGATAAACGAGGAGCAGCTCTGGTGAGACGGATTCAGATAATAGAGAGAAACAATGAAGCTCGCTGACTTCACCCTGGCGTCCTTCCATGATGATCTCCATTGTTTACTTTCCTGATTTCTGTGACCAAGGGGGAGTGATAAATAGTGATCTGTTCGAACGGTCGATTAACTAAGTTCACTATATAGTGTGTGAGGGATCTAGGGGTTCAGACACAGCCACTGACAGTGGAATGACAATAAAAAAAGAAATAAGGAAATGAGTTGAGACTGTCAAATAAAGTATTTCCTTTAATCAGGGCAGGGAACAGGAAGGGTGGGGGTGGGGTTGGTGAAAGGCAAGGCAAGGCAAATTTATTTGTATAGCACAATCCAGTACAAAGACAAAGTGCTTTACATGATTAAAATACAGGAAGGTAAAACAGAATCAAAGCAAGTAGGAAAAAAATAAAAAATAAATAAAATAAAATTAAAAAAATGCAGAAACAAAAAAAAGAATATTAAAAACAGTTGGATTAAAGAAAATATGTTTTAGTTGAACTGTTTAACTACTGTAGAACAGTGGAAGGCAATCCTAAACAAATGTGTTTTTAGTCTTGATTTAAAGGAACTCAGGCTTTCCGCACTTTTCCAGTTTTCTGGAAGTTTGTTCCAGATAAGTGGAGCATAGGAACTAAATGCTGCTTCTCCATGTTTAGTTCTGGTTCTAGGTCTGCAGAGCAGGCTGGAGCCAGAAGACCTGAGTGGTCTGGAGGGTTGATACACTGATAGCAAGTCTGTGATGTATTTAGGTGCTAAGCCATTCAGAGATTTATAGACTAACAGAAGGATTTTAAAGTCTATTCTCTGAGATACAGGGAGCCAGTGTAAGGACTTTAGAACTGGGGTGATGTGCTCTACTTTCTTAGTCTTAGTGAGGACACGGGCAGCAGCGTTCTGGATCAGGGAGCCAGTGGAAGGACTTTAGAACTGGGGTGATGTGCTCTACTTTCTTAGTCTTAGTGAGGACACGGGCAGCAGCGTTCTGGATCAGCTGCAGCTGTCTGGTCCACTTTTTAGGCAGACCTGTGAAAACACCGTTGCAGTAATCAATTGGACTAAAAATAAACGCATGGATTAGTTTTTCCAGATCATGCTGAGACATTAGTCCTTTAATCCTGGAAATGTTCTTCAGGTGATAGAAAGCCCACCTTGTAATTGTCTTTAAATGGTTTTGGAGGTTCAAGTCTGAATCCAGCACTACACCCAGACTTGGGGCCTGATCAGTGGTTACTAGCTGAAGCTACTGAAGCTGTGTGCTAACTTTAGATCTCTCCTCTATTGGTCCAAAGATTATTACTTCAGTTTGGTTTTAATTCAGTTGAAGGAAATGATGGCGCATCCAGACATTGATTTCTTCTAAGCATTTCCTCAGTGCTTGAATTGGTTCATAGTCACCTGGTGACATGGTGATGTAAAGCTGTGTGTCGTCTGCATAGTTATGGTAGCTGATGTTGTTGTTTTTTATGAACTGAGCCAGAGGGAGCATGTAGATATTGAATAGGAGGGGACCAAGAATGGATCCTTGGGGAACCCCACATGTGATTTTTGTCATCTCTGATGTAAAGTTGCCTACTGACACAAAAAAGTCCCTGTCCTTTAGGTATGATTTAAACCAGTTGAGAGCTGTACCAGAGAGGCCGACCCAGTTTTCCAGGCGCTCTAACAGGATGGAGTGATCTACAGTATCGAATGCTGCACTGAGGTCCAATAGTAGCAGCACTGTGGTTCTTCCGCAGTCTGTATTTATACGGATGTCATTAAACACCTTGATAAGGGCGGTCTCTGTACTGTGGTGAGCACGGAAACCTGACTGGAACACGTCAAAGCGGCTGGTCATATCTAAGAAAGTGTTTAACTGTTGAAACTCTGCTTTTTCAATAATCTTACTGATAAAGGGGAGGTTTGATATGAGCCTGTAGTTCTGGAGAAGTAGTTTGTCTAAACTGTTCTTTTTCAGCAGTGGTTTGATATTTGCTGTTTTTAGGGAAAACACCTGACAGAAGGGACGTGTTTATTATCTGAGTCAAATCAGACGCTATGACAGGCAAAACTTTCTTAAAGAAAGCTGTGGGTAGAACATCAAGGCAGCAGGAGCAGGAACTTAGCTGCTGAATGATTTCCTCTAAGCTTTATAGTTTATTTGGCTGAATTGGGACATTTGGTCAAGATCAATTCCAGTTGGAGACAACTTTAGAACTGAACTTGATATGGATGTATAAACTGATCCTCTGATTTTTAGGATTTTCTCAGTAAAGAAATTAGCAAATTCATTGCAGGCCCTGGTGGAGTGGAGTTCAGGAGCCACGGACACAGGAGGATTTGTTAACTTGTCGACCGTGGCAAATAAAGCACGAGTATTATTAATGTTCTTGTTAATGATTTCAGAGAAGAAAGATTCTCTTGCATTTTTCAGTTGTAAGCTATATCTGTAAAGTCTCTCTTTATAGATGTCATAGTGAACTTGGAGTCTCGTCTTTCTCCACCTGCGTTCAGCTTTTCGATTTTTTTCACTTCTAACTGCTGGAGAACTTCTCAAAAGAGATTTTTTCTTTCCGGAAAAGACTTTCACTTTAATTGGAGCAATGCAGCTAATGATGTCTGAGACTTTAGACTGAAAGTTATCTACTAGCTCATCTACTGAGTTGCAGCCCAAGGTTGAATTAGCAGAGTAAGCTTGAATAAAAGTTTCTGTGGCATTTTCCTTAAAGGTGCGTTTTCTTATGATGTCCCTTTGGCTAAATGATGCCCTCAAAGGTAACAGAAAAGTGATCGGATAGGGCAACATCAGTAACACTGACTTTAGAAATCTTCAGACCTTTAGTGACGATCAAGTCTAAAATATGTCCCTGTTTGTGCGTTGGTTGTTTCACATGTTGAGTTAAACCAACATGTGAAACCAAAGTTTCTAAGTGTGTCACACAGTTCTTTTGCACTTCTGTCTTCAGGGTTGTCAACGTGAAAGTTAAAGTCTCCCACAATAATTAAACAGAAAGGTGACCTGGGGTTGCCCAGGTCACGCCACTGTTCAAAGGTAATCCACACATCTTAATATCCCTTCAAGTGTAATCAGACTGGAGCCTTTTTCCTGCATTTATGTCACGCAGACTAACTTCCATGTTTCCTGATTGAATTTGCATGAAGCCATCAGAAGAAGTGACCTTCTACTGAGGACAGAGGGGCTCAGGAATACGTTTAGCCGAGAAGTAAGAGGAGAGGAAGAACAGGTGCCTTTTAAAAATGGATGAGCCTTCGACCTCAAGCAGAGAGAATGAAATGTGGGTCTGTGTGTGCGGACCACTGACGCTGGCATTTAACAGCGAGGGGGAAGAGCCAATAAAGACTCAACACTGTGATCCGGTTGTTTGGGGGCAGATTTTATTTCACACGTTCCCTTTTAATGGTATTTATGCCTCTGAGAGAAAGAGATGCCTGTGTTTGACTTCTAATAAAGTCCTGTCAGCTGAATATCAGCTCAGGAGTCACGAGTCCCCAAACTGGGGGAGGGGGGGGGTGACAGATACATAGAGAGAGAGACAAAAAAATCCCTCATTTTATTACTAACTGTAGTTCTGCTGTCCACCAGTAGGTGGTGACATTTGGCCAAACGGTTCAGTGAGGCTTCATCTCACTGATGTTTCTATGCTGATGTGGAGGCATGGCCTAGTCCTACATGAGCACTTATAGAAATACTATTTTTGCAGATTTTTAATTCAATTAATTTTGTTTATATAGCGCTAATTCACAACACGTGTCATCTCATATTCCAGTCAGATTTGGAAGGCTGTTTCTATTGTGTCAAATAGTTCTTTCCCAATTATTTTCACATAGACATCCAGGCGAGAATTGTTTTTTTATATTCAGAGCTGTTTTATGAAGCAGAGCACATACACAGCAGTGCACTTACAGTAAATCAGAATATACAGGTTTATTCTTAACATGGAGCCCAGAACTTTATTTTTTACTCCAAATGGCTCCAGAGCTATAAACGTTTGAATTTGGAGAGGCCTTTTTAGGTGCTTTTAGGACTTTTCAGCAGAAAATCCTTGGAACTTTAATGTAGCTAATATTAGATGTTGGACATAATTCCAGGAATATTCTAATCACAATCTTCATTTTACTTCTGATCATTTATCCCTGATCTGAGCCCTGATGTCATCGATCCTTTGATCTGAACCTAAATATGCAGCCCAGTCCTGAGGCATCTTAGCTGTTTCGGTTTAGCTACGTTGCTAGGATGACCTCTCCAAGATGGCTGCCATATTTCATGCCCTGCAGCTGCCAATGTGGCGTCTACACTATTAAATCTAAGCTCATCACTGCTACACTAGCTCACTGCGTGAGAAACATTTAGTTTGACATCACACCACATTTCCAATCAGGTTTAACGGTTTAGGGTTTGTTGCCCTTTAGATGATGGTTACCAGAAATTAAAGCTAGTTTCTGGGATGTAATGTCATTGGTCAGTTCTTTATCAAACAATTTAAAGAAATAATTTTTTTTTTTATCCATATCCTATTTTATTTAAGACTTCTGGACGAAACATAATAGAGAAAAGACAATTTTCCCAATTCTATGGAGAGAAAATTGCAGATTCAGGTTGTAGAAATCATAATAAATACCAGAAGAATGCAGTTAGTAATCAACCTAAGGTGTTCCAGCTCTCTGCAGAGTGCAGCTCAGTTAGATAACTATAAGCCATACTCTTTATTAGAGCTTAGATTAAGCTGCTGTTGGGTTATAATTGTTATGAACATTGAACATTTATTTATTGTTTTTATGCTATTTGGTTTCATATGATTAAATGTCCAGCCCAGAGCAAAGATAATAAAAGTTAGCAGAATCCCCTGCAGTGATGCAGCTTAGTGCATGCTCTGCTTAAAGACCGTATTTCCCTTTTCCAGGACAACTGGTGCATATAATCCCCCCATGCTTTACAGGCAAACAAAGCGACACGTTTCAGAGGAGGAATGGAGGATAAAGTAAAGGTGAAGGTGGGAAAATTCTCCGTAAACACATCAAACACGTTGATTAAAACATATTAAAGATTTAATCATATGATCTAATTCTACAATTAATAATAACACTGAATGTTTTGTTTAATCCCTGCTTTCACTACAGTAAAGTGTTTTTTTTTATGTTACACATCATTTAAAGGAGAGGTCAGCGGTTAAGTAAATTAAAGTTAAGATTATTGCAAAGAAGTTCACCTGCTTTAGTTATTAGAGAAATAATATTAAGGTTTTCCATCTCGACAACAAACATTTAATGAGAAAGTCGTCTTTGGCTTCATCTGCTGGTTTAGTGATGAATTAATTTAGTGTAATTTCTATTCTTTATCCGAGTACTTTAATACAGTCCTAAAATATTCTTCATTCCATTGAACAAAAAGTATCAGATTACTGGAAAAAAGCAAATTTTACTTTTGAAAATAATAAGTATTTATAATTACACAGGATAACCTTTGGCCTCTAGAGACGCTGTATCTTCCAGGCTTAGTGCCCCCTGCAGGCCTCGGGCAGTACTGTCTGTTAATGTGTTCTGGTTCTGGTATCAGACCAGTTTGGACCAGCAGGTCTAGAATCCTGCAGTTCCTGGTAAACCTTCAATCCTCCATCAGAGAACCATGTGACCCAGAGCGGCGCTCTGGGTCACATGACCAAATCAGAGACAGATCGACCCTCTGAGGTCACAGAGGAGCATCGATACGCAGCAGGAGATGAAGAAGGAGCTGAAAATGTGTTTATCTTAAACGAGGAAAACTTTGGGGTGAAAAGTTAAGCAGTCTTCCTTTAAAGTGGAGGTCTTCAACAGAGGGTCTGCGACCCCTAGGGGTCCACAGAGGTACTGCATGGAGGTTGCCAATGTTTTGGTTGATTAGACTTTTTTTATATTCCCCTCTGCAATTCTTTCCACTAATTGAAATGTCTTTAAATCCACATTAACATGAATCCAACAGACTGCAGTAAACAGATCAATGGAGGCAGAAGATGTCTTTCAGTCATCAATGCTCACATTCAGCGACACACAGGAGCTCTTTCAAGCTGGACACCGTTTCATTCACAACACCTGTCCCATAAACCAGGAATCAGAAATACTTTAATAATCCCAGGGAGGGATTACTTTAGTTACATTACTCCATCTGTAATAGAGTGACTATAGGACCAGTTTGATAGAACACTATTTCATACAATATATATATAATCAGGGGTCCCCGCTCCATCGCCATCAGTTTGGGGTCCTTGGCCTGGAAAACTTTGAAGATGCCTGCTTTAAAGTAGTTAGTTATATCAGCTATAGCAACGATAATTCATAAAATAATAATCTGATATGATAGCGGTAGTAGAGCAGGAGCAGCGGTTGATGTCACTGATGGAGCCGCTGGAGCAAAGAGAAACTCTAAAAACTGAACATCTGCCTCCTTTTTCTAAATGGATGTTTTATTTTTAAGACCCGACCCGAAGCTTTTTTTAAAGTCGTGAGGAAGCCGCTGCTCCAAACGTTGCATTTCCGAATTCTCCCAGTGGTGCCCGACTTTACACAAGTGAATAAAGTGAATGAGATTGGTCGATTATCAAGGGGGCGGGATTGTTATGGTGGAAGGTTCACAAGCAAGTTTGGTTGCGGCCGGTTTGTTGGAAGCATCTTGCTAACCAGTTAGCAACTTAGCGCTAGCAGGTTCCCAATGGGAAATTCCATTGGGACCAAGTAGCACTAAATTGGTGACTTAGAAACGACGCTGTCAAGGAACGCTATGGACAGCGGAAACATGCAAGAGGAGGAGAGTTTAGTGTCGGAGGTCGTGGATGAGTCTCCTCCGTCATCCATTTTTATTTAGAGGAGGAAAGCGGGGACGAAGATGTTGTGGAAGAGGACGCCAGGGCGGCAGAAGCTTGGTTTGGTGTAGAAGGCTTCCAGCCGTACATGTTTGAGCCCTCGCCTCGCAACGCTGCCAGTTCTGTTAGCTCTACGCCTGCCGAAGACACAGACGTCCATCCCCGTGAACACTGGGACGCAACTCAATGGGAAAGGAAAGGATTCTGGTTTCAGCCGTTGCGTATATTAGCTGCGACATACGAATCAAGATGCTATGACCGAAAACATTTGATTGACAGATGACCGTTGATATATGATTGGCCGAATTTAGGTGTTCAGGCTGACGTAGAACTAACTGGCCTGCAGAAGATAACGGAAAAAAAATGATTTTAAGACAGGATTTTTTTTAAATAGAAATTTTCTAAATTGATAAAGAGTACATTTATATTCATGTTTAAGCCAGAACGATTTGATATTTCCATATAATTTCCCTGCGACTTTAAACCCTTTTTAAAGCCACAAATCTTTCATTATGTAGCATTGGTTGCCTTAGCCTAAAGCTAAAATGCTAAGATGACTGCGAGGGAAAAACAAAATATGTGAAAATGAGGAGGAGTCATCAGAAGAATAGATCAGAACTCTTTGCTATTAGAGGACAACTCTTCACCTCTCCTCCTCCTCCTCCTCCTCCTCCTCGTTTTCCTTTCTTCAGCTTCCATCTCCTCCTGCCTCCGTCACCAGGCAACTAGTCTCTCCACCCTTCCTCCACATGGTGTCCATCTCCTCACGCTGCCATTTGTTAAAGCATGGTGACCAAAAACAAGCAGACACTAGATAAACATGGAGTAAATACTCAGAATAGGTTCAATACGCAGTAAATGCATGCATGTTTATTCCACATATAAATGTGGAATAAACCTACTAATTCACTCCATCCCCTTTTCAAAAAGATTGAAAAGATTCAACTCCCCTGAAAAGACTTTTTGAAGCATCAGTTGTTTCCAGCTTTTTGAATTTTAACCCCACGATGTTAATAAATAAGCATCCTGGTGTCAATTTAACCTGAAACAGATGTCTGCTAAAGATCGAACATTTTTCAGGCAACAAGATAAAGCAACATGTTGGCCTGGTTGCTATGGTTACGGTTTGAGGGAAGGAAGGAAGTGAGGCTTTGTGAGCATCTTCATATCACGTGAGAAATCAGCAATAAGACCACAATGAGTCATTAGTGAGCGGCCGTGAGCTTAAAGGAAACATTTGGTGGAACAGTTAGGAGACGTTTAGACAGCGTTAAAGGGAAGAAGACATTTCTGCATCGCCGGTCTTCCTCAGAGCTTCAGGACGCTCCAACCTGCAGACCGCTTCTACAGATTCAGATGATCTTAACCAGCCTGACTGGCGTTCAAGTCATTTTGGAGTGGTGCTCCCCCTACAGGACCTTCTGAGAATAACACTCTGAGCTCAGCAGCCCTTCGCCTGCAGCAGCACGCTGTTACGCTCAGTAGCTGGAAAACACAAATCCTTACTAAACATCTGAAGTGGCGGGTCATTTCTCTTTATTCAGACCAGGCTAACCAATTAAAAATTAGCAGGTCCACTTAAAGAAAATCATCAACCAGTAAAGGTCCAGAGACGTTTTTAATTATAATCTGTTGCTTTAAATAGAATTTAACACTGAAATGAAATGCAGGTTTTTATGCATCCAATTTATACATTGAACTTTTTAAATAAAAAATGTGAAAATTTTTTCATTTTCAAATCTAAAGTGTTTTTTGAAGTAGAGAACAACAATCGTTCAGTTTGGTTTATAGATAATTTCAAGATTCCCATATTTTCTGGTCGTTTGTTATTTTTTTTCTTTTTTCTGTCTTAATGTTGGCAGTGGGCTTTAGGCTGCCCTGCAAGGCTTTAAACCTGGGTTTAACCGGAGACTAAGCCATTCTCAAGCACATATCAAGGTGCTCATTCTGAGCCTGGATCCAGATTTATTGTTGATTCTGTTCATGGTGGAGAATCCTGCTTCACAGCAGCAGGTTGAGCCAAACATCCTCTAAATGTGCAGGGTCATCTTTGAGCACGCCATTTCACTTTTCTTTCACCAGTTCACCGCAGTTCTTCCAGCAGTCCACACTTTCTCTGCTCTCTTTTTCTCATGGTCTTCTCCTTCTTTCCCATCGCCCGGCTTGCCACAGGTTTGCCTGCTGTGTCTAAAAGTAGCAGCAGCAGCAACCCAGACTGACAGCTCATTGGCTCATTTGGATCACGTGCAGCCTGGAGCCGGACGCTCCCCAGGGCTTTACCGTATTAACAGGAGAAGAAGAGCAAGGGAAGTTAGACACTGTCGTCAGAAACAGGCAGTCATTTATAAATGTTTTAAATCAGGTTGGGTCTGGATTAGCCAGCAGGTGGGTCTGGATCTAGTGTACTGCTGCAAATTGTTACACGCAGTGAAGTTCAGGTCTGCTTCTAGAGCAAACCATTTTTTATTTGCTCTTATAATGTGAGGAGGGTTAAACTGAAATAAATTAAATTTACTTTTAAATAAATGTCGAACATATCTATTGATTGATTCAATTAAAAAATATCTAAAAATGTATTCCTCACACTAAGCATGCTTGTAGCGACAGTGGAGAGGAAAAACTCCCTTTGAACAGGAAGAAACCTCCAGCAGAACCAGGCTCAGTGTGAGCGGCCATCTGCTGAGGCCCACTGGGGTTCAAGGAGACAGAAGCAGACATAGAAAAAGAAGCATAGATACAAAGGCAGCTGTCTAACTTGGATCATTGCGGCGCCTGGCGGCAGCAATCAGATTCGCCTCTCAACAATTCTACTAAATATGTGATAGGTGATGAGATCTTAATCTAATGAACAGGTAATCATAGGTTCATAGGTAGTTTGTTTCCTTAGTTTGACCCAATAATCTGCAGAGACTGCATTTCCACATCCATGACTTAAAAACTTAAACCCCTTTTTGTCTGTTTCCAGTAGGTCATGTGGTTGATCACACCAGCAGCTCAAACATCGGTTTCCAGGAATCCAAACATGCAGCGGGGGACTGATGCCCGGCAGCCTTGGTTCTTTTGTTTGGGGCCTGCATTCACAGCGCAGCTCCCCAGGGTCAGACCACAGAGCCCCTAACAGCCACTGCTGCCTGTTGCATTCAATTATTGATGAGCTGCAGTTTGTTTCCACTGCTTCCATTTATTGCACAGAGCAAATCCATCACTGGAAATGTGAACATTGTTTTTCTCTATTTCACTACGAACCGAACACTATTTCATGGTGACAGAGAGTTATTGTAAGCTTGACCTTTGTGGAAGACTGGAGAATAAATCAGGAGAAGTATATCTCTATAGCTTCCTCTTATCATTGCAGCTCATGCTTTCCTCTCCCTGCTTTGGCTTCAGCCAAATGTTCACACACCACAAACTTCTCAGTGGATTCAGAGATCAACCCTGAACTTAAACCTGTGTTCAGGCTCCGCATGAAGGAATCAGTCAACCTTTGCATTGCTGTATGCTGGTGAAGTCCCATCCAGGTCATAGTCCAGTGGCAGATCTAGGGGGCAACTTCTTGAGCTACAGCCTGGATCTCGCTTCTGAGCTGATCTGAGCAAAATGTGCAGTACTGGAATTCACCACAGAGTGGCAGCAGCGCAGGAAAGCAGCCTGTAGCATTCCAGGGCAGAAGAAGTCTTTCCATCTTGTCGCTGCCAGCTTTTAGGAGCGCCTCCGCTGCAATAGGCCAGCGGCAGATATTCAGTTCTATTCAGTTTATTTCTATAGCTCCAATTCACATCATGTCATCTCAGGTCACTTTCCAGTTCACCAGATCATCCAGTCAGATTGATTCAAAGTTTTCTATCTAAGGAAAACCAGCTGATTGCATCGACTCATTGACTCTTCAGCAATCCCTCACACTAAGCATGCTTGTAGCGACAGTGGAGAGGAAAAACTCCCTTTGAACAGGAAGAAACCTCCAGCAGAACCAGGCTCAGTGTGAGCGGCCATCTGCTGAGGCCGACTGGGGTTCAAGGAGACAGAAGCAGACATAGAAAACGAAGCATAGATACAAAAGGCAACTGTCAACCAGCTCCACAGGCGGCCCCGTCCAGGAAACACACAGCCAGGCAGACGAGCTCCGAGCCAGCTCCCATGTCAGAGGATGAAGAGAGCACATCCAGTTAGTCACAGTCAGAGAAACAGGACTACACTGGAAAACAGGCCAAGCTCCAACATCTAGAAACAAAGGTGTTGATGGCAGCAGCACAGCTGATATTTCTCTCCAGGATGGAGTCACAGCCAAACAGGAACAGACCAATGGATATCAGAAGGTTTTTCAAAAAGCAGACAGCTGAACCACCGTAACCAGCAGCTGCTGCTAAACACACTGATGTTCCAGGAAGCTTTGACTGATTTTGAGATGTTGTTTATCCCGGTCCTGTGTGACAGTCTGTTCCCCCTGTGTGGGGAGGCGCATTGAAGCTACAGGCGTGGATCTGGCCATTTTCTGATCCATTTCTCGTTAAAAACAACTCATATAATCATGTCACTGTTGTAACATCCAGTTTAATCGGCAGCTGTTGTTAACAAGATTGTAAAATAAATAGAAGAGGTCTTTTTTACGATGTTTTAAACACCAAATGCATCTTTCTTTTTCCAACTTCTGTCACTTAAGCCTGACAGAAATAAAAGTCAGTCACCAAACCCAGTCTTCCAGCTCGTAGAGTGAATTTATCATTTTTCATTACTGATATAAGAGGATGGAAACTGGCTGATAGCAGGACACAAATATTAAGACTTCCTGCAAAGATGAGACTGTAGACTTTCTGGTAAATCCAGTTCTAATGTAAAATATGACAGATGACTAGATTAAGGACATTTTTACTGTGCGACAGGCTATCACACAACAATTTGAGAATATGGAAACAGCTGCTCTTTATTTTCTAAGATATGGGAGGAGGAGAGAATGGAGATTTCAGCTGCCTGAAATAATCTGTTCCTCGTCCAAAACATGGGAAGAAATTAATTCACCTGCAAATCTTTAACTGTGTTTATTCCTCTATTCATCAAACAACAAATTCTGTAGCATTTGTTCCTTATTTCTCAGAGTTATGAAGGAGGAATCATTTATATTAGCTGCCTGAAGTAAGCTGCCTGTCTGCAGCCCCGGCCGTTGCAAACAGGCTTAACTTTAGCCCCGGCACGCTGCAGACGGGCTAACGTTAGCCCCGGCGCGCTGCAGACGGGCTAACGTTAGCCCCGGCTCGCTGCAGACGGGCCAACGTTAGCCCCGGCACGCTGCAGACGGGCTAACGTTAGCCCCGGCGCGCTGCAGACGGGCTAATGTTAGCCCTGGCCTCTGCAGACGGGCCAACGTTAGCCCCGGCACGCTGCAGACGGGCTAACGTTAGCCCCGGCGCGCTGCAGACGGGCTAACGTTAGCCCCGGCTCGCTGCAGACGGGCTAACGTTAGCCCCGGCGCGCTGCAGACGGGCTAACGTTAGCCCCGGCTCGCTGCAGACGGGCTAACGTTAGCCCCGGTGTGCTGCAGACGGGCTAACGTTAGCCCCGGCTCGCTGCAGACGGGCTAACGTTAGCCCCGGCTCGCTGCAGACGGGCTAACGTTAGCCCCGGCCTCTGCAGACGGGCCAACGTTAGCCCCGGCACGCTGCAGACGGGCTAACGTTAGCCACTCCCCACTCATAAACAGCTTTAAAAACTGAGCGAAAGTCCAGTTGCCTCCAGTTTAGGGCCAGTTTTGTAGTTGCTATGACCCAGATGACTAACAATGTAAACAGGAATATCTGATTTATTTATTTGCTGTTTGGGTGTCACATTGAAGATGCTGGGGATAATCTGCAAACCTTCCAGATGCCTCTGAGAGCAGAATACATAAATAAACTTCTGCTTCGTCATTAAAACATCAGGACACAGAGAGAAGCTGTCCGTCATGAAGAGACGTAATCCTGCTGTTTACGAGCTGGACTACATGCAGCACAGACTGATTTCTTGTCCAGAACCAAAGCCGCCATTATTGATCTCTCAGTGCTTTCAGAGCCATCTCCAAAAGCAGAGCCGGGATTATCCGCTCTGATAAAAACCATTTCATTTGCTTAGTGTTCCCAAACTGCCTTCATTGCCACATACTCGCACTAAAAGGCTCTGTTGGAAATAAGTTAAAGCCTTTTCAGGTTCAGGGCTGAAGCATAATTGCTTTGTTGCAAAAGTATTCTCAGTCCTTTTTCTCCTTCTATGTCAACCCAGCTGGAAGTTATAAAGACTGACCAGCTGAGCCGAGAAACACACATTAGTTAACCTCGATGTGTCACAACATCTTCATCCTGCATCCAAAACGCAAACAGGAGAATAAAACTGAAACTAGAGTTTCAGTGCAGAGAGGTTACTGATCTGTGTCTGGGTGCAAGCAAAGGGGTGAGTCACCGGGGGAGAGGCAGGGGACGCTCTGGACAGGCGGCCAGTCCATCAAGGAGACCAATGAACCAATCATTGTGGGGGGAAGCAGGAGTACCCTGAGAAAACCTATGCATGCACGCAAAGAACATGCAGTCCATGAAGAAATACTTTAGCTGGGAATTGAACCCAGAACCTTCCTGCTGCAAAGAAGCAAAACCCGAAGCTGTTCTGCAAAAACTGAGTCAAAGTTTTAGTGCGGAGCAAAAATCATGAAGACCTGCAGCCAGGGATGGATGTAGGAAATGTGGGGCCCTAGGCAAAGACAGGCAGGGGGCCCTCTGAATGGAGAACACATTAAACAGCCCCATTCTCCAGATAGATAAATGTTACTAGAATAGACATCCATTATCTGTTCTAGGTTGTGTCCCTCTCTTCTTGTCCCTTTTCTTCTTGTTTTCCTCTCTATGTTTTGTACTCAGCTGACTTTTCATGCTGTCTCTAAAGGAATGAAAGATTTTTTCCAAGCACTAAGCTCACTTAGCTGATTGCTCCTTCCTGTGTTTCCAAAAAGGCCAAAGTAAATAACCCAGTCCTTCTTTTCACTGTAGACAAGCCATGATCTGCTTATCTGTTCTCCATTTTTCATTTGGATGAAATAATAGCTGCATGAATCATGACAGCAGACAAGATAGAGGAGAGCAGGAGGCGGGGTTACCAATCTACTTGCTCTGGAGAGCAGAGTTCGCTGCTTTTAGATGTTGTCTCCAAAGTCTCTAGATTTGGCGCTAGGAGCTTTTTAGAAATCAAAGTGCTAGAGGGGTCTGAAAAGTGGCTAAATATAGCGACTAAAGCGCTAAGTTTCTGGAAATTGAACCCAGAACCTTCCTGCTGCAAATAAGCAAAATCTGAGTGAAAGTTTTAGTGTGAAGCAAAGATCATGAAGACCTGCAGCAGGAAGTGCAATGAAAGGTCCTTACAGAGCAGAAAAACATGACGGCCTTTTCACATTTATGTTTGTGAAAAAATATATTTTTTAACAGATTCCAATAAATTATACTTTAGTTTATAGTTGGAATGAGAAAAGAAATGCAACAGTTTTTTATGCATCTATGCTCTTCTAAGGTTGTGTGACTGTTGATGGGTTTCTGCATTAAATAAGACGTTTTTCTTCAGAAAGGGAATAAAATATCAGTTTACATTCTACATTCTGTGCAAAAAAAGATAATCCCTGCTGTTCTAGATTTCTGGGACTTCTTGGAGTCATGGCGACCAAAATGTAAATGTTCTGCTGTAAAAGGAGACGTGAATTTGTTCAGGAATCAATGTGGGTTTCTGGATCCAGCGAAGCACATTTTCTCCGCCAACTAGTTTCTCTTTGACCAAAGCTCGCCTTCCTGCCAGAGCGTCGCCTCAGAAAGCCCATGTGAGCCTCTGGGGAGCGTGAAGCCCCCTCCATCCAGTGGAAGTCTCATCCGTCTTTAATGATCTTCTAGGTGTCGAATCCTGCTGTTTGTGGTCAATACCCTGCAGGAGTCTGAGAGGAGCCGGAGTCAGACAGCAGCAGAGAGTCAGAAGGAAAGGGCACGCTGGTTAGGGAGGCCGTCCTCCAGCCAAAAGGTCACCCACAATCATCACAGCCAAACACCTAACGGGAATCTGCGTGTCTTTCTGCATAAACCTCAAGCTGAGGCTCTGGTTTTGAAAAACGTCACCATGGTAACTGCTGATAAGCCTTATGAAACAGTTAAAGGTCTGCAAGCCTGGACACGAAAACTCCCCGATTATTGCTTCAGTCAGACTGAATCAGGGCAAAGATTCAGGCTCTAAAAAACAGGTGAAGTTTGATTTAACATTTTTAAAAATTGGTCATAAACTGTGGAGTGGATTTAGGAGCAGAGGGAGATCATATAAAAACCCAGATTTATATGATCTCTATGAATCTTAACGCGATGCCAAGACTTAGACTTCTTTTATTGTCATTTTCTGTTTACAAAACCAAATTTTCGTTTAGTACAGCTTTAAGCAACATTTCCATAAAGTTCAGCAGTGATCAAATGTATGGGAGAAAAAACATGATGCAAAAACGCTTTGATCTGGAAGTTCAGAGCATCAATATAGACGGTGCAAATCTGCAGTATTTAGGTTTGGTGTTATCAGTGTGATGCAGAGTCTGGGACATGATTTAGAGGGTTTTTTTTCTCAACTGTTCAGCAGTCTGAAATATATATATATATATATATATATATATATATATATATTAGGGATGCACGATATCGGGATTTTGGCCGATATCCGATATTTTAAAACTCATGTAGCCGATAACCGATATCGATACCGATGGTAAAGCTGGACAAAAATAAGTAGTCATTGAAAATAGCAGTTTTGTTATCCATTTCTGACACTTTGAAAAATAATATACTCAAATATATTTTCATATGCTGATATCAAATAGATTTTAAAAAACGCGGTATCGATCTATTTTACTTTCAAAATCTCGTGAAATTTCATCGTTCTGTTACAAACTCTCGTGATATTTTGCAAATTCTTGTGAGATTTTGTTAGTAAAATAGATCGATGCCGCGTCAATATACACTATATTGCCAAAAGTATTTGCTCACCCATCCAAATTATTGGAATCAGGTGTTCCAATCACTTCCATGGCCACAGGTGTATAAATTCAAGCACCTAGGCATGCAGACTGTTTTTACAAACATTTGTGAAAGAATGGGTCGCTCTCAGGAGCTCAGTGAATTCCAGCGTGGAACTGTGATAGGATGCCACCTGTGCAACAAATCCAGTCGTGAAATTTCCTCGCTCCTAAATATTCCACAGTCAACTGTCAGCTGTATTATAAGAAAATGGAAGTGTTTGGGAACGACAGCAACTCAGCCACGAAGTGGTAGGCCACGTAAACTGACGGAGCGGGGTCAGCGGATGCTGAAGCGCATAGTGCGAAGAGGTCGCCAACTTTCTGCAGAGTCAATCACTACAGACCTCCAAACTTCATGTGGCCTTCAGATTAGCTCAAGAACAGTGCGCAGAGAGCTTCATGGAATGGGTTTCCATGGTCGAGCAGCTGCATCCAAGCCATACATAACCAAGTGCAATGCAAAGCGTCGGATGCGGTGGTGTAAAGCACGCCGCCACTGGACTCTAGAGCAGTGGAGACGCGTTCTCTGGAGTGACGAATCGCGCTTCTCCATCTGGCAATCTGATGGACGGGTCTGGGTTTGGCGGTTGCCAGGAGAACGGTACTTGTCTGACTGCATTGTGCCAAGTGTAAAGTTTGGTGGAGGGGGGATTATGGTGTGGGGTTGTTTTTCAGGAGCTGGGCTTGGCCCCTTAGTTCCAGTGAAAGGAACTCTGAATGCTTCAGCATACCAAGACATTTTGGACAATTCCATGCTCCCAACTTTGTGGGAACAGTTTGGAGCTGGCCCCTTCCTCTTCCAACATGACTGTGCACCAGTGCACAAAGCAAGGTCCATAAAGACATGGATGACAGAGTCTGGTGTGGATGAACTTGACTGGCCTGCACAGAGTCCTGACCTCAACCCGATAGAACACCTTTGGGATGAATTAGAGCGGAGACTGAGAGCCAGGCCTTCTCGTCCAACATCAGTGTGCGACCTCACAAATGCGCTTCTGGAAGAATGGTCAAAAATTCCCATAAACACACTCCTAAACCTTGTGGACAGCCTTCCCAGAAGAGTTGAAGCTGTTCTAGCTGCAAAGGGTGGACCGACGTCATATTGAACCCTATGGATTAGGAACGGGATGTCACTTAAGCTCATATGTGAGTCAAGGCAGGTGAGCAAATACTTTTGGCAATATAGTGTATAAACATATAAAAATATGGCAAAATTTCGTGAATTTTCGGGGGATTTCGTAGCATAACGATGACATATAGCAATATTTCATTAGTAAAAGAGATTGATATGGTGTTTTTAAATGGCAATATATCAGCATATGAAGATATTGGGATATTTTAATGGATCAATATTTTTTCCTCGTCTTTAGAAGTTTTTAAGTGTAAAAAAGAAGTTTTTGAGGAAGAAGAAGAAGTAGTATTTTTTTTTTTTTTTTTAGACTTTAGAAACTCAGAAGCTGATCAAATATCAGGTTAAATATCGGTGGGGTGGCCGAAGTCCGATATTCAGTTTTAAGGCCGATACCGATAGAGGGCCGATTATATTGTGCATTCTTTGGGTATTGCCAAAGAAGTCAAGATGCGATTCTATCACGATGCATCACGATACTTGAAATATTGCGATATATTGCAATATTTTCACTGAACACTGTTAGAAAAAAATACAGCCATTACCAGTGGCTGCCTGGCTGAGTGTGATCTGGATCGTGTCTCCAATTGATAAATAACTGAAAGCAACTGCATTCATACATAGCTGTATTTATTGAAATGACTTCTGGAGGTGTTGCCATGGAAACAAATATTACTGTAACAATATATCAACTTCATTTTTACCTTTGTTTTTAAAACCAAAATGCTTCCAAACATCGGATTTGAAATGTGATGGAGCCGGACAAAGTTTCTCAATCTCCTCCGTGTTTTGAATGACTCGGCGCAGTAACCCGCAGCCGGAAATGCTTGTGACAAAAGGCAGCGGGCGTCAACACATCCGCAGCGACATCTGCTGGACTGGAAGTTGTATTACACTTGTTTTTGGCTGATGTTCGCCAACCATTCATGCAATTTTATTTAATCATTTTTTTAAATTAATAATCGAGACTTGGCGTCAAGAATCGATGCAGTAGATCACGAATATTAGAATCACGATGCATCAGCATGACGATTATTTTGCACACCCCTAATATATATATACCGGTATATATATTTATTTCAAGAATAAATATGTAATGTTATGACTTTATTCTTGTAATATAACAACCTTATTCTTATAATGTTACGACTTTATTCTCAAAATAAAGAAATCCTTAGCCTGGCCTTTAAGATCATCGTAACTGCAGGTAAATAAGATGATCTGCCGGTGGAATGAGCGTTTCTCCCTATAAAATCGGATAATTAGTTATTATGCAGTTAAAATCATTTTTGTTTTGTTGTTGTTTTTTATGTAAATCATCTCATTCCGTTGACAAACAGTCTTACTTTCCCGCTCAAATCAAAGGAAAAATCCAATTATTTTATTAGAATCTTGTATTCGATTTTTTTGCAGTGCTTTAAAGTCAAGAAAAAAAGAATCAGCCTTTAAATTTAGACGCACTTACATGTTCTCTGCTTCATTCTGGTTAATGAATAATAACAGAGAGTAATTCTGTGTGTGATGAAGGACACTTTGGGTTTAATTGAACTAATCATTATAGCCTGATCCATAAACCCAGCAGGAAAGAAGGTTCCTTTTCTCTCTGCTGTGGTAAAGCAACACCTTCAGCTGCTCGGCGCTTGACAACCAGCCTCCCATGGCAATAAAAGACGTATCCGCTAATTACCTCAGCTCCTGTCATCTTTGTTTACAGAGTTATTTACCAATAAACAAACATCCGGAGTGTTTGACGGGTAAACAACGGACTAATTATCATCCCGGCGGAACATATGGAGGGAACATTATATCAGCGGAGGTGAAGAAGGAACAAGAGTGGAGCTCCAACGTCTTTGGAGAAGTTAAACACGACAGAACGATTCGTGCTAAAGACAAACAAACTAATCAGAATCAGTAAATAAACAGCTTCCAAACCATAGATGTCTGGAAACCCAACTGGAAAAAATCATTTAATAACCTTGAAGTCAGATAATCAGACGATCCGTAATTGTGTTCAAGTCCAGCAAACTCATGCCGTCTGTTTTTGAGTCGTCCAGGTTTTAAGCCAGACGTACGCTGTACGAATTTATTGCCATTTTCGGGCCAATTTTCGGGGATAATTTTCGGATCAGGCCGACTTTCAGCCTGATGGTGTGTGGTGTAGCTGTACTGGGGGTAACAAGGGGCAATCAGGCTCTAACGACCACCTCCCCATCAGGAATCGTTTGAAATACAGTCGGCCGTCTTAAGGTGGTCGTTGATAAATCGCTCAGTGGGCAACAAGGATTCTTCTTCTTCTTCCTCTCAGAGGGAAACCCAGCAGCATGGCGGGGGGGCAGTGAGTGAAATAGAGTTCTTTCTGTCAAACTGACAGACCGTAGTAGCCACGTTAGCTCAGCCATGTCTTTGTCCAAATACGTCGTCTCCTTTTCTTTTTAGGGCTTTCAGCATAAAATATCCCAAATATCCAAGGCAGCGTTTCACTCTAGTGAGCTTCATGTTCCTCTGCTACTGGTTTGGCTTCCAGATAGACGAGTCCCACCTGGTTTTTAGACGTACAGAGTGAGCAGGTAGATCGCATCAGAGCGTTGGGTCGCACATCGTGAGATAAAACATGGTGAGCTGTGAACTTGTAAACCCTGCGGTTTGGTCGTACAGTCTGAGATGTAGCTGCGAGCAACGATTGAAAAAATCGTACAGGGATTGGCTCGGCTATAGATGTCCAACAACTCCTGATTGGTCCAATCTGCTCAAGCCTGCAAATAACCCGTCTATTTAAGCCTGAAACCAAAACAAACAGGGCCGACTTAAGGCCTGGTTATCCTCCAAAATTACGAGAATAAAGTACTAATATTACAAAAATAAGGTTATATTTTATGAAATCTCTTCCCAGAAGCCCTTTCTTCCCTAGAATGAGGAATGTGGAGCATCATGTGAAGTTCTACTTTAGCATCGGTTTGACCAATCAGGAAATCTTTTAGCAGCAGCATCAAACTGGGCAGGAAGTCAAAGTGGACTCTGGTTGCTGATTGGTGGAGCTGGTCGGCCGTCATCTGGTGGGCGGAGCTCCAAGCTTTCTTTCTGAAACAGGTTGTTGAATGATGACTTTACTCTTGTAATGTTACAACTTTGCTGTCTGCGCTATGTTATTCCACGCCACAACGCCAGAGGGCCAATCAGGAACTAGCTGTGGGCCTAGATACGGCCGAGGCGGTGAGGAAGTGGGGGGCAGGTTTGTCCGACAACGGAGTGACATGAGGGCCAAAAAGGGTGGAAAAAGGGTCCCAACGTTCTCGCGCACCTCGCTCTGCTAGCTGCTCCATCTTCACCAGTCGATTTCCACAATGGCGGTCAGACAGACAAAACAAGCCGGTAAGGAATCAAACAGGAAATACGGATAGAGTAGAGCGGATGGAGATTTGACCAATCAGAGGCCTCCTGTCTGCCGTCACCTACCATTTTGGAGAGGTGCAGCACAGTGTCTGCGGACGGGGGCGGGGCATATCTGCGTTAACTGCGACACATGCAGACCACCTGGTTTCTGAGCATAAACCAGCCTTCAGGCTATGGTGTGAACGTGACCCAAATCCGATTTTTTTCCCCATATGCGACCTGATCCAATCTTTTCATGACAGTCTGAACAACTAAGATCCGATTTTTTCCAATGCGATCCAGGCCGCTTGGCTCTGTGAATCCGATTCGAACCTGATCTTCTCAAATGCGACCTGCATCTGAACGGCCAGGTCGCATTCATCCGACCAGAACGTCATTAATACTCAACAAAGGTCAAGGTTTAAGGTTGGTAAAGATCGCTAGATGAGCTCCAGCGCTAATATCCATGTTTACTTCCATAAACACGGAGCACGCTGGCTAGCTGTGGCGTCGATGCAGCTGTCTGAATGCAGTTCACACAGGAGATCACATACTCGCTACACGCCCCCAGTGAAAGGCACGCTCGTTGCTAGCGCAGTGGCGATATTTGTGCAGTTATCATGGCGGGACCAGCGAGAAAACAGCGAAAGCCCATGTCGGAAACATATCAGATTTTCAAACTCGAAAACTGGAACAAAATAGTCACTTACCGCAGTAGACGTGGTGATTGGTTGCGTTCGCCTGTCTGCTACGCAAAAAAACAACCTTGCCTGGCTTGACGGAGAAACCAGGAGAACAGCTGAGCATATTTACGACAGTGCACTTTTACTTTCGCCCTCTGGGGGGAGCCTCGCTGGAAAATCAACACCGGTTGCATAGTATACCTTTAAGGCCTGCAGTGTGAACGTAGCCTTACGCAGCTGCTTCTCTATAAACACGTCTTCCTTCCACTCTATTTCCCATCAATATTCCTTTTTGCAACTTTTTGAACTTTATAACAGCTCTTAATGGGATTAAAACAAAGTTCGTCTCTATTTAAGACATCAGAGAATGACTTTGCTGTATCAGAGTCCTGCAGGTTCAGCTCTCCAACAGATTCAAATGAGGTCAGATAGTGGTCTGCTGAAGGCTAAATGATTAAAATATAAAACATGCTGAGCCATGGGGACCTACGGAAGAAGTACGAGAAAATATCTCATAATTAATAATCTAATAATAATTAGATCTTATCTCCTAATTATTAGATATTTTCTCATATTACAAGATAAGATCATATTGAGATCTTTTCTGCTAATTACCAGATCAGTATCTCGTAATTCTGAGAAAAGATTTCATAATTACGAGATACTGATCTTGTAATTATGATATAAGCTGTCTGATTTTTTTTCTTTGGTGAATGCAATACGCTTCAGCAGGAAACAGCATCAATGAATGCTGGAAAAAGGAGCAAAACTTTGTTTCCATAAACTGACTTTTTCCTTCCACTTAACTTTCCTCACTTCCTGTTAGATTCTGGGCTTTTAAAACCAAACTTCAGGCTTATCTTCTCCTTATCGCCGCCCTTCAGAGCGTCTGTATTTGCACTGTCTGTGACTTTTAATCATCTTAATGTCCAGAAAATCAAGAAGTTTCAGAGGTGTTGGTTTTTTAGAGCGAAGACTTAGAAGCATTAATGGCTGTTATGCATGTTGTGTTTATCTCCACAGCTCATGCAGGCTGTGCAGCCAGTAGAAGCTCTTCCATCTAACAGTGCTTTGCATGTGCAGCAGCTGATAGTGAAGCTCTGGAGGCTGCAGACTTTTCTGCTCCAGCAGCGCAGCCCTGCGCTCCCAGGCTATGACTCATCCCGGCTGCCAGTCACTGCTGCTGGACACGACCGGACCTCCTCACCGAGCAGGAGCCTAAACACCTGCCTGCTCCCCCCGCAGCAGAAAGCCTCACCTCTCTGTGATGAAACTACTCCGATGCTGCCGTCAGGTGCGCGCTGCTGCCGGGCCGCTGGCTCTCCTCTTCCCTCTCTCCTGCCGGACGTCGCATCGCCTCCCCGGTTGTGATGGACGGGAGGCTCCGCTGCTTCGGAGGAGGAGCGCTCAGTGGCTGAGGACCTCCGTGGGAGCAGCGGCTCTGATGGATGTGGCACCGTTGGCTTCAGGGGTGGGGGACCGACGCTCACGATGCCTTCAGGGACTACACGTAAAGTCGGATTTCCAAGCTCTCGGCGGGAGAAGCGCTTCTCTGTTACCATGGTGATTTAAAGGCACAGTGCTTTTGTCTTATTTTATAAGAGGGATCCATCCATGGCTGCTCAGTGGAGCAGTGGGTAGCACTGCTGCCTTGCAGCAAGAAGGTTCTGGATTCAATTCCCGGGGTGTTTCTGCATGGAGTTAGCATGTTCTCCCTGTGCATGTCTGGGTTCTCTCCAGGTACTCCGGCTTCCTCCCTCAGTCCAAAAACATGACTGTTAGCTTAATTGGCTTCTCTAAATCCTCCTTAGGTGTGTGAGTGAATGGTTGTTTGTTTCTATGTTGCCCTGCGATGGACTGTAGACCTGTCCAGGGTGGACCCTGCCTCTCTGTCTGTGGGGTCGGTACCTTTTTTCCAGATGTTCCAAAATAAATTTTTTTTTTAATCACTGCAGGCTTTATACTAAAAAAAGAAGCCGAGCGACCCCCATTCCAAAGGGGGGGAACCGTTAATCCGTTTCTATTTGCATGTTTTCTAAACTAAAACCAGGCTTGTTGGGCTGCTGGATAAAACCTGGAACTAAACGCTATTTCTGACATTTTGAATTGAATTTTTTATAGAATTTTTTATTTAGAGGAGGAAAGCGGGGACGAAGATGTTGTGGAAGAGGACGCCAGGGCGGCAGAAGCTTGGTTTGGTGTAGAAGGCTTCCAGCCGTACATGTTTGAGCCCTTGCCTCGCAACGCTGCCAGTTCTGTTAGCTCTACGCCTGCCGAAGACACAGACGTCCATCCCCGTGGACACTGGGACGCAACTCAATGGGAAAGGAAAGGATTCTGGTTTCAGCCGTTGCGTATATTAGCTGCGACATATGAATCAAGATGCTATGACTGAAAACATTTGATTGACAGATGACCGTTGATATATGATTGGCTGAATTTAGGTGTTCAGGCTGACGTAGAACTAACTGGCCTGCAGAAGGTAATGAAAAAACCAAAGATTTTAAGACAGGATTTTTTTTAAAATAGAAATTTTCTAACTTTTGGGACAATATTGTCTGATAAAGAGAACATTTATATACATGTTTAAGCCAGAAGGATTTAACATTTAAATATGATTTCCCTACGACTTTAACTTTTCTTCTGGAATCTTCTTCTTCTTGTGTTTGTTTGGCAGTTGGCGAACCACTTTAGTTGTGCATTACCACCAACGTCTAGTACGGAATGTGGAAAGTAATGGATTAAACTTTAAATAAAATCCTGATATAAAATGAAATTCTTTTAAACAATTTGGTCCTATTTAAAAATCTTAGAACCGTGTATATCTGTTCGCTTCCTGAATTTCTTTTCAATATATCAATTATATCAAACGTTTCCTTAATTTTCTCAAATTGTTTCATTTTTCTCACAATAATTCCATTTTCCTGTATTATGTTTTTACACTGTGAATTTAACCTTGTTAATAACTTTCTTCCATTTTTTGTTTCCCCAAATGACTTTTTTTCTATCCCATCGTTTCTGCCATTCGTTCTTTAATTTTTGTTTGCCTCCTTCCTGGTCCCAGCTCCTAAAGAGGCCCCACTGGTTAGGTGTAAATGCCAAACACCTGTGGAGCCACACCTGCCATTCACAGCCTGCAGCCAGAGAGCAGCTAAAAAATAAACAACCTGCACACAGTCTGAGTATGACTTACCCCCCCTTAATGGATGCCCCCTGCAGTCCATCCAGGAGAAGATGCAACGAAGATGAGAAATGGATCTAGAACAGAGGAGGACATTTCCAGTTGCCGCTATCCTGCAGCTTTTAGATTTGTTCTTGTCAAACACTCCTAAATCAAATGGCTGAATCGCCTCCTCAGTATGCTGCCAGTTTCTGTAGTCCTCTTAGTCATCTAATTACTGGATTCAGGTATGTTGCACCAAGGACACCTCTAAAGGTTGCAGGATAGTGGCCCTCAGGAACTGGAATATCTATATATATATATATATATATATATATATATATATATATATATATATTATAATTAATAATAAGTAAGTTATTTATACTAAGTAATTTATAATAAGTTTCTTCTTCCCACTCCCTTTCTGGTCTGTTTTTTTTTTTTTTTTTTTTGTTATAAAATGACTGAAAAACTTTGAATTGATAAACTGGCGTTCACTTGTATGTTTCAATGCATGTAATTGCCTGAAATGAACAAACAAATAAATTATTTTAAAAAATGAATAAAAAGAAACTCTTGCTTTTCATGATTGAATTATTAGAAGGAACCACACATTTTTTTTGAGGGGGCGCGGGCTTCAATTGTTTATCTTTTTTAGCCAATTCAAGTTTGATATTAAAATAAACAGAAATGTTGTAAAAATATTTTATGTACGAGTTTGGGGATGACAACTGATTTTCAAAACAACAATGGAATAAAATCTATGGAAGAGGATTAGGGCCACTGGGGAAAAAAAAAAAAAATTAACTGATTTTTAAAGTTTATTTCAGTTTACTATGGCAAAAAAGTCAGAATTCTGACTTTATTTTCTCAGAATTCTGACTTTTTTTCTCAGAAGTCTGACTTTAATCTCAGAATACTGACTTTTTTCTCGGAATTCTGCCTTTTTTCTCAGAATTCTGACTAAATTCTGGCAATAAAAAAGTCAGAATTCTGAGAAAGTCCCATACTAAACTGAAATCAAATTTTAAAATCAGTAAACTTTTTTTTTTCCAGTGGCCCTAATCCTCCTCCTTAAAAAGCAGATAGGTTCAAACTATTAATTTATTTATTTTTTGCAACCGTTATTAAACGTAATTTGCTCGGTTTCCGCTTGGGGGCGGTAAACAAGCTTTGAGGAACCAAAGAAAAAGAAAGACACGCCTTTCCTGTCAGGAATTGGCCAATCAGGAGTCTCCATTCCGGACGGCGCTGTGCCTTGCTGTGCCGCTAAGCTAATTTTCTGACAGAAAGCTAAAAACAAACCTCATAAACCGACCGCACCTTCTGGTTTCCTGCTCCGAACATCTCCAGGAGGATCAGGGTCGGACTTTAGTCCAGAACCGAACCATGGTTGGTGTTAAAGTGATCAGCAGCGACCCGGACTTCCAGCCGGAGTTAGCGGCCGCCGGCTCCAGGCTTGCCGTGGTGAAGTTCACAATGGCCGGGTAAGGATCCCCACAACCCCACTGGGAGCTGCTAACCGGGACCTGTCTGCCTGTTCTGGGAACCAGAAAGACCCGGATGTAGCAGATTTAAAGAACTAAATGATATGGTTGCTGTAGTAGATTTAATTAGATGTTCTTTGACCAATGCTGCTGTTAGCTGCTAGAAGCTAACTAGCTGTGCTGCTTACCATGACTGTGCACTATTACAGTAAGTTAGCTGCTGAGGTGTAGCGCTGCTGTTACCAAAGAGCTTATTCAACATGTAATAATATGTTGATAAAAGCTGTAAAAAAAAAAACAGTCGATAGAAAAGTTCAATCAGTCCTTTTAAAACGATCAAAGATTCCCTGCTTTCATTAATAACATCTAAACTTTTCCACACTTCCAGTGAGCTAAAGCCTCTGAGACTCAGCTGGGAAATGAAACTGCCATTATAACATTACAAAATAATTAGTATTGAACCGATACCAGTATTGGGCGGGGCCCCGATCCAGCACTTACCTGGTATCGGTATCGCCGGTTACCAACCAATAGGGCACCGATATCATTCTGAGAGGCTAAAGTTTCTTCAACTATTGTCACCCATTACAGGTAGGCAATGAAAAGTTCTACTGGATTCACTTTGTTTTAGTCTTTTTCCTGCTTCACAAAGGAAGGCAGCAGCTTGACATGAAGCCATGATGGAAATTATTTTACATCCCAGTAGTCTGCAGTTCTTCATAGATACACACACATTAATTTAGAACAGATGGTATCGAACGATTCTGCACAGCCAGGTATCGGGGCCAAAAATGGAGTCGGCTCAACACTAAAAATAATGAGCGTTTAGAAATATTCCACCTTGAATTGATATTATTTAAGCACCTGTTTAGCTCATTGCTGTGCTCCATCCTGGTTAGAGATCTGATAATATTTACCAATTTCGTTCAGTTTGTTTGGATTGTTCTTGAGCTTTATGGCTTTATGCTCAGAAACCAGGTCGTCTGGGTGTGTGTCGCAGTTAATATCAGATATGCCTCTCTGATTGGTCAGTTCTACATCCGCTCTACACTATATTTCCTGATTGGTGCCTAATGGCAGGAACTCTGGCTGTAGCGCCGTCCACAGCGCCTGGTACACCGTGGACACTATCTTGGACACCGTGCAGGACGCTAGTTTGTAGCTCTGAGCGACGGTCTGTTGGTTTGCACCCGAAGCCAAAACACGCAGCGCCACGGCCAGTCTTTGGGGAACACTCACAGGTGAAGTGTGTGTCGTCTGGCGTTGGATGAGGGGTTGCAGACAGCGAACAAGCTCGTTAAACCGACACACAGGCGCCCACAATCCTAGCTAGTTCCTGATTGGCCCTCTGGCGTTGTGGCGTGGAACAACAGCACAGACCACGCTTCAATATTCAGCATAAATCAAAGACATCTGCTTCATACCTGCGTCATACACTGCTGCCAGAGGATAACCAGCCCTTACAGAACCAATGCATGATGCAGCCACCACCGTGCTTTTTTTGTAGATATGGGTTTTTAACTTTTATGGAAATATCACAAACAAAATCAGCAGTTTTGTCAGACCGTAAAACATCATTCCATGTACTTATACTAGAATTAATCGTGTTTTTGATAAAGTTACTGAGGCTTGGATGTTTATGAGAAAAGGGTTCAGACTGGACAGAAGATTCCTACGTCAGCCACCTGCCTGAACTCTGCAGGTCTGCTGTGGCCGCTCCTTAAACCATAAAAATATGTTAAAATCTGACATTTATAGCCTATAATCTACATCCAAACAGCTCGTTTAGGATCAGATCAGATCAGAGGTGAAGAAAGGTCTGAATTTGGCTCATTTTATAACATCAGAGTTAAGCAGAGGAGGTTTTAACCTGATTTTCCCCCTTCTTTCTGCAGCTGTCGGCCCTGCATCAGAATAGCTCCAGCTTTCAACATGTTCAGCAACAAATATCCTCAGGTGGTCTTCCTGGAGGTGGACGTTCATGTCTGCCAGGTAAATCCTTCACTCTCATATTTTATTCTTTTATTTCTGGTTCTGTGGTGCTAGAAGCTGCGTCTGCAGCAGTAAGTTTGAATGTGATGCAGAGTTTCTCTCATCCAAAGTGCCTCAAATATACCTACAGCACTGACATTTTGTCAGATGTATTTGTCAGCGTATTCCAGCGTTTTAGGAGATTCTGGGACGTCAGGCAGACGCTGGATAAATCAGCAAGGTGGGACAGGGGGCCTAACTTTATAAAACCAGTTGGGACGCCTGTTTGGGGTAGTTTTCCTGTTGGATCAGCCAACTGTAACCATCTTCCAACTATTCAGGTTGATTAGTATTATTAGGAATTAGAGGTGAGTATTGGCATGAGTGTTGCGATTCGATACATATTGCGATACTTGGGTCACGATACGATATTATCACGATATTGCAGTATCACTATATATTGCCACATTTTCCCCAGCTATCAAAATCAAATGATGAGATAAAACAGCAAGTGCTGTATATTTTCATCATAAAATATTGATTAGGTATTATTATCCATGTTGTTTGGGGTTTTCCTCCACTGTGACTGCCTCAAATACAGATTTAGTGCTGCACGCACAGTTAAAGGGCTCCACAGCGTTTTCTGCCAGAGTGGTGGTGCAGAGGTAGCCCATTTTCCCATCAATGTTTTATATAAGTGAAAGATCGATATTATATTGGGCAGCCGAATATCACGATATATCGCCAAAACGATTATTTCTCACACCCCTATTAGGAACCAAACAGGCCCAGATCATGACACTGCGACCAACATGATTGCAGGGTTCTCCATCTTTACCTCATCTGGCCGTGGATCTTTTCTCTGGAAGACATTTTTCTCGTCCATGTAGATAGATGCACGTTTCTGCAGGGCGAAGGCGCTGAAGATCGAGGATGATGAGGGGATGTTGGAGCCAGAATGATGATGATGTAAAACCTGCTTCACCCTGGATGGCAGCGCTGAGGTTCAACGCACTTTCCAGTTCACCAGATCATCCAGTCAGATTGATTCAAAGTTTTCTATCTAAGGAAAACCAGCTGATTGCATCGACTCATTGACTCTTCAGCAATCCCTCACACTAAGCATGCTTGTAGCGACAGTGGAGAGGAAAAACTCCCTTTGAACAGGAAGAAACCTCCAGCAGAACCAGGCTCAGTGTGAGCGGCCATCTGCTGAGGCCCACTGGGGTTCAAGGAGACAGAAGCAGACATAGAAAAAGAAGCATAGATACAAAAGGCAACTGTCAACCAGCTCCACAGGCGGCCCCGTCCAGGAAACACACAGCCAGGCAGACGAGCTCCGAGCCAGCTCCCATGTCAGAGGATGAAGAGAGCACATCCAGTTAGTCACAGTCAGAGAAACAGGACTACACTGGAAAACGGGCCAAGCTCCAACATGGTGCAGAAAGTTAAAGTGGTTTGGGAACTGATCGATCAGGCTAAAGTCCTTCCTGATGCTCCACAGACTGAAGCGCAGCAACAGAAACTAATTGGTTCTTGTTTTTCTTCTCTAGGGAACCGCGGCGGCCAACAACATCTCAGCAACGCCCAGCTTCCTGTTCTTCAGGAACCGGGTTCGGGTGGATCAGTATCAGGGAGCAGACGCCGCGGGCCTGGAGGAGAAGATCAAACAGCACACAGAGAACGACCCGGGAAACAGCGAGGACTCCGACATTCCCAAGGGATACGTGAGTTGAAACATTGGCCTCCAGATTGCGCCATGGCCCAGCTGTGCAGGTTGCTGGGAGACCGAGAGAAGCTGGGAATCTTTCTGGCTGCTATTTGAATATGAAACGTGTCGCATTGCGAAACCGATGGCCTTTCATTCTGTTCAGGGATGAAGAGGATTTATTGATTTCATGAATATTTTCTTTGAACCCTTGAAGGTCAGCAATGAATAATCAATTTATTATTTAAACCTAAAACTAGCAGATGAAGGAAAGAAGTCCAAACTTAAAGTGCTCTTAACATGTTTAATAAGTTATATCATTACATTATATCTATTGATTATCGATTATGTCTAAAAAAAAAGGGGGGGTATAAAGGAGTGAGAAATAATTGAATCATACCTCTCCTTCCTATAAAACAAAGATCAACGACTTCCTCCGATTATAAATAAGATAAAAGTGAATTTTCTCAGTTTATTGAGGTTAATCAGAATATTTAAAATGGTTCTTGATTTCAGATTTAATGGAAGATTGATGTTGATTCATTTTACTTTATTTACTTTGATGTTTGAGTCTAGCTTTAGCTTCAGATAAAATGTGAAAATGTAATCTGAGCCTTAAAGGAAAAGTCTGATCAGCAGGAATAATCAATAGTTTGTTATTTATACCCAAAACTAATACTTTTGCAAACATGGATGCCTCCAGTAAAGCACATTCACATGAAAATTACTCTGAATTAAAAACACTGATCATTTATTGACCAGGATGGAATCATTTTATTACTTTTATGCCACTAGTGGCTCATTTTTCTGGACAGTAGGCTGACAGGAAAGGGGGAATGAGAGACATGCGGCAAAGGACCACAGGTTGGACTCGAACCCGGGCCGGCCTCGTCGAGGACTAAGGCCTCTGTAGATGGGTCGTTTGTGCTAACCACTGCACCGCTGAAGCACGCTCCAATGATTTCATACTTAAAGTAGTTTCAGAACTTTGAATTCTGAATGTGAGCGGACTTTTCCTTTAAACAGTCCCAGTTCAACTCAGGGTTTGGATGTTTGGTGTTAAAATCACCCAGAAACCTGAACTCACCTTGATTCTCCTGCTAAAAACTAGCCTGGGTGCCATTCCGAACTTAGTCCCGCCCACAACGTTTGAGGTCGGGAAGTTCGGTCTGGCATTGCTCAGTAGTAGCGCGAGTATTCTCGCACAATATCTGGCGGGCCAATCAAATTGTCAGGGCGGGCTTTATACGATGATGGACAGATGATCAACAGTAACGTAATCAACCACGTGACCAAAGCGCGCTTGGGAGACAACAACAATGGCTGCCGCTGGAGAGTTGAGGTGTGTAGATTCTGCTATTAGGTCTGTTCTAGAAGATATCGACAGCAAATTAATTTTAAAAGAGGAACAGAGAAACGCGATCAAGGCATTTGTTGAAAAGAAAGATGTTTTTGGCATCCGTCCTACGGGATTCGGCAAAAGTTTAATGTATCAGCTGGCTCCCTTGGTCGCTTAACAGACGTCACGCACTCCGTTGCTCTTATTGGTTGTAGGTCTATCCAATTGAGTGCAGAGGCATTTTTTTCCTGGTTGTTCGAAACACGTCCCATAATCACAGCTCTATGGAGCAGCATCAGACTCATTCTGACTAGAATTCAGTAGGACTACGTCAGGCTAGTAAAAACCTGCCGATTAAAGATTTCTAGGAAATGATGTCAGATGATGAATGTTTACACATCCGACCAGTTAGGAACTTCTTCAGGTACCGATGTTGAACCAGGAGTCAAACATAAACCCAAAGCTTGGAGACGGAATAGAACCACATTTGATTGGATGCGTTTGTCTGTGTCGGTCAGATGGACCTCATGCCTTTCGTCAACAAAGCCGGCTGCGAGTGCCTCAACGAGAGCGACGACTGCGGCTTCGACAACTGCCTCATCAAAGACTCGTCTTACCTGGAGTCTGACTGCGATGAACAGGTGAAACGTCAGAGTGAGAGAACTTTTCTTCCGCTTGGTTCTCCCTCTATTAACTCAGTGTTTCCTCCTCAAGCTGTTGATAACCATGGCCTTCAACCAGCCTGTCAAGCTGTTCTCCATGAAGCTCCAGTGTTCAGATTTAGGTGAGTTTTCTTCTTTCCTGCAGAAGCCAGGCCCTAAAATCCAGGAATTCACCTTCTTCCGCATGTTTCCTCCTCAGCTCAGGCCCCAAAGGAGATGAAGATCTTCATCAACCTTCCTCGGTCGATGGGCTTCGACGACGCTGAGCGGAGTGAAGCCACCCAGACCCTGGAGCTGTCTGAGGAAGACTACAAAGACGACGGTTTGATTCCTCTACGCTACGTCAAGTTTCAGAATGTCCAGAGTGTAACGGTGAGGACCTTTAAACGTTCTCATGAATAGATTACTCCGGGAAATGGGAAAGAAAGACGGAAAACAAATGTCAGCAGAAAATACAGATATTGAGAGCAGCAGGGGAAAGAATCAGAGAGAGGAAAAGTGGTCCCTATGTCTTCCAGCAGCCTAAGCCTATAGCAGCATAACTAAAAGTAGTCAGAGTGACTGATAACTAAAAGATCTGCCTCCCATTCTACTTTTAGAAATTCTGGGAACCACTAGTAAACCTGCAGATTGAGAGCGAAGTGCTCTGTTAGGAACATATTCCTCATAGTAGAGAATCCTAATGGAAGGATCAGGAGTTGGTTTTACACCATGAAATGCTGGTGAAGATTCTCAGGCATCCAGGTCAGAGACATTCCAAACAGTTCAAATCAATCCTCTGGACTTTGTTTCCAAGTTTGAAGATGTTTCTCTTCCATCCCGGAAGATTTTTTAATTCAAAGTGTCAGAAATAGCGTTTAGTTCCAGGTTTTATCCAGCAGCCCAACAAAGACTTTTGTTGGGCTGCTGGATAAAACCTGGAACTAAACGCTATTTCTGACATTTTGAAAATGTTTGAGTTTATGAAAATTTATGATTTTTTGTTAATTTAATATGGTGTGCTGGAGGTCAAACAAAGATTCATTATGTTTCCACAATGCTGTAAACATTTGTATAATAAATAAATGCAAACATTTCCTTCAACGAAAGCTTGCGTCACAGCCATAGAGGTCAGAGGTCAGAGCCTGCAGCAGGTTTCAGGTAGGTAGCTGCTGTAAACAAAGCGGTGGGCGTGTCTCCATGGATCCCAAAGGGGGAAAAAGGAAGATGGTTGATGAGAGCAGAGGATTCAGAGAAGAATGGAGCGAATCGTTTGCTTTCATTACTAATCAGGAAGGATTGCCTGCATGTTTGCTTTGGAAGGAGAAGTTATCAAATAATAAGAAGATTAATTAGGAAAGGCATTTCCAGGGACGGCTAAATCTGCAGGACACCACCAAGCTGGGAGGGAGAGAAAAAGACCGATTGCAGAACTTCTGGATAAATTAGAGGAGATCACCTCACCTCATGCTGCCGTGTGACATTTGTTCCAGGATCAACCTTTAATCATGAATGATTATTTCATATTTAAGCCCACGAAGTCATTGTGTATGGTGGGCTAACACACTTAGAGCTACTCTCAGAGAAGACTTTCACATTTTTGTGGCTCCAGACAGATTTATTTTTTGTTTTTTCGTCCGAAATGGCTCATTGAGCAGTTTGGGTTTCCGTGTTGCTACCCGATCCGTACATCCAGGTTTTCATAAAAAATGTAATTATGGTTTTAAAATTACTTATTTCTATCCTTAACTCTCTAAAGAATGCTAATACACATAAAAAAATGTTTTATGACTTTTCTGAGACAATTTTGATGTTTTTTCCATTTTCTCCGTTAAACTTCTTCTCTGACGTCATCATGGGTCACGATCAGAGCAGTAAATCTGATTAAACCGCGTTTATCTGCATTCTGGTTGTTTCTTTCTTTAGATTACGCACTATATAGCATAATGCTAACATGAAAGGAAAACATAAAACTCAAACAGACCAGATTTATGTTTAAATCCACAGCTGATAAAGTTAGCTCCAGGAAGTAGCATAGCTTCCCATTTCCTGTACAGATCAGGAGCAGAGGGATAAAACAGAAAGGATTTTAAGGCTTTATATTCTCAGAAAATACATTATTAACCTTTAACACATTATAGTTTAGTACATTTACTATTTTGGGGGAGAAAAAACATCATTTAGGCCTTTTTTTTTTTTTTATAAAAAATCGAGGGCGACCCGGATGAATATCTGGAGGCGCAGATGAGCTGATGATGCAGGACGGATCGGGTAGCGACACGGCCGACCTCTGCTCTATATGAGGCGGTAAAGAGAAGCGACCGAAGCTAATAGAGGAAAGAATTCAGTTAGCAAAGAGCTGCAATAACTAAACAGGCCAACAGGAGGCAGCTGAGGAAGGGTTATGATCAGCCGTGAATGAAGGATGTCTGTAGAAAGACATCTTTCGCCCTCGCCCATCATCATCATCATCCAGCGTCTAACCGAGCCCCCCCCTCCCCTTCCTCTCTTCTCTAGTTGTTTGTCAAGTCAAACCAGGGAGAGGAGGAGACGACAAAGATCAACTACCTGACGTTCATCGGCACCCCGGTTCAGGCCACTAACATGAACGACTTCAAGAGGGTAAGGAAGCGCCGGCGGCGGCGGTCCCTCATTCAGGTGTTTGGAGCGTCTGCCTCAGCAGTCACCTGTTCCCCCTGCAGGTCGTCGGGAAGAAAGGCGAGAGTCACTGAGCAGCAGAACCCAGTCCAGGGAGGATGAAGAGAAGAAGAGGAGGCTGCGGGAGGAAACCATCCGCAGCGACCGCCATCTTCCCTCCTGCTGCGGCGTTCAGACCTCATTTATATTGTAACTCTGTTGAAATCGCTGTAAATAAAATCCAACCCTTTTTCAAAGGCACCATCTTTCAGGTGGCTTGATTCAGAGCAGCAGACCTAAAGTGCTCTTAAGACTTTTAATAAAAAATTAAATTACATCCATTCTGTCTTAAAAAAGGTATAAAGAAGTGAGAAATAATTTAATCATTCCTCTCCTTCCTATAAAATAAAGATTAACAACTTGTTCTGATATAAATCAGATAAAAATGATCCAATGAAAGGGAATCTTCTCAGTTTAATGAGATAAATCAGAATATTTAAAAGGGTTATAGATTTCAGACTAGGTGGAATTTTGATGCTGATTCATTTTAGTTTTTATTAACTTTGATGTTTGAGTCTCAGTGAATAAAAACCTTGTTTAGCCTCAGATAAAATGTGAAAATGTCATCTGAGCCTTAAAACAAGGTTTCACAAACATCAATCTTTGTACTAAAATATTATTTCTGTGATGATTTATGGACATTGAGATCTAAAGAGAAGCGCCATCTGCTGGTCAGGTGCTGTAATTCAGTTAAAGGGTGGAGTCAGAGTAAAAAACATGGAAGAGGGCAGGAAGTTGAAGGAGATTCTGCTGGGAGTTGCAGGGAAGTTGGCTGCTGGTGTGTTACTGGGAGAGGCCATTTTAAATGGCTGCTACTGCATGATGCCCAAGTTGCTGAGATGAGGTAAACTTTGACCTTTCTTCATGGCGTAGAGCAGAGAAACTGTTCTGAGTGATGAATAATTTATCGTTAAGTGTTCTCTCCTGTTGTGTTTTTACACAATGGAGGCAACAAATCGCGGATCGTTTTCTTCCTCCACCGTTTAACTGGTCCTGATCGGACTGCAAAGCCCCTTCCAGAATACCGAGGAGATCCTAAAGGATGAGCTGCAGCTGGAGGCAGAGCGTCACAATCCTCAACACCGGAGATAGATCCAGAACATCTAGAACTGGCACGGTTCTGTGGGGATCAAGTTCTGAGGGATTTGGAAATCAGTTCTGTTCGTGGAAAGTTTAGTTGAATGAAAAACTGCTGTTAAAAGACGAAGCAGCGGCTAGAAAAACTGAAGCCTTGAGAGGATTTTTAAGCAAAGTCATCCAAGAATTTAAGCTTCACAATGAAGGCGAATACGACCGATTCCGACAAACTTACTCAGCAATATTCGAGTAAAAGTTTTGGAGAGAAAAAAAGGAGTATTTCCAAAAAAGTTAAAATCAATCCACTGGAGTTTGTTCCAAAGATTGAAGACGTTTCTCTTCCCATCCAGGAAGATTTTTCAATTCAAAATGTCTTTTTTGGAATGAATATAACCTGGATGACTGAGAATCTTCTCCAGCAGGAAACCTTAAGGAGTATTTTTACTGCACTGCTCTTCTGGCTTTAACTTTGGTAATATTGTTGTGAATTTTTAATTTTCCTTCAGTAAAAATTTCAGGTTACTTTGCTACACAGTTAATTGAGATCAGGTGAAAATACAGGAAACGGCAGCTTCTATCAGTGGAAGTTCTATAATCTGTTCTGACATATAAACAGTTGTTAGGGTCAATTTTGGTTTTATGTTTTATGGAGAAGGGAAAACAGATCAAGCATGAATTAGTTATTTTATTATTAGATTATTTGTATTTTATATGTATTGCAGAACTCTTTGTTCTGTCAGAGCTGACGGTTTCCTGAATCTGTCCGCAAACTAGAAAACTATCCAGGATTCATGGAGATGTGGCTGCAGAGCTGCAGAAGTCCTCCTCCCATAAAGATCTCACAGCTGCTCAATCATTTTATCCTCATTTGGATTGAAAATATTTAGAAATAATAATAAAAAGGGGGTTTTGATTTGTTTTTGCGAACATTTCCAACATTAGAGCCTGGTACTTTGTATCTACAACTAAACAGTAAAATTTTACCCAACTCTTCACATATTCCAACTGTTATACATTCTTATAAACTAATAAATCATCATTCGGCCCTTATTGCGTGGTAATCAGCCCTGTTCGTTCCTCCTTAGTTACAATCATGGAAAGTAGTCAGAGTCTAAACTAATTACAGACACTTTGGTTAAACAGTAACATGTTATGAACCTGGAGAAAGAATGTCTGGTCAACAAACAGCCTCATGCAGGGGAAATATGAGGCCTTACGGGGGAAACAGGCTGAGTGAAAACTTTTATAGTGACTAAATAGGATAAATTAATATATAAAATAAGAGAAACTAAATGTTCCCACCACAGGTGATAATTATAAGTGTTATTTTAATGACCTCTGGCTGTGAACAGCAGAGGGCGCTGTAGTTCAGCGGTTTTTATTTTCTTTTTTTATCCTAGCAAATGTTGAGAAAAAGGAAACAAATTATTAAAATATCTGAAATCACATCTTGGATTGTTGAATTAGAGCTGGAATCTCTGAATTATTGGAAAACATTTTGTTCCTCCCTCTACTTTCTGTCAAAGTCCACTGATCTCTGTTTATTCCCTGATTGCTGATTAGTAGTAGGGGTTAAAGTGAAGCCACCAGCAGCCATATTGGTACTCCCTAGTTAGACCGGGCTCAGTGTAAACAATCTGTGTGCTGCAGCATCGAACAACGATGATGTTCTCATTTTCAGGGACTGAAGACTTTTAAAATAAAGATAAATTCATCACTTTGACACAGACTGGCTGTTTCATAGCATCAGTAGATTACTTTGACTAGGCCCATTACATTGCAGAGTCATTATGAAGTCAATAAATCATGTAATATAACATATTATACAATCCATCACAATAAAATTAATGTGTTAATGAAGCAGAATAATACAGATGAGCCAAACGTGCTAAACTGATGATGTAATAAACATGGATTTATTACATTATTATGGGAATTACATATTACATGTCTGCTAATGCATGTTCTATATATATATATATATATATATATATAGATGGATTTATTGCTTAGTTCATCCACTGACTGGGAAATGACCAGTGGAACGTCTTCCTGCAGACAGAAACCTGCTGGTTTTAGCAGCTTAATGCTGCACAGGGAGGCATTCTGACTGGGTGTCTCTGTTGGAGTGGGGAGTACCAAGATGGCGGACTGTGGATTCACTTTTTCTTTTTCACTTTCAAGAGACTCCTGTTTTCTTTTTATTTAAAAATAAATAAATAATCATAATCTGTCCTTTTTGGGTAATTTCTATGCTGAAGTTCTTTCCAGGTGGTGTAGAATCTATAGCACGTAGTTCTACGCATCGGTACATCAGGAGGTTTCTGAAAGTTAAAGGTTCTTTAAAATTAGTCTAAAATTAGACCGAAATGTTTTCATAATTTGTATTTTTGAGTACTCATGTACTTTCAATAGAGAGTATTTCTCTTTAGTAGATGTTTGACTGAGTAACTTTTATTTGCAGTAATTTTACTGAAGTAGTACTATTGAGTACTTCACCCCCCGCTGCTGCTACCACATAGATCCAAACAGGAAGTGGAAGTGTAGCTGTGACCTAAGCAGAGAGGCGTCTCCTGCCTGTTTGGGCCTGTTTTCAGTCCTGGGGACTCGCTCTGCAAAGGAGGAACCAACCAGTTCCTGTTTGCTGCGTTTCTTCTCCTCTCTGATCCTCAGACCTTCATTAAACCTCATTCCAGTCTGCAGGTTGGGCCTCGCTGAGGCCTGGAGAGCTTCAGATTCCTGCAGTGGTTTTCCTTTCACAAATACTGAGATCTGGTTTCCTGTTAAGAACCGATGCAGGTTGAATGGCAGCGATTTCTGCCGACCTTCAGCAGAACTTTGAGGAACCCAAACACCAGCGTGAAGGTCGTCCCTCTGCTGGTTTATTGTTTCCTCACACAAAGAGAAAACCCTGAGAGCCATCAGGCCTCCCCTCCCTCCACGCCGCTTGTTTACCCTCCTCTTGGTTTCTGTCCTTCTTGTTTTCTTTGTTTCGCTTCTGAATCTGAGGAGCCAGTCCTGTAAACTGGTTCCAGCTGGAGTCCAGTCTCCATGTTTTAATGGAGCGCTGCAGGAGGGGAGTGTTGCTGTGGATCCAGGTCTGACCGGTTATTTCAGACCTCCAAAAGCAAACCTCTCAGTAATGAGTTCATCTCTGCCAGGCGCAGCCCTCCAGTCTGACTTGGAGCCAAACAGGTTTGTGACACGAATACAGCTCTGAGCTGACAGGACCTGCAGGGTTTCTGGGCCTGACAGGACCTGCAGGATCAGCGCAGGGAGGACAGTTTGATAGGAGGAGGAAGAAACCGTCCTTAGACACAAACAGCGTAACCAAAACAGGTCTGAAACAAAGATTCTCGATACTGTCCGGCGTCACAACATCTGATAAAGAAAAGCAAACACCCCTCAGACCGGTTAATACATTATCATCACTTCTATGAGAACAAACTGGAGATATGAGACTGAATCAGAGTCCAACTCATTTAAACTTTAAAGCTCAACCTTTAAACTGCAGGACAAAAAAGTAAGAAAATGTCTGGTTGGTGCTTTTGATCCCGTTAGATTTATGGAGGAGGTGTTAGCTGCAGCGCCGCAGCTACAGATTATTCCATTAATCCAACTGTTCTTTTCTATCAGTCAAAAAGTACTTTTAGTAAATTTATAAAAATTTCAAAAAGAGATTTGAGGAAAATAACATTTGTTTCCTTTCATCATTCATATTATTGATTATTTACTACTATACATCTACTAGAACTAAAATCAGATCAACGAATCCAAGTTTAAATTCTGCTTCTTTTCTGTCAATCTGCAATAAAATAAAGGACAGATTAAATGTTGTAGAATATATGACTTTATTATCTTTGTATAAAACAATATTTATTCAGTTAACTTTTATTTATAGAGAACTTAACAAACAAAAGGGCAGAATGGGTTAATTTTTAAAATAGGCTTAAAAACTGACCAAAAAGATTCAAACACCTAAAAAAAAAAAAAACTAAAACAGGAAGAAAAATCAAGGGAGATTAAAATGTTCTGATCAGATCTGACTCTGATTGATCGGTCAGAATCGGTCCGATCAGTCAGAGCCAATCGGTCAGAATCGATCGGTTGTGACTGATCGATTCTGACCGATCGGCTCTGATTGATAGGTTCTGACTGATTCACTCTGTGCGATCGGTTCTGACTGATCGGTCAGAATCGATCGGTTCTGATCAATCTTGTACCGTTTGAACAAAGTGTTTTTTCAGATCATTTATCATCCCGTTTCCTCTCTAACAATCTGAATAATGTTCTGATGAAAGAATCGCTGCTTCAGCCTCGATGCTCAGAGTGTTTGAACTGAAAAACCCAAATAAGAATCAAAGTGTTCAGATCCAGAACCGTGGAGGCCGATCAGATCCAGCTGGGACCTAAAACCGATGAGATTTATGTTTGAGTAAAGCGGCGATGGACGATGATCTGGAGACTTTCACCATCTGGGCCACCGTCTGCGGCCTCTGAGCCGAGGAGGCCGACGAGAGGTGATGGCGCAGGCGCCGGCGCTGCTTTGGCGGCTTCCAGTCGGGCTCGCTGCTCCCCGCCTCCTCGACCAGCGCGGCTTTAGGCGGCGCTCCGAGCAGCTGCAGGATGTCCGGCGATCTGTCGCTCAGGTACTGCCAGGGCTTCTTCCCCGCCATGTCCCTCAGCTTCACGTTTGCGCCGAACTTCTTCACCAGTAAGCGGATAATGTTCTTGTGGCCGTGGATGGCGGCGATGTGGAGCGGGGTCTGACCGCCCGTAGACTTGGCGTCGATGTCGAAGGTCAGGCCTTTCTGCTCCACTCCGTACCTGAAACCAAGAGCAGAGAGCAGCTGAAGCTTCCTGTCCGGCTGAGGGAAGGACGCACCCACCCAAATATCCACACCAACAGGGAGCTGGTGATGGATCGGTACCATCGCCGTCAGATGGCAGGACGCCGCCGCTCTTTCCTGAATCTTTGAAGGACATTTATTGCTTTATAGATGCTGTATAGAAATCCAGGAAGTTTTTTATATTTGTACTTTCTCTCCTCTCTACCACAGATGATACATTTTTGGGTCTATTCAGAACCAGAGATGGAAAATCCAAGTCCAGAATGTACCGCCATGTTTTCCTCCATCCTGGTCACATTAACAGTCTCTGCTGCAGACCTGGACCTGATCTCTGTACAGATGTTTTACTTCCTGGACCTGGACTGCTATGGAGACAGGTCCATCAAGGGGACAGGATACAGCGAAGGCTGCCTGATAAAACCAACTGGAAGTCGTTTTGAAAAGGGGAGCTAATTTGTTGGTTTATGCATAACCAGTTAGCAACTTAGTGCTAGCAGGTTCCCAATGGGAAATTCCAAGGAGGACGATGACTGACAGCTTAGGCACCTGGACAGAAATGTTTCCAAATGTTGCATTCAGGAACCGTAGGAAATTAAAGAACAACCTGGAACTAATCCATGGAGCTGAATTGGGACCATAAAGTTTGTTCAAAAAAATAAATAAATTGAAACTGGAAAAAAAATTGAAAACTAGAAAACAAGATTTTAAAATGAAAAAAAAAAAAAAGTAGATATTTTTTTCTATTTGAAAGAGCTGTGGGGGCGGGGCATAGGGATACATAGGGATATTTTGTCCAGGCCTTAGTCATTCATCAATTCACTCCACAGCTAATTTAAGCCCCGCCCCCACAGGTGTTTAAAACAGGAAAAAAATGCAATAATTAGTTTATTACAATTATAAAAATAAAAATCTTAATTTTAGTTTCAGCTTTTTTTGCTTCAAATCTGTCTATTCAATCTGATTGGATGATCTGGTTGAACTGGAAAGTGCCTTGAGATGACCTGTGTTGTGAATTAGCGGTATAGAAATAAACTGAATTGAATTGAATATTTTCCTTCTCAAAGAACTGTTTTCAGTAAAAAAAAAAAGTTTGGAATTTTTTTTTCAAAATGATTTCGAAACTTTATGGCTCTTATTTAGCTCCACATATCATCATATGGGTCTAAAAGCAGCCAAACCTGTCAGAGATAAAATGTAAAAGATAAAAAAATTATCCTCTGAGCTGAAAGTTGCTGTTTTCCTTCTCATTTAGAGTTAAACATCATTTCCTGCAGTTCAGTTCTTTTCCTGCTTTGTGTAATCCCAAACATCACCTGTGCATCTGGGAGCTCCAGAGAGCAGCTTACCACAGGGTGTTGAGGACTCGGTGGTCGCCATGTTTGGCGATCCAGTGCAGCACGGTGAAGCCGGAGATGAAGTCCTGCTTGTTGAGCAGCGAGGCGTCGTCTCTGAACAGCGTGTAGATGTCGGGCCAGGCGCCCGCCGCGCCCTTCACCATCCAGGCGTGCTCGTTGGCATCCAGAGGAAGCGGCGACTGTTGACCAGAAAAAAGACGTCAGACAGAAACACGGTTTGAGAGCTTTCCAAACATCCTATAGGATTTTGGCTTCTGCTTCCTGATAGGCCACCTTCCCAGCAGAGCCCGCCTCCTGCAGTCTGACATCTCTAAGATCTGTTCCTCTGACTCCAGGTCTAAACCATCTGGAAGAAGTCAGAGGGAGTCCTCCCTCACCTCCATTTTTGTTCTGTCCTTTTTGTGCAGTAGTAACAGTGCCGCAGCATGATGCTGTCACCGCCGTGCACGACCTTTGCAACACCCAAACTAAAAAATCTCATCCTGCAAAAAACATCCATTGTGAAGAAATGACACAAATGAGACATTTCAACCCCACCTCTCCAGCATAGTGAAGGTTCCTCTTGACTTCCTTGCTCCCCTCTACCTCCATCTTGGCCACAGGGCTGGGACAGCGAGGCGGCGTAGCGCAGGAAGACAGCGACGAGGATGACAGGTGGTGGGGAAGGCTCAGCGACGAGGAGATCCGCTGCAGGCGCTGCAGTCTGGCGGCCTCGATCTCTGAGCAGGGTTTCTCCAGGTGGAGATGGTCCAGGTCGGTTCCCAAGCTCTGACAATTGCGGTTCCTGATCCGGCTGCTCATCCGCCGAGCCGCGGATGGGCGGAGCTTCACATGTGGGGAGTTGATGGAGCCGTCGCTGGACTCTGCATCGTCATACAGATCAGCTGCAGGATGGAGGAAACTTTCAATTCTCTATTTACTACAGATATAAAGAACATTTTTTTGTTTTTATCTTAGAATGAAAACAAATATTGACTTCAAATTTAAAAATCAGGAAAACTTTTTTAAATCCAAACATCTGCTGATCTGGGCTGCAGCACCAAGGCTGCAAACTTATTGTTGTCATGGAAACATCAGCGTGTTAGGAACATGCAGTGTGGCTTCAGAGTCTGACGGCATCGACAACGTTAGCCAAGATGTTCCGGATCGTTTGTTGAGAAGGACCGCCTCTTTTTCTGAGGCTGGAGTTCCGGAAATCACTCTGGAAGAACTTCAAGGAGAACCCGGAACCCTAAAGGTCCTCCATAGCTGAGCAGAGGTAACCTGACCAGCTCCGTAGAGAGGAAGCCTGATGTGAACCTTCTTCTCCTGAGGTGGGGGCATCTTCTCTCAGATGGAGCGTCTCTGGGTCAGGACCAGGATCCGGATCACTAATCCAGATTTTTCTAATAAAAACTGATCAGGAATGGATTCAGATCAACAGAATAAAGTCCAGAAGTTTTACACAAACTTCAGCCGATGAGAACTGATCTATGATCAAAGGAAGAAGATGCCCCCTTTGCTCTGCTAAAATACAGGACAGACACCTGAAACTCAGAACAAACCGAAAACTAAAGCACCATCATTTCTAGAACATTATCAGCAGATGGCCGCTCACACTGAGCCTGGTTCTGCTGGAGGTTTCTTCCTGTTCAAAGGGAGTTTTTCTTCTCCACTGTCACTACAAGCATGCTTAGTGTGAGGGATTGCTGAAGAGTCAATGAGTCGATGCAATCAGCTGGTTTTCCTTAGATAGAAAACTTTGAATCAATCTGACTGGATGATCTGGTGAACTGTATCTATGACCTGAGATGACATGATGTGAATTAGAGCTATAGAAATAAACTGAATAGAATTGAATTACCACAGGTGTCCAAACTATTCATGTTTATTCCTCCAGTATAAATCCTGCTGTTTAAAAACACTTTTATAGAAGTTAGAGGATCAACTTCAACTTTTCACGCCAGTAAAAGTGTAAAAACATCATTTTTAAAACGACTTAAAGTAGAAAAGTAAAAGTAAAGCAGGAAAAACTGTTAATTCCAGAAGCTTTACTGCTCTACACTATTAAAGGAACATTTTTCTACCATTCCCGATGATAACTTCATTAGACTTTATTCTCTTAGTTTTATAACTAACAGCGTCACATTTAACTTTGCATCATCTGGAAAAACTTATTTTGGTATGCAGTTAGCAACTAGTTGGGGCAGCACCAAGTCCAACCACAAAGAAACTAATTGTCTGGATGAAACTAATTATTTTGATGTTTTTTTTAATTTTCAAATACCGAGAGGCCATAAATGAACTAAAATGAAACAAAACTAACAAGTTCATTTATGTAATGTAAGGAGTAGAAAGTAAAAAGTCTAAAAATAATGAGTCCAGTAAAGTAAAGATAGCCAATATTTCTGCTTCAGTAAGCTAACAAAGTATTTCTACTTTACTTGACTACTCTACACATTATCCACTAATGTACCGGGTCTTATACGCCTGCTTTGAAACCACAGTTTACAGCTAAAATGTAAAACAAAACAAACAATTGTAACCAACAGCATTGATGCAAAATGTTTGACATGCATCCATTTGAGCGGTGAATGAGGAAATAATTGAAGCCGTGATGTTTAACTGAATCCAAAATGAGCTAGAATCACCGCGTCCAACCAGGAAGCTAAAGCTGTAAAAACTCTCAGACAAATTAACAAATGCAACATATTTTGAAAGGGATTGAAATGAAGAAACGGGACGCCTTTGAACAGAACCACAGAAGCCTGAGATTTTCCTGAAATTTACGGACGTCTAAAAGTCTAAACGATGATCCACTATTTACATCTGATATGGATCCGACTCCCCAGCCTTTTCTTCTGAACACTGGATCATTTCTCACGTCTTTGTTATCTTTTTTGTTTGCTTGTTTAACAGTAAAATAAATAAAAAATCTTTTTACATAAAACATCCAAGAACCAAACGAATCACCTTCGAGGCAGAGCTACAGCTGGCAGAACGACCCAGAAGACCATGGCAGAGCAGATTTTAGATCTCACCTGAGGACAGGTGGACGGGCTTCCCTCTGAGTGGGAACTGCCGGTCGTCATGGAAACGGTGGTCATGGAGATGGTCGGTGGAGTGGTACAGCGGTGACAGCTCTCCCAAAGGTGGCTGTTCATCGTAGAGATTGCCCATAGACTGATGGAGCGGTGTTCTCCCATACATGCGAGGAGCCAAACGGTCCGGCTTAGTCCCGCTGGACTCCTGCAGGACCTCCTGGGATTTCCACACCGCTGCAGGTCCATCTGCCAAAGGAAACAGACAGAGAGATATATTCTAAAGCTGATGGTTAAAGGCGACCTTCATAACAGATCCAGAACCCTTCTCAACCAAGCCAGGAGATGTTCTGAAGGTCCAGACAAAGAGGTGACTCTTACCTACTCTAGAGCTGCTGGTCAAAGATGGAGAGCAGTCGCCGAGGGACGACCTCCCATCAGAAGGAGGGTTGGAGACGCTGCTTTGACTGGAGTACGGCGGGGTCCGGCTCAGACCGGGCCCTGGTTCTGAGGCCCGGGCAGGATGCTTGGCAGGATGGTGTTCAGACTGCGACGCTTGAAAGTGGCCCTGTACGTCTGAGGGCAGACTGCGTCTCATAGACTCCACAGGTCCACGTCCTGGTTCCAGTCTGGGCCGGACCTCTGAGGGGGCCTGAGGGGCCAAGATCTCCGAGTCCTGGATGTAAATCTGAGGAACCTTCCTCCCTGAAGAGGAGGTGGGGGGAGTAGGGACCTCAGTGATGCAGGGTGAGGAGGCAGAAAGGGCCCTCCCCGCATCCCCAAGCGGGCCGCTCAGAGGCCAAGGTCCTCCTGCTGAGGCCCGTCGAGTCGGGGCCTCCTCCTCATCTTCCTCCTCGTAATCTTCATCCTGAGAGATGGCGGTTTTGTAGCTCGGGCGGTGTCTGAAGCGGCGGGTCCGAGTCGTATTGGGCAGAGGAGGCTGATCCTCCTTTTGACCAACCGGTTTCGGGTCAGGGTCCGTCGAAGTGACCTGCTGTCCAACAGGTTCTGGATTCTGAGGGACCTGGTGTTCTCTGACGGGTTCTGGATTCTGAGGGACCTGCTGTCCTCTTACGGGTTCTGGATTCTGAGGGACCTGCTGTCCTCTTACGGGTTCTGGAATGAGTTCCTGATTAGAGTGTTTTTGTTCTCTAAGTGGTTCTGGAATAGGTTCCTCATCAGAACTGATTTGTTCTATGAGGTGTTTTGGGTTCTGAGGGGTCTTTGGTCCCCTCAGAGGTTCAGGATTTTGTTGGATCTGCTGTTCCCTGCCAAGTTCTGGATTGGAGTTCGGATAGGAGGTTCTTTGTGCTCTGATGGGTTCAGGGACAGGAACCTGATAAGGGATCGGCTGTCCCCTCAGAAGTTCTGGATTCTGTTGGATCTGTCCTCTTCTGATGGGTGGGGTCATGAGAATGTGAGGAGACATGTCCCAGCCTCTGAGGGGTTGACCTCTCATGTCCTCATAAGGAATATTCTGTCCTCTGAAGGGTCTGGGGAACTGGCTGATGAAGTGTTCTCTAAATGGTTCTTGGATTGGATCTTGATGAGCTGTACCCGCTCCTCTGCTGGGCGCTAGAACTGGACCTTGATAAACCATCCCCTGTCCTCGGACCGGTCCAGGGAAGCGGACATGGCGGTTGATGATCTGTCCTCTAAAGAGATCCTGGTGAGTGGCCCTCTGTCCTCCAGGGTGTTCTTGGACGTGGTCCTTATGGCCGACAATGTGTCCTCTGAAGGGTTCTGAGAAGTTTCCCTTAGGTGGGGGATCCCACCTTTGGACTGGGTTTGGGACATGATCCTGACGGCTGACAATGTGTCCCCTGTTGGCTTCTGGAATGGTTCCCTGATGAGGTGAGTGCGATCTTCTGGTAGGAACATGGGCCAGGTCCATCTCCTGCCCTTTGGTCAGTTCAGGTTTGTAATCCTGACGGAGGACAATACGTCCTCTGGTGGGTCCAAAGATCTGCTCCTGATAATGGACCTGCTGTGCTCTGATCGGATCTGGAACCGGGTCCTGATAATGGGTCTGCTGTCCCCTGATCGGATCGGGAACCGGGTCCTGATAATGGACCTGCTGTCCTCTGATCGGCTCTGGAACCGGGTCCTGATAATGGGTCTGCTGTCCCCTGATCGGTTCTGGAACCGGGTCCTGATAATGGGTCTGCTGTCCCCTGATCGGTTCTGAAACCGGGTCCTGATAATGGGTCTGCTGTCCCCTGATCGGTTCTGGAACCGGGTCCTGATAATGGGTCTGCTGTCCCCTGATCGGTTCTGAAACCGGGCCCTGATAATGGGTCTGCTGTCCCCTGATCGGTTCTGAAACCGGGCCCTGATAATGGGTCTGCTGTCCCCTGATCGGTTCTGGAACCGGGTCCTGATAATGGGTCTGCTGTCCTCTGATCGGATCAGGAACCGGGTCCTGATAATGGGTCTGCTGTCCCCTGATCGGTTCTGAAACCGGGCCCTGATAATGGGTCTGCTGTCCCCTGATCGGTTCTGGAACCGGGTCCTGATAATGGGTCTGCTGTCCTCTGATCGGATCAGGAACCGGGTCCTGATAATGGGTCTGCTGTCCCCTGATCGGTTCTGGAACCGGGTCCTGATAATGGGTCTGCTGTCCCCTGATCGGATCTGGAACCGGGTCCTGATGGGTAACTTGTCTTTTGATTGGTTCTGGAACATCCTCTCTTTCTGGGATCTCCTGTCCACTGACTGGTCCAGGGTTGTAGTCCTGATGTCTCCCAGTTGGACCAGCAGCAGCAGGGACAGAGACCAGTCTGTCTTTTTTGCTCTGATCAGGGGCTGAGGCTGGGACCTGGTGTCCTACCTGGACGGACCCAGCTGCAGATCCAGGACTCAGATCGTCCCTCAGCTTCATGTTGGACCTGTTCTCCAGCTGGTCCTGGTCCGCCTCCATGATGCCTGCCGCCGGCAGGGCGGACCTCCTCCCGGTGGCTGGGAGGAGGTCCGCTCCTTCTGTCCAGGCTCCTTCTCCGGGGACATGTCCTCTGTACTTCTTCCTGAGGACCACATTGGACACTCCGTCGATCTTAGTCACTGTCGCCAAGGAGTTGACGAACTTTTTGAAGAGTTCTCGGTTCCGGACGTGATCCGGATGTTCCCGCAGGAAGGGCCTGAAGTGGAGCAGCAGGTCCGAGTTCCTCACCGAGCCGCCGCAGCTCTGCAGGAAAACCAGGACCGAGTCCAGAGTGAAGTCTGTGGCCATGCTGGGAGCTCCGCTGCCTGCGGGTCTCAAAGGTCGATCACTGGTTTCTGTCGGCTCATCTAAGCCCCGCCCACCACAAACTCACCTGCTGCATTCCACAAGGTAACCCGGATGTCCGAGCATCACGTGGCTCCTCACATTCTGCTTTAGGAGGAAAAACACAAGATTTCAGATTTTATTATAAATCTGGAAGATTTTATCCAAAATTACATCCAGAAAATTCAATTTCCGAGAAAATACAGAGAATCAAATGTTTGTTTCTGACCTTCCTTCATCTGATCCCCGGAGGATCTGTTTAAACTTTATAGTTTAGATTCATTAAAATGAAACATCTGATTTAAACATCAACTATCCATGAACCCAGATGTCTAATGTTGCTGCTTTTACTCCTGTTAAATTTATTGTTTTTATGCTCAACATCTAAATGTAAACATTAACCCGAAAAATGGCGATTTGCAGATATTTCCTCATCAAGGCTGTAAAGTTACAGGAAAGTTTGCTTGAACTTGACTTTTCCATTTAATGAAACTTGTTGTTTCTAATGATTTATCCGAAGTTTAAATCTATAAAAACTAAACTGATTTGTTTAAAGGTGCCAGTGAGAATAGGTCTTCTGCTTGTTAATAAAGTTTTAATTTTGTATTTCAAATATGAACCCACGACAGAGGCGGAGCTAGATGGGGGGCCAGGGGGGGCCATGGCCACTCTTAGCCTTTTTTCCTCCCTGTGATACAGACGGTGGCAGCAGTAATACTCTCAAGTGGAATATTTAAAACATTTTAATTTTTCATATATTAACAATTACTTGACAACAAAACACAGGTTATTTATACACATCAATTAATGCTCTTTTCAGAACCAGATTTTGTATTTTATGGGGTAAAGAGAAAATGATGCGTCTCTGAAAGGAATCTTATTGAAATCATAGATAACTATTTTAATAAAAACTGAATAATCAATTTATGAAGATATTAGTACTTGTAAATATCAATTTTATGCAGAATAATTGTTGATAAAAGTAGGTCAGTAATGACAATGGGAAAGATGTTCGATATTCTCTATACCTTTTATCTAGAAAGCACAGATGTTTAAATATGTTTATCTATCTGTTAGCAAAGGTCTTTATTTAGGCTGTTTTACTTGTTAATTTTCCTGTTGCAATAGTGTAGATTAACCCTTAAGGTGTCCACTTTGGGCCTTTTATAAAAACTTTCTGGTTACGCCTCTGGATGGTAGAGATTTTCAGTCATCCAGGTCAGAGTCACTCCAAAAAATAATTTATTGGACTTGGTTTCCAAGTTCGAAGAAGTTTTGCTTCCCGTCCAGGAAGCGTTTTCAATTCAAATGTCAGGTCCGCCCCTCTGGAATGGGGGTCATTTGAGCGACCCCCATTCCAAAGGGGGGACCCGTTCGTCCGTTTCTATTTACATGTTTTCTAAACAGAAACAAGGCTTTGTTGGAACTAAACGCTATTTCTGACATTTTGAATAGAAAAATCTTCCTGGATGGAAGAGAAACGTCTTCAAACTTGGAAACAAAGTCCAGTGGATTGATTTTAATTTTCCTTCTTTTGGAACCTAAGCGTCGTTATGATGTTTGGCTGAAATAGAACTAAAAGCAGAACAAAGACAAAAGAATTAAAAGCTGCTTCAGGTCACGTATGGATATCACACATAAACATTGGCTGTGATAATTAAAGTAGAATTCAGAGGAAAGTGTGTTTAATTCTAAAAAGAGAAATGAAAGCAGTAATAAGTAGGAGCAGCATGATCAGGGTCATGATGTGATTCCAGCAGGAAGCAGAACCTCTGGCAGGTTTGGTCCACGGCGGGACGGCGCCTCATCAGCGGAAAAAATCAGCCGTTAAATCAACCCTGCTGGTTCCATCCTGTCTGATAACTTTATTAGGAAAGAAATCCAAAATGATGTTAAAGGTTCTTATTGGAAGTGTTAAACTGCGGGCCGGCCCTAGGCAGCAGCGAACCAGGCACCAATTAGCGAAAGAGACATTTTGAAAAATAACATTTAAAACTATATAATCTTTAAAAAAAAAGTTTGAAAAAAAAATTCTGTTTTAAAAAATTGTATTTTTAAAAATATATTTAAAAAATTTGAAATAATAAAATCTTAGAAAACAGCAAAGTTTCTGAAAGCAGATTTTTGATTAAGACGTTCCTGGATTGCATTAAAAAAAATCTATTTATAAAACACATTTTCTTTGCAACAATAATAGTGGAGCAAAATTTATTCCATAGATCCAAAGAAAGTACAAATATTTGTGTCTAAAAATGGAATAGACTGTTTGTTAAATCTGTTCATTAACAATATAGGTGAATAAATAAACAACAATAGAAATACAAAGAAAATATGTGAATGATTATTTATTTAGTCTTTTATTTGGCTTCATAATCCTTGTTGAATCAGTGTGAATATTTTTTATTTCCAATTAAAAACAGAGAATCTGTGATGTAATCTAACATTTTTAACTGGTTTTCCTAAACATCCAGAAGTCCCAGTTTTTCCAGGAAGAACAGAAACGGGAGCAGAAAGAGCAGAAAAAGTGCTTTAATGGAACAAAAACTTCCCATTAAATAAGGAGTCGTGCTGCTTTTCTCAAACAGATCCTCACAGCCGGACGATCGAAGGCGAAGGTCCATCCCTCTGCGGTTCACTTCCAACAAAATTAAATATCTTTGGGAACCATTTTGTTTTTACTTCAAACGGACCAGAGGATCATCATATCGCGTATCGCCGTGTGATGGAGAGCCTCCTGCCTCCTCCATGAGGAGGAGCACTGAGGGAGGAGAAAAGTGCAACAAGCTGCGTGGCGACGGCAGTGACAGCGTTCCTGCTCCGCATGGGAACTACGTCTCCGTCCTTTACGGTCCAGTCCACGGTCGCTGGACATGTGTGCGGGCGGTCATGGAGGGACGCCTCTATGCAGGTGTCTGGTCCTAAGTAAGGTATACCTGATGAGGTCCTTTTAAGGACAGGTGGGGTCCTACTCAGGTCCCTTTAAGAACAGAGGTCCCTTTAAGGACAGCTGGGGTCCTACTGAGGTCCCTTTAAGGACAGCTGGGGTCCTACTCAGGTCCCTTTAAGGACAGAGGTCCCTTTAAGGACAGCTGGGGTCCTACTGAGGTCCCTTTTAGGACAGCTGGGGTCCTACTCAGGTCCCTTTAAGGACAGAGGTCCCTTTAAGGACAGCTGGGTCCTAATGAGGTCCCTTTAAGGACAGAGGTCCCTTTAAGGACAGCTGGGGTCCTACTGAGGTCCCTTTAAGGACAGAGGTCCCTTTAAGGACAGCTGGGGTCCTACTGAGGTCCCTTTAAGGACAGCTGGGTCCTAATGAGGTCCCTTTAAGGACAGCTGGGGTCTGGATGGGATAATAAATTCATTCATTTGAATCTATCCTTTAAAAACCTCTAAGAATGACACTTTAGTTCAGAGGGTTCTGCTCTTTACATCACAGTGATGTCACAGCAGTGGACCTCACGGAGTGGGCGGGGCTTGGGCTTGAGGGACACAGGGCTGAGCTTGGCGTCCGGCCGCCAGCCTCAGTCAGCTCCGCCGGGAGGCTCTCGGTCAGTCGGCTCAGCTGCTCCTCCCGCCGTCGAATGAGGTCATCGAGGTGCCGCTGGCGAATCAGAAGCGAGGGTTTGGCGCTGACAAACCGGCGGTAGTCTTGCAGCTGCGTTTCGGTGAGGTAGCTGGACAGGATGGCGTTGACCACGCGCTGCCGCCGGTCCAGGTTCTCCTTCAGCTCCCGGGCATCCTCGGTTTGACGGAGCAGCAGAGAACGTTTGTGATGAAGGGAGTCCTGAGGAAGAGGAGGAGGAAACAAGCTTGATCAGAACGTTCTGGAAGCTCCTCTTTGGATTAATCAATAACATCAATTTATCCACTTTTCTGTTTATTAACATGATATTTAAGGAAAAATAAATTTGTTGGGTTTCCACGGCTCAGAGCGCCATCACTGCATCACCAGCAACCGGCTGACGGTATCACCACCCGCTGCAAACATTTACTTTGTTATATTTCACTGTTTTCTGTAAAAAACTGTTTTCCGAACACTTTCACGACGTGAACGTCTGGCCCCTTCATTTCAGTTCTATTCAGTTTATTTCTATAGCTCCAATTCACATCATCTCAGGTCACTTTCCAGTTCACCAGATCATCCAGTCAGATTGATTCAAAGTTTTCCATCTAAGGAAAACCAGCTGATTGCATCGACTCATTGACTCTTCAGCAATCCCTCACACTAAGCATGCTTGTAGCGACAGTGGAGAGGAAAAACTCCCTTTGAACAGGAAGAAACCTCCAGCAGAACCAGGCTCAGTGTGAGCGGCCATCTGCTGAGGCCCACTGGGGTTCAAGGAGACAGAAGCAGACATAGAAAAAGAAGCATAGATACAAACATTAAAGTCACCTTCCAAAGGGGATGATTGAAATAAAATTGTGTTTTAAAGTAAAAACTTAGATTTCTTTTGTGGTTTTTCTAATGAAACCTAAAGGAGAAATAAAAAGATGGATGATATTTGGTAGGAAAACGATCGGAGAACCCTTCCTTTGTTTCAGACCCATTTTATTTCCCTTTCAGCTTTGAATAATTGGGCTGTAAAAAGTTTGTTTGCCTTTAGATCAACATAATTTACATCCTTCCAGCAGTATTACCATTTTTATGCCTCTTCTTTTAATAATAAAAATGTAGCATCAGTATGAATAATGTTTTTTTTTATAACATCATTTTGCTTTTTTGACATCTCTGTTATTCTTGGCTAATTCCGTTTTTTTTTTTTACTGATGAATCATCATGTGTTTTATTAAATTTAATTGTCTCCTTATAAATAAATCAACCAAATCAAAACAATAATGATATTTGGATTCAATGTTAGCAGCTTCCTATCACAGATTTTCCATATTTCAGCGCCTACTGGATGTTAAGTTAGAGGTTGGCTCCCTCTAGTGGTGGACAGAAGAAATGTTGTCCCAGAGTTCCTGCCTCATCATACAGCAGATCAAACCGTCAGTGGAAATTTATACTTCGAACCTGAAAAACTGAGAGAAATTTTGTTTTAACCCAATTATTGATGATGAATGAATGTGAAACCAGTAGTTCCAGCTGATGGTCTCAGTTCTCCCAGCTCACTTTAATGTCTTCAGTCTGGATCCAGGAGTTTGATCTTTAGTCATTTCCTTATTTGATCTTGTTTCGTTTCCTAGAATCATTTTTGATTTGTTTTCAGTCGTTCTTTTATTTGAAATGAAAACTTTCTCTACATCTCTAAACCTATACCTTATTAATTATGCTTCTCTGAACCCATTGTATGTTTTTATTTTGTTTATATTTCTGTTTTACTTTCTGCAACCAAACCACAGTTTCAGGTCAAACTTCAAATCAAATGGGAGAAACATTTCAGACATTTAGCTTCTGCTTCAGTCAGAAAAGGAGACATGGAGGATTCAGCCGCCAGGATGCAGTAGAAACCTGATCCATGTATCTCTATTCAACATTTTAGTTTCATAAAAAGTTTTATATGGCAACAAATATAACAAACTTTTCAGTATGAAATTTAGAGCAACTGTTTCATTATAAAAGCTAGTTAGCTACTGTCAATCTGAGCTGAGGCCACGCCCACCACACGTCCTGTGGTCCTCCAGGTTTTGCCTTCCACTGGACAGAAGTAGGGGCCGTTTCTAAATTCACTAGAACACGAGTACGGACTCGTTTCCTCACCAAGTCAGTTCTTGACTAGAACCCAGGAAATCTGGACTCGGGGAGAACGGGAGCAGAATAAATCTGGATCAACTGGAACAGAAGTGTACTGATGACATCACCACATTCAAAGCTAGTCTGGAGCTGCATTTCACCTCCTGTTATTAATAGTCTCTAGATAATAATAAATTATTACTTTTTTCATTTAGTGGAGGAATAATAATGAACACACTCAGATAAACACAAATCAGATGAACATTTTGCTAAATAAAACAATCAAACCTCCATCAGAGCCAGCGGACCTTCACACACGGCTATGCAGAGAGAGCGCTGCTGAAGACGGGCTAACATTAGCCCTGGCTAACGCAGACGGGCTAACATTAGCCCTGGCTAACGCAGACGGGCTAACGTTAGCCCTGGCTAATGCAGACGGGCTAACGTTAGCCCTGGATGCTGCAGACAGGCTAATGTTAGCCCTGGATGCTGCAGACAGGCTAATGTTAGCCTGTCTGCAGCGGCCAGGGCTGACATAAGCCCTGGGCTAGCAGCCCTACGCTTCTGTTCCAACTTCTACCCTAAAATCTATCCTCCAGCCCACCAGCAGAGGGCGCTCACTAACCGACTACATGAGGATCAGAGAGGAAGCCGTGCTGTTGTCTGACAGCAGCCTCTGTAAAAACAGTTTTTAAAGGAAAGCATAGCATTTAGCATGGTTAGCATACTTAGCATCCGTCTGCATATCCCGCTGATGATTCAGACCCTCTGATAAGTCTGACCATGGAATGACCTGGAAGGATCTCGCTCTCTTGCAGCCTAAATGAAGAGGCGTCTCTTTACCATTCTGGCCTCTTTCGTTGCACAGATTCCTTCTGACTTTAATTCAATCGCCATAGAGACCCTGACATCCACTTAAAGTCTCCTTCACTCTGCAGCAACTTTGACACTGAGGGATGTTCAGGGTAACCAGGACGTTGGGGGGGGGGGGTCCCTACACAATGTTAAATCTCTGAGGTTTAGACCGGCTGATTATTGCTTCATTCCTAGCTATCAAGGAGTGGGGTTTGATTATATGTGAAGATGGCCTGCCGTCTGTCTCACCCTCTCCTCAGCGGCGTCCTCCGTCATCAGCTCATCTCTCTCCAGACAAAGCAAAGCGCTGTCCACTCTGGACAGGCGGCTGCACAGAGACAGCAGCAGGTTGACGATCCTCTCCAGATCTCCTGCAGAAAACAACAACCTCATCAGCTGAGTCCACCCCCCCCCCCCCCCCCCCGCTGGTAAAATGGTGGTGAAGCAGGTCTGCAGGCAGGTTTCCTACCGATGTAGATGCTGTACTTCTCCTTCTCGTTGGTTTTGAGCTGTTCCTGAATCAGCGCCTCCACGTTGGCCCCACGGGCCCGGTGGCCCCTCTGCTCCTCACACAGAGCCTTCTTCTCACGCTGCAAGGCCTCCAGGTTGATCCGCAGGGCCTCGCAGAGCTCCACCTGGTGGAGAGGAGCACAAATAGCACCCTTCTTTTAAAAAAACACTGATTTATTTCAGCCAATGGCTGAAGGCTGACAGTTTACGAACCTTTAAAGACCATTAAGGGTCAGGATAGAGATAACCAAACACATTCTTTATCGTCTTACTTTAAATTTTGTTTGATTTTCTTATTTCTTTCAGTTCTTAATCATTTTATGATAATTTACATTAATCTGATATTGTCAATAGCGCTTGTTTTTAGGATATATTTTAAAGTTATGCTGCCTTTCTTATTTATTTTTTGTTCAATCTCCAGTTTTTATTTGTTACAGACAGAAATAGATGCAGCTTTACTAATCTGCCTCAGACATCGTTAACGCGTCGTGCCCCTTTAATTGGTTTTAGCTCAATTGTTGGTGAGGTTTAATCTGAGGGATTAATCGCTCCTTTGCTTTTTGAATATCTTATTGGAAAGTTAAATGTTTACCTTCCTGGTGTTCAGGTCCGTCTCCTCATCCACATCAGTCTCCCCCCGTTGGTCCGCATCAAAGACATCAGGCTGAATCCTTGGAAATCAAAAAAACAGATTAATAATCCAGAAAATAATCAGATTTAAATCCAGATTATCAAACAAGCAAAAAGACAAACTGTTTTTTTTTTTCCTTTGATTTAAATTAACTTAATTTCCAAGTAACTGCAGGTTAATTTCTGATAAATTATAATAATTTACTGAAAATTTTTCCTTCAATAAAAGTCAGATTTAGAAAGAAGAATAAAAAAACTTAAATAATTTACGTAAAAAAATTAAAGAAATTTGGTTCTTTTTTTCTAAGGGAAAAAATAATTAATTAAAAGTAAATTTAATGTGTGACATAATTTAAGCTTGAACAAATACAGTGAGGAAAATAAGAATTTGAACACCCTGCTTCTTAGATTGTCATCGTAGCTTTTAGCTGACATGATCTAAAAAAATAAAAACTGAAATCACAATGAAAGATTTTTTTTAACTAGCGTATTTTTCATACGAAAAGCTGCTACTTTTTCGCCAAGCTTTGATCCCTGCCTCTTATCGTCGTCTTTTCCAAGGAATTTTTCATGGTTTTAATGACATCAGCGGATGTTTTGGTTTGTTGCGTTGTCGTACGGCTCTCGTTTACCTGGCAGAAGGTCACGTGATCAGACACACAGTATCCATGGAAAGGAGTGGTATGTTGGTCACATGTCCGTCCGCCAGGCAAAGTAGTGCCGTACGACTGAGCGCGAAAAAGAGCAACTGCAGCGACATCAGTTGGTTCAGAGTAGCGCTACAGGTTCAGGATGATCAACATTCACTAAAACTGCTCGCATGCGAAAAAAAGCAAGTTTTCCCCAAGTCTGCCAGTGGATTCTGACGGCGTGGAGAAGTGTCAAACATTCTAGACCAAATGTACCAGGGGGCCAGGAGGGGGCCAGGGGGGGCCATGGTGTTTTCATGGGGGAACAGAAAAGCATGAAATAAAAAATATATTAAGAGAGCTGCATGAAATCAATTTTCTATTCAATTAGTTTTAATTAAATTTCTATTTCTTATTAGGTCCATATATATTCACAAATTAGACATTTTACATATTTTTGACTTAATTTAGGTTAAAATATCAGTTTTCTATAAAATCTGAATTAGAATTCAAGAAAAACTGATATGTTAAGCTGTAAAGATTGGAGTATTGTTTAAAAATGTGTTTTGAAAAAAACATTTTAGATGAAAACTGGGATCCAGTCGGTTTTCTGGGATCTCAAAATAGAACTTTTTGGTCATAATTCCACAGACCGTGTTTGGAGGAAAAAGAATGATCAGCACCATCCCAAGAACACCTTCCTTACTGTGAAGCATAGGGGTGGTAGCATCATGATTTGGGATCGTTTTTCTGCACATGTGACAGGCCGACTGCACTACATTAATGACCTATCCTTATTACAGCATTGAAGATGGATGGAGGCTGGGTCTTCCAGCATCACAATGGCCTGAAGCACACAGCCAGGATAACCAATGATTGGCTCTGGAAGGAGCAGATCTAGGTTCTGGCATGGCCTAGCCAGTCTCTAGACCTAAACCCAATAGAGAATCTTTGGAGGGAGCTCAAGCTCTGTGTTTCTCAGCGACAGCCCAGAAACCTGCCTGATCTAGAGAAGATCTGTGTGGAGGAATGGGCCAAAATCCCTCCTACAGTGTGTGCAAACCTGGTGAAAACCTGGTGAAAACCTAGGAAACGTTTGACCTCTGGACCAAATATTTATATTGATTTTCTCAGGTGTTCAGATACAGTTTTATCATACCAATAAATAGTTAAAAAATCATATATTATGATTTCAGAATATTTTTGTTTTTTTAGATTATGTCTCTCACTGTGGACATCCACCTACAGTGATCATTTCAGACCCGCCATGATTTCTAAGTGGGAGAACTTGCAAAATAGCAGAATGTTGAAATACTTATTTTCCTCATCGTATAATCAATAAAAAGCCATCGAAAGGTTTGAACAGTTGTGAAAGAAACAGTTTTAAAATGACACTTTATACTAAAACTAAATTATAACCAAGATAAAATCTAAAAGAATTAACTGATTACAAAATAATTCTTTTGAACTTTGCATCGTGAAACAATTTTAAGGCCGAATAAATATGTTCTCTAATATCTGACTGGAAATATGTGAAAGTCTGTAGATAAATCTTCAAAAGCTGGAAAAGCTTCAAAGGGGCTGAATTACAGCAGAGATAAAGTTTTTCACATGTTTGACTGCAGCTGTTGTTCTAAAAGGTGGAAAAACCAGTTTACCTTTTCAAACCAGGACTGGGTGGTTTGAACTTTTTTCTCCTTCATAAAAAACTAACTTCATTTAAAACACAGTTTGGTCTGAAACATCTGGGTGTGACAAAAGTACAAAAAATCATTACATTACTTTAATTGATGAATGACTAACATTTAATTTTAAATGTTTTGTTCATTTATTTACTTAGTCTTTTTAAATTGAATGAATAAAAACATTTATTTGCTCAATGTATTGACTTAGTTATGAATATAAATGGACCAAATGTTAGCAGTTACAGCAGCTGACCACTAGGTGTCAGTGTTGACCAACAGCAGAAGCCCACCAGGTTCTCCTGAGCTTTTCTTTGTCAGATTATCTCCATTTTACTGTCACTTTCAGGTCAAAGTGTGTTTTTGAGCGTGAGGAGATTTGAGGAAAGACTGAGGAAACGTTTGGAGGCTGAAATCTGGCTGCTGTGAAGCAGTGATCAGGTTAGTCTGGTCTCTCCAGTCTTTCCTGAAGATGCCACCTAGGACTGGCTCTGACAGTCAGCCAAGAAAAACACTCTGTGACCTCCAGGTTACCACATCGCTCCAGCTGACAGCGAGTTCTGAAGGCTTTACATCCCCTCAAGCTAAAGTGTTGACTTCCAGTATTGAAATGTTGTTCTTTCACTGAACATCCAGTTCATTAGAAACATGCTCAGCATGTCGCTTACTTTTCAGAGGTCTTCCTCCTCTCCGTCAGCAGCGATAAGGAGCTTGTCAGCGAACACAGTCTGAGTGATAAAGGCTTTTTCTTCAAGGTTTCTCCCTGATCTTCGGCTGCTTAAAGCTCAGCCTGCTGTCGACCTCAGCAGGTATAAACACGCTGATTGTGACCTTCTGTCTGACACAGAAAACTTGGGAAGAGCAGCACAGCTGCAGCTTCTACCTGAACACTAACAAACGTCGTCCTGATTAAAACCTGCTTAAGGAGCAATTAAACCCAAGACTGGGAAATAATCTTAGTATCTGTCCAGAAAAAAATCTGGCTGAAGTCTAAGATCAATTTGGAATAAAAAAAAAATCACTTTCATTTAAATGTTCATGTTAAAGATTCTGGTTTTTATGTTTATTTTATTTTATTTTATTTTTTTTAGAATATCCTTCAGCTTTCTTTTGAAAGAACTCCCAGTTTAAAGACCTTCATTTCGAAAGGCTGGGCTAAAAGTATTGCCTTAAATGTTTAAGCTTTTATTTTGAAAGTTCTGTTAAATCCTCATTTGTAAATGTGTAAACCCCCAAAATTAGCCAAAGCACAAAATTGAGATCAAACACACAAAGAACAAAGTATAGAAAAAATGCTGCAATCATGTTAAACTGAGCAGCAAAATGCAAACGTGCTGCAAATACATAAAGGATGTTAATACAGAAAACACATGCAAAGCAAAAAGTAGCAAAAACAAAGCTTTTTAAAAGGTAAAAGTCGCAGTATTGTCTATGTTCTCCTCCCATATAAGCGGATAATCATCGCCTCCTAGTGGTCAGGAGTATTTTCGTTAGAAAGTTGTTTTAACAACTTGCTGCATTTTTACTTTCCATGTTTTTGGTGTTAGCATGGTGTATGTTTGCTATTCTTTGCCGAACCTTCTGAATTTGGTGTGAAATCAAAAGACATTTGCACCCAATTTGACCAATCAGAGGCCTCCTGTCCTGTCTACTCAAAAAAACTAGAGTTATGTTTAAATCGGAAGCTGATAGAGTTAGCTCCAGGAAGTAGCGTCAGATCCCATTTCCTGTACAGATCGGGCACAGAGTGATAAAACAGAAAGGATTATAAGGCCTTTGTTTTCTCAGGAAATGCATTATTAACCTTTAAAATGTTATAGTCTATAGTATAATTTTTTGGGGAGGGAAAAACGTAATCTAGGTCTTTTTAACAAAATAAAAATGAGGGCGACCCAAATGTATATCTGGATACGTAAATGAGCTGATAATGCATGCACAGGACGGATCATGCTTCCAGGATGGATCGGGTAGTGACAGGTGCAGCAGAGTGTCTACGGAAGGGGCGGGGCATATCTGCGTTAACTGCAACACACGCAGACGACCTGGTTTCTGAGCATAAACCAGCCTTAAAGGGTCACTGGCTGCTAAGCTGCAAACATTTGTGGGATTTTTTCAACTCTGCAGGATTAGCAAACCGAAAATCACGACAGAACCAGAATAATCCTGAAATATTCCTCGACTCACATCATGTATTCAGGCTGGATCTAAAGGATCAAATCAAAAACAGCAGTTTCACCTGGAACACTTATTATTGTAAGGTCTGAAGCACCTTTCACTCTGGGATGAACCGCCTTTCTGCTCCTCCTGGGCTTCAGCAGTCGGGCTGCTGTTGGAAAAGATCTCCTCCATCAGCTTCATAGTGCTCTCACCCCCCCATGTGTCCAGCAGGGGCGCCAGAGAGCGCTCCTGCAACACCTAAACACAGAATACAGAGCGAAAAACCAAACATTAAGCAGATTTAAGCAGCAATAAATCACATTCTGCTCAGTTTGAAGTGAAATCTACTTTTTGTTTCAGAAGAACATTTAAAAAACAACAAAACTAAACTACAAAAAAGATCATCCATCAGAGAATCTGATCTAATACCATCCATTTAGTTTTAGTTCTTTTTGTTGCGCTCTATTAAAGCTACCAGGAGTCAAACTACAGACCAGCTGATGAGCCAGCGCCTCCACTCTCAGCTCCTCTGCTGTCTTCTCCCTCTTGGGCAGCGGGTCGTACTCAAAGACGAAGACGTCCTCGGCGTCGGTGGACGTACCGACGGAGCTGGACGGCTGCGGCTTTGAGGGAGGAGGGGACTGAGCCGAGGACCTCAGGGCCGGTTCAGAGATCTTCACGGTCTCTGGGTCAGAGCTTTGAAGAACAGAGGGACAGTTAGTGGGCAGAAGGTTTAAAGGTTAATCTGGATGTTTGGGAACAAACCTCTGTAACGGCTGATGTTCAGGTTCCATCTCAGCTGGAGGAGGTGGGGGAGGAGGAAAGTCCTCCATGATGTCCATGTCCCTGAAGGGTGGAGTTAGAGGAGCGGGAGGGGGAGGAGGTGAAGGATTTTGGAGGAAGACCTCATCAAACTCCCCCTGAAGGTTTCCCGTTGACGTCTGCAGCTCCTGCTGCTCAAAGTATCCGAGGAGGCTGGATTCAGAGATCCTGAGGGAGGACAGGTGTGGATGGGCTACCTGATGGGAGGGTGTGGGGCTCCCACTGGTGTATGGTGGTGGGGCCGATGTGACTGGTGACACTGGTTTGCTGTTTTCAGCAGTACTTCCTATCAAGTCCAAACTGAGGGCCCCTTCTCGGTGTCCGTCCCTCGACGCTTCGTCTAACATTCTGCCGTCGCTCAGACTGTGTCTCGTCGGTCTGTCTCCGTTTCCACCAGCGGCGTTTTTCCCTCGTTCTCCATCACTGGTCGGCTGGACCTCCGGGAAAGAAATGGAGTCCAGGTTGGCCTGGCTTAGCCTCTCAGCAGCTCTCCACTCAGCAGCGCCACCTTCCTGCTGACGATCAGCAGGAGAGAAGGGGCAGGGGAGGCCGACAGAGGCTGCTAAGGTGGAGGTGCTGTAGGCTTTGACACGTTCCGTGTTCCTCTGTCGCTCCCTGCGACTGACGGGAGGGTGAGAGACGTCTGGAAGCAGAGGAGAGAAAAGATCCCAGCCTTAGTTTGGAGGAAATGATTTTAATACTGTTAGATTTCTGAGTGCATTAACCAACTCACCTGGAGAAGACGCTGCAGGCTGGAGATCGCTGTCCCTGTGCTGGGAGGACTGAGAAGGATTAAGGCTCTCCGATGCGTGGATGTCCACAGGTCTGACAGACAAAGCAATAAAAACATTTGAATGTTAATTAGACCTTATGTGTAAATGATACATAAGGTCTGATGATGTTTGTATTCTTTCTTTTTTCCTACTGTACTGTTCACTGTGATGCAACGCTGCAATTTCCCCACTGTGGGACAAATAAAGGATTATCTTATCTTATCTTATATAGCAGGCCTACAAGAATCAACTAAAATGTTTATAATCAGAGGTAATATTAAAAATGCAAATAGCTTCTGTGCATCTTTTAAAACGTTCTCTTAACTTCCTGTCCTTCATTTGATTCTCTTTGTTATCTTGGGTAATGTTATTCTAACTCCAGCTCCCCCTGTTCTCCACCGTTTAGACAACATTAATCATGTATTCTTGTCTTTCAAATGAAAATAAAAATTCCTCCATTCTCTGTAGCTCTTTGACCTCTAAATGTTTAACCATATGGAAAATGGTAAATAATGGAAATAAATAAAGAGTTTCAATCTGCATCTATTCATTAATCTTCTATCAGGTGTATTCTCTTTTCCCTGAACTTAATTTTCCAGCAACATTTTAGTCTGTTAGCTGGGCAACATAAAGCACGTAATAAGAAGGGTGGCCAGCACTCATCCCTGAGGAACACCTCACCCACATATTTTTGAAGAAATTGGAGAAATCAATTCGCTGTGGGTTTAAAATGCAAACTTCTAATTCAGAACCAGGTGGATAAAAATAGAGCTACATGTAACAGAACAGAAGCAAAGTTTAGATTGTATCTATCCTTTTGTTTCCTGCCACCCTTTCATCCCTCTTTGGTTTTCATTCTCATTATATTTGCTTCCCATTGACTCCAACATTAATTCCTCATTTATTTTATTTTTTTTTTCACTGTGTTTTTGTCCCTTTTATCCATAAATATTACTCCTTTGTGACTCTGACACGTCCAAACATTTATGTTTTTGGTTTATGTTGTTGAACACAGACAGCCAACCATCATCATCTTTAGAGCAGATCTTATATTCCTACAGGATACTTGCAAAGAGGTCTAACATGTACTTATGGTGTTACTGACAGAGTATTAGCTTGGACCATACATCCATTTTCTGACACGCTTAAATCCCTACTGGGCTGGCGAGGGGTGCTGGTGTCTATCTCCAGCTGTCTACGGGCGAGAGGCGGGGTCCACCCTGGACAGGTCGCTAGTCCATCGCAGTATTAGTTGGACCAGTTAGCATAATAAGTTTCATCAACTGTTTTTCAATATTTACTTTTTTATGTAAGAAACAACTATGATATCTGCTTTCAATGACTTTTATTCATTGATTATATAATCAAAGATATTATGGAATAAAGATATTAGCCATAAAGATTGATGCTAACATATAATTGCTAAAGCTAGCTTACTTTTATCAAAAACATACATGTCATATATTTTATTTTCTCCATAGGTACCCTATGAGTAATAAGGTAACAGATGGTCACCTGTTCACTAAGAACTCTGCAGGTAAGATAAGAAACTTCTCTGTGACCCATTAGAACCCGAAAGGATCCTGTCAGTTTGCAGTAATTATTCTTCAGGCATCCCTTGGGTACCCCATTAAGACACTTTAGGTAAACTGTAAGTTCTACATTGGACAATAGTAAGTTTTAATTGTTTTTGATAAAGCTTCTAGTTAGGGTGGCTCAGGTTATCCTGAACTATCTCTATAGTTATGCTGCTATAGGCTTAGACTGCTGGAGGACATAGGGACTATGGGAGAATTATCCTGCCATAATGCAAGAGCACATAATTTCAATTTGAGAAAAGAATTTCATCTTCTTGCACTCAAAACTTATAATGCTCACACTCCAAACATGCGCTCTCTCTCAAATATTTTCTCTTCTCTCTCAAATCTTTGTTTCTTCTCTCAGATTTAACGCTTCTTGCACAGATATTTTCTCCTCTCGCTTGCCTCCTTCTCTTCGCGCACAAACCGCGCTCTGCTCGAGTCTCAGTTACGCTCGCAAACCTGTAGGCTCTGCTTGCGGATTTTTTTTGCTCTCTCTCAGATTGGATCGGATCGTCGCCTAGCAACCTTTCCAGCCAAAAGAACGACAGCCTCACAATGAAAAGTCACTTAAACTTTTTTTTTTTTTTTCTGACGAGCAACTCTGAGGCGGGAGTTTTCTGTTCACATCACGTCACGTCTGAAAATGGATAGCTTTTAAATTAAAAAGCCAATTTATTGTCGGTAAGGTTTATCACAGGCACACTCAGTAGGGTTAAACAAGCGCACCCTTTGTGAGGCTGTCGTTCTTTTGGCTGGAAAGGTTGCTAGGCGACGATCCGATCCAATCTGAGAGAGAGCAAAAAAAATCCGCAAGCAGAGCCTACGGGTTTGCGAGCGTAACTGAGACTCGAGCAGAGCGCGGTTTGTGCGCGAAGAGAAGGAGGCAAGCGAGAGGAGAAAATATCTGTGCAAGAAGCATTAAATCTGAGAGAAGAAACAAAGATTTGAGAGAGAAGAGAAAATATTTGAGAGAGAGCGCTGCTATAGTTCTGCTGCTATAGGCTTAGACTGCTGGAGGACATAGGGACCCCTTTTTCATCATTCTGCTTCATTCTATCTCTATTCTCCCACTCTGCAGAATCTATTAGTTCAATCTCTAACGTTCTGCTCTCTCACAGTTTGAGCAGGAAGATCGCATCAGAGCGTCGGGTCGCACAGTGAGAGAGCAAACATCGTGAGCTGTGAACTTTTAAACCCTGCGGTTTCGTTGTAAAGTTTGAGATGTAGCTGCGTGCAACAATTGAAAAGGGCAGGACTAAGATGACTATCAGACACATATTAAAACACTTAAAGTAAAAAAGTATATATAGATACTATATAGACACCATTTATATAGTTTCAATGCAAGGAAAGATAATTTTGGGGAGACTTAGATTTAAATAAACCAAGAGAGACCTGTGGATGGTCTGTTTGAATGTTCTATGAATGAAGATGCGTCCTACCTGTCTGCAGCCAGAGCACAGCGTCCAGATTCAGAGAAGGAGACACCAAACATCTTGACATCTCCTGAAAATAAGTTCTGACACAAAATGTTCTGTCAGTGCGACTCCCTTCTTAGCATGGGGCCTCTCCTGGTACAGTAATTTGTAAAAGCTTTTAAGCTTATCTTAAGATTACCTGGTCAGGTTTCTCTGTGGTTGGAGACGAGCGAGAGCGAGCGTGTTTAGGTGAGTGTTGCTTCTCCAAACGCTCCAGGAGATCCTCAGCAGAGGCCGACCTCCCAGACCTGCGACCCGACCCGGCCCTCTGCAAAGCCTCGTTGAGTTTCGGAGAGAGTCCAGGCTTCTGTTGTGGTTCAGCGTTTTGCCTTTCTTGGCCTCGGTGCGAATCTTTCCTCGAAGACCGACTGTAATTGTTTATTCCTTCTTCAGGTTTCGGATCTTGGATGATTTGGGAATGGAGATCAAGACTGGAGCTGGAATGAGAACTGAGAGAATGCAGACCTTTAGGAAGAGCAGGAAAAGATCCACAACCATCAAAAACAATCTGCTGGCAATGTTATCCACTGAACTCCACTTGGTAGGGTCTAAAACCAGGCAGTAAAGCAGGTGTCTGAGGTTGTTTACCCAGGAATCGGTTGAGCTGGAGGTCTGGGAGTCGTCACCCTTCCTGGATAGAAAAGGTTTGATTGAAAGCTCCTCAGGTCAGATCCAAGAGTAAGGGTGGAGCAGAGGGAGCTCTCTTCAGAAAGGATGCCCTGATCTTGGCCGATGTCCTGGACGGAGAGAAGGCTGGAGCTGGAGGAGAGGCTGTACGCGTCTATGGAACAGGAGAAGACAGATATGTGTCATGAGCAGAAAAACTTCACGACATTCAGTTGTTTTGGAACAGGGACACAGCAACAATGCGCTGAACACCATGACAAACCAAACAGGACCCAGATCTTCACTGACCTGTGTGGAAGCCCTGCTCAGGCTGGAAAAAAGCACTGCGTGGCCTTGGTCCACTCCTGTGCCCCCCCTCTTCTCTCCTGACTCCTCGCTTCCTCTCCACGTACTCCATCAGAGCGTCTTGGCGAACTTGCCTTAGATCAGACCTGGACACAGCTCCAGTACCAATATGACTTGCTGCAAGTTCAAACATCTTCCGGCGGTCTGCTACACTAGTTTCTGAAGAACCAGAAGACATTAGACAATGACCAGGTGAACAACTGTTTTTAGACACTACTGAGATCGTTTTACCTCCTCCGCGTCGGAAGAGGGCAGTTGTTTCTGGATCCGAAACTCCAACTTCATTCATATTCTCGGGTTCTGAGTAGGAGCGGTTCTTTTGGTCCGCTGTCAGACGTTTGCGGCCACAAATCCTTGTCAAAGGAGGAGGTCCAACGGGTGGAACGCTGGGGAGGGGTGGCGGGCTCTGGGCTCCGTTGTCTGGGCTGACCACATGCCTCTCCTTTGGCGTATGGGGGGAAGTGACTTGTGGGTGATGGGTAATGGCAATGCTCTGGGGTTTGGGCTTGGTTTTTGGACCTTTTTTCTCCAGCGAATGGTACCTAACAGGAACGGGGAAAGGCTGAGGACCACTTGAGGAGCTTTGATCTCTCTGTCTGGAGGAAGTGCACTGGGTAGCTCTCACAGAATCCTTGCAAGATCTGCTTGTAGAAATACCCAACATCAGGTCAAGAACATACTCATGTTGGAGGACTCTGAACCTTGTTAGCTTTCTGACCTGCTAGACGATGTGTCCTGCAGGGGATCCGGTACCTCCTGGAGTTCCTGCTGCCAATGGAAGTTCTTGTTGACTTCTCCTTCCTTTGAGCCATCCAGCTGAAAGCTGCTGCGGCTTCTCTGCAGGGCTGAAAGAGGATCAGCTGGAGTCCTGAAGGACAAACAGCAGGAAGTTCACCTTTGGATGTACAAATCTGGCCATAGTCAGAATAAATACAGGAAAGCAGAAATGCTTTTAGGATTAGGCAAGTATAAGCTGAGATAAACACCAGAATCAAGAGCCAGAAAAATCTGTGAAAAGAAAGAACAATCCATATTCTAATACCCCATAGAACCGTCTCAGCAGCAGTGGCTCAGACCAGACATTTCCTGACTGATTCGATCAATCCTTCATGTTATTGTGAGCAAATTCACCACTGCTCTTCTTTTCAGGGCTGCTCCAGTAGATGGAGGCATGCATACATTTTATCTTTGCACATCTCCCAACACAGCCTTTTCAATCGGGTTGAGGGCGGATGCCTGAACTTTGACTAGACCACTGCAATGCTGTTTTCTTTCATTTTTAGGCATTCTGTTGAAAATCTAATGCTGCTTTTGGATCCATGTTCCTTTGACGCCTACCTATGACTTTAGGAAACTTTGGAGCACAAAAGAGTTTGGGATCACGTTGACAACTGCAAGGTACCCTATCCAAGCGGATGCATTTGTCAAAAGTACAGTGCTTCTAAAATCTCATATTTGGTTCAGATGTTATGCTGCAAACCAACTGTAAGTCATGCTGCTATTCCTTAAAGAGAAATGAGACTAGCACTCATGTTTTTCATCTTCCACCTATCCGGGACCAGGTTTTGGGGGCAGCAGTCTCAGCAGAGACTCCCAGACTTCCCTCTCCTCAGAAACCTCGTACAGGTTTGCTGTAGGAGACATAGTCCCTGCAGAGAGTCCAGGGTCATCCCCTGGGCCTCCTCTAGGTGGACTGTGCCTGGAAGCATCTCCTAAGGGAGGCATTCAGGGGGCATCGGAAAAAGATGTCCGAGCCACCTCTGCTGACTCATCTTGAACTGGAGAAGCGGTGTTCTGTCAGAACAGCATAAGCTGTCAAATCGGCATACGTTGTTCTAATACACTGTGCAACAGAGGATTATTCCCACATCGAATTTTAGTTATTTAAGTAGTAAAAAAAACATGTGCAGGGAATTTAAATTTGGTTCGATTAGGTTATCATGTTTAAAATAATAGAAAACATTGCATGTGGTTTATATCGTGACTGAATTCATTCAGGTTAGATAAAAACTAATCGTATGCTGATCTGACAGCGTATGTTGATCTGACAGAACAGCGGCTCCACTCCAAGCCTCTCTCAGATGGCCAAGGTCCTCACCCTACCTCTGAGGGAGTCACTAGCCACCCTATGGAGGAAGCTCATTTCAGCCACTTGTATCCAGGATCTTGTTCTTTCAACCATGGTCCTAATTTCATGGCCATAATTGAGGGTAGGAATATAGACCATAAACTTTCCCTTTTGGCTCAGCTGCACCAGTCGCCCATTGGTGGTTTGCCACCAGTCGATCTTCCACTCCATGATTCCCTCATTCCTTAAAGGAAATCCAAGGTACTTGAACTTCTCATTTTGAGAAAGCAGGCTTTCTCTCTCAACCCTTCCCAACCAACACTACTTGTTCAGTTTGTCTCTAGTCCTGTGGCGGACCTTAGCCTTGAACCCGCTTACTGAGGCCTGTAGAGTCTGAGCTGAGGCTTTTTCAGTTGAACATTCTCTTGTTTCCATTTAGACTTTCCAACCTGTTCCTCATGAATTCATTGCTGGCTCCTCGGTAACTCATCGTCCTGTGGGTTTTGGTCCTTTTCGTGCTCCTCTCCAGCATATTTCTGATGTCCTCGGCTCCACATGGGGAACTCCGACCTTTTTCAGTCATCTGAATAAAAATCATAAACATAAAGTAGCAGATTTGTAAAAATTGCTTTAGAAATCTGATGTATTTAAGTTGAGGTTGCAGGAAATCTTGATTTTGGTGAGAAGACTCACCCCTATATGTAGAGCTTTGCTATAGGAGTTGCTGCTGTGGCTCCGTTGTTTCCCCCCCTCTTTCCGACGCTCAAAGTGACTGATTTTTTCCAGAACGGACAGACTGCGGGCTGGGCTGTTGGTGCCATTGCTGCCATGACTGTTGGGGCTGGCGCAGCGTTGGACCTCAGCGAGAGCAATCTCCAGGCGGGTCAGAGGATGCTCAAAGTCTGAGTCTCTGTGCTTCCAGTGCTGGTGCTGAGAAGCTGCTGAGCCAGGACCAGCGGTGGGGGGCACCTGGCCCTGGGCAACCCTTGAAGATTCGGGTGGTTCTGAATGAACACCAGACTGGTCTCTTGGTCTGAGTGAAAAGAAGCACAACATTATCATGAAAGATTAAGCGAAAGGAGGCTGTGAATGAAGCAGCAGGAGGATCCAGTACGTACCGGGTCTTTTCTCTTGAGTCACTCCTCTCCTGGCAGGGTAAGGTTCTAAGATCTGGGACTGAGTGGACTGGACTAATCCTGAGTTCATGGTTCTGTTCTTGTTGGTCTTCCTGGCTTAAAAGTGATTCCTGGAAGTTCTGGCTGAGTGGTCCATAGTTTCTGGAAGGTTTTTGGGGTCGAGTCGGACCCTCGGATCCACCTCCAGTAGGTTTTGCATACGGCCTCTGGGCGTCGCTGTCGGACTCCGGCTGCTGGTGCCAACTAAAGGGACCAGATTTAGTTAAAATGAGCAGAAACAACAAGAAAACAACAACTCTTCAACCTGCAAATAATAAATAGACTGCCTCTTCTCTGGATTATGGAGTAACTAAATCCAAAGCTCACCTGTCTGCCTCTGGAACCCGAGACCTGAGCTGTGAAGAGCTGGGTCCAGAATAGGAGGAGCGGGAATAGGCTGAAGAAGTTATACTTTGGTGGCCATTTTCTGCAGCTGATTCTGTTTCATCCCTCACCCCCTCGCTCCTGACTCCCTGCTGCCGGCCACTCTCCTTGGTCAGGGCTACATAGACTCCAGAAGGACCTGGACCAGAGCTTGGTATCTGGGCGTACTGTGGCTCAGGCTGGGGAACTGGGTATACGCTGGCAGGAAGAATAAGACGGCTTGGCGGGGAGGAGGGTAGGGGCTCGGTTGGGGACGGGGGCTGGGAGAACCCTCCGCCCTGTCTGGGCTTTATGGTGGGACTGCTCTCTGGACTCTTCTCCATCACAGTGTGGAGCTGCCCTTCAGCGCCATATGATCCTTTTGCTGTAAAAAAGGTGAGACATCAGCATTTGTCGGGTAAATTTCTCATCTGAACAGGATTTCCTTCTTCTTTTCTATGAAAGTCTTTTTAATCTGTAGCTCTCCAGGCTTTCTGATCATCTATGAAAAGTTTATGACCCAATATGTAGAGACCCCAGGGGACAGTCCATTACTCTCTTTGTCCCATGCATCCCTTTTGGGTTGAAACTTTGGAAGGACAGGTATCTATGTTTCCTCAGATTAGTGATTTATTCTGTGAGACATATAGAAAGCCTAGAAAACTGCTGACCAAACCCTCCAGAGGAGACTGCAGGAACTTAATTCCCTTTACTCTAGAGCAGGCCTGCCCAAAGTCGGCCCTCAAGGGCCACTATCCTGCACGAATGATGCTACGTTCACACCTAAAGCACTTTGGAAATGTTCATTTACTGTCTGGAAAGCTGTAATAAACACAATTTCATTTTGTATATACTCTGTGTAAACAAAATGAAAATAAAAGTTGTCTAAGTTTAAGTTTGGGCAGCAGAAGCAGCTGGTTTACATGTAAAGTCTACGGTTGATGCGCATCAAAAGGTCCTGCAGCGTCTGGAGCAGCAGGAGCAGCGCGGCATGAGCTTCTGAGCATCTGAGGCGCTTCAGAAGCAGCTGCTGCTGGAGTTGGAAATATTGAGCTCTAGCTGCTGGACGCGCCACATGAACTAATCAGAGAAGCTGATCTGGGAGCTGGCAGGGAGTCAGACGCAGCACTGCTGATGCAGAGCGCTATGATCACTCCTCTGAAACAGTTTATTAACGCCTAAATTAACTTCAAATGTAGAAACCTGCCGGCAGAATATGTTGGCTTTTATTATCCTGCTGCCTGCAGTTTGTAGCACAGACCTGAAAAACGCTAACATCTACTTCCAGCCGCCACCAACAGGAGGGGAAAACCCCCAAGAGGCGAGCGGGCCTGAGGCAGCTGCTGCTGGGGATTCCCAGTGACAGCGCAGCGCCGGTATGTGGGGGTCTGAGCGGCTCCCACAGAGAAATAATCTTTGAAGGCAGGATGGTAATCTGGATGAACTGACTGCACAGACCATGTTTTCAGGAGGACTTTCTCACTTCAACATAGATTCTAACTACTTTCTACCCGCTGATCACAGCTAATATAGCAAAGCTGCTCTCTGGCATCGAACACAGGAGCAGCAGAAGCATCTGGACTCACTTTACTGGACGTCTGACCTTAATGTGGATCAGAGATGAAGCAGCAGGAGCTTCTTTGCTGCTGAAATTGTGTGCGATCTGAACGTAGCGTTAGAGGTTTGGCTGCTTCAGCACAACTGACTTTATTGAAAGCTGATTAACAGGAAGTTGTTGAGCTGCAATCACCAGAATGAGCCGCGCTGAAGCGACAAAACCTCTAAAACCTGCAGGACAGCGGGCCGACTTTCAGCAGGCCTGCTCTAAGGTCAGTGTGTGGTTACCTGGGGCCAATTGACCACTAGAGTGATGCCAGGAGCCTTTCTGCAGAGACCTGCATGGAACATGAGAATAAAATCAGATTATCTACATGTTTCATCTCCTTCACACAGTCCTCACACTTTACATCATCTTTGGAACAAAAGTTTATTGCCATCATTTATTCTTTTTTTAAAGTGGGGCAATAATTTTTGTTGTTTAAAAATGTTTTTGAAACTAAAAAAAAAAGGTTTAAAACATTAAAATATATTTTTTCCGTTTTGAAGGAGTCGGGACTTAAGAGACATGGAGTTTAGATCCGTTATTTTTTAAAACCAATCAAACAAACATAAAATATCAATGACTTTTTAAACAAATTTGAGTTCCTACGGTTCCTGAACACACCATCAGGGAACTGTTGTTCAGGGACCAAAGTCATCTTATTCATCATTCCACACCCCGTGTCATCTAAACCCACCTCCACCTCACAAAACAACAATCTGAAACAGAAAAAAACTTGAATCTAAGAAAAATTTAAAAAATTATATATTTTCAGATTTTAATCTTTTTTTCTGAGTCAAACAAAAATGTTTTGGTAAAACTTTATGGCTGTTATGTAGCTCCATATTGTTGAGCTCATAAATCTTAAATGGTTCAAAGCATTTTTTAGATTTTTATTTTGTCGCTGCCACAGCTACCCACCGCAGCGATCGGCCGTGGTCCAGACTGGACCAGGAGTTCGGCCTCTCGTGGTTCCTGATGGCGGCGTAGCTGTCGCTGCGCCTCGGTGGAGCCGGGGCCCCCTTCAGGCTCTCGTAGGAGTTGTGGCTGGCCGCCTGGCCCCATATGGGTCCCACACTGTGTCGATTTGAAGCGGGTACGCCGCCGCCGCTGCTGCTGGCATTGCTGCCGTTTGCACCGCGGTAGCAGACCCCCCCAACTGAACCTACAGCATCAGCCAAATATTCGCTATTAGTTAAAGAAAAACGTCCCTCAGCTGGTTGATCAGCAGGAAGCTGACCTTGAGGATCCCTTCCTGGCCCCGATCTTCTGGACGAGTTCAGCTCATGCTCTTGAGACAGACCCTGCTGGGCGTCATAAACGGTCCGGACGTAACGGATGTCAGCCTGCAGCATCTCTGCACTCCCTCCTCCCCTCTGAGGGACGGTCTCCAGAGAATAGGAGCGCTCTGGACTGAACGAAGGCGCCGAGGCGAGGTACTCAGGAATACTGGAACTGGTAGAGAAGGAGGAATAGGCCGAGTCCCGCTTGCTGTGCAGGTGATCGATGCTGTTTGAGGACCTGGAACAACATTAAAAAGCCTTTTAGGATCAGGACAGGGAGGGAAATGAAGAGAAATATGAACCACAGCATTCAGGCGCTCGATTCCTTCCCAGGATCCGTAGCTGATTAGAGGTGATTAGAGGTCCCTGATGAGAACATTAAAGATTAAACCCCACAGCGAGGGACTGTGCAGGAAATAAAAGGTTAACAGGATTTCCTTTTGTTTATCATTTTCAATATGTTTTAGAAAGAACTAAACTGAACTGACTAAAGCTTACACTGGAACAAATCTAAATCCAGATAAGTATTTTTTTCTTAAAATAAGTGCATTTGTTCTTGGATTGAGGAGATAAAACAGACATTTTGCCAATGGAACAAGACAATTTTCACTTAAAATAAGAAAACATAATTGCATTGTCTTATACCAAGTGCATATTATCTACTTATCTTATTTTAAGAGTAAAAATACTCACTCCATTGGCAAACTATCTCATTTAACAACTCAAATTAAGGATAAATACTCTTTAATTTAAGACATTTTTACTTATTTCAAGATCGTTTTTCCAATGTAAATCTGAAAGCAAATATACAAAATTAATTAGTTTATTAATCTTAGTGGATTAAACGAACTAAATTAAATAGATTGCGCTAAATTAGATTCGACTGAGGATGATGTGTTATTTCCTGGATGTTTGGACGTACGCGTCACAATAATGGAAATAAATACAATAAAATTATTTCATTCTGTTCAATTATAAAATTGTTTTGAATCAACTAAATTAATCATTAATAAAGATGAAATACTCATCAATTAAACAATCAATTTTCTTGATAAGATAACTCATTATAAATAAATTATTTTATTCAATAATTATTTAATAATCAGATTAAAAAAAGGAACGGCTTAGAAATGTGGCTGAAGTCATTCTGGAAAAAAATATTTAAAGACTATTTTGAATTAAATAAAACCTGACATGAAAATATCTTAAGAATCTTAAATGGACTTTTTTCTTGATAAACCAAAAACAGCAAAGTAATAATTTAATTCTATTCAGTTTATTTCTATAGCTCCAATTCACATCCTGTCATCTCAGGTCACTTTCCAGTTCACCAGATCATCCAGTCAGATTGATTCAAAGTTTTCTATCTAAGGAAAACCAGCTGATTGCATCGACTCATTGACTCTTCAGCAATCCCTCACACTAAGCATGCTTGTAGCGACAGTGGAGAGGAAAAACTCCCTTTGAACAGGAAGAAACCTCCAGCAGAACCAGGCTCAGTGTGAGCGGCCATCTGCTGAGGCCCACTGGGGTTCAAGGAGACAGAAGCAGACATAGAAAAAGAAGCATAGATACAAAAGGCAACTGTCAACCAGCTCCACAGGCGGCCCCGTCCAGGAAACACACAGCCAGGCAGACGAGCTCCGAGCCAGCTCCCATGTCAGAGGATGAAGAGAGCACATCCAGTTAGTCACAGTCAGAGAAACAGGACTACACTGGAAAACAGGCCAAGCTGCAACATCTAGAAACAAAGGTGTTTTAATAAAACAACCAGTTTAATGGGGAGCGGTGGCCTAGTGGTTAAGGCATTGTGCTTGGAGTCCTGAGGCTCTTAATTCAAGCACCACTCCCACAGACTGCCACTCTGGGTCCCTGAGTAAGACCCTTAGCCCCACCCTGCTCCCCGGGTGCCACACAATGTCAGCCCTCTGCTCCAAAAGGGGAGGGGTTAAATGAAGAGAAACAAACTGTTTAAATTTATGGTCAAACAGCAGCTCCTTTAAAGGCTTAAATGTTCAGCTCAGACTGATTCAACGCCTTTGAACGCCTTCATCAGGTCCAGCTTAGAGGTGTCCCTGACGACAGCAGGGTGGACGGGGGGCGAGATAAGGGGATGGAAGATGCGCAGACAAACGTTATAGGGAAAATGAGATGGATTTGTCTGAATCTGAGGTTCCATCAGAAGCTGAGGATGAGGAGGCTGGTATTTCAGAAGGTGCAACTTTGTGAATTATTTCTTTTCTTTTAAGTAGCTGCGAGGTCAGACTAACAACTCTCCGTTTATTTTGTTTGTTTGTTGTCACTTCCTGTACGGTTACATTCCTGTTGAATTTTACATATTCATATTTGCATTTTATTCATATACAATAAACTAGAGATGCACGATATCGGGATTTTGGCCGATATCCGATATTTTAAAACTCATGTAGCCGATAACCGATATCGATACCGATGTTAAAGCTGGACAAAAATAAGTAGTCATTGAAAATAGCAGTTTTGTTATCCATTTCTGACACTTTGAAAAATAATATACTCAAATATATTTTCATATGCTGATATCAAATAGATTTTTAAAAACGCGGTATCGATCTATTTTACTTTCAAAATCTCGTGAAATTTCATCGTTCTGTTACAAACTCTCGTGATATTTTGCAAATTCTTGTGAGATTTTGTTAGTAAAATAGATCGATACCGCGTCAATATATCAACATATAAAAATATGGCAACATTTGGTGAATTTTCGGGGGATTTCGTAGCATAACGATGACATATAGCAATATTTCATTAGTAAAAGAGATTGATATGGTGTTTTTAAATGGCAATATATCAGCATAGGAAGATATTGGGATATTTTAATGGATCAATATTTTTCCCTCGTCTTTAGAAGTTTTTAAGTCTGTAAAAAAGAAGTTTTTGAGGAAGAAGAAGAAGTAGTATTTATTATTGTTTTTTTTAGACTTTAGAAACTCAGAAGCTGATCAAATATCGGGTTAAATATCGGTGGGGGGGCCGATGTCCGATATTCAGTTTTAAGGCCGATACCGATAGGGGGCCCATTATATCGTGCATCCCTACGATAAAGATTGGAAAAATTAACTCCGTTCCGGTTTTCTTTGCCTTTCAGCCACAGCAACCATAAGTTGGTGTCATGAAGCATTAAACTTGCATTTAACCCATAGAACCCCCCCCGACTCGGACCTGTAACACCTTTAAGCTCATATTTGATCAACCGCATCCTTCTGTTTGCTGTTGCACTGACTGGTCTCCGCTGGATGTTAATGTCTCCGTTAATAATTCATGAAGGAAATCATCTATCATTTGTTTCTAAGAGATTCAAAAACCAAAGAATAAAACAGCAGTTTTCTCACCTTTAAACAGTGGCGGTCTGTTATCAGCGTTAACGAGCTGCATTAATGCTAAACTATTATCAGGCGATGAAAGAAACGGCGTTAATAGATTCTCACAGCTGGGTTGGGAGCTGAGTCTGCACTAATAATGACTTTTAACTTGATATTTTAGTGCGGACGTATATCTGGGGGTGAGAACCAATCAGTGTGTCGGCCTACTGTGAAATGACCACATCAACACGACGTTCTGACGTGGATGCAGCGATAAGCACTGCTCTATCAGCCAAGCTAACCCATCTCCTCGCTCAGTAGATCGCCACGAGCGACGGCCCATCGTCCTCCAGGCGGCCGCAGGTGACCCATCTAACAAACTACCTGCAAGGCAAACCATGACCATGAGGAGAATAGATGACCAGCACGCCGCGGAGAAAGTCACGAAAGATGAGAAGTTGATCAGGGGACAAAGTGGGAGACTATTTTACGCAGCAAAAATACAGAAACAAATCAGCACAATATTATAAATAACATTTATACCTTTGTCAAAGTCTTAATTAAAAGGAGGAAATTATGTGTGATTTTCCAACCATAAAAGAAGTAAATCTTTTGTTTTAAATTCTGGAGGCAGCACACACAGAACGTAGAATTCAAATGAGCAATTTTAATCTAGAATAATCTAGATTAATTCCAAGATTACAGTGAGATTAATCTAGATTAATCCATAAAAGGAACCTAGAAGAGCCAGAAAAACAACAACTAAAAACAAAAAGCAGGACAGTCACCCGCTAATAAACAGGAAATGATGATGATGGTGATGATGATGATGATGAAGATGATGGTGATGAGATCAAATGAAAGAGGTGTTTTAATCCTCAAAACTTTTTAGTGAAGAACTGTTGAATGTTCTGAGTTAGTGATGGATAAAACCTTCAGATGCACCCAAACCTAAACTTTTCCTTTATGCCACAAAGCGCTGACTGGTTTCTATGGTTTCACCTGGCAGAGGAGAGCTGCTGGCAGGAGGAGTACGCCGGGTGGGACCCGGAGTGGCTGCGGTGGCCCAGCGGGTGCTGCTGCTGAACGGCTGGGTGATGATGGGAGGACTGGGCGGGGTCCAGGCTCTCCATGCTGCCTCTGGAGCTGTACTGGTCCGGGCTCTTCCTCAGGTAGCCCCCCGCCGGATCAAAGCCACCCGAGAGGTCAGTGGTTGAAGCACTGGAGGAGAGAGGGAATAAGTGTCTTCAACTGATGGTTTATAATTAAATTAATTAAGCTAAAGATTCACTGTGTGATTTTTCTGCAATAAAATAAATATGTTTTTTATAATTATCCATTATTGAACTATTATCTCTTCTGTTTTTAACAGGATTATTTGTACTAAAAATAAATATTCTAAGTTAAACAAACAGAAAAACAAACCAGTGAAATTACTGATCCAAACACTGATCTCTGAGGAACACCGTCTATCGCTATATTTGCTGTTTTGTGGTTTCATAACCTCCCAGCAGTGTTGGTTTCGTCAACGATGACGATGATCCTTGATGACGTAAACATGACGACTCAAAGGTGACGAGACTAAATAAAAATTAGCGGATGGTCGGTCAGACGTTTAAAGTGCATGATTGTGCTTTGATCTGCTAAGCAGTATCAGCCTTGCTGCTGAGTCCTGTTTGGCCACGCCCCCACCTGGCGTGCATCATTCTGCATGACCACAGATGGATCATGGCAGCAGCAGCAGGGAGAACATAACCAGCAATGTTCTGTTACTGCGTGCTGAACTGTAACTCTGATCTTCCAGCTGCGCAGAAATGCGTCTTTGTGCGGCTTAGCTCAGAGTCTGCGCTTCACGCTCCACTCTGATGCTTCGCTCTCAGCAGTACGGCTCTTCCTGCTCTCGCTACTTAATAAACTATACGTGGCTGATCCTCTGCAAAGAGTAGAAAATCCATTTCTCTAACTATCAACATTAGATTTCTTCCAGCTCACAGGAGGTGATGCTAAACATTATTTAATTTCTACTAAAAGGAATCTAAATTATAGCCAAAGCAAATATTTAATTGAATTCTGTTTATTTTTGAATAAAGATCCAGATAAAAAGGTTCATAGATCTTTCAATATTTCTCATTGTTCTCGTTTCTATTTAAATATGATGTAAATGTTTCCTTGTATTGTCATTAAAACATTTTCTCTGTTTCCTTTAAATATTTCAACATTTTAGTAGCATATTCATTCACTTTAGGTCAGGGTTGCCATGGCAACCCATGACAAGGCAGTTATGGAGGTTCTCTCTGTATTTTTTTATATCAAACCCTGTGAATTTAAATCTACTTTGACCCCTGAGCAGCAGGAACCAAGGGGGAAATTCTCAGAAGTAAAGTTAAAATTTTGTTCTTTGCTTTTTTGGACTGATTCAGATTTTATTGATCTGTGTTTAATGTAGAATTCATAGCAGATCAGGAATGTTTGCTTTGGGATGGAAACCTTGGATGTCTAAAATCATTCCTTTATTGGACATTCTGTCAGCCTGTCTGTCTGCTATATTAACCAATAGGATGTGTTGAACTAGATCTGCTATTTTTACAGCTTTTGGGAGAAACGTTTTTATAAATTATGGCATTAATTCATATAAAAGTTCATTTGAATTCTATAAATCAAAGTTTTCTGCTCAGCAGCAATGATGATCTGCACGGCAGAATTCTATACCCAGCAATTGTAGCATCTAGGATAGAGCTGTCAGTCTGGGAAAGAATCTGTTTTATGAATTAAAGCAAAAAACTGAGAGTCATGGGTTCTTGTTGATGGCATTAAAAAGATTTCTAAGATTATTAAAAATCATTCAATTAGATTTACTGATTCCTGTATAAAGCTTGCAAGAAATGACCTGTTTTAAGATTCTATTATCTGAAAAAAAACAGAAGTTTTTTTGTTCTAACAGTTTTTTAAAGTACTAACCCACCAACAACAAGTCTATTTATTTAGAGCCGTGGTTGAAAGTGCTGCTTCCCAGGAATGTAAATGTGTCGACGTCACAGTTTGACCCAGCAATTCCTTCGGCCGGACACAATGCAATTACACCCCCAGAGAGGAGGACGGGGTTTGAATCCTTGCTTTTCCTCCGCACTTTATCTTTCTACTCGTCCCGCACCACCGAGGATAGCTTTAGATGATTTATAAGCGCTCAGTTTACTAGCAGGACTGAAGAGTGTTGTCATGGAAACCCGGAGCTGGGGGTGGGGGGATCCCTGTTGGCTCAGATATCAGGGATTCATCCTCTCACCAGGAGGCTCCGTATTTCTGTTTAAAAGAATCTGTTAGGAAAGGAGCAGCAGATCCTCTAAACTCCAACAAGAAAATTAATCAGCTTTAAACTGCAGCTCAGAAACTTTCCTCACACGATTCAGACACTTTTAGATGTTAATGAAAGTTAATCGGTAGAATGTCAACATCTGAATCCTTAATGCTTTTTTAAAAGACTGCCTTTATTTTTAAAGTCTCCACTATTGCTTATTTGTTTTTTTCTCCCTCCAAGCGGCCAGTTTTCCTTTCAGTCCTGCAAACCGCTGCAAACGGCTGCAAACGGCTGCAAACGGCTGCAAACGGCTGCAAACGGCTGCAAACCACTGCAAACGGCTGCAAACGGCTGCAAACGGCTGCAAACGGCTCTTCAGCAGCGTTTCTGAAAGTCTTTAGATCTGGTCAATTTATTCACATTTATTGACCTGAATCAATCAACAGAAAACACTAAACATTTTGATGTCCGGCAGAAAATAAAATTAGTTTATCACAAAAAGCGACTGTCAGAAAGACCAGATCTGCTTTGTTAATGTAAAAAATAAAGTTAGTTTGACCAAGTTATTAAATATCAGCAAGTATTTTTTTATAAATATTAACTTATATGATTGGAAAAAAAAACAAGAAAACAAAACACAGAAATGTTCAGATTAATGTTCCTGGACTTTCAGGACACTTTCTGTAACTTTCCAGCTTCTGTCTGGAAATGTGACGAAACAAAAACAAGGATCTAGTTCCATCACAAGACGATCAGTAATCTCATTCTTTTTAGAAAGTGTTGGTTACTTTCTAAAACTTTCAAGTATCATTTAGAGATTGGTCTGGATTATTAGTTGTTGCCAAACATTATAAAGTAATCGGATCTTTTCTAGTCCAGGAGAGAAAAATGTAAGATTATGAAATATTTTTGCAAGTTTTGGACAGTAACTTGTTGCTTGTGTTGAAAAGTTCACTTAAGTAACACGAACATTGCATGACATGACAGTAGTACCTTTTAAATATTATGACAGTAACTTACAAGTTCTAGAAATGAACATTTTCTAGAAATTAGAGTTCTAGAAAGTACATTTCCTTGTGGTAACTTGTCTGATTTGTGAAAGTAACCTTCTGCTTCTGGACAGTAACACTTTAGTAAACTACTTTTTCTGAGATTAATCTGTAAGTTAAAGAAAGTTCATTTCATGAGACAAACCTATGATCTGGTGAAGGTAATTTGTAACTTGTAGGTACCAGGAAAGTAACTGATAGACCTGAGAAAGGTCATTTAAATATGACTTCCCCAGATTATCAGCGTTCTGATGGCATTTTAGTGAAATGATTTTTATCAAAAATATAATTAATGTGCACAAATAAGGAATAGTTGTATTAACCATATATGTAAACTAGGGATGCACGATATTGGGATTTTGGCCGATATCCGATATTTTAAAACTCATGTAGCCGATAACCGATATCGATACCGATGTTAAAGCTGGACAAAAATAAGTAGTCATTGAAAATAGCAATTTTGTTATCCATTTCTGACACTTTGAAAAATAATATACTCAAATATATTTTCATATGCTGATATCAAATAGATTTTTAAAAACGCGGTATCGATCTATTTTACTTTCAAAATCTCGTGAAATTTCATCGTTCTGTTACAAACTCTCGTGATATTTTGCAAATTCTTGTGAGATTTTGTTAGTAAAATAGATCGATACCGCGTCAATATATCAACATATAAAAATATGGCAACATTTGGTGAATTTTCGGGGGATTTCGTAGCATAACGATGACATATAGCAATATTTCATTAGTAAAAGAGATTGATATGGTGTTTTTAAATGGCAATATATCAGCATATGAAGATATTGGGATATTTTAATGTAGCAATATTTTTTCCCTCGTCTTTAGAAGTTTTTAAGTCTGTAAAAAAGAAGTTTTTGAGGAAGAAGAAGAAGTAGTACTTTTTTTTTTTTTTTAGACTTTAGAAACTCAGAAGCTGATCAAATATCGGGTTAAATATCGGTGGGGTGGCCGGTGTCCGATATTCAGTTTTAAGGCCGATACCGATAGGGGGCCGATTATATCGTGCATCCCTAATGTAAACAGTTTAATGGGGCCCCCAGAAACTTGGGGCCCTAGGTAGCAGCCTAGTATTGCCTCATGGTAAATCTTCCCCTGTACTCAGTCACCACAGCCTCAGAACCAATAACAGAATCTCTCTCTATCCATCTGATTAATGAAGGAACTAATGTGGAATATGATGATGATGATGATGTTCCTGGAAAATTCCGACATTGGCTGGTTTAGGTTTGGAAGATCAAAACTACTAAAGCTGATGTAGAAGTTCCTCTTCGACCCGCATCAAGATTTCATCTTTTTTAGACGCTGCAGATCAAAGGCCCTAAAGTACCATAGATCTGCATGTATTAGACGTCTCTCTGCTGAAGCACACCTGCTTCGAGTATTAGCAGCCATTAATCATCCCTTCAGATGAGGCACCAAGGAGGCACCGAAAACTCAAGCACTGCTGTAGATGCTGAGAATAACGGTGTTTAAGGTTGAAACCGATCATGGCTGAAAGGCTTGAACTACAGTCGGTCACCATGAGCCTTCAGATAGCAGCATTTCCCGCTGGTTAAACAGACCAGACAGGATCCACTCTATTCCAGATCTGTGATTTATAAAAAAGCCGACATCGCTGCCTTTTGTTCCAACAAATACCAACATTTCCAACAAAGGCTGCGGGTTGAAACAGGTGGGTTTGGCTTTATACGCATTTCTGACTTGACTTATTTATAGTGAAAAGTATGGAAGCCCGTTTCTGCCACTCTGTAAGAAAAAAAAAGAAAAAAAAAGATCATTATATTGAGTTAGTATCTCATTATAATGAGATTTTATTTTTCTTTTTTTACAGAGTGGCGCAAACGGGCTTCCATAGAAAAGCAAAGAAAAAATAATTACTAAAAAATATGTCGCAACTTAGTCGAAACAAAAAATAATCTTAATTAAATATTTGAAGCTCAAACAAAGTGGTCAAAAAATTATTTTACAAAACCTCCCGTCCACACCAGTTATTTACCAAGCAATCCACCGACACGTCATCTAAACAATTCCAAATATAAAAAATAAATTACAAATTTTGGTTCTTAATTAACTTAAGTGTAGTGTAGCTACCAGAAGAAGAAAACTAAATTGGTAGAAATTACAAAAATTTAGCAAGAACAGCTGATAATGAGCAGATCCCTCCCCCTCCATCCACCCACCTGCTGGGGTAACTCTGGTGCCAGGAGGAGCTCACAGAGTCCACCATCCCCTGGTCCAGGTCCAGGTGACCTTCGCTGAGCTTCGTGGAGTGCCAGGAATGAGGGCGAGACGCCTGCTCACTGCGTCTGTAAAGGAAAAACGGAGCGAAGAGTTCAAACATGGACACCAGTGGATTTATGGCGTATTTAGGCTACAGCCGACTGATTTATACATTTTTCATTTGGATAAAATAATAGCTGCATGAATCATGACAGCAGACAAGATAGAGGAGAGCAGGAGGCGGGGTTACCAATCTACTTGCTCTGGAGAGCAGAGTTCGCTGCTTTTAGATGCTGTCTCCAAAGTCTCCAGTAGCAGAAAAAAGTCTCTAGATTTGGCGCTAGGAGCTTTTTAGTAATCAAAGTGCTAGAGGGGTCTGAAAAGTGGCTAAATATAGCGACTAAAGTGCTAAGTTGGCAACACTGCTCTTTGCATGGTTTGTTTTCAAATGGTTTGCTGCTGTCTGTTTGGACCTTTCTGAACATGTGCAGCAAATGGACTGATCCAATATGGTGGACACTGAAGGGGGGGGCTGAGACACACTTAATATTATCAGCGTTCTGATGGCATTTTAGCCAAAGGATTTATATCAAAAACATAATTAATGTGAACAAATAAGGAATAGTTGTATTAACCATACAGGGAAACAGAGTTTTATGGGGCCCCCAGGAACTTGGGGCCCTAAGCAGCTGCCTAGTATTGCCTAATGGTAAACCCCCCTGAGTAGAAGCAAAATACGTCAGAGAAAGCTAGCAGGCTACAAAGAAAAACTACTAGAGGTGCTAGACGTTAAAGTTACAGGTCTAGCTCCCCTAGTGGCCAAAAGTTACATGGTGCACCTTTAACTACATTCTATCCGTTTACATTGTCACCAGTAGAGAGCAACGAAATTCCCTCTGTGCATTTAGCCCCTCCCCTTGAGGAGAAGTGGCTGCCATTGTGCGGCACCCTGGGAGCAGTGTGGGTCCATGTCTGGCAGTCTGTGGGAGTGGAGCTCAAACTCACAGCCTCAGGATTCAAGTTCTATGCCTTAACCACTAGGCCACTGCTCCCGCATAACTTTACATTTTTTAATAATCAATGAATGACATAAATATGTGTATTTTAGGGTCCCGATCTGTTGCTTTGGTATATTTCGGATCCATGGCTGAAATGTTTGATTTTTCGTAGTTTAAACCTCCTGTTCTTCAGCAAAGACTCCGCTGGAAGATTCCTGGGATCTTACTTCCATAAAACAGGACTTTTTTTCCAGACCAATGAAATGTTTGCTATCATTAACATCATGAACCTGAAAACCCTTTACCCAGTTTTTATTCAATTGTTCACAATACTTAGAATATACAATAGACAACTTGGGAATTTTATTATATAGATTTAGTTTTATTATTATATAATTTATATTTTTAATGATATAATGGATATTTAATAAAATTGGCCTTATAAATGATATTATGCATATTTACTTTTACGATATTGTAACTTATAACTCTAATATGATTGGGTATCAGTATAATTTAATTTATAAATCAGACCTAATTTTTTAATTGATTATTTCAACCCTTTAGATGTTGGCAGTCCCAGCCCTCCGTACAGATTAGTGGTTCTGGTTCTGGTAACTGTTTGGTTTCTCTGCAAATCATGCAACTGTTTTTTAAGTAGTTAAATTGTTGAACATTAAAAGAGAAGTTGAATTATATAAATTAGAGGAAAAGTTTCAATTGTCTAAAATAGAAACAAGAAATGATTCAAGAGTTTTGACAGAAGCGTCGGAGCAGATCCTAATATCTTTGTTTTCTATCTGTCATCAGATAAAAGCAGTAAGAAAAATAAATCAATCTAAACATATCAGAAGAGAAATAAACATCTGGTCCTAATAAAACGTTCACCAGTTTGGCAAGAATAATAATTTAATTCAGATAAATGACTTTTTTCTTAATCAGAAACCCAACTGTCTGCAGTAAGGACCAAATTTGATGAAACGTTTTCCTCTCTGTTTGGAAAACTGTGACTGATCTTGTGACAAAGCCCAGATGTATGAGTCAGGCCAGGCAGTTAAACATGGCCGCACCCTGTGGTCTGCACACCGACATCCAACCTGAACAGATGCGAGGTCCTTCAGTGAACCAGATCTGTTTCATTTATTGCAGAGACGCGATGGTGGCGTGGCTCCAGTTCTTCTGTTCAATGCAGGCCTTGTTTCTGTCATGTGCTGCTGGTTGTGTGAGCAGAAAACCTGCGTAACGTTCAACAAGCGCATCCAAGTCATGCCTTCTATTCCTGAAATGTGTTTGTCTGTTTGCACCCGGAACAGATCAGCATTCACAGGAACAGATGTTATAAAGTGCTGCAGGGAGTCGTCACTGAATGGCGTCTATTATCAGAGCTGAGAGCAGAAAAAGGTTTTATTTTTCGGCCTCCTCGCTCACGCAGCAACATCTGAATGCTCTCATTACGCAGAGCAGAAGAAGCAAAGAAGGAGAGGATGAAGAGCTGCTCTACCAAAGCGTTCCATGATGTGATCCTGGATGTTTTAGCACCAGAGGCGTTTTTAGCCTGTTTCTGGGGGTGCTGAAGCAACCCTAATTTGAATCAAAGCACCCCTAAAATATGAGTTTTTTTCCTAATACTTTGAGCACTTTTTACAATAAAAAACAAGCAAAACAAAAACAAATGTGACATTGTAAAAACTATGCAGGATTTGGTTGTTTAACCGCTTCAATTCTGTTCTGGTTCATCAGAATTAATAATAAACAATAAGAAAAAAAGAAGTAAAGCAGCCTGATGGAGCTCCTAAACTAAAACGCTGAGCAACGCTTTGAGGAATACGGAAGAGGATTAGGGCCACTGAAAAAAAAAAAAAAGTTAACTGATTTTTAAATTTTATTTCAGTATAGTATGGGAAAAAAGTCAGAATTCTGACGTTTTTTATCGTCAGAATTCAGTCAGAATTCTGAGAACAAAGTCAGAATTCTGACTTTTTTCTCAGAATCCTGACTTTTTTTATTAAACTCAGAATTCTGAGAAAAAAGTTAGAATTCTGACTTTTTTCCCATGTTAAACTGAAATAAAATTTAAAAATCAGTTAACTTTTTTTTTTTTTCAGTGGCCCTAATCCTCTTCCGTGGAGGAAAACGCTGCATTCAGGTGTTTCTGAAATAATCAGTCAGATTTCTGCGCCTATTGATGGTGTGTTGGTGAAATGTTCACCAGCGAGGTGCTCTAATGTGTCTGAGATTGCTTTGTTTGATTATCTTTAAAACCACAACTCATTATTAATATTTACATTTACTGAATCGTTAAATCGTTAGCATTTTTTTCAGTTTGTAGTTATTTGAGTTTGTAATGCATTTTCTGATTGCCAGTGTAAAGAGGGAGGGGCGTGAAGGGGGAGCAGAGGAGCAAAGTGTGCAAACAGACAGAAAAGCAGCAGCTGTTAAACCGGAAAAGAAAAACATTTCATTCAGTCGATTATTTTACATTTATCATGGAAGTCATTTTGGGACACAATGAGAAAAATCATTTCATGAAAACTGAGTTTTTCCATGAAATGAGTTGATTTAAAAGCTTTAATCGGTCGGAAAATTCTTCTAAAAAATGCTGCTTTTTGCTTTGCTTGTCGGGTTTTTGGCTCTCAGATACGATGCGTTAGTGAACGATGGAGTCGGTCATTGTTTTTGGGTCCTAGAATCGCCCCGGGTTAGCACGCAAACAACGAACCAGAAAACACCTGAAACCAGAGCAGAGCGGCTGATAGGCTGAGGAGTCGCCTCCAACCCTTCATCCTTCTTCCATTCATCCCACTGCCTGAGAGTGAAGCAGGATTTCTTTTGTGTCTGTTTATCACGAGTCCATTTCACTGGGTCTAAGTAACAATCAATAAATACAATATTAATGAAGTATATATATATATATATATATATATTACTATATCGGCAGGGATGAAAGCAGCTTTCATATTTGAAGCTGTGGTTCAGTTCTGACGGATGCGGCTCATCAATCTGGGAACGGTTCAACGGTTCCACCATGCTCAGGAAAATTACAGAAAAAAAACAAAACCAAGAGCTCCAACCTTAGGACTGTGTTAGCGGGTTACAGGTTAAAGGTCACGAGTAGAAAAACGCAGCAATGAGAATCGGATCAGCTTTCTTAGTCTGATGGTTCCTCCGCAACAAAAAACAACACTGGGTTGCAGAGTTCTGTCTCATTACGGTGGCCCTGAAGTGCAAACTGCAACTACAAATCTAAAAGCGCAACTACATTAAGGAAAACACAACTACATTAAGGAAAACACAATTACATTAACCTACCGGAAAAGGTAGGTACCATGGGAAACATGAGACATCGCTGATTGGACGACGGCGCCGTTTGACCCTTGAACCGGAAGTCATTCTGCCTGCTGCGGCTTTTGAAAACATGGATATTGTCGGCGCCCCAAACATAGCTGCCGTTATCCAGGAATATTTTGAATCAGGACATACGTACGAGGTGATACTGGATATGCTCGAGACTAATCACCAAATTTCAGTTAGTTTGCGTACACTGAAGACACACTTAAAAGAAGCTGGACTGTTCAGACGATGCAACTTCCGGTTCAAGAGTCAAACGGCGCCGTCGTCCAATCAGGGATGTCTCATGTTTCCCATGGTACCTACCTTTTCCGGTAGGTTCATGTAATTGTGTTTTCCTTAATGTAGTTGTAGTTGCAGTTTGCACTTCAGGGCCACCGTAGTCTCATTGCACCAGATGTCAGACTTCCTTAGCATCTCCATGCTCCCCCTGACTCAGATCTGAATAAACATCAGTTACCATGGCGACGCAGACCACACCCAGCTGGTCATCTCCATGTCACCAGGTGACTATGAACCCATTCCAGATAAATGCAGAGAAGAAACCAAAGCATGGATGAACTAAATGTTCTTCAGCTGAATCAGTTTCTGGACCAAAGGAAGAACGTTTCAACGTTAGCATCCAGCTTCAGCTAATCCAGCTAGAAGCTGCAACCAGGCCCTGAATCTGGGTGCCGATGATCTGGGCTCGTTTTTTGGATTTGAGAAACTGGGTCCTCATTAGGAAGGAGATCCCAAACACACCAGCGAACCTACAACATCACCACAGTGTTCAAAGTCCAAAGCTGGTCCTGATTAAATGCTGCTGGACCTTCAGAGCGCTCGGCTGACCTGCTAGATATCTTCATGTTGATGTTTGGGATTTTTCCTTTCTTTCATCTCTGATGAACATTTCCAGCTCCTCCTCCAAATGTACGATAACTTTACAAATGAAGTCCTGCTTTCGTTTGCAGCAGTTAATCTCTCAGTGTTTTATCTGAGTGCTGTGATAATCTGACCCTGACCATCGTCACATTGAACCTACGCTGCTGCTCGGTTATTTATCCGCGCAGATAAACAGGAAAAGGTTTTATCTGACACAGAGGACATGAAAGCCAGAGTGTCTCTGAGCCACAGGGACCTGGGGAATGACAGGACGTGACTGGAATGCCTTCAGAGCTTTTATCTGGACGTTTGCAGATAGTCATCCTCACAGTTTACTGCCGGGGGGGGGGGGGGGGGGGGGGCTTGCAGAAGTACAACCAGTTAGTTCAACCTCTAACTTTGTGTTTTCTTTGATTTTTCTCATCAGAGTAGCTTCATAGATAGAGTGGCTCAGGTTATCCTGATCTATCTCTATAGTTCTGCTGCTATAGGCTTAGACTGCTGGAGGACATAGGGACCCCTTTTTCATCATTCTGCTTCATTCTATCTCTATTCTCCCACTCTGCAGAATCTGTTAGTTCAATCTCTAACGTTCTGCTCTCTCTGCTTTTTCTCATAGTAGCTTCATCTGGTCTGTTCCTGTTTGGCTGTGACTCCATCCTGGAGAGAAATATCAGCTGTGCTGCTGCCATCAACACCTTTGTTTCTAGATGTTGGAGCTTGGCCTGTTTTCCAGTGTAGTCCTGTTTCTCTGACTGTGACTAACTGGATGTGCTCTCTTCATCCTCTGACGTGGGAGCTGGCTCGGAGCTCGTCTGCCTGGCTGTGTGTTTCCTGGACGGGGCCGCCTGTGGAGCTGGTTGACAGTTGCCTTTTGTATCTATGCTTCTTTTTCTATGTCTGCTTCTGTCTCCTTGAACCCCAGTGGGCCTCATCAGATGGCCGCTCACACTGAGCCTGGTTCTGCTGGAGGTTTCTTCCTGTTCAAAGGGAGTTTTTCCTCTCCACTGTCGCTACAAGCATGCTTAGTGTGAGGGATTGCTGAAGAGTCAATGAGTCGATGCAATCAGCTGGTTTTCCTTAGATAGAAAACTTTGAATCAATCTGACTGGATGATCTGGTGAACTGGATCTATGACCTGAGATGACATGATGTGAATTGGAGATATAGAAATAAACTCAATAGAATTGAATTCTTCTTCACTTCTGACCAGCTTCCACAGCATGATGCTGCCTCAAACATGCTTCATGGATCATTGAGGCCATCAGTGCTGCACCTTCTATGTAGACCATCATCTAGGTGACTTTGGATGAACCTTTAAGCAGCTTTCTGATAATAGTTGAGTCCAAACCTCCTAAACGTTTCCCTGCTCTCCTCCACCTGCCTGTCATCCAGAAGGCAGGTCTGCTGGTGGTCCATCCTCCCTCCATGTTCAGAGCTATGGGAGATGTTCAGGAAGCTAACTGACCTTCTGGAGACTGAACCGGAGGCCATCAGGATCTGCTGAACATTATTCGAGGCGATCAGAATAAATCAATGAGTCTCTTCTTAGATCTGGTCAGAGAAAAGATCCGACTCCTTCCTCCTTCCAGATAAGCAGGAATTGGAGTCACTCTGTCAAACATGCGGAAGTTCAACAAAGTGCTGACGTCATGCCTCATGACGCCGCCGACCTCAGCGGTATGAGAGCGAAAACATCATGGCGGCTTAGCTCCATGCCAGAGCTGAGCTTCTCGTTTACATACGTGTAGCATGATCTAATCAGCAACAAGCAGCAGAGCTCAATGGTTTCAGACTTTAGATCCCCCCCCCTTGATTAGATCAGCGCTTCCTAAACACCCCCCCATCTTTACAAAGTTGATCAAAGAAAAGTCAGTTTCAGTAAAACAAACTTTAATAAAATAAGCCATAATATTCTTTAAATAGCATTGCTCTGTTTTAAAGTGTTCTTGTTTTAAGTTTAACTGTTTATTCAACAGTTGCTATAAAAATGTTTATAAATTCTGAAAACTGTTCATTCAAATCATTCCACCTGTAGTTACACTCACCCTCCTCTAGGAGGCGCACCCTACAGTTTGGACCCACTGCATTAGATCATCTTATTAAAAATGTTTTTGATCCTATTCAAACTTCCAAAAAAGCTAAAGTTCATTTTCCATTCATGACCTTTGACCTTTAACCTCCTGACTGAGGCCTATGGTGGTTGAGCTCTTTAGTTTTGTGCTAGCTGTCGCCAATGCTTCTCTCTTACCATGACACCGCCACCGCCGTGCTTGTCAGCGGTAATATTTTCTTTCCTGTCGAAAAGCAGACAGTTTTCTGGGAAACAACAGCTGCTGTTCTGCCCAAAGATCAGCGTTTCTAGATGCGTCTGCACTGGTTAAAACGCTACTTCTTTCTTCATAACACCGATTAGCAGCGTAGAAACATTCCTGATGTTCTGAAAAGTAAAAACTTCTCCTTTCCTGAAGACATTTTGGGTGAAAAGATTTTGCTGAAACACTGGGCGTGTCTCTGTTTACCTGGAAGTGAACCTGAGCACTTTAGAGATGAGGCCAGACGCCAGCTTGTTGACGCTAGTTTCCGACGGCGACCGACAGAGCTCCCCGTCCGACAGCCCCAGATCCAGTTTCTTCTGCTTCTTCCTGAGCTTCCTGCGGTAGAGAACCTCCAGCAGCTCCATGGATGCAGATCTCAGTCCGATACGTTCTGGTTCCTTCTCACCTTTCTCTTCTCTCTTCACCTCTATGGGCACCCAGAAGGTTTCATTTGCTCCACCTTCAGACCTTCAGGGATATCTGGTTAAAATGTCCACCAACTTATAAAGTTCCCAGACTTTCCTCTCCAGTGACCTGATGAACTGACTCTCCTTCTTCGGCTCTATCTGCTGATGAACTCTGTCTGCAGAAGGCCAATCTAATCATTCAACAAGTTTCTTGCAGAATCTTCTCAGAAAAAGTTGCATCATAGTTCAGCTCTTATCAGAACCTCCTTCCTCTCCAAACCTCCAGCAGAAACTCTCCTCTTCTCTCCACCATCCTCACATACGCCTCTTTGTCTTGGATGGAGCCTGATGGGCCGAACCGTGTCGTCCCCGCCCCCCCCCCCCCCCCAGGTCCCCAGCTTGTTAAGCAAATCGAGCAATCAGGCGTCATTAGGCCTCCATATGATTAAAGCGTGAAGTAAACATCCTCGGCACAACTTGGTCTGGAAAGCAGCCGTTGATCTGTGAGCACGAGACGTCAGAAGGCCGACAGGAGAGGAGGACAGATGGGAGGAAGGGAGAGGAAGAGGGAGACATAATGAGACACTGGACAGGGAGGGAGGGAGGGAGGGAGATAATGGTGGCTAGATTGTTTGGGTGGAGACGGGGAGAAATAGGGCAGCGATTGGACTGATAGGGAGGAAATGCCGAGACAGATAAAAGAGAGGAGGTGAAAAAAAAGGCACTTTTTAGTTTAACGCTGAAGCAACAAGCCTGGAAAAAGTTTGGGATGAAAATAGAAAAGATAGGAATTAAAAGTGAGGATAAGGTGGAGGATGGATGATGAGGAAGAGGGAGGACAGACAAACAGGAGGACTGTTTTAAATAAAAATAAATAAGCCTGGGGAAGAGTCTCATGATGCAGGATGTGATATCTGATGAAAACAATGACCTGATTATTAATGATGACTCAGATTATCTCATGGATCCCACAGCGGCCCCAATAAAAGCTGCTTGGTTAGTGAAATACCTGGAAATGACCAAAGTTCTGTGATAATTATAAAATAAACAATCAGAGAAGATTTTAAAGACACAGAGCTGAAAGGAAGCAACGTCCAGACGCCAACAGAACCTCCATGCTCCCCTACCTCAGTTTCTAATAAACAACATCCGTTACCATAGCGATGCCGACCATACCCAGCTGTATGTGACCATGTCAGGGGATCAACAGCCAGACCCTAAGGCCTCCTTACATGGGTACGGAGGCCTCAGGGTCCTCAACGTGGCCGACCCGGGTTCGAATCCGGTCTTTTTGCCGCATTTCTCTCCCCCTCTCTCATACCCCCTTTCCTGTCAGCCTACTGTCAGAAAAACGAGCCTCTAGTGCCATAAAACTCCCAAAAAAAAGTTTCACTATAGCTCTGGTGAATTTCAATGGTGAAGTCCTCTGGAAATCTTCAATAATTGTTGTTGATTGCAGATGTGTCTAGTAGTTCCCATTGATTTAGCTTGTAAAGCGGGGAGAATGGCGCTAGGCTTACCGCACCGTGACGTCACTGCTGGAAGATGGCAGGAGGGAGGGGCTACTAGATTTGGGCAAAAATGGCCGCTCCCACACTCACTGATGGCAACGAAAATTATGTTTTTATTTTTTTCCCTGAATAAAGCTAAATTCATTATATTAGTTTTAGGTATAAATAATGTTCCATTGTTTATTCCTATACCCGAACTTTTTCTTTAACGTTTCGCTGCTTAATTTCTCACGTTCTCTTGTTGTTTTTGACGGTGAGTCGTATAAACTGGTGCGATGACCTGAAATGAAATGCGATGTGATGTGTTTTCACGAGCCCTAAAGATGTATGCTAGGTCCTGTAGCGCTAGCTCCATGCAGCTAAAACAGCAATGAGTCACGTTAAATCTTTTCAGTTTGAAATTGATGATGTAGGAATCAAAGAGGCGATGAAGATGAGGAGGAAGAGGGGAAAGAAGCTAATGCTAGGAGATGCTAACCCAGATTGAGAGCTGTGCTACAAAAAGCTCCAGTTTCTGCCTGAGGCAGCGACTCATTAGCCTCGTGAGACCATCCTGATCTCGCGAGCTTTCAAAGTTTCACTCGCAGATCAGTCTGGAGACTCTCCGTTAAAGAAAATTTGGAGCCGTTCACCAAACGAACGTCCAATCAGCGTTGGCTTTGAGGCGGGTTGAGGTGTGACGCAACGAGAAGCGCGACAGTTCAGTCTAAAGAACATGGCGGCTTCAGTCGATGAAACTAGCGTTAGCGTGGCTATCGAGCAAGTTTTATCGGAATTACAGAGTATTTCTTCACTGAAAGAAGAGCAAAACACTGCTCTGGAGGCTTTTCTCAGAGGAAAAGATGTTTTTGCTCTTCTCCCGACTGGTTTCGGCAAGAGTCTGATCTATCAATTGGCTCCTCTTCGTCGTCGCTCTGTTACGTCATATGCTTCGTTGATCCGATTGGTTTATTTGGCCCGTCTATCACCAACATAGGCCAATCAGCTAACCAGTATTTTCGCTCCTTCCCAAAATTACTTCAACGGAAGGTTTCCAGATGGATATGCGGAGCAAATTCATCTGGCGGAGTCAGGTTAGCGACTCATAGCGGCACCGTCTACATTTAAACCATAAAAACTACTTCCTGTTTTTACTCTGAAGGATCCAGTCCAGTCAGTCCGTACAGCGTCATCTACCCAGCATGCTTTGCACAGGTGGAAATATTGGGACCTCTATGGGTGGAAAAATTACAAAGAATATATAACTTTTGAAGTATTTATACATTTCCTTGTATCAGAAATGGCAACTTTTAAGTTAAGGAAATGACAACTTATTTAGTCCAACGTGTTTAACTAGTCATAGATCCCTTTAACATAGAAGCTAAGCAGCAGGCAGAACATTGAAGACACAGTCCTAGATTCCTGATAGTCCAACCCTGGACCAGAAGCGTTCATCTGGGAAAGCTGGACCCAGGAAATCAAACGGACTCTGGAGATGCTCAGAGGGCCTTCAGAATGATGATAGTAGATGTTTCTGCAGAGGAGACGAGGCGAATGTGGCTCCCAGATCAGAGCATTGAAAATATGGACCTGTGAGCAGAACGTTCTCCAGATCTGAGCTGGGAATCTGTGGACGAGAACCAAGAACATAACGACCAAATATGTCATCATGACTCGGGATTCAGCCCACAAGTTTCCATCCGGCGTGAAAACACAAAAAAAGTCTAAATTTATATTGAATTTTATTAGATCTGTTTTACAAAAACCAAAAACATCAAAACCCAAAAAGCAAGAGTTTGGATTATGAACACCCCAAACTATTAAAAAGATTCGTTGGTGGAACAGAATCCAAAGAATCAGCTCCAAATATTTCAGTTTCTATTTTAGAAAAACAAACTGGACGGACCGCCATGTTTGCAGGATGGGAGGGTGCGTCCTCTGATAATGAGCTTATCTGTTGCCGTGGGAAACTGATGCAGCCCATAAAAATCTCCCTCCTGATCTGCAGGGAAACCGAAGGTGCAGATAAAGTGAGAATAAACGGCTCTGATGATGGAGCAGAAAAAGCTCTGTGGCCCATTTCTCTACGTGCTTCAGAACAGAACTGTGCAAATAAAAGTTCAATCCTCTACGACCCGAGACCTTCTGCGGTCCGCTGACCATGCTCTGCAGGAAAGTTTTCACCCCGAAAACGTGGAAATCTGAATAAACTGGGATTAAACGCACAGTTAGAGATGCTAAATGCGATCACACTGCAGAGCACAGAACCAGTTTGAAACAGGTTCTGGTTCCCTGAATGGAGGAACGGGCAACGGCCTAAGAGGGGTAGAAAGAGTGTGTGTGTGTGTGTGTGTGTGTGTGTGTGTGAGTGTGTCTGTGTGGGAGTATTTGTGCTTTACGCAACCGTGAGGTGATGCTGTTTTAGAGGAATGTGGTGATTCAGCCGAAGAAGCATGTAGGAGGAACGAGACACAGAGGTCCACAAGGTAAAGGAGGGAAGGAGGTATGTGAGGAGAGGAGGCGAGGATAGGAAGCCATGAAGGATGGATGGGGGGGGTGGGGGGTGGGGGGGGGGGGGTCAAAGAAAGGAAAACAGGGATCAAGCAGGGAGTCTGTGTTTATAAATCCGTCTATCTGTCCTCTGCAGATTAACACCCAGCCTCAGGGGGCTCTGATGGCCCGCTTCCTGTTCTCAGGTTGGCCAATAGGAGGCCGGCGTTCCAACCCTCCAGAACAGCATGGTATCTGATAACAGTGTGTGTGTGGGGGGGGGACGGAGCAACAAATAAGCTGCAGCTTTAAACCTGGAGGTGACAACCATGATATGAACAGGAACAACAGCGCCCCCCTGAGGCAGCCATGCTTACTGCACACTCACTGAGGATGAGCTCCATATTAGGCTGGAACCAGCTGGAGGACCATGTTAGTATTTATAGACCGTTTGTGGGTACGGAGTGACCAGACGGTGCCGGGTCGGCCCCGTTCTGGAGACCTTCTCCTGAAGCTTTCTGCTGCTTTTTCAGTCAGATGTAAAATAGAAGAAGAAGAAGAAGAAACAGGCTGTGTGTTCATCTGAGCCCTGCTGGGTTGATGATCATCCAACATAGAAAAACATAATCACAGTCGATAAAGACAGGATTTCATGTATAGAAGGAACTAATGTTTCCACAAACAGCCACCCAGGCCTGACAAATGCTGGAGCTAAAGCAGAACCTGTCTAACTACATGAAGTAGGCTTATAGAAGCTGCAGGGACGCCCAGACAGAGGCTGATGAACCAGGGGAGAGAGGAGAACCTTCCTTTTGGCCTGACAGCCCAAGATATTCTCACACTTCTGACCTGTTCCTCCTAAAATGTCTCTGTTGGTTCTGGGCTTCAGTAAAACCTGCAGGACAATCGTCGGTGAAGCTAGACGGTTTTTATGCTCAAACCAGAAAAACCCACGAGCGTCTGACTCCGTCACGATGATGGAACGGCGCTTACATTAGCCCGCCTAGCTAACACCGCTGTCGCTACCCCATCCGTCGCAGAAGCACCATCCGTCCTGCGCAAACACAATAACTTCCTGCTAGGCAATACTTCGTTTTTCTTATTTTTTTTATTATTTATTGAATATTCTGAAAACGAAAAAAAAGCAACATATAAAAAACACTTAAATATCCTTTGGAACGTTACTGTGATGCTCTGAGCATGTGCGATGATGACATCACGAAGGACAGTGGAGAGAATGGAAAACGTTTCCATTACTTCCAGAAAAGTCTTCAATATTTTCTATACGATTTAGTTTAGCATTCTTTAATGTTTTAAGTATATAAATAAGTATTTTCAGTTCTGTTATTACGTAGTTTTTCTGCAATCCGGTTTTTATTCTGTCGCAAGGCAAGGCAAGGCAAATTTATTTCTATAGCACAATTCAGTACAAAGACAATTCAAAGTGCCTTACATGATTAAAATACAGGAAAATAAAACAGAATCAAAGCAAGTAGGAAAAAATAAATAAAATAGTCTTGATTTAAAGGAACTCAGGCTTTCCGCACTTTACAGTTTTCTGGAAGTTTGTTCCAGATAAGTGGAGCATAGGAACTAAATGCTGCTTCTCCATGTTTAGTTCTGGTTCTAGGTCTGCAGAGCAGGCTGGATCGTGCTTCCGGGACGGATCAGGTAGCGACAACCGCTGCCGCATCGGCTCTAATCTACTCAGCGGTGGACGAAGTACTCAACAGAAGTACTTGAGTAAAGTATTGAAACTCATAGTCAAATCTTACTCAACTGCAATGTAATAATTTCATATTTAAAGTACTTCCAGAAGTTCTAATTCTAAATATGACCAGACTTTTCCTTTAAATAAATTATTTATTTTCTTTATTTGAATTTGTAGAAGGATGTTTAATGGTTGGGTGATGGACCCGCCACATTTCCGCCAAAAACTTGATACCACCTAACCTGTTAGTTAAGCATTAGTGAGGGTAGTTCTACCCTAAAGACAGCCTTAAAAAGCAGGCAGACAAGTGTTACTGTCGTTTTTTTAATCCCTAAATCTCATATAGGAAGACAGAGGGGCATGTCTGCCCAAAAATGACTTTAGATTTTCCATTTTATCTAAAAGCAAGTTTTTTTTTTCTTGTTTTCTATAAGATCACATCCTGCTTCTACCAAAACAATGAATATGTGATACAAACTTCAGCGTTTTTTTGTTTTTGTTCATACACCAGTGGCTGTAGAGCACTCCAATAATCAAACAAACCATTCATAAACGACATCAGAACAGCCGTTATTCATTTACTCCACAGATCTTTGGTCAAAACATCAATTTGTTTGGTCATCGAAAACATTTAAGTGTGAAAAAAGGTCAAACTCTAGGGCGCTACTCCCTAACAGCATCCTTTTATTTCTTCAGGCTGTTGGTCCGTTAGGCGCTCAACAGTCAGCATTCCAGAAACTAAGGAGACACCATTTCGTTTCCATGCTCTTCAGCTCAGGAACAAACAGGGATTCTAACAGGAAACAGACACTGAATCCCGCTGAGAAACGGAAGCTGGCAGGAAATCCCGACAACGTAGGTGGAAGAGCCCGGTAGGCGAGGGGTGAACTTCCTGTTTCACCTTCTGGGCTTCAGACAGGGAGAGACACAGTTTATCATTACTGGAAGGAAGAATACCAGTCAGGAAATCCCAGTCAGCAGCATTCCCACAGCATCACTCCTCCGGATGCAGGAATAATGAAGCCAGAACGCATCCAAAGCGCCGCCTGGAAGAGGAAACCCTGCTGGCCAACGAACAGAGAAATGGCTCACCGGTTTCTGATGCGTAGTTGGACTGCTGAACATCGCCGGTTCTGATTGGACGATTGGGTTTTCTGTTGTGGCGGAGGCGACAGTGATGGAGACTGAAAACAGAGAGCAGGAGGAGGTGAAGGGAGAAGGAGAGCAGCCACGGAGTCAGGTGACGTAAACTCCTCCACGTATCCGGGATCCAACTCCCTAAAGTTAGAAAGACCAGAAAAAGAAACGTCAGAAATTCATAAACATTCGCTATCTGGAAAAAACCACGACTACTTTTAAGGCTAGGCTTAAAACTTTCCTTTTTGATAAAGCTTCCAGTTAGAGTGGCTCAGGTTATCCTGAGCTATCTCTATAGTTCTGCTGCTATAGGCTTAGACTGCTGGAGGACATAGGGACCCCTTTTTCATCATTCTGCTTCATTCTATCTCTATTCTCTCACTCTGCAGAATCTGTTAGTTCAATCTCTAACGTTCTGCTCTCTCTGCTTTTTCTCATAGTAGCTTCATCTGGTCTGTTCCTGTTTGGCTGTGACTCCATCCTGGAGAGAAATATCAGCTGTGCTGCTGCCATCAACACCTTTGTTTCTAGATGTTGGAGCTTGGCCTGTTTTCCAGTGTCGTCCTGTTTCTCTGACTGTGACTAACTGGATGTGCTCTCTTCATCCTCTGACATGGGAGCTGGCTCGGAGCTCGTCTGCCTGGCTGTGTGTTTCCTGGACGGGGCCGCCTGTGGAGCTGGTTGACAGTTGCCTTTTGTATCTATGCTTCTTTTTCTATGTCTGCTTCTGTCTCCTTGAACCCCAGTGGGCCTCAGCAGATGGCCGCTCACACTGAGCCTGGTTCTGCTGGAGGTTTCTTCCTGTTCAAAGGGAGTTTTTCCTCTCCACTGTCGCTACAAGCATGCTTAGTGTGAGGGATTGCTGAAGAGTCAATGAGTCGATGCAATCAGCTGGTTTTCCTTAGATAGAAAAGTGGAAAGTGACCTGAGATGAGATCCGTTTCTAAAATCCAGCCTAAAACTAGAAAAAGTTGCATTTCCTGCGAAAATGCCGTGTGAATGCTGTACGCTAAACTGTAAGCTGTAAGGTTAAAATGGCAGAAACAAGCTGAAAAAAATTAAAGTCAAAGCTGCTGAAATGGTATGGAATAGCAAAAAAAATGTCTAATTAGTTTCTTAAAAGTAGCTGAAGCCAACAGCAGAAACATGGCAGACATGTTATGAATTAACAGCAAGCAGAAAAGCTTAATGCCTTTCCAGAAAGAGAGCAGAATCAAGCCAGAATTGGAAAAAAATATGCAGAAATTTTATAAAATAGCAAAAACGGTAACATAAACAGTAAAAAAGTTGAATCTTAACTAGTTGAAGACAAAAATGAGTAGCTTAAGGATAGGAAGATAAATGTTGAATATGAATAATAAGTATTAAAGTCTGAAATCATATGTGGAAATGTCAAGACTTATAAAAAAAAATTGAAATTAATTAAAATGTGTCAGTTGATCAGCATAGAGAAAACAGTGTCATCCTTAGAAGCTTGAAAATCCACAAACCAAAGTACAAGACTGACCATAAGAAGCACAGGAAGGACAGAGAGAGAAGCTTATAAAAAGAGAGCTAATAAAACTTAAGGAGTTGAATTTATCAAAAAATCTAACCTGCATGTTATGAGCCGCTGTGTTGATGACAGCACCGTTGGCAGGCTTAGGCTGCATGTTACGAGGTTATGCTTTACAGCATTCACACAATGATGCAAGGTTAGTTTTCGTATTTGGAATATAAGAAATATAAAGACATCATTATTAACCTTTCAACTTTTCAAAAACCTACAACGCAGCAATAGAGTTGATTCCCTGCCGCCATCATTGCACCCCAAACTATTCCCTCTAACGACCCCCCTTCAGAGACATAGACAGGTATGGGGCATTGCAGGCCAACAAAGAAGCCAAACGACCCCCATTCCAAAGGGGGGGACCCGTTCATCCGTTTCTATTTGCATGTTTTCTAAACTAAAACCAGGCTTTGTTGGGCTGCTGGATAAAACCTGGAACTAAACGCTATTTCTGACATTTTGAACTGAAAAATCTTCCTGGATGGAAGAGAAACGTCTTCAAACTTGGAAACAAAGTCCAGAGGATTGATTTTACATTTTTTTTGGAATCTTTATTCCTTTTTCTTTAAGGAATTTGGTCAAATACGTAACTACAAAACAATGTTAAAGACGTCACAATGCTAACCAGGGGTTAATCTTAGGTTAAAGAAGGATCTACTCATAGCTTAACTGTATGAAAATCTGCACTTTTAAAATCTCTTTAAACCCTAAAGTGAATTCCCATGGTCTGTTCTTGTCCATTATTTCTGTTTTTTAACCTTTCAGCTCAGCGTTTACTGTTATTTTTCAAACATTTGTGTTCAGGTTTCGCTTTGTTTTTTTCCCATCCTAGTTTGATGTGGCTAATCTACAACCTCATGAACTTCCACCATAAATATCTGCTTCATTGTGTTTCAACGATGCTCATCACAACGACCTCCAGAGCCAAAGGTCAGAAGGGATGGAGGTCAGAGTTCAACCTGCAGGATGAACCTGGAAGCTGATTCATTTTGAGACTTGAACAATTACAACAACTCTGAGTAAATCACCGAGCGTGCAACAGACAGACAGAGAAACCTTCAACTGATCCGTTTCTAAAATCAAATCTATTTCCTGCTTTTTTTTCCACTTTTCCCCGACGGGCAGGAGAGTTGTTTGCATCGGAACAGCCTTCAGGTTACGAACACTAAACCAAAACAGCTGCTTCACTGCAAGGTCTGAAAGTCTGCTGGTAGCGGTGAGAGCCTCTCAGCTAAACTGTGATTAATTTCTCAGAAAAATGTTCTTACATTCCACCAAACCATCTCTAGATCTTATTTGTCATTAATAGTTGCTTTGCAGAAAATAAAAAAAACACTGAAATATAACTAAAAAAGCACCACATAGACTTACCCTAAAGAATGCCATTCTCAGTAGAATAGAAAAACAGCCTGACTCTGCAAACGGCCCCAAATATCAGACTGAATCCTGCACTGCAAATTATACATACCTAGGTAACTCCTTTTTTTAAAAATAAGTGCATTTTTTGTTATTGAGGAGGTAAGTGAGATACTTTCCCAACGAAACAAGACAATTTATGCAATCTTTATGCTTGTACTTTTTAGCTTCCTGTTTTTAATGTTTTTATCTGCCTGTACAGTGTCCTTGGGTGTTGTGATAAGGCGCTTTCAAATAAAATGTATTATTATTATTTATTATTTAATTTCCCTTTAAAATAAATAATTACATTGTCTTATTTCAAGTGCATAATATTTAATTATCTTATTTTAAGGGTAATAAAAGTTAATTCCATTAGCAGTTCATCTTATTTTCTTACAAATGAAGTGTAAATATACTTATTTTGAGAAATTATTTATCGTTATAAGAATGTTTTTTTTCATCTCGTTACAGGTGATGAAGCAGACTTAAAATGTTTTGTCATTGTCTCCTTTCTATCTCCTCTTTCTTTCATCTTTTCTTTTTTTTTTCTTTTTCTTCTTCTGTTTTTCTGCTCTATTTACATTGCAGTGTCCATATAAACTGTAAAACTCCCTGCATAATTATAATAAAGCAATTTATATGCATGAGACAAGTGGAGCAATATGGCAATTGCCATACTGCTACACTTGTGAAAGTAAAATCTGTTGGGATCTTTTTGGCATAAAGACAATTATTCTTATTGCCACATTGCCAGACAGGACACTGTTAAAAAAAAAAAAAAAAAAAAAGAATGTTTTTGCAGGGTGATTTCCTTCTTAACCGCACATTTTGCAGTTAAGAAGGAAAAACATTCTGATAATGAGCAATCATTTATTAAAATGAGTATATTTACTGTTTTTTGCACTTTTGTGCAAAATACTTTGTGGTATAATACACACTGGCAGAGAATGACAAGCATTAAAAGCGTCCCTCTGCTGCTGCTTGCCTTAGGACTTAGGAAGAAATGAGTAACCAGGTGTTCTTAATGAAGGTGTTCATGTAGACCTGATCACCAGCAACGCTGCTACATCTGGAAACGGAGGGATTGGTGGTTTGGTCAAACCAGGACAATGAAAAAGACCTCAGCAATGAGCTTAGAGAAGTCATTTTGATTCAGCACTGAAATAAACCTGAATATCATCAGCATAAGGTGATGAGGTAATAAAATACATTTTTTAGAGCAACACACAACGGCATCATATGTTTTAAAAAACTTTCCTTTGTGGATTTAAACCTCAGTAACACAGACTGTCATGGATAGATATGGTTATGTTTAAATGGTTTTCCTTGGTCTTATTTTAAAAAGGTAAACAAAACGCTAATTGATAGATATCGATATCTACTGATATAAAATGTATTTTATTGTGGTACAAATTTTTCAGCTATGTCACACAGTCCCAGTTCATAGCAGGAAAAGGCAGAAAGACGGTCTGCTTCGGTTAATCCTGGATGAATTCATTAGCAGTGCTCAGTTTACAAATAACAGGAATGTTTAGACTACCGTAAAGATTTTGGATGCGAGCGGAGAAATTAGTTTTCTCCGTAGTGCGTCTGGGCTCTGCCTTAGAGACGGGGGGAGGCGCTCAGAGTAGAGCTGCTGCTCCTCCACATCGAGAGGAGCCAGTTGAGGTGGCTGGATGCATGATGGATGGATGGATGGATGGATGGATGGATGATGGATGGATGCATGATGGATGGATGGATGGATGGATGCATGATGGATGGATGATGGATGGATGGATGGATGATGGATGCATGATGGATGCATGATGGATGGATGGATGGATGGATGGATGCATGATGGATGCATGATGGATGGATGGATGGATGGATGGATGCATGATGGATGGATGGATGGATGGATGCATGATGGATGCATGATGGATGGATGGATGGATGGATGCATGATGGATGGATGATGGATGGATGGATGGATGTTGGATGGATGATTGATGGATGGATGGATGGATGATGGATGGATGGATGCATGATGGATGGATGGATGGATGAATGATGGATGGATGATGGATGGATGGATGGATGGATGGATGGATGGATGGATGGATGGATGATGGATGTTGGATGGATGATTGTTGGATGGATGGATGATTGATGGATGGATGGATGGATGAATGATGGATGGATGGATGGATGGATGGATGGATGATGGATGGATGGATGGATGATGGATGGATGATTGTTGGATGGATGGATGATTGATGGATGGATGGATGAATGATGGATGGATGGATGGATGATTGTTGGATGGATGGATGATTGATGGATGGATGGATGGATAATGGATGGATGGATGGATGGATGGATGATTGTTGGATGGATGGATGATTGATGGATGGATGGATGATTGTTGGATGGATGGATGATTGATGGATGGATGATGGATGGATGGATGGATGGATGGATAGATGGATGGATGGATGTTGGATGGATGATTGTTGGATGGATGGATGGATGGATGGATGAATGATGGATGGAGGGATGGGTGGATGGATGATTGTTGGATGGATGGATGGATGATTGATGGATGGATGGATGATTGTTGGATGGATGGATGATTGATGGATGGATGATTGTTGGATGGATGGATGATTGATGGATGGATAAATGGATGAATGATGGATGGATGGATGGATGGATGGATGATGGATGGATGGATGGATGGATGGATGGATGGATGGATGGATGGATGGATGGATGATTGTTGGATGGATGGATGGATGATTGATGGATGGATGATGGATGGATGGATGATTGTTGGATGGATGGATGATTGATGGATGGATGGATGATGGATGGATGGATGGATGATGGATGGATGGATGGATGGATGATTGTTGGATGGATGGATGATTGATGGATGGATGGATGGATGATTGTTGGATGGATGGATGATTGATGGATGGATGGATAATGGATGGATGGATGGATGATGGATGGATGGATGGATGGATGGATGATGGATGGATGATTGTTGGATGGATGGATGATTGATGGATGGATGGATGATTGATGGATGGATGATGGATGGATGGATGATGGATGGATGATTGTTGGATGGATGGATGATTGATGGATGGATGGATGGATGGATGGATGGATGGATGGATGGATGGATGGATGGATGGATGGATGGATGGATGGATGGACAATGGATGGATGGATGGATGATTGTTGGATGGATGGATGGGTGGATGGATGGTGGATGGATGGATGGATGGATGATTGTTGGATGGATGGATGATTGATGGATGGATGGATGGATGGATGGTGGATGGATGGATGGTGGATGGATGGATGGATGGATGGATGGATGATGGATGGATGGATGATTGTTGGATGGATGGATGATTGATGGATGGATGGATGGACGGATGGATGGATGGTGGATGGATGGATGGATGATGGATGGATGGACGATTGTTGGATGGATGGATGATGGATGGATGGATGATGGATGGCTGGATGGATGATGGATGGATAGTTGGATGGATGGATAATGGATGGACGGATGGATGGATGGATGGATGATGGATGGATGATTGTTGGATGGATGGATGATTGATGGATGGATGGATGGATAATCGATGGATGGATGGATGGATGGATGGTGGATGGATGGATGATGGATGGATGATTGTTGGATGGATGGATGATTGATGGATGGATGGATGGATGGATAATCGATGGATGGATGGATGGATGGATGGATGGATGATGGATGGATGGATGGATGGATGGATGGATGGATGGATGGATGGATGGTGGATGGATGGATGATGGATGGATGATTGTTGGATGGATGGATGATTGATGGATGGATGGATGGATGGATGGATGGATGGATGGATGGACAATGGATGGATGGATGGATGATTGTTGGATGGATGGATGGGTGGATGGATGGTGGATGGATGGATGGATGGATGATTGTTGGATGGATGGATGATTGATGGATGGATGGATGGATGGTGGATGGATGGTGGATGGATGGATGATGGATGGATGGATGATTGTTGGATGGATGGATGATTGATGGATGGATGGATGGACGGATGGATGGATGGTGGATGGATGGATGGATGATGGATGGATGGACGATTGTTGGATGGATGGATGATGGATGGATGGATGATGGATGGCTGGATGGATGATGGATGGATAGTTGGATGGATGGATGGATGGATAATGGATGGACGGATGGATGGATGGATGGATGATGGATGGATGATTGTTGGATGGATGGATGATTGATGGATGGATGGATGGATAATCGATGGATGGATGGATGGATGGATGGTGGATGGATGGATGATGGATGGATGATTGTTGGATGGATGGATGATTGATGGATGGATGGATGGATGGATAATCGATGGATGGATGGATGGATGGATGGATGGATGGATGATGGATGGATGGATGGATGGATGGATGGATGGATGATGGATGGATGGATGGATGGATGGATGGATGGATGGATGATTGATGGATGGATGGATGGATAATGGATGGATGGATGGATGGATGGATGGATGATGGATGGATGGTGGATGGATGGATGATGGATGATGGATGATGGATGGATGGATGGATGGATGGATGGATGGATGATGGATGGATGGATGGATGGATGGATGGATGGATGGATGGATGATGGATGGATGGATGGTGGATGGATGGATGGATGGATGGATGGATAGATGGATGGATGGATGGATGGATGATGGATGATTGATGGATGGATGGTTGATGGATGGATGGATGGATGGATGGATAATGGATGGATGGATGGATGGATGATGGATGGATGGATGGTGGATGGATGGATGGATAGATGGATGGATGATGGATGGATGGATGATGGATGATTGATGGATGGATGGATGGATAATGGATGGATGGATGGATGGATGGATGGATGGATGGATGGATGGATGGATGATGGATGATTGATGGATGGATGGATGGATAATGGATGGATGGATGGATGGATGGATGATGGATGATTGATGGATGGATGGATAATGGATGGATGGATGGATGGATGGATGGATGGATGATGGATGATTGATGGATGGATGGATGGATAATGGATGGTGGATGGATGGTGGATGGATGGATGGATGGATGGATGGATGGATGGATGGATGATGGATGGATGATGGATGATTGATGGATGGATGGATGGATAATGGATGGATGGATGGATGATTGATGGATGGATGGATGGATGGATGGTGGATGGATGGATGGATGATGGATGGATGGATGATTGTTGGATGGATGGATGATTGATGGATGGATGGATGGATAATGGATGGATGGATGGATAATGGATGGATGGATGGATGGACGGACTTTGGGTGAAATCAGGTCTTTCCAAGTAAACAGGTTCGAGTCCAATTTAAATCCTTGGTGCAAAGGTCTAAGTTAAGCCACAAGAATATTTTTCTAAGGCTAAAATCATGAAATGAAGGTCTGGAGTCTGATTCGAGTCCAAGTCATCATTAGAGTCGCCTCTACTTTCTGTTGTTTCTGGTCCAGAAGGAGCAAATCCTTCAGGTCAAAGACTCGCTGCAGTCAGTCGGCTTTGCTTAGATGGAAAACTTGTAGATGACATGTATTGGTTTTCGGTACTACGTAAATACACTAAATAAAAAAAATAGAAAACATTGAAAAAAATAGAGGAATCATAAGAGCCGTTTTTAATATAGCCTTGACTGAAAATAAAGATCTAATCTGAACTTTATCAACAGTAATACTGACATCCTAGTCATTAAGTAAATGTTAGAATGGTTTCTGTTCTCCACCCAGTACGTCACACAGGTCCAATCTGGATAAGAACAACAACCAACACACAATGCAACACAAAAACACACACACCCGGGCTTATATCATTAATAGAAGACATTCCGCTGCTGCAGAGCTCAGCCAGCGGACATGGTAACCCTAACCTGGAGCACACAGACAGGTGCACAGATAAAAGGCCATTAAAGTGAAACCAGTCGAGCTGGTCCCAGGAATGTTCGGCAGCCACAAACACCTTCAACTCTCCAGAGCAGGAGGGGCCGAGTGTCACATTCACTTTCCATCTCATTACACACAAACACGCTGCAGACTTTCACTCCCTGAGATAAACGGCCGAGTTCAACCCAGAAACACTGACTGCTAAACTATGCTCACCGCTGCTGGGACGCCAGGCTTTAGGAATTCAAACCTCAGCTGGTCCTTCATCACTGCTGCACTTTATGGAATGGAAATGTTCATTTACTGTCTGAAAAGCTGTACTAACAAAATGACAATAAAAGTTATCTAAGTCTAACTGCTCTCTTCTATGTGGTTCTGGAATCTGCTGCCATCTGAACAATTTTAGAGTTCCAGCACAAACGGATCTCTACTCTACATAACCATAATCTATGTTCTCCTTGAGCACTTAGTATTTCCCAGCTTCTAATGTCCTTTTTCTCCATCAGCATCTTAGCCTTATGGTGCATTCACACCAAACTGCTTTCTACCTGATCTTGGTGGTTTCAAGTCAACAAGAACCTGGATATGACCACACAAGTCACACCGTTTTATTTGTTATGGAAAGCTGAAGTGTGGCGCCAGGACCGGCGTCCCTTAAGCCCTGAACACACCGGTTGCATATGACTTTTTAATCTCCGATCCGATTCTTTTCCATGTCACACTGACTGCGTATAGAGAAGCTCAGACTAGGCAGGATGAGCAGATCTGTGCAGATTCTTTTCACTTCTTTCTCTGTGCTATACTAAAAACCAGTGGCTCATTCTATAAAGCAAAGCTCTACTTAACGAGTCTGTGCAGCATCTAGAACCAGAACAGATAGAGAATATTCATCTATTAAAAACATAATGAGATCTACGTCTAAAGAAAAGAAAAATGCAGCAATAAACTCTGTGGGACGGTTTCTATGGTGACTGAGAGGTGATTCTCAGAGAGATCTGGGAAGTTTATCACAGTTTTTCTTTCTTTTTTCCATAAAGAGGTGAGAGAGATACGCTGCGCTGACCTGCTCTGTCTGCTCCTCCTTATTCTGGAGGATCTCTACTTTAGCCGTTTTCTGTCCTCCTGAACTCCTATCATGGGGAAAGTTTTCTATTTTAATGTGTCATTCATTGTTTTTGCTCCAGTCTGTCCTGCTCACTATAAATGCGACTCCAAACTGACTCTTTCCTGTGAGATTAACAGATTTTATTTTGTATTTTCCTCCAAAGTGGATGAGTTTAGGTTTGTACCCGCGTCTCTCTTGCTGTGAAATTGCTGCTGAATTGCTGCCTAGTCTGACTGAAATAGACCTGGGCTCTATCTCAGTCGGAGCTACACTGCCCCCTGTAGGACATCATCCCCATCGACTCTCAATCAGCGCTAAATGCCACAACCTCGTCCGACACGATTTTCTGTCAGATCGGACGCAAAATCAGATTTTGTGTGTTCTGGCCTTTAGTTCACCAGGTCCTCCATATATGCTCTTAGTTTGGGGAGTCCCAGAGTAACGGCTGGATCACTGTTCATTCTCACAGTACTTTAGCGTGGTCAGGATCCAGGACTGTTATCCTGCTTTGGGTGAGTATCACGTGGACGCGTGAGGACGAGCTCAGCGAAGACAGCGGGAGATCAGAGCAAGAGGCGAGGCAGAGAGAGCACCAGAAGTAGCGGCAGGTCAGAACCGTCTCTGGAGCTACAATATGATAAATGGTAAAACTGTCCCGCTAAGGCAGTGGTCTCAAACCCTGGTCCTCAAGATATACTGTCCTACAGATTTTAGATGCATCCCTGCTTCAACACACTCCAGTCCGGAGGTTTATCTGTAGGAACGACGGGTTTATCTGCTAAATTTCATGATACCATTGAACGCAACAAGCAGGACAAACTCCAAACTCCATGTTCTGGGTTGTTTATCGAACTTCCCATTTGATAAACATGGAGCAGCTCTGATGAGAGGGAGTCAGACAGATTATAGAGAAACACTAAAGCAAGCTCACACTAACTACACCCTGGCTCCCTTCCACGTTGCTCTCCATTGTTTACTGTCCTGATTTCTGTCCCACTGGTGACAACATCAACGCTAACCCAGTGTGATGATGTCATCATAGACGCAGTGGTGGGGGACAGTAGCCACGCAGCTACCAGCAGGGGTCAGACTCAGCTTTTCTGTCAAATGTGAAAAGAGCCAAAAGCCGATTGTTAGCGTGTCAACCCGGTTTTTAAAAACCCAGGTTTTCAATGTGAAAGCTGCTTTAGTTTCCCCCTGTAGCACATTGGGATGTGCTGCCTGGCTGAGGCCTTCATTAGCTCCACTTTGGGGACCCTCTTTGTGATGTATTTGAATGTGTTCATGCGGCAAACATCACACCGGGGGCTGTTTGTCTTAGTCAAGGTGAAGGGAATGAGGAAGGAAGCAAAAACTTTAAGGCATAAAGCTGGATGTGAAGAGGAAGATCTTCTATCGGCACAGAAAAGATCAAAACAAGTTCTGGATTTAGCAGCTGATTGAGCAAGCAGAGCCCAGAGATATGGGGTGACCTGAACAGAGCAGAGAATCTCTCTTTGCCATAAAGCTAATTTTACCACAATAAAAACTAAACTGCATCAAAATAGATGAATATGTGGGACTGAGGTCGTATGCTGATGCTGCAGCATAGTTTCAGAGGATCTAATGAAGGTCTGATTTATTCTGCGGGAACCCAGGAAATCGATGTAGTCACCACACTGTTAAAACACACAGAGCCAGAGGGGTTACCCCGGGGATGGACGCCGTTTGTCCCCCTGATGACTTCTTTCTCTTCTGTTTTGGGCAGAGAAACTCAAACATTCACTCAGCTTGATTACGTCAGCCGCTAACAAAGGAGCACAAAGAGGCAGAGTCACCAGAGATGAATGGAAGAAGACAAAGAGACGGATATGAAAGGGGAACGCCAACCAGTACACAACTGGGATTAAAATCCAGCAGGGATCAACTTCAAGTTGGGATCCCTTTTAAATATTACGCCATCTGAAGTCTGGGAGGGAAAAATCTCATTTCCTTCTGTGAGATCTTAAAGCGCTTTCTATCAGCAGTTCTGCAGGGTGTTTCCCGTCGCTTTCAGTCCAGGATCTGATCATTTCTAGATGTATTTATTTATTTGACCCGGTCAGTGTTCATTCATAGGCAAATGCACCAGAATTTGCCAAAAGGCTATTTTTCATCTGTTGTCCCCGCACAGATCTAAAAATAGTTTAAACCTAAAAAAAAAACACAACAGTAAGAATTTTACAGTGAAAAATACAACTATAAAAAGAAATAAAAACAGCTTTAACTCTTCAAAACTCTTAAAAATACAGAATAAATGTTCGCTAGACTACAGATTCTATAGTAATAAAATAGAATAAAACATCAAATAAAAATCAATATATATATATATGTATATATATATATATGTAGATATATATATATATATATATATATATATATATATATATATATATATATACATATATATATATATGTAGATATATATATATATATATATGTAGATATATATATATATATACACAGTGGAGAAACAGGTGGCAGCACGGTTCGTTAATGGAAGACATTCGACTAATGCTGACATCACTGATGTGTTATGAACCAGTTTTTTTAGATGCTTTTTGAAAGTAGTGAATGTTTTAAGTTCTCTGATGTTCTGAGGGACGGAGTTCGTCTCCTGAGCTGCTGTGACTGCAGAGACTCTTTGACTAGAAGCACTTTTACGCTAACCTGACTCCCCCAGATGGATTTGCTCCGCATATCCATCTGGAAACCTTCCGTTGAAGTAATTTTGGGAAGGGGCGAAAATACTGGTTAGCTGATTGGCCTATGTTGGTGATAGACGGGCCAAATAAACCAATCAGATCAACGAAGCATATGACGTACTAACAGAGCGACGACGAAGAGGAGCCAATTGATAGATCAAACTCTTGGTGAAACCAGTCGGGAGAAGAGCAAAAACATCTTTTCCTCTGAGAAAAGCCTCCAGAGCAGTGTTTTGCTCTTCTTTCAGTGAAGAAATACTCTGTAATTCCGATAAAACTTGCTCGATAGCCACGCTAACGCTAGTTTCATCGGCTGAAGCCGCCATGTTCTTTAGACCGAACTGTCGCGCTTCTCGTTGCGTCACACCTCAACCCGCCTCAAAGCCAACGCTGATTGGACGTTCGTTTGGTGAACGGCTCTAAATTTTCTTTAACGGAGAGTCTCCAGACTGATTAGCGAGTGAAACCTTGAAAGCTCGCGAGATCAGGATGGTCTCACCAGGCTACTTTTACGCAGAGGAACAACACCGTCTCCTCTGGCCGAGCCTTCTGTTCCTGTCAGTCGGTTTCTGATCTTTACAAACTGACCAATTAGAGGAGACGACAGACCATGGATTACTTTATAAAACAGACAGAGGTTCGGATAGCTGCTTGGTCCTCTGTGTCATTTTTAGTTCATTTATTGTGGTATTGTGTTTATGTATTGTTGTTTATTATTTGTTATGTACAGCACAATGGAAACTTTTTCTGTTGTTAAATATGCTATAGAAATAAAGTGGATTGGATACTTGACATTTTTAGTAATGTTTTAGGTTGCACATTAAAAAATTATATAAAACAATGAAAATGTCTTTCATTTTTTTTATACACTTGTGCACAAAATGACAAAATCTGTGTAAGTCTAGTAATACGGCAAAATGGTGATATTTTGATGTTTTTTATCCAAAATGTTGATTGTCTGTTTGTAAAGAGATTCTTGAGGCTTTAGTGTGGTTTTATTTACCTGTGACCAGGTTGTCAGACAGTAGGTGATGTGGGACAGAACCATGCTGTACAACATGAACATTTTATCTGCCTGGAGTCACAAGGTTGATCTTATTTGCAATATTGAATCTGACTCTATTGCACACTTTTTTTATCTGGGATTTAAAAGTTAGTTTAGAGTCTATTAGGATGCCTAGGTATTTGAATTCTGACTAAACTTTTATTTTTTCCCCTGTCACATAAATATCTTCCACATTATTGATTTATTAGTTTAAATAACAGAAGCTGATTGAAATAAAATAAGCGTTTCAGCCGCCTGAGGCTTCAGGTTGAGCACGCCTTCATCACGGCGTCACACCAACACCAAACACATGCAGACTACCGAGCCCAGCGAGAAGCAGGACAGAAACACCAATATTACATAAACCCAACTTTAGAACTATGTAGCTGAATTATAAAAGCATTTTTTTTATCCAGACTTTATTCTTTTATTGATAAAACTGACAAATAAACGTTAATTTATAGTTGATAATGTTCAGTTTACCCAGGGGTATATATGGTCAGACGCAGACACCGAATCCTCTTTGATTTTTGAGATGACAGGAGAAAGACGTGAGAAGAGCTGTTTTTTATAGCATAGGAAGCAAAGGAACAGAAGGTGATATAAACTCACTGCACAGCTGTTAACGCGACGCTGAGGGGACCAATAAAATGGTGAATAATTGGCCCTCGATGCTCACACTTCCACGATTTATCAAGCTAATAAATTCAAACCATGAGAGATTTTTTAAGCTTCAGTAAAACTATCTTTACTGAGTTGCTGACTTTTTGTTTCTGTCGTCTCAGACTGACAAACTGAACCGCCATACAGGGGCAGATTTAAGAAATGTGGGGCCCTGGGCAAAGACAGGCAGGGGGCCCTCTGACTTGACAACACATCAAACAGCCCCATTCTCCAGATGTAGAAATGTTAATAGAATAGACATCCATTATCTGTTCTAGGTTGTGTCCCTCTCTTCTTGTCCCTTTTCTTCTTGTTTTCCTCTCTATGTTTTGTACTCAGCTGACTTTTCATGCTGTCTCTAAAGGAATGAAAGATTTTTTCCAAGCACTAAGCTCACTTAGCTGATTGCTCCTTCCTGTGTTTCCAAAAAGGCCAAAGTAAATAACCCAGTCCTTCTTTTCACTGTAGACAAGCCATGATCTGCTTATCTGTTCTCCATTTTTCATTTGGATGAAATAATAGCTGCATGAATCATGACAGCAGACAAGATAGAGGAGAGCAGGAGGCGGGGTTACCAATCTACTTGCTCTGGAGAGCAGAGTTCGCTGCTTTTAGATGTTGTCTCCAAAGTCTCCAGTAGCAGAAAAAAGTCTGTAGATTTGGCGCTAGGAGCTTTTTAGAAATCAAAGTGCTAGAGGGGTCTGAAAAGTGGCTAAATATAGCGACTAAAGCGCTAAGTTGGCAACACTGCTCTTTGCATGGTTTGTTTTCAAATGGTTTGCCGCTGTCTGTTTGGACCTTTCTGAACATGTGCAGCAAATGGACTGATCCAATATGGTGGACACTGAAGGGGGGGGCTGAGACACACTTAATATTATCAGCGTTCTGAAGGAATTTTAGCCAAAGGATTTTATCAAAAACATAATTAATGAGCACAAATAAGGAATAGTTGCATTAACCATACAGGGAAACAGAGTTTTATGGCCCCCAGGAACCTAGGGCCCTAGTCAACTGCCTAGTATTGCTGAATGGTAAATCCCTCCCTGCTGCCATATCACTGTACATTAAAACACAATTTCTAACAAACTCAAGCCTCCTGTTCCAGCAGTTTCATAGAAAACGGCTCTGCTAGCTAAAGCTTCAGAGCCTGAAACTGAAATGCATCCAGACGGCAGATTACAGCTTTCAGGTCTGACAGGCAACACTAAACACTACAAACCTACTGGTTTTCCATTTCTCAAGTTTCAGGTTTCTCCTTTGTCTTTTTACTCACGGTAAAATAAGATTCTTTAAGTGTAACTTTACACCAGGAAAGAGGAGAACGGCTGGAATTAGGTGACAAAACCAAGGTAAAGTTAAAACAGCTGCAAGACGAACACAGAGTATATGTTTTCAGTCTAGCAAGCACCATAAACTCTGCAAGGCCATAATGCAGAACTGACCGTGGCAAAATAAAAAACAACATTAGCTTTATTTTGACTGTTACTCTGCTTTATCTCACGCATCTGATTTCATTTAGATTTTATTCTCATTTAAAATGTGATGATTAAACTAATTTAACTCCTGCTTTCATTTCCACACCTCTTTCAGTCCATTAGGTGTTCTGTTTTAATTTGGAGTTGATCTTTCTCCTCTGTTCAGCAACTTTATGCTAAATGTCAGACCCGGTGTACAGTAGGTACCAGATCTGCTCAGGTGGTCACAATGCCTCTCAGACAAACTGTATTGCACCTGTTTCTTCAAAAATCTATTTCTTCTAAAGACCCAGATATTATTACCCATATTTGCTATAATTTTATAAATTTCATCTGCGATCTAAAGTAGAAAGTAGAAAACAATCATTGTCAGTCTGGAAGGAAAGTCCTGCCTTCTCAGACAGACTGAGCTCTGCTTTTTAACAAGGAGAAACAAAAAGTCTCAGAGCTTCTTTTTATTAAGACATGACGACAGAGGAGGACAGATGGAGCATCTGAAACAGTACGGTGACCAGATGTCCCAGAGTCCCAGGGACAGTCCACATTTTGGACCACCTGCTAAAGCTGTCCCCGGAAATGTCCCCGATTTTACAGTTTTATGAATGAATGAGGGGGGGCAGCGTTGTGTTTAAACTGTTATTATGGTAGAAAGAGCGTGAGAGCAGAAACCGCTGTTAGCTGGCTGGTTGGCAGCTGTTAACGTATAGATGAGGAGCAGAGCGCAGCACCTTTAAAACAGACAAGGAGGTTTGTTATCAGAACTGGTTGCAGCTGCCCTGCTATGGCGAGTGTGTTAATTGGTTAATTTGATTAGAATTGGGCTGATTATTGTGATAAATGTTTGCTTGGTGACCAGGTTAGGTCAGACAGACCATTGGCTGCAGCTGCAGGAGGAAATAGACTCAGATCAAATGAACCAGAATGACTGAAAACTCCTTATAAGGAGCTAATCTGGTTCAGTGGTTCTCCAGGATCAACAAGGGTTCAACTAAAGATGTTTTTGGAACTGATTGGGGACCTTTAGTTTATATATTCAAATAAAATGTAATTAGAGTACTATTTGTTGTTGTGATCTCTGAGCATAGACTTCCAGGCTTAGATCTACTTTTCCACCACTCAGTTTGGATCTATGAAAGTTCCTCATTCTAGAAAATAAGAGGCAGTAAAAGGAAAACTGAATGAGACAAGATCTGCATGATCTGAGAATGATGGAGGAAGAGATTACCGCCTGTTTAATCTGCATTTATTAGCTGGTTTTTACTGGTAGCTAAAAGCCTTTTAGTATTTAATCAGATGAGATAATAACAATAATCATGATAATAATCATATATGTATGGTGAGATTATACTGGTGTTAGAATAAAATCTGTGTGCAATGCCTTAACCACTAGACGCCACTCCCCCCCGCAGCTGCGTGTCTGATGACGCCATCACGCTGGGTAAGCATTGATGATGTGTTGACGTCCGTACGTTGCGTTCAATGGTATCATGTCATTCAGAGGGTCGACCCGGCTCTGGTGTTCCCACAGGATGCCTATCAGAGCTGAGGTGATTTTAACGCGGGTCGTTAGTGAGCTGTTCATGCTGCCACTGATAGCCCATTGTTCCGGTTTAAACTGGTTTTTCGGCCAGTAGGAAAAGGGTAATAGTTAGCGAGGTCCCTTAAGCTCAAAAGCAACTCCAGACCATGAAGCTACCACCACCATCTCTGATTGTAGGTCTGTTAATTTTCTGAACTGGTGCCTCAGTTTTATATCAAATATCAGGAGGCGCACATCTTCCAAAATGTCTTCTTCTGCCTCCTCATAACTGAACTTTTCTTGGAGATCATCAAGATGCTTTTTGGTAAAAGCGACCCAAACCTTTTCTGTCAGTAGTGGTTCTGGTCTTAGAACTCTACCATAGAGCCTGTATCTGCCTCATCAGTGAGTCTTTCTAATAGCTGAATCATGAGCTCTGACTTTATCTCTGGCCTGCAGAGCTTCTAATAAATTAGCTTCTAATTTATTGCTTTCATCATTCAGGAAGTGCTCCAATATTAGCCTCGTGAGACCATCCTGATCTCGCGAGCTTTCAAGGTTTCACTCGCAGATCAGTCTGGAGACTCTCCGTTAAAGAAAATTTGGAGCCGTTCACCAAACGAACGTCCAATCAGCGTTGGCTTTGAGGCGGGTTGAGGTGTGACGCAACGAGAAGCGTGACAGTTCAGTCTAAAGAACATGGCGGCTTCAGCCGATGAAACTAGCGTTAGCGTGGCTATCGAGCAAGTTTTATCGGAATTACAGAGTATTTCTTCACTGAAAGAAGAGCAAAACACTGCTCTGGAGGCTTTATCAGAGGAAAAGATGTTTTTGCTCTTCTCCCGACTGGTTTCGCAAGAGTTTGATCTATCAATTGGCTCCTCTTCGTCGTCGCTCTGTTAGTACGTCATATGCTTCGTTGATCTGATTGGTTTATTTGGCCCGTCTATCACCAACATAGGCCAATCAGCTAACCAGTATTTTCGCCCCTTCCCAAAATTACTTCAACGGAAGGTTTCCAGATGGATATGCGGAGCAAATCCATCTGGCGGAGTCAGGTTACTCCAATATGGCCTGGATAACAAACTAAATAAATGGATGTGATTGGTCACAGTAAGTGTAACATTAATATAACAAGGGGGGAAATAATTTTTTACGGGTTCTGAATTGTTTTTATAGCTTTTCTTTGAGTTTTGCATCTGAAAACTGCTTTCTGTTTTACTCTGGATGTATTTGTACTCGCACTCGTCTTCTGCTTATTCAGGTCGGGGTTCCAGTCTCATCAGAGACTCCCAGTCGTCCTTCTTCCCAGCAGAGAGACAGACATAAGCCCCATTTCCACTACCTTTTTGTCCGTTCCGAGATCGGTCAGAGCACGGTAACCAAGATAACTGCTAACTGTAAATGGCACGCACAACTGAACCGAACCGCGCTAACATGGTACTAGTTCATCAAAAGGGCTCGGCGCGGTTCAGTTCTGGCTCGGTTCTCTGATAACAAAGAGCGCATCAGCAGACCGCATCATCTCCTACCGTCAGCCTCCGTAATCAGGAAATTTCAGACATTCAGAGATGGCAAAAGTACTCACTTTCCATACTTGAGTAAAAGTACAGATACTTGTGTTAAAAAATACTCTGGTAAAAGTGGAAGTACTGATTAAACTTCTTTACTCAAGTAAAAGTAACAAAGTACAGGCTTGTAAATGTACTTAAAGTATAAAAGTAAAAGTAGAAACCACTTTTTTCATGCCGTTGCCTACATTTTAAACAGATGTCTGCCAATAGGACTAGATCTCCGTTGTGTTCATTTTCAATCATCTCGTCGTCCATGCTACTATGCTAACGCCACCGCCACCAAGCTGCAATGATTTGCCGCCAATGAATACCGCCGAATCTGTGGATTCATCTTGTAGTGGTGCGTCAAATGCAACGTAGATTCCCATCCAATTAGATTGAATTTGGTATTGATGACGTGAAAAATAATAACAGTAACTCCATTGAAATGATTCAAAACTAAAGTAAAGAGCCAATTTTTTAAAATGTAAGGAGTAGAAACTACAGATATTTGTGTAAAAATGTAAGGAGTAGAAGTAAAAAGTCGCCATAAAAATAAGTAGTAAAGTAAAAATATCAGAAAAATCTACTTGAGTACAGTAACAAAGTATTTGTACTTCGTTACTTCCCATCTCTGCAGACATTCATAATAATCCTAGCTTCCCTACCTTGCCGCACGACTTCCAGTGATGATTCTGCTCAGCAGTGTGATGAACCTCTGCTTCTGGAAGCCCTGATTAGACAATCGTTTGTCGTATCCACTTCCTAAAATCCAAGTCTGTCAAGTTAATTCGCCAAAGGCTGCCTTCTTCGCCTGATTCTCCGCAAACTTCCTGAGTGTTACGGGCGCCGCCATGTTGGTTTGCTTGATTCCCTCTAGAGAGCAGCAGTACCATAGATCGCCACTAGAAGGCCAGGAACCGTGCTAGCATGGGGCGTAAATGGTCGCAAAGAATCGAGCTCAGCACAGATCGGTTTTTAGAGGGTAGTGGAAATGGCGCTATAGTCCCTCCATCGTGTCCCGGGCCTCCTCCTGGTGGGACGGATGGAAACTAAGAAGAATCCAATCCTGGCCACAGGTAAATAAAAATAAATGAGTCAAACTGTAAGAAAAAATCTACACTGTATTAAATGTAAAATCCTGAATAAATAAGCTGTGGGACCAAAACAAAAACATAACAGAATGAAAACAGAAAACATGCTTGGCTTGACAGCAGCAGAGCGACACGGAGAGACAAACTGTTAGCTATGTTGCATCGTCTCATGAACATTAATAAAAATAAATCCAGGGCTTAACAAACTATCAGGACAGTGGAATCAAACCTTCAACCCAATCCAGCGGCTTCAGTCAACATTATCTACAAATATGAATTCAAACTGCAGTAAATTCCCTAAATTGGGACCTGGGCCTCCACATGAACACCAACATGGTGTCTTTTCATAAACTGCTTAGAACCAGTGAAGACGCAGTGCTATGCATGCCTGGCCCTACGGTGGCGCTGTGACACGGTCACAGATCCACATCAAAACACAACAACATGAAGGGGGCGGAGCTAAAACTTCAAACTTTTCAGAGACTGGAGAGGAAAAGTTGAAATTAAAACAAAAAAAGATTCATTTTTAGTAAAGTCCCAGAAAAAAAAAAACTTAGGAAAACACAGAGCAGGAAACCAAATAACGAAAACATGAATGTTAACCTTTCAGGGCACTGCAGTAACAAACAGAGGATTATGAGTTATTATTATTATTGAATTCATGTTCAGCCACTGAGGCCGCATTTTCTAGAAGCATCTTTAGCTGCAGGTCGACTGGGGCACCAGCTTCGGATACACAGAATAACAACAGCTGCATGAAAAACATCATCTTTCAACTCCTGACACTGCTTCTCAGCTGTCTGGACTTTGACTAGGCCATTGTTCTTGTCTCCTTCTTAGAATAGAATAAAATAGAACGAATGTATATATATATATATATATAATATCTTGGCTTTACTTTTGAGGACTTTGTTTTTCTTTAAGCTTTGGTTCACTTCTCGCAAACAGATCTGAGTAAATTGATGTTATTTTTTTACAAACATTAAAATTTGCTTCTGTAAAGGGAAAATGTGGAGAAGCTGAATGTGGGGAGCTTTGCTTTAGCATAGACGTCTCAGAAAGAATTAATTATCAACAGAGATTGTGTTTTTAATCCTTTAGGCCTAATAAAAGATGGCGCTCCGACCATCAAGCCCAACAGGTTTAAATCAGCTTTAACCCTTTTAAATACCTCAACAGTATTTAGGAAAAGATGGCTATAAAGTAGACATAATGATCTAAGATCTATCTGTACCTCTTTATAAATTCAGATTTCAAACCCAAAGAGAAAAGTCAGACTTACGGCTCTGACAGGAAGATCCTGCTTGTTTCTAGCTCAGCTTTCTCTAAATGTTTAGATGTAAAGATTGTCAAAACGTCTCTTTACAGCTTTTGTTATTCAGCCAATCACTGATGCCTGAGAACGGACCAATCAGAGCGGCGTGGAGGACAGAGAGCCGGACGGATGACGAACAGGTGTGGCGAGTGGAGCAGTGTCTGAAGGGTGTGTGTAGAGGCGACATCACACACACCGTTTGTGTTTCTGACAGCAAGGATGGAGGAGGTGAATGAACATGCTAAGCTAACAATGCAAGCAGCTAACACCTGCTAAAATAACACGTATGTTATTGTCTCACTATCTTCCATTTCTATTCATTTCCACAGCCTAACGTGACCTCTGACCCAAAAACATGGACTCCCCTCATGGGGTCCAGGTATCAGTAGCAGCCGGTCCTCACAACATGCTATTTTTTCAGAAAACTGGCCCCACAACATATCCAAAACATGAGCCCACACACACACCTTTATGACAGCTGCTAAAGGCAGACTTTGGCTCTTCCAGGGAGTAAACATAACACCGGGTTTAACCTGCAGCCGATGGAGGAATGCCAAGAGCTGCTGATGATTACAGGCAGTGAAAGTTTTAGATTATATATATAATTAGATTATAAAGCTGCTTTAACAGGGGTGGAAGAACACATTTTAGTATTCCAGTGACACTACTGGACCACTGAGACACCTTTATTCTGTTCGCCGTTTGGGTCCTTTTATCTATTCAAGGAAATCATTACAAAAATAAAGTTTATTCTCCCGGAGGTTCATTCTCCTTTAGATCCCAAACATCAGGGATTTTAGATCATTACAAGGAATCGAAACACAGAGGTGAGTCACAGGAAGACCACATGCTTTTGCCGGTGGCGGCTGGCCAATAGAGGGCGCTACGGCGCTGCCAGATCACCCAATGACCCTGATTAAAGGTCAGAAATTCAGAATTCAAACTTCTGAAAGTACTTTTAATATGAAATTACTACATAATGTTCAATAAATTATCAGAGTTTTTAATTAAGAGTAATTTTCATTTGAATTTGCTTTACTGGAGGCTTGATTTAGCTTGTAAAGCGAGGAGAATGGCGCTAGGCTTACCGCACCGTGACGTCACTGTCAGACGATGGCAGGAGGGAGGGGCTACTATATTTGGATAAAAATGGCCGCTCCCAGACTCAGGGATCACCACGAAAATTATTACTTTATTTTTCTACCGATTAATGCTAAATTCATTAAATCACCACAAATGTATTAGTTTTAGGTATAAATAATGATCCATTGATTATTCTTCGCTGACTTTTCCTTTAAGACTAATAAAAATTAAGTTATAAAATTAAAATATTTAGAAATATATTAATATATTTAATGACGAGTAAAGCTGTTTCATTCGTCATTGGATTGCTGACGTATTTCCGCCCTGGGGAGCAAAAACATTTCCCCATAGATTCTGTGTTGGAACAAATTTATATAAAGTTATCTCATATTTAATCATTTCTAATACATATTGAGTTTATTGCCTTTACATTGTTGTCGTTGTTTGAAACTAAAGACGATTAGCAGCCGCTGGCAACACTTTTCTCTCCAACATCCAAAGGAAGAAATAATATGAACCAAATTTTTCCCATGACTGTAATATTACCTGTTTATAACATTCCTGTTACATCATTAAAAAAACAAGGTACGTCCCTCTGACATGGTGTCAGGATATTTGCTCCTTTATTTTAAGTGGATGCTAAGTAATATAGCTCTCTGTTTTCAGAGAATCAGCGCAGGGAGAGGCTTTGTTCTGTTAGCAGATCTTTAAACAGGCGGTTCTGGTTTTTCTCAGAGGAATGTTAGAATGTGGCTCCATAAAGGTCATGACCCCATAAAGCTTCTTCAGCTAGCATGCTAACTGCTAGCATGTCTTCTTCTATCTTGATCCATCGGTTCCGAACTGAAGGAGTTTATCCAGAGTTTATGGCTGAGTTTGAATTCAGCGGCTGCGTCCTCCAAAGGCCAGATTCGTCGGCTGATTACATCATAGCACAGCGCCGAGGTCTGTTCCAATAGGAAGACTCCTCGTTATGCGGCCGACAAATGCGTCCTTCTTTTTGCCTGTTTTGAAGGACGGGTCAGCTGGATCCAACGTAGCTTTGGATATCCCATGATTCATTGTGAATCAAAGCAAGCCGGCTGCTCCGTGCTCAGAGGGAAAAGGGAAATGGCGCCGAACAGTGGTGAATATTGGAAGTGCAGTTTAATATAATACAAGTATGTGAATAGATCTGTCTGAAATGAATCAAAGTGGTTGCTTTAATGGTTATTGAGTCAGATATGTGGCGGTAATGTTTGGTTTAATTGCTGGGTTTTTTTTACTCGGGTAAAAGGAATCTTTCTGCTTCAAGCAGAAAATCAGAAACTGGATTTAAATCAGATCTATTATCAATGGAGGAATAAACGGAAGTGTTCCTCCAGTCCAGTGGGTGGCAGTAGTAAAGGAGCCATGTGACGTCTTTGCTTAAGCCTCAGTGTAAGTTCTGTCACTTAGCAATAGTGACAGCCACAAAGTAGATCTCAAACTTTTGCTTAGTTTCTCAGTTTTTCTAGATTATTTACAGGTTGTTAAATGTTTCCCTTAAAGATTAAAAGATAAGCAAATATTAATTTCCTTTTTTGCTCTCCTGACATGCACTTTGACATTAGCGAGGTGAGCTAGCTGCTAGCAGTGGGAACAGACATCTCTGAAAACACTGGAGCACGTTTTATGAAGTTACATTATCAGCAAAAAACACATTATAAATTTTTTTTTGTTTTAAAAAGTCTAATATAAGCAAGTTTAAAATGTTTTTGCTTTGTTTTTTGGTTTGTAGCTTCATTGAAAGAGGGTCACCGATTAGCACACGGCCCCACACCTAAAATATGCTGCAGTAATCTGAAGTGCTAACGGACCCGGAGCTTTAGTCGGCGCTCCAGGACGTCTCATTTACTCGTGTATATTTGTGCAGAAACAGGTGGAGGCAAATCCCGGGTAACGTCTGAAAGCCCATGCAAAGGAAAAGGGACTAATACTACTCATTCTTTAAATACTTTTACGTTTAAAAATGGTAAAGGTTCTGAATCACACCAGGACTCCACCTTAAGTTCTGACTGTGTCCAGGATATAACCAAATGTTTCCCCTATGGTCAGAGCTGATACACGCTGTATGGTCGAAGCTGAAGTTGCTGAGAAGCAGCATCAGAGTTGATCCTGCTGTAAAGTTGCCATCAGCTCAGGTCCAGCAATCAGAGAAAAAATGTATTTAATGATCGAGACACAAACCTGCGTACAACCGACGTTTCTGTGTTCCCCATCGGATCCCTGCAGGACGCCGATCACCGCTCTCTGCTCGGCTCTGAGGTCTCACAGGTGGCCACGCCTTCCCATGGTTGCCAGGTGTGCTCATGCACCTGTCCTACTGTGTGTGTGTGTGTGTGTGCTGTCTAAAGTCTAAAGTCCTGCACTGCTGCTTCGCCTCCTGCATGTCTTTCAGTTAAAGCGTCAGTAGCAGCAACTATGTCACACCCCAAACCCAAATACACGGCAGGCTGAGAGGCTGCCAACGCATCCAGCCGAGCGCTCAGAGACGTTCTGTGACACGGAGCGGGCTCTGGCCTCTCCTAATCAGCCTTCAGCCACTGGATCATCTGACTCCACAGAACCAAATTGTTTCCACTCTGCTTTGTTGTTGCCCACAGTGCCTCTCATTATCGTAGCTTCAGCAGAACTAAATGTGCAGCAGAGGAACAGCCTGGCCATCGGGAAAGAGGGTTAGTGATTGGCTGGATAGCTGTTAACCTTAAGCCTTTATTACTGAAGGAGAAAAGAAAAGAGCCAAAGATGATTAAAAACCTGACGAATGCTTTTATCTGACAGAGCGACCCACTTAGAACAGAAATTAGACCAAGAATCTAAAAAAATATCTATAAACATTTTGCATTTAAGATTTAAAAAAAAAATGCATCTGCCAATCAGCTTTATCCAGAACTCCTCGAGTGGAAAACTTTTAGTTTCAGCCATTTTCATTTTTTAAAACTATGTTTTAAAGAACCTTTTACTATCCAGTTATTAAAAAATAATCAACAGATTAATCAATTTGCAAAACAATGCTTAGTTGCAGCCCTAAGCAGTCCCAGTCGTTATCACAGGCGGAACGACGACGACATCAGGCAGTTACTGCGTCATCTGACAGTCGCCTAAAAACGGCGAAATAGATTCTATTCTTCCCACCAAATCAGATCCAGTGCAAAACGTATCCTGGTGCTGATTCTGCCTCCACTGGTTCCAGTTAGGAACTTTGCTGGTCTTACATATAAACCCTCTTATTAAGAATTGGGGGAGGGGTCCTGGAGTGCAGCAGCCATTTTTAAATGTCCTCATTGAAACGTTTGAATGCTGCCACCTTAACATCAATCTCTGCTTATCTTCGGCTAAAAATACGTATAAATTTGAGCTTCAGCATTAATAACAAGATTACAGATAACAGATTCATCCTGAGGTAATAAGCTGAACTTCTTCCAGCTCATTAAAACTCATCATATGGTGTGTAAAGTTTAATAAAACGGTTAAAACAACAGCTGATTTTGGATGAATTTATAAACACTATCGCAGTTTAATTCATAAAATTAAAATGACTTCAAAATTATCAGCCGTGCTGCTGCCATCAACACCTTTGTTTCTAGATGTTGGAGCTTGGCCTGTTTTCCAGTGTAGTCCTGTTTCTCTGACTGTGACTAACTGGATGTGCTCTCTTCATCCTCTGACATGGGAGCTGGCTCGGAGCTCGTCTGCCTGGCTGTGTGTTTCCTGGACGGGGCCGCCTGTGGAGCTGGTTGACAGTTGCCTTTTGTATCTATGCTTCTTTTTCTATGTCTGCTTCTGTCTCCTTGAACCCCAGTGGGCCTCAGCAGATGGCCGCTCACACTGAGCCTGGTTCTGCTGGAGGTTTCTTCCTGTTCAAAGGGAGTTTTTCCTCTCCACTGTCGCTACAAGAATGCTTAGTGTGAGGGATTGCTGAAGAGTCAATGAGTCGATGCAATCAGCTGGTTTTCCTTAGATAGAAAACTTTGAATCAATCTGAGTGGATGATCTGGTTGATCTGGATCTATAAAGTGACCTGAGATGACATGATGTGAATTGGAGCTATAGAAATAAACTGAATAGAATTTACAGAAAAACATTGAGCTTTTATATGAGATTCTGATCTTGGTTGAACTAACTGCAGATTAAAATGTCTCTCAGCACCAGGATCATCCTTAGAAGTTCAGAAAACGGGTCTGAAATGGACTTTTCTGGCTGTGGAAAAGTGAATGCTTCTTTTAAAGAACCAGTAAAGGCCTCACCTGTCACAGTCTTGGTTTTGTTATGTTTATTTAGAGTATTCAGTTTTACTTTGCTCCTTGTTTTAGTGTTTAATTATTATTTTGTTGTTTTCTTGTTAGTTCCTGTTTTCTTGGTTTTCCATTTGTTGTCCTCTGCTGCCCTCTTGCGTCCTCTTTCCCTAGCTCTGTTTTCTGCTCTGTCCTCACCTGTTTCCAATCCTCTCGTTAGCCCTCTCTTTGTTTCTGTCCCCTTTAAAAGCCTCCCTCTTCAGTTCCTGTTTGCTGTCTTCTTACCTCGTCTCTCCCTAGTTCCTAGTGTTTGGTTTCCCCTGATGTCTCCTTGGTTCTGGTTTGTTTGTTATTTTTGTTGGATTTTTTGATTCCTGCCTCAGTTCCTGTGAACCTCATTAAACCCACCTAAATTCACCTCTGCCTACTTGCCTCTGCTTTTGGGTCCTCAATCCACACCAAATCGTGACGTCACCCTCTGACCACGTCTCATTTAGTAAACGTTTATTGATAAACCGGAGTCACTATGGAATCCAAACTGTTTGATTTAAAAAATTATACAAATAAATAAAAATAATTTGACTGCAGATCTGCATTAGACCGTCCCTTTGAATCTTCATCCATATTAACAGAACCAAATAAAAATAAAGGGACTTAATTCAACAATTTTATCAAAGATTTCTTCTGCTCTGTTTAAGTTTGTTTGTTTGTCTACCAGAGAAAAGGAGCCAGCTGAATCTTTCCTGATGTTCTTCCTAATGTCCAGCCCTGGCCTCCTCGTCCTTTAGGAGGCAGATTTACTTCCTGAAGTCACCAGAAAGCAGGAAAAGGAGCTTCTGAACCTTCTGAGGGGAAATTCCCACATAGTCTGGTTAAATTCCATTAATGATTAATGCAGGCATGTCCAGAAGCTGCCAGGAGCACGGCTCCAGATAGAAATAAAAATAACTCAAATTCCATGAACTCAAAAATTCAATTAGTGAAAGCTGAAGGATTTGCTGCATTTTTAAAGAAAATGCACAAACAGGGACCCCGTCTCCACCTTCCAGCCTTTAGCGGCTTTGAATTGAAGGCGATGTGGAGATTCCTCCAAAATAAAAGCACATGTGACCAACGTCTGTACCTGCGGACGGTGAGATCCAGAGTCTTGAAGGAGCCTTTGATCAGAGCGATGGCCTCCTGTCGGTATCCGCTCAGCTCCACCTCATTAATGATGATGATCTCATCCCCGACCAACAGAGGCTGCTCCAGGCTGTCCGCCTTACCGCCTTCCTCTACCTGGAAACACATCACAGATTTACTACAGACTGTCCCCGATGAAGATGAGGCTGAGAGAAACGTTTCTCCTTCCTTTACTCATAACAGATCTCTGTTGAAAGGCTGTTGCTCATTAAACCGACAGAACCAGATTCTGACCTGCAGACGCGTTCTGAGGTGGATTTAGATTAACTGTCTGCAACGTCTCAAATATAAATCTCTCTGTGTATTTAATCCATTTAGGAAATCAGGGGCCCTAGGCAAAAACAGGCTGGGGGCCCTCTGAACTGAGAAGACAACACATAAAACTGACCCATTATACAGTTGCCTAGGGCCCCAAGTTCCTGGGGGCCCCATAAAACTCTGTTTCCATTTATGGTTAATACAACTATTCCTTATTTGTGCTCATTAATTATGTTTTTGATAAAAATCCTTTGGCTAAAATGCCATCAGAACGTTGATAATATTAAGTGTGTCTCAGCCCCCCCCCCTTCAGTGTCCACCATATTGGATCAGTCCATTTGCTGCACATGTTCAGAAAGGTCCAAACAGACAGCAGCAAACCATTTGAAAACAAACCATGCAAAGAGCAGTGTTGCCAACTTAGCGCTTTAGTCGCTATATTTAGCCACTTTTCAGACCCCTCTAGCACTTTGATTTCTAAAAAGCTCCTAGCGCCAAATCTAGAGACTTTTTTCTGCTACTGGAGACTTTGGAGACAACATCTAAAAGCAGCAAACTCTGCTCTCCAGAGCAAGTAGATTGGTAACCCCGCCTCCTGCTCTCCTCTATCTTGTCTGCTGTCATGATTCATGCAGCTATTATTTCATCCAAATGAAAAATGGAGAACAGATAAGCAGATCATGGCTTGTCTACAGTGAAAAGAAGGACTGGGTTATTTACTTTGGCCTTTTTGGAAACACAGGAAGGAGCAATCAGCTAAGTGAGCTTAGTGCTTGGAAAAAATCTTTCATTACTTTAGAGACAGCATGAAAAGTCAGCTGAGTACAAAACATAGAGAGGAAAACAAGAAGAAAAGGGACAAGAAGAGAGGGACACAACCTAGAACAGATAATGGATGTCTATTCTATTAACATTTCTCTATCTGGAGAATGGGGCTGTTTTATATGCTTTCTTCTCCAGCCAGAGGGCCCCCTGCCTGTCTTACTCTAGGGCCCCAGATTTCCTAAATCCGACCCTGCTCTCAGACCTGCCGCCGTACGTCTGCTGACAGCAGCGCCTCTTATCAGCCCGCCTGCTGGTAGAGCAGCAGCAGAATGTGCGTCTCATCCCAGCGCAATGCAACAACCGCAGACGATACGGAAGCAGCAAAGAAACGTTTCACAATGACAGACTAGTTCCAGGCAAAAACCAGCAGGGACCAAGGACTAACCCCGCCCCCCTGTGTTTGACTGCCTGCTAAGTCCCTCCCTTGGTCCAGTCAGAGATAAACCGCAGAGTGAAGCAGAAAGGGAAAGACTTACATTCCAAATTAAAAGTTCACCGAGGTGAAACCCAAAGTTTCCCTCGATGTCAGACGGCTGCCATCGGTCTGGGTTAGCGCGTCCTCGCATCAAGGTCACAGAAACAAACCGGACCCCCACAGGCTGCAGCTGAGCTGGACTCAGAGGCTCCGGGTGTCCAGCATAACTAGTCCAACCACAGGTGGTTAGTAGCAGACAACCAGCTTCTGGCTGAATCTTTAACCAAAATGGCCTGTTTTATTTAAAAAGGCTGGTTTAGAGTCATTATTGATACAAACCCACTAAACCGTTCTTAATTTGAATTTTTAATGATTAGGTTGGTTACATTTATAAAGGTTTGTTTAAATAGAATAAAGAAACATTAAAATGATTCATTTAAAAATGATTGAACCCAGTTATGTCGACTGGTTCCACTAAACTAGGTCGACTAATTTAAAAAACATGATTATATTAAATTCCATCAAATCCAATAATATTAATCCACATAAATATTATTAAACTGAACTGAAATATTTAAATGTTATCAGCATCTGGTAAATTTCACTTCACAGCTTTAGCTTCAATCTTAAGTCTGCAACGCCTGATTTGGTTCATCTCGTTTTGTTTGACTTTACTTTAAATATCATGTTAAAAGTAAATATAGACAGTAGCGGTAAGTTTAGTGGAACT